>CM041554.1:28246810-28869310 GCA_023238725.1 Scortum barcoo
TTTGGATACATTTCTCAATGCTGAAGCATTCTCAGAGCAGCAGCCATGTTTCTCCTCTTAAAAGCTGCATTAATTGATTTTTTTTTTTGCCTCTTGGGGGAGCAAGCTGCAAACACAACATTTACATAGCATAAGCCTATGTTGCTTATTTACACAGTTGGAGTTTTGTTTGTGTCCACCTAAAAAATGTAAGTCAAGTCACTCTAGTTTTAGCTCTGTTTTGCACTGCTGATGGAAATATGTGTCCCTTTAGCCGCAAAATGCTCCATGCTCACCAGCTAGTCGCTAACTGTGTCTGTCTGCTGTGTTGGTGTATACCCAGGAATAACACAGCCATAAATGCTTACTGAGCCTTATCAGCTCACGATGAGTGAGTTAGTGGTCTTGGCTAGTCTCACATACTGGGTTCTGACTGTTAAGTATGTGTTTTGGTCTGATTTGGAATGCAAAAGAGCCTTGTAATGGAGACAGATAGTTCCTTTTCCACAAGCATTTTCCCCGTGTATCTTTGATGGATATAGTCCTGTCAACACATCCATTTTCTTTCACACACAGTCGTCACCAGTTACATATGAATGGCTGTTATAGTTTTGTTCTTTCTTGCACTGTGGTTGCATTGGACCTGTATGGATCATGTCTAGCCCCCAGGCAGCAAGCAAGGTTAGAGGTCAAATGTTCAGGTCATCCGCCAACTGCCCACTCATCATATTGCAATGTCAGCTACACACTGTGTTTTCTCTAAATGTTAGATGGAATTTGAATGCTCTTTAATATCATTATCAGCAGCCATGTACAGGCTCCAGGCAACAGTAAACACTAAAACTCTCGCAGTGCTGCTCTGTCAGCCATATTCAAGCTTCTCACCATCACCCATATAAATTCATATGTGAACCTTGGCGTTTTTATGTGTCTGTGTTAATGACACCATAACAGAATATGTTGTAGACTGTGCTGTTATTGCTCCGTCAGCCATGTTGTTGTGGCTGTGAGGTGGCCTTTGACCCCGCCAGCTTTCTGAATCATTACATTCACACTGAGCCTCTCCTTTACCTGTGAGCCCGTCTCTCGCTACTCCCACCTCCCTCCATTACTAATCAATTAGACGCTAAGTAATTAGATAGTATCTGATGTGCCCAAAACAGCTGTGTGTGTGTGTCAGGGTGATTAGTGGGCTAGGTAATGATCTACAGGGGCCATACCAAATTAACAATGCAACCTCTTTAATGAGCCCCTATTAGCCCTGCACCCAGATTTTACCACCCACCCACACGCACAAACATGCATGCATTTCTCATACACACACACACACACATGCACGCACGCACACAAACACACACACACACTGGGAATATAAAGAAATACTTAATCCCAGTAAAAACTAAACTAAAAGTATTTCTGAAGTGAAGTTCACCATAGGATAATATCCAGCCAATCATGTGGCACTATTTAGTATTTCATGTACAGAACACTTGTGATGTGCCTCAGCTTGCCACATCTTAAAGACAGATATTGTGTGTGCTGTTATGCTTCACAGCCCATAGACATGGGTTCAGTTCTTACTGTGCCTATTCTGTAAATGTTATTAAATGTCCAGGAGGGAGGCTAACTTTACTGGTGTTGCTCCATTCAGTTTCCTTGTAGTTATCAGGCTTCATAATTAATGAGGAGGCCCACAGCTTTGTGTATAGTTGTGTATACATAGTTGGAGGTGTTGATAACAACAAGCTAATTTGGTCCTCATATGACTGAGTAGATTAAATGATAGATTTTGTGTCATTCATTTGGACAAGGATACCTCATCACCGTTAGGATGTCAAAATGTCAGAGCAGTGAATCTTTATGGTTTAATAAGTCTCTGTGGTCCTCAGCATGTCATTGTTTCTCTCCCAATCACAGTCATCTTTCCACCTCCAGTTTTTCTGATTACAGTAGTATTTCTATTACTTTCTGTCTTCCTCTGACTCTTTTCATTTCAGCCAGTGGATCACATTTATCATTTCTTTACACTTCCCCTCTGTCTTTTCTTCTCATTTCTTCCAGTGTTTATCCATACCCTGAAGCCTTGGCTCTGCTCTGATCTCTCCTCTTTCAGTTTCCTCTATTTCTTTATCTACATCTCTTTCTCTTTCTCTGTCTTCTCTCTTTCTTCCCCTCTGTTGTGTTCCGTCATACTGATTATCAGTCCTCTTATCCCTCTCTCTGCTGTCAGGACACTATCTCTCTCTTTCTCAAATTAACATTTTAATTACAGGCCCTGCTTAACCCGAGAAAATCAATACCTCTTTCTGCCTTTGCTCTCTTGCTTTCTCTCTCCCTCTATTTCCCTCAAACCCCCTTAACCCGCTTTTCTCTCTCTTTCTCTAACAACGCCTGTCACACACACACCACTATACACATTTCCTCTCATTGATCTGTGCGTCTTAACATCCACAACATCCAGACAAACCTCTACCTCTGTGGTTTGAAAAGAGCAGATTGAGTCTGTATTTCACCAACAGACGGAGAGAGAGAAGGAGGGATCACAGAGGGAGGAGAAGCTGAGGTAGAGTGAGCTTGGGATGGCACATCACTTGACTATCAACATGTAGAGCTGTGTTTAAAAAAACACCTCATTTTGACAATCTGACTGTGCTAAAGTGTTCGTCACAAACATCCACCATCCTGAGCCTTTTACTTAGACTTTCAATAAATAATATAAGGCATTTAAACCTTTTAACATGTACTAGACAGGGCTATAGCCAGGATTTTAGAAATACTCTGTCCACAAGCCCAGGGCTGAAATGAATGATCTTTTTCTTGATTATTCATCTATGCTCTATAGAACTCCAGAAAACAGTGTTTTGTCCTGCCAACAATCTAAAAACCCAAATTATTCAAGTAACAGTAAAATCAAAATCTGACACCTGAGAGGGTCAGCAAATCTTCACATTTTTGAGTCTGGAATCCACAAATCTTTGACATATTTGCTTGTAAACCACCAATTTAACAATAACCATCTGAAATATACATCTCTGTGACATCTCCATACATCTTGTTTGGTGCAAACAGCAACAAAATATTTAATAAATGTACCCTTTTAGAACCCAGCCTTACATAGTAACTGACCATCAGACCAGGAGTTTGTCAGACTGTCAGTCTCTTAGTTTAATTCAAGCCAAGGCTTGAGACTCTTTCCTCTTGTTTTTTCTTTTACATCTACACTTCCACAACTTTCATTTGTCTTTCCTCATAAGCTGGTTTGACATTTTTTGTGGTGAAAATATGCAAATCTGTTGTCCTGCTGGTCAAACAGAGAAGAAGAGGTAATGACAGCATCCAGGTCAGCCATAATAATGTGTGGGATCAGCTCTCAGCTTACTGCTTCCCTCTGATCTCACCCGCAGTGTAAGTGTGCTCAAGTCCTGCTCAATCCCCAGAGACCCTGGTTGACCACACACACACACACACACACACACACACACACACACACGGCAACCAATGATATAATTTATTCAGGATGTTTGAGTGTACACTGCAGCAGATCTCTCTTCATTCCTGTTAGCACTTTACATCTATCTGTCACGTCTGGCTGTTGTACACTGTGAAGGGCCATATAGTATATATGGGCCAAATGTATGGATTAGATGGGATATGTGTTTCATGAAGGGTGGAATGATTATTACATTATTACAGTCAGTGGGGCTTCAGTCTCTTCACAGAAGAAGAGAAACTACAAACCAACCAGGTCTGTTACATTACTCTGAAGTGTTCAATGGGATCTTAACTTCCTCTTGTCTCTGTTGGCAGGTTTGGATCCATCTCCTTCTACCTCAACAGCACCAGTCTCAAAAAAACCTCCTGCTAAGAGACCTGCAGCTCCACCACCTCCACCCTCCTCCTTATCCTCCTCCTCTTCCAGGCGGCTAAAGCAGCTTTCAGAGGAGGAGCAGGATCCCACCTGTGCAGCTGCCACATTGCGCCTCCTCAGACAGAACCTCCCTCTGCCCGCAGGATCCAGGTGCACCTACTGACAAGTGCTGTCACTTCACCTGTTTGAATAAATCACCTCAGTGGCAACAGTGTAGTTACGTGTTGGGTGATCCAAGTTGAACTGCATTTCTGGTATCACTGCATGTAGATAAAACTGTATGGCTTTATTAGATATATTTGTTTTATAGGTTTCATCAAAGATGCTCATATGTTATATATGATGAAATTTCTCTCTTCAGAAGAAAGTCAGTTTCATTATGAACTTTAATATGAAAACAGCATGTATTTAGGCCTAAGTAGCATAATTATGTTGGGAGTTGTTGATATTTATGCTACACACCTCTGTAGTATTATTTAAGACAGCGTTAGAGCTGAGTGAAAACTACAGTGGGCTCTGAGAGCAGGCCCTCACATAGGCCTTAAGGGGCTGCAGCCTAATGACCGTGCTTTTTCCATCAATCGTTGTGCGGTAGAAACAAGAGATGTTCAGCCATAGTCAGTTAAGACATTTTCTGTTTGGTCATTTAGAAACTGGCACTGCTCTTTTTGGGTGCAGTGCTACTAGCTACAAGCAATCCCACTCTATTTCCTTCTGTTAGTCATTCATAAAGATCACACACAGATGTGCACACAGGCACACACAGGCTTAATTTAATGTTGTACTAAGTACCCTGACAGTCCTGTTTCTTTCAAGCCAGTATATAAAGATGGTTTCTGTCAAATGTGACAATTGAGCACAAACTGTAAATTGAATTTGTGTATGCATGTAGCTGATTTAACTCTCCCTCCACGTTCTCTTTCCCCCACCAGTAGCTCCTCAGGTCCCAGTTCAGACCAGTCCAGTTCAGACCAGAGAGCGGTAGATGCTCCAGTGGTTCCTTTTGGCTTGGACCTGTACTACTGGGGCCAGGAGCAGCCCAGCACTGGCAAGATCGTCAAGTAACGCAGCAGACACACACACAATTTAGTTATACACACCACTGTACACTTCACACAAATTGCCAGTACATTTGTGATAGAACATGATGGTATATGTCCTCCTTCTTGTAATGCCAGTATGTTTCCACATTATGCTATCCAGTGACTGTTCTATCACAAATAGGCTGTATTTTACTAAATTAGTTTGATATTGAATTCCAAATAGAAATAATATAATATTAATATTACAGAATACATGTCTTCAGTACGGGTTTCTGAAGACTTGTTATGACTCTTTCCTTTTACAGGTTGGCCTCTCAGCATCAGTTCTGGGTTCATGCTGAGGTGGAAGAGGAGGTAGAGAACAAGGAGCTCCTGGCAGAGAGCAGGAGCAGATACATATCCTTCCCTGGGAGCTTCACTCCTGTCAGCCATTACTGCAGAGCTCCACTGGGCAACGGAAAGCTGTGTCAGAGACAAGACCGCCACAAGGTAACAGCACAAAGTCATTCTCCAGACACTCTCCCATAATGTTTGTGTGTGTATTTTAACTGTCTCTATGTGCCCTTCAGTGTCCTTTCCATGGCCAGATCATTCCTCGAGACCAGGAGGGTCGACCCTGCAGGGAGGAGGACCGACTGAGGGAGGAGCAGGAGGAGAGAAGGAAGAGGGAGGAGCAGCCTGGTGAGGAGTGACACACCCACACACAAACTGACCGAATACTCCAACGTAACAAAAATCTTCCTCAGGCCATTTAAGACATACATTTAAGAGCCGAGGGCAGCTGAGGGACAAGTTACAGCTGCAGGAACATGCTGAATACAGATATGCATTTAAAGATCTAAAACCACAGCTGGATGCTAAAGCAGATTTCTCAGCAGGAGATATTGATCCTGGATGTCAAAGTATAAACTGAACTCAGTGTTGTTGTGTTCTGTTTTCAAAAAGTTACACTGAGTATTACAGTCAGTCTTTCTCAGTGGATGAAGAATACTCACTGCACAAACGGCCACCAGAAAGAAATCTCTCAGGAAAAAGCTAAGAGGTGGACATTGAGTCACATTTTTGACAGCATCCAATTTCATCCACAGAGTAAAACCATGAGGTGTGTTCGAAAGTCCAGGGAATAGTAAGTCAGTACATTTCTGCTACGTTGTTGCTTGGCATCTAACCATGAACTCTGCAGAGGGATTTTTCTCCCTTTTTTGACACATAAAACTCAAGGTTCATTTACCAGCCTTTTCTGGATATTTCATCAGTTATATCAGTCATATCAATTTGCTCAGTATTTTGTGTGTGTGTGTGTGTGTGAGAGAGAGAGAGAGAGAGAGTCATCAGTCCACAGGATATCCACTAGCTGCCTGCAGTGTCTTGTTAACCACCAGCTCTGGGCGTGTGTGTGTGTGTGTGTCGTGTGCATGTGCATGTGCACATGTGTGTGTCCGTGTGCATGCCTGCTGTATGTGTGTGTGTGCGTGTGTGTGTGCGTGTGTGCGTGTGTGACCATGCAATGGAGTCCAGTGAGTTGTGAAATAGTATCTTTTATTGTTACCAACTACACTATCGATCCATGAGTCAATCTCACACCTAGACACACACACACACACACACACACACACACACACCAATCTCACAGTGGCGGGGGGGCAGTGGTCGGAATGAGTTGATGGACCATTGGCCTCAGCCTCCTACCTCTTCAGTCACACACATACATACAGAGCTCCAGCACACACATGTATATTCAGTGATGTTGAACAGGCAGTGAGGGACACAGTGCAGGTCAGCAGAGACTGTTTCTCATAGTGACTGGTCTGGAGTAAGTCCTGCTCTTGATGGACCCTGTGGGGTTTCACTGAATGACATGCATGGCTCTGATAGCCATGGGCATACATGATAACCACAACTTTATACCAAACTGCAAGCGTCTCTGCTAAGACTGACAGTGCCAGCATGGAGCTCCTCACTGACGGATGA
Organism: Scortum barcoo; assembly: GCA_023238725.1. Classification (NCBI taxonomy): domain Eukaryota; kingdom Metazoa; phylum Chordata; class Actinopteri; order Centrarchiformes; family Terapontidae; genus Scortum; species Scortum barcoo. The sequence goes on from CM041554.1 coordinate 28,253,672, forward strand.
AAAGAAGCAGGTGGTGATATCCACCAAAGCAAGCACATGGCTGACAGACAACACTGACAGGCGAGCAAAATGCAGTTAGTTAAAGTCTTTGTCTTGTCGTCATTCCAAAGATGGCACCTCTTCTATCAAGTTGAGTAAATCAGACATTGATATGTTACTGATGTTCTAATTTGGCACGTGCAGAGTGTTAACTTTTGAATAATATGATCATAAATGGATGAAAAAAGCACCACAAGTGTTTCCTAACCACCTGAAAAAAGCAATCCTACTGGCATTAGGATGGTAATTAGAGTAAACACAGCTTCTCTTTGATCATTAAGTGCATATATACATGACATGTTTGCTTTTCGGTGGTGCCTTAATTCTGAGGATACAGCACAAAGTTACTGCAGTCATCTGAGCTCAGTAGGCATGTTGGAGGATGAGTACCATGTTTATCAGGTGTGTGAAAAACTTCTTTACTTGTGTTTTCTACTAACTTCCAAGTCTCCAAATTGCATTGAAAGATTGTGAATCAGAGCTTCACACACACACAGCCCATACAGCTGACTGACAGACAGAGATGAGAGAAATTGATGCTCCACTCTACTCTGGATTCATTCTTTCTGTTGTACACAACCACACACACACACACACACACACACACACACACACATATTTGGCGTCCCTGTGTTTAGTGGTGCGTAGCTGAGAGACGTCTGAACAGACCAAAGACCCCAGATGCCTCAGTGGATGTGTGTGTGGCCTGCCCCCTGCCCTGACACACACACACACACACACACACACACACACACACACACACATACAGACAGACCCCAGCTGGAAGGGCTAAGAGGTGTTGACAGAGAAAAGAGCCCTGCTGCAACACTGATTTAATTCAGAGGACCGTCTCTCTCTCTGGGCCATCTCTTCTTTCTTTATATTTCCTTTTTTCTTTGTTTTTTTTTCTTTTCTTTCATCTGTTATTTTCAGTCATCATTTTTTACTTTCTTTCTTTCTCAAACTCCTCTAAGATCACAACAACACAGTAATAGAGGACACACACACAAACACACAATGTAAATGCAGCTGCTCCTCTTTTAGCAGTAATGATTCTCCTAAATACACCAGCTGCTTTTCAATTACTGTTCTCCTGCCCGTGTGTGTGTGTGTGTGTGTGTGTGTGTGTGTGTGTGTGTGAGGGATATTTGAAGGTCCAGTCAGACCCAGGGTCAGACCGGCTGATTAATAACCCCACTTACCCACCCACACACACACACACACACACACATTGAGCTGGGGTCAGTGTTTTGACAGAGTGGAGAGCCCGACTTCAATCCCATCACAATCACACTGTAATTACTTTGCATTGCTGCAGGTTTATCTCTAATTCCACCGCAGTACGTCATTAACTAGAAGCGTCTCTTCGCTTATACCGTCTTTACTCTGCATTACAGCCACTTTGACTTTATCACCCAGAATTATGACGTTACACTTTTCATTAACACCAGAATTGGATCCACACACTTTACTACTTGTGCTCAGTTAAGCTGCAGTATGAGCTCATTTATGTTATCAGCAGTAACTGCTTCATTCCACTTTTCATTCACATTGCTTTTGGTTTAACTTTCAGCCTGTAATTGTGGAAGCAAGAGGGAGTAGCTGTTTGAAAAGAAAGACTTAATTACAAACAAACAGTGTCAAGTGATTTGTCATTAAAGCACTAGTGACAGTGTTTTGAGAATTTGATACTTTTTTAATAGAATCAGTCCAATCCAACACTTATAATAGTATAGTATCATCTCCAGCAGTGGTTGTGACTGTTCTATAATTGATGTTGTTATATGCTACACACACATATACACACACACACAAACACATATTATAACTGGTATAGTGTATATAGTGTCAAACAGTGTTGTATAATATAGTATGGGATAAGTAAGTTGTAAGGTGGAACGTGTGATTTATAATGACATCATGCACAGCGCAGTGAAAAATGTAATAAATTAGTACAAGCATAGTATGGTATAATGTGATATGTGATTAATCATAATATATAATACAGAATCAGTGTATTATAATATATAATAGCCTTCAGTAGCTACCACCTATGAATGTAGTGTAGTATTTGTACTCAAGTCCAAGTCCACTGGAGAGGGGGACAGTAAGCTGCAGTTAGCCTATTGATGGAGGATTAAGGTATATTATGGGAGTTGCATAGCTGCCCGGTATGACAGCCTGGAGCTTTGAATACAGCTCATTTTTACAAGATGTTCTTGTGCCATTCACAGAGAGCCATAGAGGAACCCTGCTACTTGAAACGTCAGCCTGGAGAGCTTCTCTTCTCATTTCACTCTGACCTTTTTTCCCACCCTGTTGTAGACTGGCGTGATGCAGAGCTGATGCGAGACATTGAGGCAGCGACAGGAGAAAACCTGGGTTCTGACAGGGTCGGTAAAAAAGGGAAAGGGAGGAAGAAGAAATACCCCAACCTCAGTGATCTGAAGCAGTGTGCCGACACTTCCCGTTCCAGGCTGGAGAAAAAAGTCTTCAATAAGTATGTAACTTCCTGTCCCAGCATGAACAGCACTCTGAAACTCATACCAACTAATCTGCTAGCTGAGAACATGTACCATGTCATTTAATATTGCACTCTGACAAAATTTGGCAACTTGCAAGATATCCTGACTTTTAATCCTCATTATGAGTCCACCTTCAGACACACTGAATCCTACTGTTCCCACAATGCAACTCATCTTTTAAAGTCTCACTTCATAGTAGTAGTTGATAATGCAGCAAATGCTTTGTGTCTTACATGATCATGGCCACTTTCATACCAATTCTTCTCTGATTTATAGAAGGTTATGCTGAATGAAACCTAAAGTCTGAATGAAAGTTGTAAAGTTGTTGAAACATAAATATTTACTTTGGTCATTGTCAACTTTTGACTGTTTAACCTCAAACATTTTCAAAAAGTCTTTGCATACCTGAGAATGTGACAGTTGCGTCGGAGAAAAGCAAAAACACTGTGCGCAGTACTTTGGAGGGCTCTCATGCTAAGTCCAATTGCAGCAGCACCGAGCAGATGCTCACAGTTCGGGTTACACATGCAGATTAGTTAAAGCAGCAGACCACTTCCATATGTCCTCTCACGTCCTGTCTACTTCTGTCTATCCAGGAGCACCATGCGCAGAGTGGCTCAGGTGATGAGTAAAGCGGACAGCAGAAAACACGACAAGTTCTCCAACCAGTTCAACTACGCTCTCAACTGACCTCCTGCCACCTTGATAGGCCTTCAAAGGAAATCAGATCTGACTTTTCAATGGACTGAATGCTTGTTTTAAACTTTTATAAACATTTATGTACTGAATGGAGGAAAGATTTTAATTTATTAATGTACACATACGGTGTGTGAGTCTGTTCAAGGGATTAACATAACTCATATATGATTGAAATATGAACACTGATCTAATTGGAATCATTTTGCTGCTGCCTGACAGCCCTTTAAAGAGAGGCTTTTTTAATATGTGATCAGGATTGAAATGTCCATACATAGTCCTGACATGTATAGACTTCAGCTTGCTTCATGCTGGATGAATAACGATCAGATAGCAGGAAATTCATTTCTTTTGGTCTGATTTATCGGCCTAATTGTTCACTTGATGATGTCTTTGTATGAGCCAAATCCTTTTTACATGATATTTATCTGTTTTTACTAGTTAAATGTATTGTTTATTTATATAATTTGTTTTGTGTTTTGGGTTTTCCAAGTGTTTTCTAAAGGAACATGATGCAGGTTAAAAAGATTTATACCAGAAGTGAACAGTGTTTGTGTCTTTGTCCTGTCCTCCACTTTAATGAAGTAAATTCAGGGTTCATTCAGCACACAGACCTGCAGCAAGTCACTGACTGTGAGAAAGACTGGCAGGAAGCTCCTTAAGAATTACTGAGGATGAATGAGAGCATAAGGAATGGACTTCACGGTACATTTGCATTTTAATTTCAAAACTCACATAAAGTTTTCCTCTACATTGTAGTTCATTCAGATCAGATCATCAGCTTTGAGTGAGTGACTGAATATAACTGATGTTTTATTAGCCAATGTGTAATCTGTAAGATTATTGAGCTGGAGACAAAAAAGCAAAACAAAAACAGCATACACCATGAAAAGAAAATACTAAGTACTGCTTGAAATACATGAAGCAGAAACGCAGAGTGTCACACTGAAAGGAGCACCGAGTAATTCAGCATGGCAGGTCCACAAAAAATAAATAAATAAATTGAGCTTGGATCACCCACAGGACATCATCCTTCTTATTTTTTCTGACTTTAACTTGACTTGAGCCACTGGAGACACCATCATCAGGCAATCGTACCACATGTGACTAGTACATTTCTGCTGTGTAGAAGGTGTAAAATTGGTGGAGTGGTCCTTTATCAAACTGATCACTATTATGAGTGTTCATGGTGGTTCACAGATTTCTGTGATGGACCAATCTTGAAGGAGTTCAGTGAGTGAAGCACAGTGCAGACAGCCCACAGGCCCTACAGAGTTTACACACTGGGCTTCTCAAATATAAATGTGGCTCGTATCCATTTAGAAATAGGACAGTGCTGATTGGGCCAAATCACGTGAACCTCCAGCTCCAGCTGCCCTCAGGGCATGACTCAGAGGAGTCTCAGCTTCAGTCACTTTTGGGTTTTAATTACATGGTTTTGTTGTTTTCATATTTTTTCAGAAATTGCAGAGGAAAGAGTTTAATTATAGAGTTGGTCCCACGGGGGCCACAGGTATTTGTCTCCTTTATTAATAGAGGAAGTATCTCCCTGTCACCCTGTTTCTTTTATTAAAAAATATGATTAACAGAAAATAATCTAAATTTTAGGTACATCTAAATGTATAAGAATGTTTGTCACTGGTTTGATGTATAGAACTTTGAAGCTCTATGGTCAGGGCTTTTATAGAGCATGCAGACTGTGCAGAGTGTGGGATTTAAAGGAGTTTCAAAGGGATGAAGTCTGATGGTTTTGGATGGAGCTTTGTAGCAACTTTGTGTTATGGAAATTACAACTAGAGATAAGGTAGTGGTTCTCATTGTTCACAGAGTTTCTTTTGATATTCTCTGGTCGGATTTCTGGCTGGACATTTTCTGGCAGTTGTCAGTAATTTCATTCATTCATTCATCTGTGCACCAGGTGACATTACTTGTGTTTATTTTAAATAACCAAACGGGCCACCTGCTAAACATCAGTACCACCACACTACCATTGTCACTGTGAGCATGTTAGCGTACCTGCATGTCTGAGTTCAGCATCACGCAGCTGTGAGCATAGCTGAAGAGTCTCAGTCTTATTCTTCCTCTGGAGGAACAGCAGCACCTGCAGCACACACTCAATGAGAGGTTTTGTCTCTGGCTGTTCGACTGACAAAGCCTGTGTGCTGTTGAACTGTGGGCACAAATCAATGTAATTTTTTTCTAGTTTGTGTGCTCTTTTAATAAATTATATGCTGGTTTTGCTATGGTGTGCACGTTTTACTCATTATGTGTGCTCATTTGTTAAAACATGTATATGAAATACTTAAATCACAAGCACAGAATCATCAGTTTCATGAAACTAGCAGGACAGAAAGGAGCTATTTCAACAAGACAGCTCCTGCTGAGCAATTTTATGTTGAAAAGAAACTATTCATCTGTAAATGTTTAGATTAAGGTTATTTAAAGCTGAAAAGTGAAAGTTTAGTTGACATCTAGGTATGATGATGATGATATTTTGTGTGCACATCTGACAGAATTATTAAGTATGATTTACTTATTTGTTCCCTTGTTTTGAATATGTTGTGTGCAGATATTTCTATGTACAAGTATTTATGTGAATGTTTTACTGTTACATTTGTACATTTACTGTGCCCATAATTTACTAAAACGAACTAGTACAAAAATATGATGTGACCACATGGGGCTCCGTATAAGCCCACACAGACATGGAAGTACTTAAAGGCTGAACACAGGACGTTCCTTCTGTGAGCTGTCCTACATGTCAGACTGTCTCATTAGAATGAGTTCACCGGGCTACTTTTCAGTGTTTAATTGTCATTATTTTAATATCAAAGGACAATATCATGTTGAGCTGAGGATTCAGTACATCCAAGGATTTTATGGAAACGGTCAACAAATTCATTAAATAACAGAAATGAAAACAATCACAGTTGGAGTTACACGGTACTGACAATAGATCAAGCCATTCCTTAAGTCATAAATAAACATTCAATATTCATACAGACTTTTTTAAACAAAGAAATCAACTATTTATCTATTACGTAGTTTAAAACAGCATTCAGAAGAAGGAGCTAGAACATAAATTATGTACAGTTTCTGGTAGATATTCACATTCTATCAAAATAATCCGTTGAAATTAAAGCCTTCAAATGTTGGTAGTAAAAAGAAGAGCAGAGCTGAACACTGACAGTCTGTCTGCTGTGCTACAGTTCATTCGTACACTGAAGCAGGTTCAGGTTAGTGTGTGTGTGCAGGTCTGACCCTTCTGTGTGTGTGTTTCTACAGGTGTGTGCTGTAGAAGGCGGGTGCAGCGTAGCTCTGTGTCCCCAGCATGAAGGGGGACAGGACGTGACTGGCGGTGAGGAAAGGCAGCTGGACCAGGCTGCTGGTGGGGGGGTGATGGTGGCCGGTATAGCCAGCGTGCATGGCGAGGTGCCCGCTGATGGGAGGGGATGGGCTGAGAGGGCTAAGGCTCCCCAAGCCTCCTCCGGCTCCTCCTGCGCCTCCTGCTCCTCCTGCTCCTCCTGCACCAGTGGGGGCAGACGTGTCAGCTCCGGGGTTCTGTTTCTTCCACTTGGTCCGGCGGTTCTGGAACCAGATCTTGACCTGGGTCTCAGTGAGGGACAGCGACAGGGCCAGGTTGAGCCGCTCACACACTGACAGGTAGCGTGTGGACTTGAACTTGTTCTCAAGTGCCACCAGCTGCTCGTAGGTGAAGGCAGTCCGGGCTCTGCGGGGCTTCCCCGACTTGGAGTCTGAGCCAGAGCGCTTCCGCTTGGGCTTGCCCTGTGGGCCCTGGCCCCCGTTGGTCTGAACGTTGGTGATCTGGCCTGCAGGGCCGCCTGCGGGGCTTGCTGTGTCTCTGCTGGGGTCTTGGTGACTGTGCTGGCCTAGATCTCTGTCGCCATTACTGGGCAGAGCTGAGCTGCTCTCCTCACTGCTATAGGGCCCATCTGGAGCCTCTGAGTCTGGGGTCCCAGATCTGTGGTAGTCATCCTCATCTGGGCTCCTGTATACGAAGCCTTCCTCTGGAAATACACAAACAACAATGACAACGTCAAAATAACATCTGTTACATAATCAGAAGTGCACAGGGCAAGCTTTTCTGTAAATACACAGCAGTCAGTGTGTGTTGGGCTGTACATCCTGCAGGGGCCTCCTCAGAACTGCTGAACTAACTACTTGTAATGACATCTGTCAAATAAACACATATTTAAGCACAAATTGTTGGACAGCTTTGCAAAGACAGAATTCTCTCTTAAGGCCAGGCCTCGATTAGCCCAGAGAGGGGCCTCAGGGTGGTGGGCTCCTCCTCAGGCATGTATGACCTGTTGCCTTTTGGTACCCTAGTTTGGAGTAATTTAATTAGACATAATGAAAATAAATCTGCATAATGTAAGCATAATATCAAGTGAAATAATAAAGGTACGAAATCCAATTGCTGAATACAAGATTCAGTCTAAAATCTAAAGTCTATAAATTCTGAGCTTTATTGGTGTGTATTACCAGATACATTTACAGTAAATCAAACTGCCACACACAGACATTTTGTGCTGGGGTAATATAGTTTACAATAAGAGGCAAGTGAAGATAACACTAATACCTGAAGGAATGTGGTTGATTGAAAAGTAACTTAACAAGACAGTATACAATATAAAAATCATAAGATAAAACATAAAGAAAAAAAAAGAAAAAAAAACAAAAACAAATTCCCCTAATGTTCCCTGAAGATCATTTCAATGCAAATTATTCAAACTTTCAATAGAGTGCAGAGAAACTAATCATACAATAAAAGTGCTCAGTAAAAATATTCAGTATGAACTGTTATCAGACAAACATTTGGAGATTATCCACTTGGCGACTGAATCATCTAATCAGGAGGGGGATCTAAAATAACATTTACTGTAGTCAGCACCGGGGCCACATGAACCCACTAGAGGGCCCAGGGAAAAATGAACGGCGGGCCACTCCTGAACGCTCATCCCTGACACACTCTATTTTCTATTTCTTCAACCACACATCTGGGCAGCTGGATTACTACAATACATCTGCTTCCTCTTTTTATCTTTTCAAGAATACACTCAATCTGACTTCAGATTAGACAGAATATAATGGGTAAAAACACTGTAGTGCCCTTATCGTTTCCTTGACACCGTACTTTGTTTTATTACTAAACAAATTATTACTAATTTCAATCACTGACGATGTGAAATTCAATGACAGCAAACTGAGGGCCACTGAGGGCCCCTGACAGCTGCTCAGTAATCCCACCTTGTTCGTGTCTTTAAATTTTAAATTCAAAGAAAACTTTGTTTAAACCCTAAAAATATAATCTGAACATGTTATAATTGCATTGTCAGTACAACATTAAAAATGTCAAATAAAACCATTCCTCATTAAATTGAATGCTTTTAATGAGTCCGTTTTTTTTTATCTCCAACAATTACAGCTGCTCTTCCAATTTATGACAGACATACAAATAAAAATGTAGAAAACTTTAAACCAACACATTTCAAATGGAAATGCCCTGACCTTTACTGGAAAAAGATAACCGGGTTTATAAGCATAAAAACATGAGAAGAAAACACGAACATTTATTTTTATTTTAGCTGAAAAGAAAAGTCGAGTAAGCCACAGTGAGCACCTTCATTTAAAGGCTTATTACTTTTTGCTCACAGATTAGATTGAAATTATTTGCCTCAAGGAATTAAATTAATTTCTTTCGACATTTTATTGTGAAAATGAAGGTTGATATTTAAACTGAAATATTATCTAGTGTTTGGCGTATTGAAAATCCAATTCTATATTATTTTGATTTGTAACGTTAGCTTTGAGCGGAGGGAGAAAGGAAAGAAAAAAATTAAGTTATCAATAGATGTAATGATCAGATTTTTAAATGTAGTAACAGCGTTTTAACAGAAATACCTTCATACTGAATTTGAAATATATCATAAAAGTATTTCTCCATCTTCACCATTAAAGGCGAAAAATAACCTCAGCATGTTTGATATTTTTTAAAGATCAAACAGGACACCTCTGTTTTTATCGATAGTGTGTGAAATGATGGAAAAACGGAGTGTGTGTTCGCTCTGAGGTTTCAGCAGGATCTGTCGGGTCACTTCGGCACCAACACGGCGCACAGGAGGACTTCTGTCCTCATTACCAGAGGTCCGAAAATTACGGAATGAAACGTAAAGATTTAAAAATAAAGGGGAGAGCAGGAGACACGAGTCCTCCATGAAAAACATCTCCATGAAAAGAAAGAAAGCGCGCGGCTCGCTGAACACAAAATTAGACGAAGCTGACAGGGGCACACACACACACACACACACTATTCACTAATCAATAATACCGATCACACACACGAGCCGTGACCAATTACCTCGTGCCTTTTTTCTTTTCCTACACAGGTTGAATTAAAGGCCACGTGCCGCTGTGTCCGGGCGCCTCGCGGCCTCAGCTCTCACTGTCTCTCTCTAACACACACACACACACACACACACACTCTCAGTCCTCCTTTAAGGCCCACACTGCTTCGATAGATTCATCAGTACAATAAGAGTGTGACGGAGCTCTGTGTGAGCCGGTACAAACTCAGGACTTAGACGGATCCACACAGGACAGACGGACTGTTGATAAAATGAGAGAGTCTGGAGAAAGGACGCGCGCGGACACATATCCTACCCATCCTCCACCGCGGTGAGGTGAGGGCCGCTGACCTCAGCACGGGGAGAGACGCTGATCCGGACCGAGGCCGACCCGGACTCTGCGGGGCGGCTCACAGGCCTGACTTACTGCTCGGGTACTCCTCCGCTCCGTAGCAGCCTTTGGGCTCCGGGCCGGGCTCGCGCTCCCCCGCCGCTCCTCTCCGGTTCTCTCCGTAGCCGCTGAGCTCGCGCTCAGCCCGGAGGCTCGCGTGCTGCTGCTGCTGGTGTCTCCGGCTGCTCGTGAACTTGTTGGGGTCCAGGATGTCCAGGACGGAGAAGGAGGTGGTCCGGTGGCCGGTGGGACCCTGGAAACAAGAGAAGAGGGGGTCGGAGTGATTCGGAGACTCTGCACAGACATCCTGAGCCCGCCGGGCACGCGGGACGTTACTTTGTATGAACACACTGAAGATGAGGAGCTGAGAGCCTCACTGTGAGAGGACATGAAGTCTGTCTGCACTCATTCATTTAATGTGGCCTTTGATTCATAACACACCCTGAGTTCATCATGAAAATGCCATCACAATAATACAGCTGTAATTAATAAATGACGACAATCATCTGCATGTCTCTGAGTGAAAAACTAAATAAAATCAAAAACCTTCAGAAGCCTCAGCACAGATCCGGATTACTCCAACATGTGGCGGCCGTGTTCACGCAGGACAGAAATGTTTTTATCATTTCTCCGTGAAATAACTGCTAAACAAACATGCGTTTTTTATTTTATTTTAATGGAAGAATGAAATGATGATTCCTATAAAATCAGCGCATCGGTGTGAGGCACATCATGCTCTCTGTGTGCACTCTGAATTTATATCCCGAAGATTTATGTCAAGTCAAAAAGGTGAGCAACTGTCTGAGCAGATAAAGCTGGAGCAGCGGCTCAGCCCCCTGTCCTGATTAGGATCATTCATTTATTAATGAGGCCAGTCTGGAGCATGTCGACATGAATAATCCCACATTAATAATATTATAATTCTCTATTTAAATAATCCCTGAGAGCATGCGCACATGAGCCCATTAACAAGTGACGATAAAAACGATCACACAATATCCTGATCAGAGCTGTGATTAACAGGAATAACTCTTTACCAAAGAATAGTTCAGAATTCATCTGTAAATTTCATCTGTTTAGAGGTTAGAAATGGGAAAGTTTTCTCCAGCCTCCTTTATGAATTAAAAGTATTTATTTTAAAAATCACATTTGTAAAATAAATACTTTATGGATTTTTCGTTGGGCTGGGAATTATTCCATTTAAAGGATATAGAAAAATGATATTATTAAAATGTTACAATTACATGACATCATTTTGAAATTGTACAGTTATTATATTTTCATTCGATTTTTATCGATTGAAGTTTCCAGAGAAAAGTCTGTTTCTGAGTTTTATGGATTTTGAAGGAACCTGCACATTTAGACTGAACCGTTTCCTTCATTTTATGCTGGATCTGAATTAAGGCCTCTGTGAGAACAGGACACAGGCCCCGCACACGTTTTACAGGACGGGACCAAACTACGGTCACCATCAGCTCACACACTAACAGCAGTCAAACAGAGCCCCGTCCCCGGTCCCTGCCCCCGGTTCTGCTCCCGGTCCCTGCTCCCGGTCCCTGCCCCCGGTTCTGCTCCCGGTCCCTGCTCCCGGTCTGTCCCACTCGTCACGCCGGCCCGTCACATTTCATCTACTCTGATTTTCACCCTGAGCCTCCTCAGAGGATGGAGGTACTGCGCTGCTACAGCTACACACTCCCCCCGCAGACAGAGAAGTTTGGCCCCGGGTCTACCTGCTGTGGAGGGGCCAAGCCCGGGTTGGTCGGCGGAGGCTCGGAGTGGTTGTCCGCGGCCTGAGCGTCTCGTCCTCCGCCCCCCGCGCCGGAGAAGAGTCTCTTGTCTCCGCCGGTGCCTCCGTCCAGCATGTCTCCGCTGTCCGGGCCCACCACGGTCTGGACCCCGTCCCCGCCGGGCGCCACTACCGCTTTGTCCCGGTTCGTCACGGGCTGGACCGCGTCCGCCACGGGCCCTGCCACGGCTCTGTCCCGGCTTATCACGGTCTGGACCCCGTCCGCTCCGGGCCCCGGCACCGCTCTGTCCCGGTTCATCACTTTACTCTGCCCTTCCCATATATTACGGATCCGGATCAAAGTGCGGAAGCGCTGAAGAGAGACTGAGACTCTACAGGGCCTGGGTCATCCTCAGACACGAGTTCACAGCACGGGCCGGCTCCGGACTCCCATCAGCACCCGGTCTGAGAGGAGCTGTCCAGCCCGGCAAAGTTTCCCATGGGGGGTGAGGACAGACAGAGGGGGTGAGGACAGACAGAGGGGGGGCTTCAGGTGGAGAAAACTTCAAACTTCTTCTCTGCTCTCCGGATCTTTTCCCGTCATCCTCCGCACCCGCCGCCACAACACACCGTCTCCGCTGATCTGCTGTCTGTCCGGGTCGTACTGCGCCGGTATCCCATGCGCTGACACACACACACACACACACACTTACACAAACACACACACACAGCTCGGCGTCCCGACCTCCAGCCTCGCGCGCTCTGTCTGGTCACCGATGTGTGCGCGCGCTCTGGAGGCTGACAGGAGCTGAAGGCGGGACGGAGGCTGATATATGTGTGTGTTAGAGGGAGGAGCTCTCTCTCTCTCTCTCTCTCTCTCAGCCTTTTTTTTGGTTTTGGCCGCCCCCCGAGGACCCTCTATCATATAGGGTAGTACTCACATGTGTTCGTGTGAGTGTGTGTGTGTGTGTGTGCCTCCTTATTTATGCTGTCCTATTCAACTCTCTGGGTTGTAATTGGCTACAAATTAATCCCACTTCCACTAATAGTCTATTATCTCAGGGGCTGCGCAGCGCAGAGCTGCTGAACGGTCCAGGGCCGGCTCATGATCCGAGCGTGAGGAGAGAGAGAGAGAGAGAGAGAGTGAGAGAGAGAGAGAGAGAGTGAGAGAGAGAGAGAGAGAGAGAGAGAGTGAGAGGTCAGCTGCTGAGTAGGCTGGCAGCTGGAGCGTGCAGGTGTGTGTGTGTGTGTGCGCACAGGTAGGCTGTTCCTACAGTCTCTCTGAGTTATGATGAGTGTTAACTAGTGTGTTGTTGCAAGGTTAACTGGCTGCGCTGTAATTGATGTGTAGCTGATGTGTAAAGTGTCGCCTCCCTGCAGCTTCACTTGTGCATCCACATGAAAGGAGCTCTTATCTTTAATGCAGATTCCAGGGCAGGGCCTCTCCTCAAAACTCAATTACGGCCTGAATAAAGCCGGTAATGTCCCCGCTGCAGTGAAATATTGATTCCTAATCCTTGGCAGTCATTACTATGCCAGAAAATAATAGACCACAGAATTGGATTTTGATTTAACACACGACGTGTTTATTCAAATGCTCAGGGACTTAATATTCCGTTGACTCTCATTCTGAGCACAGAGGAGAGGGGAACAGTGATGGAGGCTCTGACGCCACACTTTTTATATTGTTGTGGAAGAAATTAAAAAAGAAAGAGAGGTGATGGGACATCTTTCCTGTCCTCCTCCCCAGGCCTAATACACAAGGTCAGCTCCATGTAATTGCCTTGCTCAATGATCCTTATGAGGAAGAAATTAAAAGTTGAGCAAAATAATGACTGAAACAACGAGACATGATTAGCCAATCAGAGAGCTGAACCCATTATGGAGCCTTTTGATCTACTTCCTGCTTCCACCTGGAGGCTTTATGGCTTTATTTTAAAACAGTCAATATATTAACTGTATTAAATATCACAGCAGCTTATTCACCTTGGGAAATATTAGCTTTTTACCTGTGGTGGAAGACAACTATAAAGCAGTGCCAACAAACACTGCTACAGGAACAATGAACAGAGAGGGAGTGTTTGGAAACATCAGCAGGTGATCATCAGGTGAAATTGGGAATGTTATTATTATTATTATTATTATTATGGCTTCATCTGATGGAGTTCATGTTGTCAGACTGCTGAGTAAAGAAATCTCACCATGTCAAAGTAAAGATTTATAACAACTTTCCTTACAAGGTATACAAAGTTGAAACATCAGTCTAAGTCTATTCCACATGCATCTGTGATAGCATCATGAACTCATGACATGTATGGATTGTCCCTTGGCCTTTGAAGCTTGTGCCATTTAGACTGAGCCCTGAGTCCAGCTGAAATCATGAAATTTACTGGAGAATTCAATCAAGACGATAATAAGAATGTAAACAACAATTTAATGATAATTATATATAAATAATATAAAATAATGTAATGATAATTGTATATAAATAATATGAAATAATGTCAGGATAATTTTATATGAATAATATAAAATAATGTAATGATAGTTATATATGAACAATCTAAAACAATCTAATGATAATAAAACATGAAAAACATTACTCTACAGTATATAAAAGTCTTAATGTGTACACACGTGTGTTTGTGTGCATGCCTGTCTGTGTGTGAATGTGTGGAGGAGGATACTGACTGATAATAAATAAAATAATTAATTTAAAATGAGGATCTGCAAAATGTTCTCACTTAACAGCCCTTTGTGCCTCATTTTATTATTCTTATGAGGATGCTTTCACATAATGATAGCAGCACCATTCCAGGTACACACACACACACACACACACACACACAGTGGAAGTCCTGGTTCCCACAGTGTGTGTCGGCAGATACGGTCTCAGCAGTCAGTATGCATGTGTGTGACTGAGGGTGAGCCTGTGTGTGTCTTGCGTCTATAATTATTCTAATGAAGGTTAACGAGCTCTGCTCAGCCTCCTCTTTATTAAATTAATCTCAGCCAGTAATGAATCATAATTACTATAATTAGCAGCTTGAGCTGCCTGATCTCACACTGGTGGCTGGTCAGAGTGAGATGATGATACTGAGGCTTTCATCTGGCCTACAACCTTCATTTCCTCATCTGTCTGCTGTCTCCACTGTCTGTGTGTCTGCTTGGTTTGAACACATATAACATATCCATTCTGAATATGCATTAAAATGCTGTGTCACTGTCTTGTGTCCACCTCTGGTATGATACACTTTTACACATTTCCCTGCATAATGCTTCCAATTATTCCATGGTGCATTCCTGTAGCTCAAAACCACATATGCTACATATTTTAATATGTGCTCAATTTTACACACTTTTCTGTGTTTTTTGAAGTATGCACATATTTGCAAATTTAATTGTTTATTACTTGAAATCAAATCAAATCCAAATTCTGGGCTTGGATTCTTGTTCTATTGCTCTATTGTTCTATTTCATATCTCAGCTATTGTATATCAACCCCACTTAAACTACAAAATGTTGTGTGCTGCACAATTATCAACCAAACATGAGTTCATAATAACGACACATAGAGTTTATGAATTATATATGTGTGTGTATGTGTGTGTATAATTTTCAAGCAGAGAAATCATACAGAATCATGCCAATCAGCAGTCATTCTCCTCAGGAAATGCTTTATAATATACGTATATTTCCATTTCTGTTAACACTTTCAGCAGAGTTTTAGTCTAGCAATCTAAATGTTCTCCCTGAGGCCTCCTGACAGGCTTGACAAGAAACACTATACTTAGATATAGATTTTACAAATGTTGAATAAAAATGTTGAATACTTACACAAAATGTCTGTTATCAACAAAAGTGACATCTGTCCAAAAGCACTGGCTTTCAAAAACTCATATCAGTATAACCCTTTTTATTTTTTATTAAACACACAATTTTCATGTCTCCGACTCCACCCCTGTCTCTCTCCTTTTTTCATCCATCTCTCTGCTTCCTCCATTTCTCCTGTTTTTCTATTTTGTGTCTTTTCAAGGGTCTATATTTTAGATTATCCCTCCTCCTCTTCCCCATTACAGGAGTAATAGCCCCCCATCCTCCACTTACACACACGTGACTCTCTCTCTCTCTCACACACACACACACACACACAGAACCCCTCCTCCATAAAACACATACCCACAGTTAGACACCCAGATAACATCTGACCTGGAGAATTAATTAAATATGATAGTTGATTAAAAATAGCATAACTAATAGTGTAATATCTCAAGCTGTCGTCTTTAATAGTCAACATTGTGTGTGTGTGTCTTATCTGCTGCAGACAGACGCTCTCACTATTGATTCCTGTTCATTTCAGTTGTCAGGCAGACCACTCAGCTCATCTGGAATCATTAAACTCTACTGTCTGCCTGTCTCTGCCTCTCTGTCCCCCTCTATGTCTCGCTGCCTGTCTTTCTCTCTGTGTCTTTCTCTCACCTGATTTTCATACTTTTATCATCTATATTTTACTCATGTTAAATTCCAGCACTTTTTAAATTGACAGAGTAAAGCAGCAATCAGAGAATATTACGGTCACTAACAGATGATTATAAGTAGTTTAAGGATAAGGATATCATCTGGAGCTCCACTGTTGTTCAAAAACCATTAAACACATCAATGCTGCACTGGGTGACATGTTCCTTCATCACCATGAACACACACTCTGTACTTTATTTACCACATACACTATCCTGCTGCTCCAAATCTGAGGGCTGGGCACCACACATAGATTCATGTGACTACTTGTTAGTATAATATTTTTTTGTTGGTTAATATCGTCAGCCTTATCTTTTAAGTTAGTGTAAGTGATAAAATGCTGTATGTCCAGTAGCATAGCACTTAAACTTGTAAACTCTTGCTTTGTCTCTTTTGTCATCTCTGATACTTAAAAGGTGTTTGTAAAACTGCAGGAATAAACCTAGACACAATTTAGTTGTTTTTCTTTCACAATAAAAGTCCCCTCCCCCTCTGTTAGCACTCTAGTGATGTATGTATTCAGTCAGAGACCATATGGGCAGGTCTGTGGGGCTTTGCTTTATTCCTGGTGAAAGCCCTGACTCCTGTCACTGGTGTATTCAATAAAATACCTTATAGCTCACAGTGGATGGAGAATAACTGTTATGTTGCTGTTCCTGAGCTAACTGTGACAACATTATTTAAAGTACTGATTTGACTTGAGTAGAGATGAGGTCCAAATCAATGTGAATAACAACAAAAATTTAGTTTCATTAATTATTTACTTAGAGAAATGTACTCATACTGTTTTTAAATCTTTTATCTATTTTAAGTATTGTTCAGCTAATTCATAAAGTTGAGTTTGGAGAGAAAAGGAGAGGTGGGATGGATGGATGGATGGATGGATGGATAGGTTTGGGATGACAGACAGGTGACTTCACCCACCTGACTGGAGATCACTTTTGGGGATCTCTTTGGTAACCCTGAGGTTAGGCTGTGTGGTGGTGATTTTTTATTGGTGGAAGTCACAGCTCAGTGACTACAGATACTGGCTGCTGAAACTAACACAGTGCAGTGAATGAAAGACCATTAACTCGTAATTGTTAAGCAGCAAATATGTCACTGTTTTACCTTTGTGTGCCATTTCTAAGTTACTTTTTTCAATTGTGAAAACATGATAATACAACAATACCATGAAAATGGAACAACAGAGTGAGAATACAACAATACAGTGAAATACACACAAAAATACAGTGACATGAGTGGTAATATAAAGAGAGGATAATCTAGGAAATAAGAGAGTAGAGAGAGGTATATTAAAAGAAAAATGATTAAGAGAATGCTAAATAAAAAAGCAACATCTTTTTTTAAAGGTGTTTACAGATTTTGATGCCCTCAGCTCTTCTTGCAGACTACTTTTAGTTCTTACCCAGAAAATAACTCAAATGCCAGTGCCAGAGGACCTCAGTGATCTAGAGGGAGGATACATTAAGAGCATGTCTGACAAATATTTAGGTGTTAGTTCATTTGAACACCAGTAATAGGATCTGAAAATGTATTCTAAAACTGACAAGCAACCAATGAAGGGATTTTAAGACAGGTGAGATGTGTGCTCTGGTCTTGGTTCTTGGATTTGTATCGTATTTGCCTTTCAGTATCTGCCTAACATATTTAGGTGATAAAAAACAGTTTTAGTTAGATTTCTAATGTGAGACTCAGAATGCAAATCAGGATTTAGAAGTACAATTCTTTTTGTTAGAGGCTTGGTGTTAGTGCACAGAGTCTGTTGGGACCTTTGCTCCAGTAATTAACTTTTTTACATCTTATCTTTGTGCACATGCAGGAGATTATATGAAATCCACAAGCTAATATGAGCAACACATTGAACCAGTTTATCGATAAAAATGTACAGTTTTTACAGTGTGAGTACAGTGTTTATCACTCTGTGATTATATGATCTATATGTTGAGTGGTAACATATAGAGACTGATATAGAGTACCATGGTTTAGTTTGATCTACACCAAGCCCACCTCTCTTACTGTGGTCCACGGGAGGTTTCGCACCACTGTGGCAAACAGCAATGCAGTGACTTTCCAAATGCTAACCAAGATCTGTCCTTATACACACACACTCTCCCTTCTGCTCTCTCTCTCTCTGTCTCTCCCACATACACACAACACACACACACAGACACACACACACACACACACACACACACACAGATGAGCAGCAGATCAATATTTATGAGCTATCATGCAGGAAGTTATGGCAGCCAATCAGTCTAAAGTGCAGTCTAAAGCTCAGAAACGCCATTTTATTGTCTACTAATTGATTTATTAATTAATCATTCATCAGCTCCTTCAGTGTTGCTATACTGCCTCAGGAAGATAGTACAGGCTTAAATCTGTGTGCATGAAGTAAAAGGCTGGCATCATGGAACTAAAGTTGCAGTGACATGTTAGTTTTTCAGCTAATGAAAGGGTTAAATAAATATCAAAAACATATATAATAACATATATAATAATAACAATATAAAAAACAGCAGCATCAAAAAAGCTGCATCAACCTTTGAGATGACCTGAGGAGCTAAAGTTTGTTGATCCTCGCGAAACATATCCTAAAGTAGAATTTTTGGTTGAAACAGCGTTTTTTGCTCCTTTTCCAGCAATATGCAGCTGAATTAGGTGCTTCTCACCTAGAGGACAGCAATCTTTCCAGGGAAAAAAGGGAGTGGAGCACACTGATAGATTTACAGCCTTTAATAGTGCAAACAGATTAATGTTTCCACACTATGGTGACTTCACCAGACTCAACATGGACACAGACATGTGGCAAACAATGTGTAAGTATAATAAACCTAGAACATATGTACAACTGCCAATGGATAATTGGTCGATCAGGTTTCCAAATCTACTGGATGACAAATCTAAGGGTAGGAGTTGTCATAGTTAATGTCACAGTGGCACACCTATACATTTAAACCACAACAGACTAAAAATAACACAGACACATGTTAAAGTCACAAAGATAAAAGTGCGCAAAGTACAAATCCTGCATCCATCAAGTGTAATAAATTACAGGAAACTTGACTGATGAAATCATCAATTGCATCCATCAAGTGTAATAAATTACAGGAAACTTGATCTGATGAAATCATCAATTGGGTGCATAAAAATGGAATGTTAATTCAGTATCAGTCCAATAATATATCAGCATAGATTTAGGCCTGGCATACCTATGCTTAATATGCTGATTTGATATGTTCATTGAATGTTTTGAGTGGTTAGGGTTCATATTTAACCTTCAATTTGATTAATTTCACAATTCCATTAGTGTCACCTGCATAACAGCCAGCATCTTCCAGGAAAGCTGTCAAGGGTCCTGCTGGAGTAACAAGAAAGATGATAAAGATGTTGCCAATAAATTTGCATTTTTTTATTTGATTTGCAGTCGTTTTATTAGTCTTTATTAGATGTCTGCGTCTGCGCCAAGCAACAGTGTAAATAGTCCACTGTACATGCAGTAGTACTGCAGTGAAATACACAATAAAATCACCATGAAAATTATTGGCAGAAACGTTAATACTGTTCAGTTCACAGTTCAAGAGACCCTTCCAAGATGAGACATTGTGAAGGGACGAAAGCAGGTGTCCGGCTTCAGAAACCTGAAATCACTTTAAGGTCTTTGTGGGTCTTCAGGGCTAAAATGGTTAAATATAACACCTTATTTTCAGAGTGACTCTTTCACATAGTAGCAATGATATCTCAGCTGCACAGTCCTTCAGTGTGAATGTGTGTGTTTGTGTGTGTGATTGGATTCTGTTTTATGGACTGGCTAGCAGAGTGCTAGTAATCCGTAGAAATATATCTGCTTTATTTGACCTCGGTGTTAACTCCAATAAAATACACTTTACTGCTGGGAGGAGACATGCACCTTCACACACACACACACACACACACACACACACACACACACACACACACACACACACCAGGTATCAGGTCATAGCTGGCCACTTGACAACATTTATAAGGACACAGAGAGGGAAACCTTCTCTCCACTGGAGTCCACTCACATTCCTTCAACTAATGAAACTGCAAGCGTTTGTCCTGTAGCACCCATTATATACAGGAACACTGGGGAAGGTAAGCACACTCACTTTACGCAGCCTCTGAGAGTCTGCCACATTTTAGGATGACGTACTTCTGTATGTTTCCATTTACTGTTGCAAATAGTTTGATGCATTCTGTGATTCATATGACATTGTGTAACTTCTTATTTGGCCCAGATAACGAGCAGGCTTTTTTTAAAATTATTTTTTCAGGGGGTTACACCTTTTATTGTTTTTATGGATAGGAGAGAGAGGGGGAAGACACGCAGCAAAACCGGAGTCCGCTGCACCGAGACATCGAGGCCTCAGACATGTGTGCGCGCGCTCTACCACTGAGCCACCTGTGCCACATGAGCAGGCTTTTTAAAGTTACATTCCCTTCAGTCCTGGTTGAATAAGCCTTACCTGTGGTCACTGGTCATACCAGAAAGTTTCTTGTAAAAACACAGATCCCACGTGTACCAGTCAGTGGGGACAACATAGCCCTGCAAAGTGAGGTAACCACAGTCAGAGTTGGAGGTCATGTGATGTGTTCTAGCCCAAAACGCCTCTTCTTGTTAAGTTGGGTTTGTGGATGTTTCAAAGCTCAGTTATTCAGTAAAGACTACACATTTAGCTTCCGTGCACACAGAACTATGATTACAGTAAAGTTCATTATTGCAGACTAGATTTAGCTGAAGTGTTTAGAAAGAAACCCTGTGCCTCTAAGTCTATGAACATTAAAGGGACAGCAGAGGAGAAGCTACTGATTGAAACAGGATTCAGCTGAAATGATTTTGTTCAGTTCAAGTAAAAAAAAATACTGGGATCTTTGCCTCAGTGTATAAAAATATACTACCATGATCACTGTGGGATAATAACTACCATTTATCTGGCATAAAAACACAAAAGTGTTCCTTAGGTAATATTTCTCACATCACTAAAAGCTTATCTTTCAGCAGAATGCATGACAGTACTTCCATGCTCTTTAAGTTATATGGTAATAAGTACATGACCAAATAATCTTCACAGAAAACATCACTAGCTTCCATCGCTTGTCCGCCTGTTTCACGTCTCTATTGTCATCATTGTTCCTGTCACATACAATCACAGTGCAAGAAAGACTTCCACATCTCATAATTGGAACAAGATGTTCAAATCTGACAAGCTTGGGTAATTAAGTCAGATTCTCAATTATAACACCAAGTTACTCTGTACACAGTTAGAAAAGTACTATCATCCTCTCATCTGACAGAATAATTACTTTTTGTGAGCAAACAACTCGATTGACGTAAAAAAATTGAATTTTTATTAGCTAAGTTAGCTGTAATGTAAGTCATCCTTCCACAGCTGATTACATCACAGTGTAATGTACTGAATAGACAAAGGAGACAAAGGAGACAAAGACAAAGGATAACACAAAATTTAACCTTACATACTTTACCACATTATGTTCCAGTGGTGTGAATTACTTATAAATGAAAAATAATACTTTGGTGAAACTCTAGACAACAGAGATCATTTTAGACTGTCAGAATAACAAAATGTACACAGACAGAAACAAAACAATATGGTTAGCACTGTTTGTGTACACAACAAAAAACTTTCTACTCTAAACCTTAACTCTGATCACATGTGGGGTCCAGTACACTCTGATCTGAATTACCCTAACAGCTGCACAGGCCGGGACACAGCACCTGTAGAAAGAATACACTACTTACTAATCAGCATACCTGGGCAAGAAGGTTTCAGCACTACCACTGACCTGGTGCTGACCTTCAGATATGCAATGGCTATCATTGTGCTTTACAACTGGTGCAAAGGCTGATGTATATTCAGAGTGTATGAATCGTGATATCTGTAGAAACAAACCTAAAAATAACTTAAGAAGAATGGCTTAGACAATTCAAGAACCTGGGGATCCATGATGACCAAACACCATTGACACATGACTTTTCAGTCTCAAAGATGTGTAATTAGGGGAATCGGAAAGTGATGCAGTCCTTCTCAGCAGTTTAAAAGTTAACTTAGAGGAAGTCTGAGCAATGGGGGGGTGTGAAAAGAGACGGTTTGTACCTATTAAAGCAGGTATCAGTTGTGCCACTGGATGCCACTTCAGGGGAATGAGAGTGTAAACCTGCTGAATCCAAATAAAACACAGAGAGAATTCTTTTAGAAACAGACAGAAATTAGACATATCACTTTTCTTAAGCCATTGAATTAAACTGATAGCCATCGCTATTGTTACATACTGAACAAGGAACTAAACTGCATTGCGTGCATGCATGCACACACACCTACACACACACACGTACATACACACACACACACACACACTTTTGAATAAATTGTTTTAACTTATTCTCTGGTTAGCGACCTGCTAGTGACTGTGGTAGTGTGTTCTTATTTCACAAGGATGTGTGCATAGATGTCACTATGCTACTTTCTGGAGTGACCAGCACTTTTCTCATTTATAGTCTCATATATAAAATATAAAATACTACAACAAAAAAATTGATGGTAGAAAAATTCAAACAAAATGATAAAAGAATGTCATATTATACAATAAAATGTAAATGCAAATAAAATGCAATTAGATCTCTATATTAACACTTAACACTTCAGGAACAAGAACATTTCATAATTTTCCAATTTTTTTTCTCATGTTATCAATGTGAGAAAACAACATACTGTATAGGTGCACACACACACACACACATATATGCACTGCTGTCGAGTAAAACATCACAGCTCCAGGCAGAGAAATGTGGCATGTGTGCAGCAGCAGAAAAAAGCAAATAAAGCAAATAGTGTTATCAGTAATTTAACAGCAGGCTGATATGGCCTATTGATCTGTCCACTGGAATCTTTTATCTCCACAACACAATGTATCCACTCTGCTGTTTATGACCCCCCCCACCACCACCACACACGCATAGTAAAACATAAACCATGCAACACACACAGCAGAGATACACACAATACAAATACACACACAAATCAAATCAACACACTTGGAAGAGCAATGTATCAAGACCAAGGTTGTTTAAGGCCTGTAAAGAAACTTGAGTGAGTGACAATGTTTTTTTATTCTCCCACTAGGAGTCGACAAACTTGAAAATTTCAAGTCAGCACAGTCTCCTTCTTATCCTTCAATAACTCAAATACTTAATTCAAATACAACTTCAATTACAGAATGATTGATTTACATATATATTACATACATATATGCAGTATTGCTTATTTTGGGAGCACATTGGCCAGGGGCTGTTTTTTGTATTAGCCTTGGACGGGCATATCACATATAGTGAAGGTACAGAACGAGGCTGGATAAATAATTTATGTATATGAGTGCTACTCTGCCCTGCGACTGACTGGTGTCCAGTCCAGGGATGTACCCTGCCTCTCGCCCAAAGATAGCTGGGACAGGCTCCAGCACCCCTGCGACCCTGTGTGTGCTCAGGATAAGCAGGTTAGAAGATGAATGAATGAATGAATGAATGAGTGCTACTCTTAATCAAGATAATGGCATTGCTTTTAACATTTGCTATTGAAAGGCTAAAAAATATGCTTATTAATTACTTTCTTCAAAGCAGCAAAACACACAAAGATGAAATGATACAAATGTTGGTGTTTGCCGTTTACTTGACCATTGAGATTCTACATTGTCTTCTTCACTTAAAGTCCTGTAAAGTCTTGTTCTTTAGAAATTGGTCCTGTGTCAGACATGAACATATCATTTAGTAAAAAGATACTTTTGTCACAATACCTCACAGACACACAAGCACACACACTCCTCAGGCGCTCTCTCTTCACTCCATATTCTATTCGTCCATTCTATCCATCATAGAATTAAACGACAAGCACTGTAGTTAAAATGCCCAATAAATCCATGTTCATTAAGCACTCTGCAGCAATTACACCTCCTTTATGGCAGCCCTGTTGCTAGTGGCAGCCGCAAACCTTTTGTTAATTAAGATCATCCCATTAGGACACTAATTAACAATTAGCATAAACATAATTAGTGAATGCTGACATTTGGCGTAGTCCATTGTTGAAATAATTTCTAGAAATTGCCCTCAGAGAGGTTTTTGTCAGAGGGGGATAATGGCAGCACTTTGTTGATTATTGACACACACACACACACACACACACACACACACACACACACACACACACACAGAGCAAGCTGGGTAGCTAATTGTCATCGTGTATGTGTATGTGTGTAGGTGTGTGTCTGTGCAAAGTGTGTGTGTGAGAGAGAGAGAGAGAGAGAGTGAAAGAGGGAGAGAGGGAGAAAGATGATGACAGGTAGCCAGCACTAAGCAAGCTGCTTAATTGAAAAAAAGTGAATCCTCCAATTTGTCCTTTGCAATGCTACACTATGTAGTTGGTTGTCTTAGAAGACCAATATACAACTAATTTGTTTCCTTCTGTATATATTTGATATTTCACATTAAATACTAAAGATGAATAACAAAATACAGTGTTATGTAATACGATAAAAAGATGACACATGATATTAAACTCTACAGGTTTAAGGTTCAGGCAGTAGTGAAAGAAATATACTGTTATAATACTCCTCTAAGTTAAAGTCCTGCATCTTCAAACTTACTGAACTAACAGTCTCTAAGTCTCATCATCAGTAGAAGTACTGATAGTAGTGTCCCTGTCAGTGTATATCTGATGTTTCTGGATTAATATTACTGCTGCTTTATGTTACATTTTACATGTTTTGGGTTGACCTCATTGTAACAGCTTCAGACAAAAGTAGTGGAGGAAAAAGTACAGTACTTACTTCTGTGTTGTAGGGATGTAGAAGAATAAAATGGAAGCACTCAAGTAAACCACAAATACCTGAGTAAATATACTCAGTTACATTCCACGAGTGCATGTATTTTGTCATGTTACAGCACAAGGCTGCAAAATGAAATCTGAGTTGTAGCCTCTTCCCACTACACACTCAGAACATACAGTATGTACTCGTATCTGAATTAGATTAGAATAAAATAAAATATAATGAAGCAACGTATAGAGTTACAGAGCATATGTATAGTATGTGGAAAAAGGAAGACTTTGGTTTACACTGGGGATAAGGGGAAGTGTAAAGGGTGGTGGTATTGTAATGTGCAAAACCAGTATAAGAGAAAGTTCATTTATTCATTTATGTTGAAATGCAGAGGGTGAATTTGGGAGTCCCACAGCCTCAGGAAGAAAGTTGCTCTGTATTCTGGTGGTAACACAGTGGATACTTCTGTATCATTGCCTGACTGTATAGCAGGGTGAACAGGCTGTGGGTGTTGTCTTGATCATACTGTAAAACCGACAGGATGGCATTGCATGAGTGTCACACTGGTTATGTGGGAGCAATATACATGTCCACCTCTGAAGAGACTGTGTTTCTATCTGTTCTGTATAACCACAGTCAAAGACATTATGAAAAGCCCTCCGTTACAGAGAGGGGTGAGATGTGATGAATCATACAAATGGGAACAACGATGCGTCTCTTTAGACTGTCTCACAGGCCTTCATGGTCTTTGATTAGCTCAGCACACCTGGAGGTGGGTGTAATTGTTAAACTTGTTGGAAACATTGTCAGATGTGTAATGTCTGTTAAAATAAACACTGGAGCCACAAGGGCATGCCAGAAGGGCATTAGATTAGAGATACTTTTCTGCAAAAAGACTGGAGAACAGTTTTAGGAAGAACCCCAAATACAAAGAGGACACCAACACTGTCAGCAGCATTATGGTCAGGAGTGGTGGAAAAAAGCTGCAATACCTGACTTTTTTTCCTACACGTCACAGATCACGCCTTATTCTCCTGTGATGACTACACTATGATCAGTGACGCTCAGATAGTGACAACACACAGATCCACTAAGCACATATTAAGACAGAGCTGACCAGGACCTTACCTGATCTGGTCAGTCAGAAAAGAATTCTGACTAGACTTGGGCCCAGGTCAGGACTTGGTTACTAACTGAGGGGGCCTGTTAAAACCTCTCCCTTAGATTTACAGTCTTGTGCTTCAGCACCACCAACTACATGATGGTACTAGTGTGTGTGTGTTTTTTCTTCTAATAATCCCAAAACAAAAGTGTTAAAAAACATAACTTCCTGTGCACCTTTCTGTGTTCTGACAAAAAAGCACTTAAACCCCAATTCCACTACCTCCATACCTCCAGTGAAATAATTCACTTTAATTCATTCAGTGACCAAAAATGGTGCGAATGAGAGTAAACCCTTCATCTAAACAGCCACCAGCACTGGCTAAAGCCTTCAGACAGAAAACCAGCTGAGTGATACTGACGTCTCATCCCACTCACTCACACACACACACACACACACACACACACACACAAACACACACACACACACACACACACACACATGACCAGTCTCCTATCATCTCCTCTCCTCTCCAATGGGCAGCAGTCTTTAGAAAATTAACTTTGAGAAGTCTGGAAGAGACATACGATTCATCACATACAACTCTGTCAACCACAACACTATTAGAGAGAGAGAGGGGAGAACAAGCATCTGTGACTGTGTGTGTGTTGCAGTGAAAGCCATCCCACAGAAGCAGTTACTGTAGGTTTAGCTTAGGGGATGTGTGTGTATCACTGTGTGTGTGGTGTGTGTGTGTGTGTGTGTGTGCCATCTTCAGAGGCTTTGATAAATGTATCTATTTGCTGGTGTGTTTCAGGCAGACTGGCTGTGTGTGATGGATGGATAGAAAGCAGCTCCTAATATGTGGGATGGGACTAAACACTGCTACACTGCTATCACCTACACCCATCCCACTATTAACACATCAGCTATACATACACAGTGCAAAAGGCCACCACACACAACTGTTTATGCTTAACAGGCAATTTTATTATTCCTGCCATTCTCTTTAGTTCTTGACTATTTATTTATAGAATTAAATGCTGAGTGTGATATCAGTATTTTCAGACTGGTCATTACCTGTAATCAGCATCTTCAAACTGGAAATTGTTCATGGGGGAATACAACTCTACATATTGACATTTTTTTCCACAAAAATTATATTCTTGTAAGATCTGAAATACCTTTTTATTTGCATGTAGAGTAAATGTGAGACAAATCTACATCTTGAAAAATCTCTACACTGTGATTGTGGTGCGAACTTGGTTGCACAGCAGCCAACATGTGGGGATGTGGGTTTTAAAAATGAAAGCATAAATTTGAGATGGCTTGAAGGAAAAAGCCACAGTGTAAGAATTCAGGTTCAAGCCCCAGGTGCCATGCCTCTGTCTTGTCTGAGTGTATTTACATGCAACTGTCAGTGCAGTTGGTAATCCTGCCCTGATGCTCACTTAATTAGACAGATGTAGTGTAATGCACCATCATTATGTTTCATCTTCTCAGGTTATTCATCTCTGCTGAGGGTGAACTATCTACGTATTACCATAATCTGTTGTTCCCTAAGAACTGAGTCCTCCACAGGTACATTCAGTCTCTACTGTTAGCAGCACTGCAGAGAGATGTAGCTTAGTATTGTTGCCTGTTGTGTATACGAAATGTTTTTGTGTTTATCTTGGAGCACATCTCCAGGTCAACAAGGTCCCTGTGACCTTCCTCCTCTTCCACTGTTCTTCTTGCTCATCCTGCCAAGCTAACAGAGACCTCACTGTCAACAGCAGGCTTTATCAACACTGATACTTACAGGTTTGGCTTTAAACTAAAATGAGCTTGTTTTATGTATCAGTACCTTTTCTTTCCAAACCCAGTCATCCCTGTGAGAGGGGTGAAATGTGAAGATAGTGAATATTTTCTGTCGGTCATGTTGCTTCATTGAAGCTGAACCTTCAGTGTCAGTCTGAGGAGACTATTGATTTTAATTAGTGTCTGCCCACAGGGAGCTGGCTGATGATTGGAGAAGAGTAGGATGTCCTCAAAACTATGATAAAAATCACACACACACACACACACACACACACACACACACACAGAGCTAATTATGAGGTTTAATCAGTGTTGGAATGGCTGTAGGTCCTGTCCAAGGTGCTTAGAGGTGGAAGGAAACATGGAGAGAGTGAGACAAAGAGAGAGCAAGAGAGGCACTAATTGCCAGGTGAAAACCTCTTAAGTCCAACTTAGTGGTTCGCTGGTCATGGTATGTCGTAAACCAATTTAATTTTTTTTTAAATAGTACGTTTTTTAAGTAATGGCAAAATACTGGCCAGCATGAATGAATAAAAGGTAGTCCTGTGTTCATTTTGTAAATAAAAACTATGACAAATAATATTATTTGATGACACTTTTTCTAGAAATCTCTGAATTTGAAGACCATGATATATATAGACTTAGACTATAGACAATTTTATACTCACATGCATTTAGAGAATTATGCTTTATCATACTGTGGGGCAGGTGACCTGGACTTGGAGAACTGAGCCAAGGACTTCTGGTGGAAGCCAAGGACTTCTGGTCATGCAGACATGCAGAGCCACTCTGGAGGGCGACCAGCAGGTCAAAGATGTAGGCAGGACAGTTCTGGAGGTTGACAACATTGACAGAACCGCTCTGGAGGTTCAAATGATGATCTAGCTGTAGATTAAAGCAGGGTGTATGATGGGCAGTGGACTGCTACATGAGAGCTGAACAGGAGGCAAGGGTGTTGGTGAGGCCGGCCAACTGGAGATCTGGCTCGGCCTAGACGGCGCGGCTGACTAGGGGCCAGGTAGGACCTTGGCAATGGCGCCCAGCTTTTAACCTCTGGACAAGTCAAAGCTAACTGTTCCAAACCTTTCATCTAACTCAGGAAATGTAAGAAAGCAATACATATATTTCCCAGCATGTCCAACATTCCATTGAGCTGCTGGAAGACAAATCATTAGTACAGGAAGTGTTGAGTTTGACTGACAGTATCATACTGCTTGAAGAACTGCGTGAAAGCAAATGAAAATAATGAGTGGTAAATGGTATTTTTGTTAAAAAATAAACTTAAACTGTGTGAGTATGACATGACTGCACTGATTAAATTAATGCTGTGGAAATATACATCATTAAACTGAATTTATTTATTATGGATAGGACAACTGAAGACAGTGAAGCAGCTCAGAGAGAATTAGGTGAGAAAATGTTTTCTCTGTCAAATAACATAAGTTATACTTATGTTATACTTATAATAAGTTATACTTATATACTGTACTGGAACAAGGGAAATGTGCTGTCTTTAACATGAGCCAATTTGAAATACACTCTTTTTCTCTCTCATTCCTCCCTTCAACTATCTCTGCTTCCTTCAGCATATGTTTCTTTGCCTCTGTCCAAACTGTATCCTGTTTCATGCTGTTCAAAAAGTCCAACTCCATCCATCCCTTCCTCTTTCCGCCACTCCATCCAGGGTAAAACTGTGAGGATTTGTTTTGACGTTATATTTGTGCTGTTAACCAGCAGGAAGTGTGACCGGTCATTGTGTCTGTGTGTAATATCCTCGTCCAATCAGAGCATGGGATAGACCGGATCGCTGTCACTACACAATTACTGTCAAATGTCAATTTCATGGAAGCAATATTGAGGAGATTAACACTCACTCACACTTTCACACACACAATTTGACACATAAACAAACACAGAAACGCACAGACAGGAAAAATAACAGAAAGTGTCAAACACTAATAAACACACACACACACACAGACACACACACACACTCTCTCTCTCTCTCTCTCTCTCTCTCTCTCTCACACACACACACACACACACACACACACAACAGAGATAGAGTGAATGTTAATGTATGGCCTGAGGTAGGGTGAAAGTGAAGGTGACTGAATGCTGTCCAGGCTAATGGAAAGCTAGGCAACCTTAACCCTATCACTGAAAATCATCTGCACACCACAAAATAGCCTCTTAACACATCATCATACACACCTGCACATCCTGTAATTCGCACTCATATAACCTGCCTTGGTGTACAGCTGTCAGCCTCTACTGCAGTATTTCTACATTTAGCCTCCTGTTGATTCACTCTAACTGCCAACTAATAACAAGCTTCAGTTTTCAGAACAACACAGTGACCCAACATATACTCTTATGTCACAGTTTTTAATTCATGCCATCCCTATCACTACACAAGAATGTAGATGTTGACAGTTCTGCAAAAGCCACATTATTAGTCTAAAATGGTTCATGTTTAAAGTCAGAAATTTCTAAGCTCTTTCCTGAAATTATAAACAAATATTAATTGCAGTTCTCTGATAGAGCATAACCTCTGGTCTTCTGGCTGAAAGTCAGACACACAACTTACCAATCCACCACCCTGACCACCCTTTGCATCCTCACTTTCTACAATACTACTCCTGCAATTTCACTGAATGTTGGCATTGGAATTTGGGAGGTGCAGAATTGTCCAGCATGAATGTAACTCTCAAATTCTGTTGCGCATGATGCATATCCAGTGGCAATGCTCAGTGCCAGTGCAGAAACTCCTGTCTGTTATGTAGCTAAGTGGAAAGTAAAACCTTATGCACTTCATCACCTTTGCTATGATTAGCCTGATCCTGAAGTGGCCTAAATGAAGCAAGAGTTTTAGTTTATGATTTCACCAAAGCCACAATATGTATGAAGTCTGAGATAGAATGTAAACAGTATACAGTTACTGTGCACGATGAAATGCTGGCCAAACCTGAAACAGACCCCCAGGAAAATTAACTTCCATGTCAGGGACAGAAGAGTTTGTCCTTTCACAGATCGAGTGTTGTTTTTCATTTTTTAAATGATCTTTTCTCTAACCAACGTGTTTTAATTAAGTTAGCCTTATTGCTGTTTCCATGTCACATATGTAGAAGCAAAAGCTTAAAAAACGGTGACATACAGCATTTCTGCAGAGTTGTCCAATGTCTGTCCTGGGAATGGACGTTTTTTTAACAGAAAACATTTTGACATGTCACAGTAAGACTAGCTAGTCAAAAACAACAACACCTTTTCTATTTTTGTCAAACAATGAGATTATGGTCACATTTAATGGAGTAAGTTTTTATGAAAATGTCCACACCAGAAAAATAATAGAATTGGTTGTTAAAATGGGCCAAACACTTTCAATAATCTAAGTTTATATTTTCCTCAAGTCAACTCTAGCTGTCATGCAAATGAATGTAATCTCTCAGAAACACAAGGTAG
Organism: Scortum barcoo; assembly: GCA_023238725.1. Lineage (NCBI taxonomy): Eukaryota > Metazoa > Chordata > Actinopteri > Centrarchiformes > Terapontidae > Scortum > Scortum barcoo. The sequence continues at coordinate 28,285,158 of CM041554.1, forward strand.
GGTCGAATAAGGGTCGTCTCCCATTAGACTCCAATGCTTTAAATGGGCCAGTACTGTTACGCAGGCACAAGGCAGGCAGACCCAAATGCAGGACGTATACACAAACCAGGCAGAATGAGGTTTTGAATGCAAATTTAATAGAGCGAGATCTTACAGGAATCTTGACATGAAGAGCGTGATCTTGACATGGCAAAGGTTGAGAACGATCTGGCAACAAGACAGGGGAGACGCAGACAATATATACAAGAGGTAATGGGAAACAGGTGGAAACAATCAGGGGCGGGGATAGACAATCACACCGGCGGGAACACACAATGAGGGGAAGTCAAGGGACCTGAAACGAGAGGAGAGTTAGGGTTTCAAAATAAAACAGGACATGCCAGAACAGGAAACAGAAAACATGACAGACAAAACTTAACAGATCTGACGAGACATTACAAGTACTAACTGGCACGTAGTACTTTCAAGTGAGCAAATATTATTAATATATTATATTAATATTTGCACCTCAAATAATCCAGTTGAAATTCAGAAACATTTTAAGTGCTTGAAGATCCAATCATCACTAATGTGTATGTCATGCAAAAAAGCCAATAAAATCAAATGGAATGGTCAAAGTTATTATATTGACATTAAAGGTGTGTTATTTAATTCATGAAGTTAAGTCACTGAGTAACATGCAAGAAAACATTCCACCTTAATATTGAATCATTTGTACCCCAGCAAATAGCTAATATGAAAGGTTCTTATAACAATCAAATTATTAGGGACTAACAAATGGCCTATTTTGTCAGAAAACAAAGCCACACCAGTGGTATACATGCACACAACAGTTGTGGTTACTCTGGATAATACACAACATAGAAAACAACTGTCAACTCAGTGGTGGCTGGTCGGTCCACAGATCATTCCTGAAGAATACAGTCATCACTCTGACACAAGCACGAATGCACACACACCCTCGCTCACAACCACTCTTTCATGTGGTCCACCAGGCTTGACTCTGGGCTTCAAAGCTTTGTTCTGAGTGATTGACTGGCCACTGGCTGCTTGACAGTGTGGGTGTGTGTGTGTGTGTGTGTGTGTGTCTGTTTGTATGTGTGTGGTCTAGAATTGTCAGTCCACCTGACAAACACACATTTAGAGTGACTGATTCCACCGAGTCCATTATAGGAGGTTTTACTGAGTAACGTGGTCAGAACATTGACTGTGGTGTTAAATAGGTGTCAGACACCCAAAGAGAGGCTGCTCCACTCTCCTACTGGAGGCCATTCAACACTCAACACACTGTGAAAAGATGAAACATCAGATAATCTAGGTAAAGTTACCACATATACACACACATTTTGCAACAAAATTGATAGAAGAAAACAACAGAAAAATATTTGTACACGATATTATCAAATACAGAAAAATACAGTTAGGCACTTTAAAAATGAAGAAAGCAAATTCAGTCTTTTAAAGAAACAGTTCATGTTGGAAAATAGGCATATTCACCAGACTCAAACTCATAATACTAGACAGGCTGATTATCGAGCTTCCTTTTTATAAAAACAGACAATTTCCCCTGATTTACTGTGCTGCATAGATATGAATGAATTAACTACAATATTTTATAGAGCCTGTTCAAAAAAACAAAGAAAATGTATAAAATGTGTATTATTATATATTTTTGTATCTCTGTTTAGTTGTATATTACTTATTACTAGTTTATATTTTAATTGTATAATGTATATTTTAAGGTCTTTGCTTATTTTATTACTCTAGTCCTATTATTTATTTTTAACTTTATTTTATATTTCTATTTCCTAATCTAATTTTTTTTGAGTGTTCTATTCTTTTTAATTTTCTTTTTCTTTTAGGGAGTCTGAGATTTAAGAAGTTCATTGCCAATGATTGCTGATGTAAATTGTTGTTGTAATGACAATAAATTCTTGAAATCTCTTGAAAAAATAATTCATAGGTGATGTCTTTCCATCTTTATCTCTCATTCTGTTTCACATGTTTTTTTGTGAAGGACTGTACATTTCTTTTCAATCTCCTATCTGCTTTTATTTTATTGCAAATAAAATCAGTGCAAAATAATAAGATGAAACAAAGAAACAAAAATGAAAATAGATAAAGGAAACACTACCATATCTGTCCACTGTGTTGTGTTCTCCATGTAAAAGGTTGTTAGTGTGTCAGTGGGCAGTGGAGGCTGCAGGCTGCAGCTAAATCTGCTCCACATCTTGTCTACTGGCCACAGTCTTAAATCTACAACATTCTGTTGAGCACAGCTTTGCTAACCTCAGACAGCCACCTCTGTGGCACCGCTATCACTCACTGTGTGTGTGTGTGTGTGACCAGACCATACTCCAGATAACCTGATGTTATTGATGCTCAAGACCACAGAGCCACTGCTATCTACATGTGCTGCATAACACAGGCACACACACAAACACACACAGACACACACAGGCACACACACTGGCACACATTTACACACACACACACGGCGAGGCAATATTAACAGCCTGCTCAGGTCTGAGAGATGTTGGTTAATGTTTCCTCTCTTCTCCATCTCTTTCTGTTCACTTTCCTTCCATCTCTCTTCCTCCTTTCTCTATTATTTTCTTTTCAGTGCCTTCTCTCCTCTTTTCTCCACACATTCCTTTTTATTTCTTCTATCTCTTCTCTCTACTCTCTCCTCTTTTCCTTTGGTCTCCTCCCATCTCTGGGTTGTCCCAACAAATTTTCCTCCTTCTCCCCTTCCTGCCTTAGTTCTTCTCTTATTTCTAGTCTTCTTCTCATCTAACCCTTCATCCCTCTCTGCACTGTCCTCAAATCTACTTTTCCTTACCACTCTTTCCTCCTCTTCTCCTTCCCTCGGGCTCTCCTCCCCTCTCTTCCTCCTCTCCTCTGTCTCTCCTGCCCATTTATCTAAATCTGTGCTCTCCTTAACTACTTCTTATCAGAAGTGGCGGTCGCTCTCCATCCTAAACGCACTGCTCCAGATTTTAATTTTCTTTAGATTAATGTCCTCCTCTCCTCTCTTAATGCCTTCAGCCTTCAGCTATCTGGCTCTCCTGATGTCTATCAGTGCGTGCATGCACACACACACACACACACACACACACACACTTGAATCGTTAAATGTGCACGTGCATACAGAGAATTTCAGCTGCTTAAATACACACATTTGTCTCCTCCTTGCAACACCATCCACGCATTTTTTTGCACACACGCACACACACACTTATAATCAGTTGGCTGGGAAAATGGAATGGGACAATTTTCTCAAATTTCTTTTAAATTACAGCATCTCAGAATGCTCTGCTAAAGCGAAAAAACACCGCAACCAGAAGTCTTTTCATTACAACAGCACTGACTGAACACAACAAACTACACCAGAGCAGAGCAGATGAAATCTAACAGACCAGTTCAAATAAGACCAGAGGTGGATTGTAACATTTGGTAAAGGCAGGCTGAAGCCTGGGGCCACTGACTGCAAACAGCCCTAAATGGGGCCAAGTATAAAAATATCAACAATTTGAACGATGATTTCCATTTCATAATCTGTGTTTTTTACCCATGTACTGTCTTTAAGTGTTTCAGGGACACTTAAATACACTTCCCACGTTTATGTGAGTGTGTCTGAAAAAAAAAAGATAAGAGGACATGGTTTTGGTTCAGTCTCAGCATTCTCATCAAACTCATTTCCAGGAGCAGCTCGGGGCTGTTTTTAAGGAAAAATCTTTAATACCTGCTCAGCACCAGTCATCAGACAGACATAGCAAGCAACTAGCAGGTGAACACAGTGGAGCATTAAACAGCCAAAAAGCCACATGTTCCCTTCCAGAGTAATTAAGGGGCCATATTTACTGGATCTGCAAATAAGAAACCTTTTAATGCATTCACGATGCTTTATGATGACACACTTATGATGACACATTATAGATGTAATGAACTATAAGTTCATGGAAAAAATAATGGTGCAAATGCAAAAAAGAAATATTTTCAGAATGGCCAATAGGAAATGTTTTCTAACAGCCTGTACACTATGTATGGTATTAGTAGAGTTCTTCATTTTTTAGCTATTTCTCGAGAGTAAATGGCTAAAAACAGACTGGCTAGTCCACCTAGCAGATTTTAAGGCCACCAGAAATTTGAGAGGAGAAATTGTAGCAGAAAAAAAGTGATTGCTGGCAGAGGCCCACGCATTACAACAGTCCATCTGATTTGCAGCCACAGTCAGAAACAGCCCCTGATTGGTCAAAAAGTCAGAAACAAAGCCTCTGATTGAATCATGGGATAGGATTTATCATTATAAATGTATTTGGCACCCTCCAAAATAGATACTACAGTTTAAGGGTTAACGATCCCCTTTACAGCTAACTTGCTATCTCTTGCTGACCCATTAGTTAGAAAAAGCCTCATAGTTGATTGTGTATGTTGGGAAAAATGTGAGGGGTCAGATGACAATGGCTAGGGATGGATTTTGTTCTCAGTTCAACCCTGATCTGAAAAAAACCCCAATGAAAGAAATTTTCCCATGCCACAGTGTGGCAAGCACAGGTGTTGTTTCAGCTTCCTGTTTTTGTGCTGTAGATGCTTAAATAACTGCATCATGATGCTGTAAAAAATCTGAATTGATGCTTTGTCAGATTGGTTTGTAAGACAACAAGCAAACTATTTTAAAATGCTAGTTTTCTGATTGGAGATGGGTTGGTTACCATTTTATACGTGTATCTGTGTAACTGCATAACTGTTAAGCTGCATTCACAATATCTGTGCTGTAACTTACATGTGCATGTCCAAAAATATATCAGCAGTCAGATTAGATCTAATAACTGAAAAATGTAATCACTCATGCAAAAACATCCAAACATAATGTGGCCAGATTCTCAAATCTATCTCAGTATCTTGACTACATATGTGCTGAAAAAACAATACATGACATGACATGGTGTGTAACTCTCTACTCCTACTGCTCCCAAGAACAGCCAACAGTATGATGTGAATCTAAGACAGCAGTTCATTGAAACTTTGTGGAGCATTGCCCAAAACAACAAACAAATGTTCACTGATCAAACCCTAAACTACCGAAAACATAGTTAAAAAATGACAGGTCTCTGACCTAAACCCTCAAACCAAAAACTAGAGAAAGAAAATAGTTTCTGCTAATGTTGAACAGTTAATTATTTTTTATTTTTTGAATATGCATTTGTTATTCTATAGGTTGTAAATAAATAATATAAATAAAATGCCCAACCTAATTCAGTATTGGTCCACAAAATGTAAAATTTCTTTTTCAGATTCTGCTCATGAGGTACTTCTATCTACTCAATAGAAAAATAGTAACAGTTGTCCATCTGACCTCTCTTCCTGTCTTCAAGAGTTCAAAGAAACATTTCAAAAACTATTTCTTACTTACCAACTCAACCAGAGGTGGATTCAACCACATGTTATACCCCTGCCCATTATTTTGTTGAAAACAATAAATCCTTTAAGGAATTTCATGGGTGTGATGAGTGCATTCAGTTTAGAATAAACACATGACTTATCCACTTCTGGAAAGTGAATCTATTTTCAAAGAGAACTGACCAGGATCACCATCATGGTCCACATCTCTTTATAGGTGTTAACACTGGCACGGTCGCCCTTGGGCGTTCCCACTTAATTATACGCACCTCATGTGATTAAGTGCCGTGAGGTGGCTGATACACGAGGGTCCCCTTACTTACGGTACGCCTGACAGCTAAACAGTATCTCAGATAGTTTCTTCAACATGAGATTATATATTTCTGTTGAATTTGCTCACAAACCAAGGCCACTAACTATCCACGGTGGATAGGTGAAAGTCTACAGTTAAGATAATTTTTTAAGACAATATTCTGTGTAGTGTTGTGATGCAGTGGTTTATTACAACTTCCTGAACTTTTTTGCTGTGACCATTTGAAAGAAATTAAATGATGAAATAATCAAATATTTTGTCCCAAAAGACAGATTTTTTTTCTATTATTCAATTTTGAATTAGAGCTAGATAATTCCATTTGGAGTGCTCTTCAGGCTATCATTTTTGTAACAGTGTAACTACATAATCACATGTAGGAATAATTATTTTTTAAGAGTTCTAGTAGGAGCGAATGTAGCAGCAATACATTCTAATTAAGCTAGAGGCTGACGAAAGTAGCAATAAAATTAGCTGGCAATCACTATTAGCAGAGTCAATTACTACACATTAGTAAGCCAAGGACACACACACACACACACACACACACACACACACACACACACACACACACACACAGACTTATATTGTATGCAGGCACTCTGTCTCTCTGCCCTTCTGTTAATACACACACACACACACACACAGACACACACAGATATCCCAGGCCTCTATAATTATTTTAATAGGATTTTCTCTCTATTCAGCCTGAGCTTGTTGCTTTAATAACACCATTACAACCTGAATATAACCTCAATATATTACTGCCTGATATCACTTTGCAGCCCGCCGCTGTGCTCTCTGTGTGTGCGTATGTGTGCATGTTGGGGTTAATAAGCTGCTGTGTGTTTTAGAAGAGGCACTTGGCCCGGCTGCTCTCTCTCTTTGTCTCTGTGCATTGTGCAGCTGGGGAGAGAGCGCTGACAACAGCAGAATAGCCTCTAGAGAATAAAACACTGGTCATTGTTTTCTATTAGCTAACTCTCCTCTCTGTGTTCTCTAACCTCATCTCCTCATTTTACATTGAAATGAAATTGGCTGGGGAAATGTGAATAAATGTATGTCCGTCACAAAGCAATACACTCCTCCTTTTATCTGGGCTACATATTAAAGTGGCTCCCACCAGCACGCTCTTTTCTCCAGAATAATGTTTAATTCCTTTAAACATGAGAATTAATTAGTGCAGATCTGCATCTCAATGGGATGCAGATCTGAACGCTGTGGCCTACCGATGGGGCCTCTCTGGGCCCTGTCACAAATACCACCATCACATTACTACCCTGTAACTGCTACAACAAAGAGGAAAAGCTGTCTGGTTGTACAGTTGTTGAACTGAATCAGCACTTAAGAAGTGGAAGCAAGCCTTACTTCAGAGCAGAAAACACTCACCGTGGCAGAGAAGTTGTGGGGTTTCCACAGGACACTTGTGTAATAGTAGGCACTATTTTGGAGGCAGCCTCTAACTCTGTGGAAATCACTTTACTTTAATCTCATACACTGTCTATATAAGTGTGTACGCCATTGTGTAAATGATGTACACTAACAGTAGAACAGTAGTGTCCACAAGCTGGTATACCTGTTGTAAATAAAACTGTATAGCTTACAGGATATATTTCCTGTGATATACTCAGTAGTTCATTGGGATACTCATTAAGTGTAGAGTACAGAGCTGAATTAGTTAAATAACAAGTAACACATGGACAGACAATTCATCACCACTTCACTGATGGATTTTTAAACCTATTCTAAACTCTCAGTACAGTATACTCAAGCACTCAGGCAGTGTAAGCATTTCTGCTCTCAGATGCACAGAGAGAGATTACACAGCCGCAGTGTTTGTCTCATGAGAGGTTTTGCACCAAAGCATTCCAGCTTCTCTGACTCTTTTAAACTCTTGTTTAAAAAATTAAAAAGGCATATGTCAAATTAATTAATTCTTTTGATGTATGCGTTTCATTTTGTAATGTTGGTTGATAATGTTGAAAATGGTTTCTGTAGAATACAGCTCACAGAGATACACAATAGAAATCAGAGAACTAACTACTACATCCAGGAATACTACACTGCATTTCCATTACATCTCCTTTATATAGTAATATAATATAATTCTAGCTGCCAGTTCTTTAGCTGTAATTTAACAAACAGTCTGTCATTCTGAGCCCAAATTTATTCTTAAATGCCTGCCTACTTAAATAAAGGTTAGATTAAAGGAGACAAATTAGAGGAAAATGTCAAATTAAAATGGAGAAAATAATAAAGTTATTCATCGGCGAGTTGTCAGTGTTGATCATCTCCTTGAGCTGCAGTTTCACTGTGCTGATTCATTATCACTGCAATAATCCCACTATCTCAGACTAGTCAAAACACATTATCTACCTGGAATGACATTATCACTGTCTACTTCAATGACATTAGCATGTCAGTTTGACTGAGAGGCGTGCAGCCAATCCAACGCATGGCTGCATCCTGAGGAGCCTCAGACAGCCAATCAGCTGTCAGAGCCACAGATGCCTCCTCCTCTTAGGCTGATGAGCCAGTCAGTCAGAACCTGAACACAGGTTAACTCCACACAGGCCAATAAGACATTTCATTTCCATCAAAGTTCATGTTCCTATGTTCATATGCAATATTGCCTGATGTCAGTCAGTATGTATTAAAGAATAGGCTCAAATTTTTTAACATGTACACTGAAACAGTTTTTGCATGCTGTAATCATTCCTTCTGACCATGTTGGCCATCGGGAGACATCGTTTTGACAGGCCAGTGGAACAGGTGGGAGACTAAATCTATAATCTGTGTTTTTTTGAAAAAACATTCTCCAAAGTTAAAATGAGGTTTAAGCAGTCGGAGTTCATCAAATTAAGTGAGAATTTCCATCTCTGTGTTTCCACACACAGTGTGTCTGTGCGGAGCTGTAATGGAGGGATAGTAACAGACCTCCAAACCCTGCATGATTCAAGATTCTGGTACATGCCTACTGTGCTGTGAATAGCTCAAGCCCATCCCACATCCAGGCCATGGTCAGACATTACACCCCAGCTCATCCACCACGCCGTGCTGCTGCCTTACTACAAGGGAGGCCCAGCTACCACTCAACAGAAATGAGACTGTTTGCCATCCTGACTCCATAATGGTGGAACATCTGCTCTGACATCTGAACAGCAGCAGCTCTATATCGACTGAAAACTCATCTGTTCAGACTGCACCTTGTCTCATGAAAACAAAACAAAACAAACAAAAAACAACCTCCCAAAAAATCCTCTTTATCGCTCTTTTATTTCTAAATGTAGCACTCATGGATCAGTTCACATTATTTGATGAAAAACATTGTTTTGAAGTTAAACTGAAATGTGAATTCATTTTGGACATCTTAGTGGAAACAGCATTGAATGACAATTGTGAACCACTTGTATGTTAAATGAGAGCAATGAGATCGTACTCAGGGGCAGATACACACAACTTTGAATGGAGGGGCCAGACTGGGCCACACACTCAAATAAACTGAAAACTGCACAGATGTTATTAGAATTATGTTTTCATTTTTTGCCCCTTGCATTCAGTGTTCATGCTAAACTAGACTAACTACGCTCCGATTCCAGTTCTGTGCTGACTGAACAGTTCTCAGACCTCAGACATGGGAATGCTATCAGTGGTCTCATCTCACTCTGGGAAGGATTACAAATGCTTCCAAAATGTTGAACTATTCACTTCAGAAAACGAAAGATATTAATAGGAGAAAAAGATAGAAGAGCCAAGTGCTGCTAAATGTACAGCTTAGCTTACTTATCCCAAAGCCTGCTTCTTTTCTAGTGTAGTGTATAGTATAGAAAGTGTATATTTTCAGGAAACAGCAGGTAATAACATATAAAATCTCTCTGCTTTTTTTAGTGTTAAATCCACAAAACAAAATGTAGTGTAAAAATAAGATGAAGTTATATATTTTTACTGCTGAATATCCTACAGCATAATATGGATTTCACATCAAAAGACAGTAATAAGGTAGAGAGTATAAGATGAAATAAAAAGTGAAATGTATGTTGCACATGTGTTGAAGAGGAAGATAGAAATATTAGCTGTATTGATATTTTCTTTGTTTCTTGATTTAATTGTAAGAAAAATTGTGAAAATAACAAGAATCAAATTATTAAAAGGTAAAGGTGTGTCCTGCTCTGTGAAAATGTCCCATTAGCTTCCTGCTGACTTCCATCTCAGCACACTGATGTCTAACTAATGTCAAACTCAGCAGGTGGTAAAATCTGGAAAAGATTAACTTGATTGTTGTGATCATAATTAATTTTTAGCGTGTAATATCTTCACACGGGTTACACTGCTGGTGTTTTGCAATCTCTAAACTATTTAAAGAAATGATTTGTCGATTTTACATGTCTGCTGAACATTTTATTTTGTTGGGCAGACAGATGATGACACAGATTAGGATGGAGTGTGATCACACTTGATAACAACAACATTTTTTGAGAGGTGCTATATTTTTTTATTTAAATACAGTTCAGTCCCTTGGAAAATTCATCACAATGATTTATTTAGTTCAAAACTATTTATCATTGTCATTGTACTATTTTGTATAACTCTCCAAGGAAATACATACCAATACCCATAAAGAGTAGCACAAAAACACGATGTCTGAATTGTTGAGACTTTGGATTACTGCTCAGTTACATGTTGGAGCCTGAGTGGAGTTAACTAATCTAAAGTTAGCTAATCTGAGAAAGTGGCAGCCACCACGACTCAAGGCTTCAATATGATTTAAACAAATCGATCATAGGATGTCTTTGGGCAAAGGTGTTTCTACTTGTCTTGAAAGTCTACACTGGAAGGCCTCCTCCTGCCTGCATCACTCTATCTTTTGCGTGTCTTTTTGGTCTTGATGGTGAACTGTACAAATCAAGTTGTGGTGCACGCTTTCAGACAATTACTTGCAGCACTCCATCCATCACTCAAATTCAAAGTTGGTACATTAGATCATATCTTCTTGTTTACTGGGTATTTCAAGAGAGAAGTTGGAGATTTTCACATTCATGAATGCCTAAGCTTTCTTAAAGCTAGCATCTAAGGGTTCAACAATGGTGTCTTGCACTTGCTAGTATAACTTATGTAGTACTTTACCCCAAGATATGTTACCATGCTGTCTGTTCAACTTCAATTAACAGTATCAACAAACATAAAGACATGATTTAGCACCTGCATAAATAATACATTACAGTCCAAATATACAATTAAAAGTTTATTAGTTATTCACAACTTGTTGTCACATTAAGGTAATTAAAGTCATGTGGCTGTCATGTGGCAGTCCTCAGAATAACATTAATTAACTGAAAACTATATCAGAACATAATTGAAAGTAGTGGAAAGAAAGTGGTGTTACAGTGTGTTAATACAATGCATTTTATTGTGTGACACAGCTGGCCCCAGGCAAGGTTCTGCTAGGGGCACATATAAGTCTGTGATATACCGAATCTTATCACCTACAAGCTTTTGTTAGATTCCAAATCAAGTAGAGTTTTTTCTTCCCTAAATGCTGATTTCCATTCAGGTTAAAACCATCATAATTTGCATAGAAAATGTTGCCAAAGACTGATGTAGCCTTCCTAACATGCCAGTGTTACAGGATAACTGCAAACCCTCCCTACAAGGGTTAGATGGCTGTTTGCACCAGGTACTGGTATGTAATAATGAGCCTCGAAACCAGTGTGGAGAAGCCTGACAAGTTGATACTGTAGCGATTTAACAAGGCAAAGCTGTAGGTCAGGGCCAGAGTGGGTTTTCAGGGACAATTGACTCAACTGTGCAAATCAATATAGAGAGAGAGAATAGATAATAATGGAACAAATGAAAGAGACTTCCCACCGTGGCCATGGCTGCATCAGGGTAGTGAATATCTGGAGGGGAGCATGATACCGGTGCTTTTGGTAATAGACCTAGCCCTGATATGCTATTCCAGTTATGCCTGCTCTCGCCAGGTTATAGCCCTATCCCTGCCACAGCCTATTCACAGAGATAATAAACGAGCAGGGTGATGGGCTGTATATCCCTCCTCAGCCTGATAAGACGCCGGCAGGAAAATGAAATTCTGCTGTTGCTGAAACATTATGATTTATGGATTGGGAGCACAGCACTTTTGGCCTGCACTGTGTCCACGAGTAGTCCTGTGTGTGAGAGTATTTGTGCATAGAGTAATGTGTGCATGTTTATGTGCAAGTACTGTATGCATATGTGTATATGCTAGCAGAATGCAGCATATCTATTGTGTATGAGTGCGTGTGTGTGTGTTATTTAAAGCATTGTGAGCAGTTAGGTAATTTGATCCAGCCCTGCTTACACTATCAGACTGTGATTGTAATTCTCCTCTTCATATATCATAATAATAAATCCACTTTATATTTTATTTCCTCGAATCAGTTAAATAAACACACACTTTCATTGTAAGGTCAGAGAACTAATCTCTTTACAACACACCACAAAAATCAAGCACAGGCCTGTACCACTGCTGCTACTGTAATTATTATTATTATTATTATTATGAAATGTAAAATGTATTATTTGTAATTGTAGCAGTAATTATTCTAATTACAGTTATTTAGTAACACTTTTTTTAGCCAACCTATTTAGCATTCATGAGCAGTATATAAACACTTGTAATGTTAACATGAATCCTTCCTTTTTGTGCATCAGCCTCCTCTCAGGAGTCTGCCATCAAAAAGTCAAATTTTGTCAAAGTGACAACAAACCAAAATTAACATATACATATATTATATATTAATATAACATATTAATGTACCTTTACTGTTCTTCCTTGTACTACAAAATAAACAACTACTGTTGCAGTGAAACAGTATGAATTGGCTTACACTGGTAGACAACAAAGGTCCCCAGCTGGACTGAACAGGGTATGCTGCTGTTGGCCGGCACCCTAACCCCACCCTGACTGTATTGTCTGTTAAAAAAATCCTGTCAAAGGTATTATCAGTATGAAGTCACTACCATGATATACAGGCCAAGACAGCTTGACTTTTTGTTCCTTCCTTCCTCCTGGGTCAAACTCTCAAAACACTGGATCTACACTACACTGCCCATAATGCAACTTAAGAGTACCTTTAATTAGATACTTCAAAGGTAAATGGAACTTGAGCTGTTTAACGATGAATACCACAGTATAGCATATATAGAGATGATCATATTTAATGATATATGATTATAGAGTATTTTAAAGCATTTATTAGCTCCTCAAACACATGCTGAGCTTGACGGTCAGCTCTTGATCTTGAAAATAAATCAAATGAACAAATAAATCTTAACATGCACTTACCATATTTCTTGTGGAGCTTTCAGCCACATCTCATGACCATCATCACCAGGTGCAGTTTCCTCAGTTGTCATGGAGAGTAAAGAAGTATTTTTACTAATAAGTACATAACTAAAATATTAGACATTAATTTAATCATTCTATAATTACCGCTAATAAATACATACTTCATATTTTGTATGAGTACAACTGCATTAAATTATTTTGTATCGTACATTATTTGCTACACAGCTACAGTTACTTTACGTAGCTTAAGATTTAACATAAAGAAAAACCTTATAAATGACCTTATATCTACTTTATCTACTACATTATAGTAAGTTATAAACTATTTATTGAGTGTTGATACACATCTACTGCTCATAAATGAGGAGGTTAAAATGAAGTTTCTACAAATGTTGTCATTGTTAATGTTGCTAAAAAGAGTACAAAATGTGAAAAAGGTGTCGCCAGCTCATAGAGATACACTCACACAACACAGAGCAGCAGAACGATTAGACCCCAGCAGTATTTTTTAATACATTTTCAGCTCTTCATATCCTATTAAGGTGATGTGTGTGCGTGTAAAATGTTGTAGGAGTGAGGGCAGCGCCACTCAATTGACCTCAGGGTCAAACCACTTGACCTCTGACCTCCCTGAGGCTCGCCCTTTCTCACATGCACTCACCCAAAGCAAGAGAGAGATGGAGAGACAAAGAGCGAGAGAGAGAACAAGATGGCTGTATTGTGGGTGCGTTTCTTTCAATCTGTCATGTATTAAATAATCATTTGTGGTCCCTATGTAGCAACATTGTGCTGTCTTAAAGAAGTACTGTGTGTTTTTGGAAAATAACATGTAATGACTGACTGCAACAGAAACATGTGCTGTCAGACCTGCATGTGTTATAATAAAATAAGCACTGGATAGATAAACTGGTGCATGGACAATCAATAGAAATACTGAGCACTATAGAAACATTTCAGGAATATGAAAGCTTTGTGTAGACACCCTACATAGAAATACTGAGAGACCCCAATCAATATGATGTGTTGTAGTATAAGTACAAATCTGAGTTATTAGAATTTTCATTTCTTCACCAAAAGATCAGCAAAATCCCAAAGGTAAATTGTAGTGAACCACAATTAATCTGTAATTTCCTGTTCTTGATTTCCATGTAAGCAGTACTTTATCACAGTGGTGTGTGTATTAAAACACAAGAAGAGCTAGTTACACTGAAATGATGTCCTCAGCATTACTAGAATTAGAAACTTGTACACTGTAAAAAAAAAACTGTTGTTTTTACAGGAAAACGCTGGCAGCTGTGGTTACCAGAGAATTCCTGTAAAAAATACAGCAGCACAGTAGATAACTTTACTGACGAAGTATGTAAATTGATTTACAGTGAAATCACGTCTGAATCACATTAGAAAACTGTTAAGGTCTACCAAAAAAATTTGTTAATTTTGCATAACGGTGTTGTATATAAATAGCCCATTTCCTGTATTTTTTTACAAGTAATAATTGCTTATTATGCATCAATAAATGGTAAAATTAACAGAAAAATATCAAACAAAAAACTAATTTAAACTGAATTTCTAATGGAGGTGTTCTGTATATTACACATAAAATCTATTCATAATATGCTGTATTTTTATGTTTTAATAATCAAGTTATAATGTAAAATTTACCTTATAAACCTGCAAAATGATTACTACTACGTCCTACACCAAAACATGCAAAAATACATCTTCAGAAAAGAAAAGGGGAAAATATCACTTTTTGGGAAATTTATTTAACAGGCAGCATCAAAAGTTGTTAACAAGTGGATGCATTTTTATTTCAACATATACAACATGCAAAGTTGAATCAATTTTCTGTCACTTTAACAAAGTTTCTCAAAGTTTGTGTTGCATAAAACTTATCTCCATGGAGACAATCAGGTGATGCCAACAGGCCAAGCTAGAGGTCAGATCTGTGGAGAGACCCCTCACTTCTAATTGAATAAAAGCAAGATAGTTTTATACCATACTGTGGAACATTCCTGCAAAGGAAGACCATCTTCATGAAACAAGTAGGTGGCGGACCCTCTACCAGAAAGTTACATAGTGCACTTTTAAACAAAAATTACATATTGTGCCTTAATTGCCATAATACACATTGGAATTTAACTAAATCAGTTTGAGGCTTTCATTAAAGAACTGGTGACATTTGAAATTTTGTCCATCATATAAAAAAAAGTTACTTTGTGCACCTTTAAGACTTTAAAACAAAAATTACATATTGTGCTGTAATTACCATAACAAACATTGTGAATTTAACAAAGCAAAAACTTATAGTACCTCTTCTCAAACGAACAGTCACAGAGAGTCCACAGAAAAAGTCCATGTTTAGGCTTCACGCCACTCGTGATCGGCGAGTTCCTGTATCAGGGTGAGGACAGGGTGAGGACTCGAGGGTTCACGTTGAGACGACGCTTCAAGTTTTTGTTCTCTACTTTGGTTCTTTTTTCTGGGTTTATTGTTCCTTTTTCTGGGTTTATTGAGAAAAAACACCTGTAGAATAAAAGCTTATTAAGCTATTTAATTGATCAGTTAAATAAAAGACAAGAAAAAACAAATATATATACAGTGTCTCACAGAAGTGAGATACCCTCCCATTATTGCTAATATTTTATTGTATCTCTTCATGGGATAACGCTATGAACATGAAACTTTAATATAACTTAATATAGTCAGTGCATAGTTTGTAGAGTACTATAGATTTATCGTCCTTTGATTATAACTCAAAACACAGCCATTAACATCTAAACAGCTGGCAACATAAGTCAGTATACCCTATAATGAACATGTCCAAATTGTGCCCAAAGTGTCAATATTTTGTGTGCCAACCATTCTGATTTAGCACTGCCTTAACCCTTTTGCTCATGCACGATAAATCTAAAGTACTCTACAAACTGTACACTTGCACACAGTTATATAAAATTTTCATGTCCATAGCCTTATCCCATGAAGAGATACAATAAAATATTTGCAAAAATGGGAGGGGTGTACGCACTTCTGTGAGATACTGTATATTAAAAACAGTCTTAGTCCAACCTGGCCAAGACTCAGAACCAGACCAAGACCAAGACTTAGACCAGACCCAGAGTCAAGGCTGAGAGTTAGACCCAGACTAAGACCAGGCTTGAGTCCCACTCTTAGTCTGGGTCTGGGTCCTAGTCTTAGTTAACGTCCGGATTAAGACGGGGAACCTCAGAGCCAGACTCCAGGTCCCAGGTCTGAGTCCAGGTCTAAGAAATGATGTTTGAGAAATGAGCCATGTTTACTCACCTTTGAAGAAACTCAAGAGTGGAAGCCAGCTCAGATGGATAGTGGATGTTGAAACAGTAGTAGCTCCCGAACATGAGGCACAATGCAGAAATGAAAGAGGAGATGTTTGTGTTGATGAGGTTCCGATCCAGACTCAGCATGTACCTTGTTGAGGAATAGCAGGACTGTCCTATGAATAAATTATTTAAAAGGTTGTATTAATAAGAGCTGCACTCACATGACAAATTCTATAAACAGTGCAATTAAAAAAGAGAGATATGAAACAGACTTACCACAGACAATAATAGTGGGTGTCAGAGGCACTTGCTCCAGTTGGACCTCTTCTGCCAGACATGTATCTTCTACATAGAAGAACATGGACTCCTCCTTCTCATCAAAGTAGCTGAGCAGAAGCAGGATCATCTCTTTCACATCATCTGAGCAGCCACTCTGCTGTCCCCGCATCCTCTGAAGCCTTGCATAAGTCTGAAGGATCTTCTTGCTCTTGTTGACACAAACTGTGGTCATGTAGTTGAGAAGCCTTTTTCCCTTCAAATCCAAATTTCGTATGAATGTCTCTTTGAGGTCAATCCCAGTAAGTTCCTTGAAGTGGACTGACATGCCAAGTTCATCAAAACAAAACGGCCACTCCTCTCTAAGGCATTTGATACTTTTTCCCTGGTTGACATGTTGGCGCTGTGTGTAAAAAGTGGACTTCATTAGACATTGTACCTCCTCTGGATTGGCATCAGAGTGTTGGAACATCACTTTGAGTTTTTCCATCTTTTGCTGCTGGCTCTCTTGAGTTTCTTCACAGGGCAGAAATTTTACATTCCATTTAATGCATCCGTAAATGTCCTGCATTGCTGCTCTCTCTTCTAATGGGATCTCATCTGTGTGGTCTGAGTCATCAGTCTGATGTTTTCTTTTTCTTATTTTGGGTGTTGAAGTGCGCCTTACATTTTCAATTCTGTTTTGCAACTGTTTGACAAGGGAATGGTAGCCTGTTCCAACAATATCGCCCTCTATTACATCTTGCAGAGAATTGGGATATTTTGCCACCATTTTTCTTGCAACATCAGTTGAGTGCTTTTTGCCTACATGAGGGCATTTTTCCATCATCTCAGTCACAACAATCCAGGACCATTTGCCTCCTCAGTTTCGGGCCTGGCCTTTTTCCCCTCTCCAAAGCATGGGTCACTTCCTCAGGAAATTTACTCCATGGAATTTCAAAGTTGTCGTCCCACTGTGTGTCAAGTCCTGGGCTGCTGGCAGAGGTTGACGATGAACTTCCGGGGTGAAACAGAGAGCGATGACAGCGATTGGGTAGGTAAGGCTTCCACAGATGATGGTGAGCTGTTCTCTGGAGTTTGGTCTTTAAAGGACAAAAAATATTATGATTCACACTGTACAATATTACACAATGTCCATGTCTGCTTTTGATTTTGAATAGATTACATATTTTTATATGTTGAAAAACAGTGTGTGGTGTTTTTACTTACATTTCCGTTTCCAAGCGGAAAGAAGCTTTCTAGCTTGTACAGGTCTTAATGCTGTCATCAAATCAGCCTCCGTTACGAAAGCGTAGATCATCGTACGTCTCAACTCCAATGGACTGCAAGTGCTCTTCCAGGATGTTTTTGTTTTCTGCTGGAAGTTGTGGTAGGACTTCCATGATGACAACATCTAGGAAGGTTCGCTCTGAGTCACTCATATTTGCAATGAAGAAATGCCACCTTCAAACAAAACAGAAAAAATATACAGTACATACACTTAACAGAGCAGGGATATGCATTAGGTAACACTTAATGTCGAACTATTTACAATGAGAAGTAAGTGAGCTTCAATTGGACTTTATTTTGCCACAATACTGTGTTTCAGTGGAATGACTTGGTATCCATCGAGAATGTATGATACCAAAGGATAGAAATCGGGCAAGTCATTAATGTTAACACACTGTAACCCAAGACTGTCCTTTGTCACAGAATACAGATGGTATTCTGAGAGGAAGATGCCTTTGTGAATATCCATCAGAACATACACAGATGTGTCATTTTGAATCAAGATAAGTAGAAGTTCACCAAACTCCATATACTCATCATTACTGTACACAAGAAACTGTCCTTTTTTATATGCAGTGCCCTTGTACTGAATGTCTGTTGTAACTGTTGTATTCCTTTCTGAAAAGGCTAACTCCTTAACTGTATGTTTAATCGTGTCACTGTAGAGGTTGGGATAAAACGCACAGCTGTCCTTCACTTGCAGTAGTTTACTGCATTCTTGCCCAGCTAAAAGATATGCCTGATACATCTGATGACGCTCTGACAAAGTTTGACAAATGTTTTTGAAGTTTTTCAAGTGTCTAGCACATCTTTTAAAATAACTGTGTTTACTTTCAAACCTAAGCGTCCATAACCTCATCAATGGACCAAATTTCAACAACAGTGCTGAATAATGGCGCAAAAAGTGGTGCTTGGGTTTTAGTTGAATTTCAGGAAACAACATCTTTCTCAACTCCAAATATTCTTGGATTAAAATGTCAAGATATGCTATCTGGGACAAGGAAATCTTCTGAGCACAAATAAGATCGACAATGTCTTTTAGCTGGAGAGCTAATTGCCATACTTCATCCTCATGGTTTTGCACTTTGTCACCAATCAAAACTGGTAGCAATCTCAAAAGGTTCCAGTTTTGAATGGCTTGCCCTGATAACTTGGCTCCGTCAGGGTTGACAGCACATGGCTTTGTGAGTGCTTCAGATCCTTTATACTTAAACTGCTTGATGCGCCTGTTTAAGAGTGAGTATGTGAACCATTTTTTCTTTTTTATAAAGTTCTTCAGGTACAGTGCTAGATCATATGACAAGACTCCTTCAAAGAGGTCATGACCTAAACAAGGAGGGAGACCAGGCTGGGATACGTGAAAAGACTCAAGGGTATTAAAGATAGAGTTTACCTTTATTCCTCTAACGTTTTGGATGTTATCAGCCTGGAGATCAGCAACAGCTGCGTCATACGTCTCTGTGGTGCGTGGAGGACCACAGGCATTCGGATCCGCCTCAAACTCACTTCTTGTGATTTCACAGTACCTGCAAAAATATTGAGAGCGGCTGAAGTTCTCTGTAAACCCACCTATGAAATGAGAGCCCAAGTTATCCCCAGCAATGCAGTAAAGACCCCCTTTTACTGTTTCTCCATCTACATTTATTCCATCTGTCTCCAAGGATTTCAGATCTG
Organism: Scortum barcoo; assembly: GCA_023238725.1. Lineage (NCBI taxonomy): Eukaryota > Metazoa > Chordata > Actinopteri > Centrarchiformes > Terapontidae > Scortum > Scortum barcoo. The sequence continues at coordinate 28,304,716 of CM041554.1, forward strand.
CCAACAACTCTGAGAAAACTTTGGCTATTCCAAAACGCTTAAGGTCATTCTCAAGACACAACAAGACTAAAAACATATTATCAGTATTTGAACGCAAATGAATGGGTAAATTTGCTAATGAAAGATAGACTGCAAGAACTTTGTGTGTCTTTTTAGCAGAACCCAGGGGATTCACAATTTCAAAAGAATCTTGGTACAAAATCAGTTTAAGGCTTTCAGGGTTTTCATTAAAGAACTGGTGACATTTGAAATTTTGTCCATCATATAAATCCGTAAAAACCTCTACATCAGGATCTCCAAACTGTTGTGACTGCGTATTCCTCCATAAATGTGATTGTAAAAAGTTCTTCAGAGTTTCTGCCACTGGTATGTAGTAAGCACAATTTTTGTGTCATGTTTTCATCCATTCCCAACACCACTTTTTGGGGTTCCGTGTATTTCAAAATTTTTGCGAATGTCTGATTTCTGGAGTAAGTTGTTCTTAATTGTCCCTGATGACAAGCAGAGAACAAATCTGAATCTTTAATGCAGTCAGAGATTTTAGTGACTGCTTCATCTGATAGGTTCATATCATTTTTTAATAAAGAACTTACTTTAGTTATTGTGTAGGCTTGACCTAACTCATGCACATTTTGCATTTCCTCAACAATAGTTTGTATAGTAGAGGCAGGGATAAGCAGCTGTCCTTGCAGTTTAAGGTAAAAAAGACACACATTTCTGAGATAAGAACTGACTATCATTCTCTGGCATATCACTGGCTGCACTAGCTGTTGGCATGGCTTCATGTGTGTTTTCTGAATCATCTGTACTGGCAATGACATTTGAGGGCTGGGGGCGAGTTTCCCTGTACATGTCATCAATACCATCAGGGGAGCATGCTTTATGCTTCCTACACATGTGAGAAGTAAATGATGACTTTTTAGTAAAGACATGCTTGCAACCACTGACTGGACATAACACAGACCTGCCCTCTCCAATATGATCATTTAAGTGAGACACTAGCTCTTTCACCGTGTGAAAATGGCGGGCACATAATGAAACTGCACATTTTAAATCTGCAACAACAGCTTTAGGAGCAGCTTGAGGTGCAGGTGCATTGTGCACACGATAAAAATGGCCCTTGAAAGCTGAGTAAGTGGTAAATGTTTGAGTACAGTTGGCGCCAACACATTTGAACAGACAACGAGGCTCATTCCTATGCACTCTGCAATGTAGTACATAACCTCTTAATGTGTCCAATTTCTTTTTACAAAAGACGCATGTGACCATTTTTAGGATTTTAAGTGTTTGCCTGTGCTTTTCAGCTGAACTAAGTTATCACACATTGATCTGGTCTTAAATACCAGCTGGTACTAGCTTATAACATGTGCTATCAGCACGCATTTTCGCTTGGTCTCGAAAAAAAGTACATTTGAAACTTACCGTACAAACTTTCCGATTGAACAGCCACAGACCCTCCAAAAACGTGTGTTAAAATCGCAGATTTGTCCTAAAAACTTTAAAAAGTTGCTCCTGTGCTCTCCCTCTGAAGACTGCTCGCTCTGGCTCGCTCGTTAATGACGTCAGCAGCTTCTCCCGCTATCCAATCAGAGACGAGCACTCTGAACTTCAAAATTAGTCGGACTCGGTGCAACCTCTCAGATTCACAATGAAATTTTTTGTGAAAACATTTTTATTGCATCTGTGGCAAGCAGAAGTTTTTCTTAAGGAGAAAGTATATAGGTGGTATTACAAGTAATTCCAATAGCTCAGCAAATGTGAGCTCAATAATTAAAAAATACAATTTTATTACAAAACTCTTTTAAAACCATATATGTGAATTACTTTAAAAGGGATCTGTCATGCAAATATAGGTGATCGCAATAGCCCACTAGGTAATGATGGCATCCACTGCATGAAACAACTGAATGGCAAACTGTTAATGCAAACAAAACAAATTAAACAAAACAAACCAAAACATAAACAACTGACTAAAACTATTGTTTTTACAACAGTTGCATGTCAAATTAACAAAATTGTTTTGTTATGAGTATTACACTATTTCTTTGTTTCTGTTAACAATATTTGTAGTTTTAACAAATAAATTTGATTATAAGAATATATTGTTGTTGTAAATATTACAAAAACATTCTGTTTTTGTTTACAAAGGTTCACTGTGATTTAAACAAAAAATATATGTTTTGGAATTTACAATACTTTTCTGTAGGGATTTTACATGTTTTTTATGTAAATTTCACGGTCATTTTTTACAGTGTAGGAATGATTCTAAATTGCCCTAGTTAATTAATTAGTTTTTTTTTTTTTTGTATGCATCAAACGTAAAGCAGTAAATCCTTAAAATCTATTGGATATTATAAGACCTGTGTTGGGGCCATGACAATGCTGAGCTGTGCCCAGTAGGTTAAAACAATATGACCACAGGGATAGTACTTCAGTTTTACCCCATCTAGTGCTGAGGAGATGTAACACTCATCCACTGTACAGTTTGCACACCAGGGTACAGTGGATACTGTAGATAAGGTCTTTGCACTAAAGAAGGACCATGTAGTTTATTTAGGCCCAACGTTCTTCCTTGTCCCTAAAAACAAGGTGACATTAGATTTGATTAGCTCTCTTTTCCTTATTACATTTTGCTTATTGTCTTTTTCGCTTTGTTGTTTGACTTATTTAAGATTTTGGGGGAAGGTAACAGAGAGGAAATGCAGAGAGGGTGGGACATGCAACAAGGATCCTGACCAGAGCTGAAGGGGGGCCGCTGTGGTCATACACTGTATGTGTTAAAGCACTTAGCTACTGGATGCCCTGTCTGTCTGTCTGTCTGTTGGTTTTTCTTCATGACTAAGCCCATGTGGATTCCATTGCATGTAGAGATACTGTTCCTCATTTCCAAAGCACACAGAGTTTTAGCGGTGTGTGTGATGGTGGAGTGTGTCTATGGAGGCTTTTGTCAAAGGAACTTGTAGCTGACCCACGCAGTACTTCTCAGAGTCACAGGTTAGGTTTTTATTGGCCTAGTCAGCCAGTAATTCTAATCTTATGCAAAGAAAGGAACAAAATGTTTTTTTGAAATTCAGTGAGTTTCTGCAGAAGAAAAAGCTGAAATCACAGCAGGAAAATCTTTTTTGCGTGGTTTCAGAGTCAGTCACAGGAGCAAAATCCAATAGATTAGTTAGGTGAGACATAATTTTTCTGCAAAAATAAGTATTTTATATGCAAAAATAAGTATTATATATTATACAATATTATATATTATATGCTTTTCTTTAGGGGGCATACCTATACAATTTCCAATATATTCCCATATCTGTAGGGCAGCTTTTGTAAATAAGCAGTTATCATTTCATTTTGCTTCTCTGATATGATATTATGTGGATATTCTGCTCTAAATATTACAGCAATACCAAATAATTCAGAAATATATTATTACTCATGAGATTTTTGGCAACTAAATGGCCCAATGTAACTGTGTTATTTTTTCAACATACATGATTTGTCAGACCCTGGTGTGTTTTTCACAGTAAGTGTCCAACATCATTAACTCATGTGGTCTATTTTTTTTAAATTATGGACAAATTATTGAATGATAATTAGTTTATCTATTTATTTTTCAAATTAATTGTTTTTATTTTTATATTTTTGTTGTGGATTAATCACAGGAATTGATCATGTCAAGCCAGTGGTGTAGAGTTACCGTAAAAAACAACAAAGTGTGTTATTCTGAGATTTTCCACCACAAGCCTCCAGAATAACGTGACTGCTCCTATCATAGATTCTCCATCAGTGTGGAGCTTTACTGGAGGGATGAAAAGAATTCTTCCATAACATATTCCCTCATTTAGTGTCTTGATAATGATTTCACCTCTTCAGTTCTTTATTATCATACAATTGCAGTGAAGCAGTCGTTGGCAATAAAATTCTTAATTCTCAGGCTCCCTTTAATAATGCTAAAACAGCTTTCACTTCTCTCAACTAAATTTTTCAGCTTTTATTTCAATTCTCCTTGAAACTGTTTGTTCTTAATGAAGTTGTACAGAGTCCCTTGACACCCCACAGCTGATTGTTTTGGCTGTACTCCTGCTCTCTCCCCTGCCTGTGCGTGCTGACTCGCTGTCTCACCTCCTTATTACTCCTCATTTTGCTGAATTTCCAGGTGTGCTGCTGAACCACTACACTCGCTGCACTCGTCTTACACTCTCTGCTTCACCTCCCTCTTTCTTTTCCTCCTGTTCTCTCACTTTTACCTCCTCCTCCTCTCCATGACTCACCTCACTCTTCTTCTACCCTCTCAGCTCCTTTTCCTTTCCACTTCCTTGTCTTTACATTTGTCTCGCCTCCCTTTCGACTCTTCCCCACATTCCTCCTTCTCCTCCGTCTTCCCACATCACCTCCTTCCCTCCCCTCCCTCCCTCACTCCTCATCTCTGTCGCTGTTGGCAGCCTATTTAAATGCTCCATTGGAGAAGGATTAAGGTTTATGCAAGGTCAGTGTGGGATGTGATAATTATAATCACAGCTTTTTGCCTGGCCAATGACGGCCATTTGTTATTCTCAGCTCAGTGGCTTCAGAAGCCCCTGGGGGGGAGCTGGTGGGAGGTGTTGACAAGAGGCTGGCTGATTTACTGGGCCTCCTCCTCCCCCTCCTCTCCCAACACAGAGCTGGCTTTGGGCTTTGCATGTTTCCCTTCTCCGCTCTTTATCTCTCCTATCTCTCACAGTTCTCTCTTCTTGGACAGTATGTCCACCCCTCTGTTCCTTCTACTGTCATCTACACCTTTAACACACCTTTACTTTTTCTTAACTATCTTTATTCAAGGGCATTTCTGTTATATAAAAGCTGCTGTACCTGTGAGGAAAGAGAATGAAAGGGGAGATATTAATGGAATGACAAAAGCCCTAAATAGAAATGTCTTGATTATTATTTCATTCGGCATGAAGAGTGACTATGACACGCAACTCATAAAGAAAGTTTAGGAGATTTAAAACCATTAGTTGCAGCAATTTGCCTAAAATATCTCGCCCCTTCCTCTCTGGGCCATAACTCAGTAAAATCTGTACACAGAAAGAAGAGAAATTCACTTAGAAATGATAGAAAAATGATGCTTCTTAAAAAGGAGGAATAAACTCATTTGGAGGAACTGCTAATTGCCAATTCAGCATACTTTTTATGGTAACTTAACTATTTTTGCCAAAATGTAAGTATGTAGCAAGTCACTGAATCCATGTAAACATTACACTTCCTGTTTACGTTTATATAGTCAGTAATGTCTCCTGGATAACTGAACAGTTTTTCCTATTCATGTTAGGTTAACCATAGTGCAACAGGAGTGGGACTAACCGGAAACCATTTTGAAATGACACATGAACACTTCCAAGTTGGAATAAAGGGAGATTTTCCCATTCTTTCCATTCTGCCGACATTGCATGAATGCAGCATAAGAACTGCAGTAAAGGAGTTTCTCAAAACTTTCTCAAAAATCTTCAGCTGCAGTTTGGTGTTAGCAGCATGCACAATATCACTGATCAGTGATTGGATGTTTTTTTAAACCAAAAATTCTTCCTGCCAGTCCTAATTGATTTCCATCCTCAAAGTGAGACTGGTATCTAACTTTTGACAGAAAACAGACACTTATTCACTACAGTTAGCAAACTTTATTCATATTTCTGTATAAGCAGGTCAGTGTAGCCTGTCTGGCCTGCCACTCCCATTTTGCTATGAACTCTGCATTGTGTTTGTGGATGATGAAGAATTTTTCCCTCAAAGCTGTTCAAAACACAATAATATCAATGCAGCAATTTCACATGATGGTTTTCTACACGCTCATCTTGAAAGGAGAAAGGGAGAGGACAGCATGAGAAACCATGTGCCCTGTCAGCTAGCTTAACTTAGGTAAAGTAACATGTTACATGAAAGTATAAAAGAACAGCCTTTGTTCAGTGTTTTTACCACAGTATAACACACGACTGATAGGAGCACTCATATGTTCTTAACTCTCCTCAGCAGGACCTGCAGCTGACTGAGGAGAATCGCACAAATGTACAGGGAGTGGCATTGCCAAGTATCTAAGGTCAAACAACAGAAGTATCATTTGCACAGTAAAAACTGAACTGTATGAAATGCCAACATTGTGTAGCACTGGCCTGCACAACCCTAGTCTGTAGCCTTGTCTGCTGAGAGCCACCCCTTACTGAGTCTGTACCGCTGCCTATTGGGGGGTGCCGAGAACAGCCCCAACTTAAACTTGCCCTCTGGGATTTGGCCAGTACAAGCCCAGTCTAGCCCTCTGCCCACTGGGAGCAATCCACTACAGGCTTCTTTGCGCCAGTCTCCCTGTGTGTTACCGGGGGTCACTGCTGTATTTTTGGTTTACCTTCAGGTGTTTTGACGATCTCTGCATTCTAACCTGTGATTCTGTTCCAACAGTCCTTTCAGTCTGTCATGTGCACTCTTGATGTTCAGCACATGATGCAAAGCTACCCAAGCCTCCATCCATCATCCCTCCAGTCAGCCAGCACTGCCAGCCATGTTTGACTGCTCAGGGCTGCTGCTGGGGAATAGATTGGTAGATTTGTCTAGCTCATACATACATACACTCACACACACAGGGGGACTTGTCATGGCCAGGGATCAGAGTGTTTTCTAGTTGACTGGCGTTAGAACCTGAACTAAGCGCAGAAGAAGAGAGAGCAAAAGGCCAGGTCAGACAGGGATTTGGGTGAATGACTCCTTTAAAGCCCCAGCACTGCAGCTGAGCTGTGGAGAAAGTAGCTTAGAGCTTAAAGATCCTTCTGAGGGGAGAGGTTGCCAGTTTGAATCCCTCAAACATCTAGAAACTAGAAACATGTTGCAGGGGAAGGTGATGTGGAGACAGACAATGGAAATAAAAATCTGACATTGTGTGAGTGTGACCATGTGTGGGTGCATTTGCAAACTGGCCTGAATGATCAGGTCAAGCAGTTTGTGGAGGATAACTGTTACTGTGGCTTTTTAACAACTAGGTGCACAAATATGACACTGGTTTTCAACATTGTTTTCAACTGATAATAATAAAACATGTATTGTACATGGTCTCAAAAGGCAGTGGAAGTTTTATGTGAGGATACCTGTTTCCTATATGTGTGTTTGACTTTCCTCAACAGGTTTGACTCACCTGTGTGAATGAGTTTTCATTCTATTCTAATTCAACACAAGAAACAGCTAGTAAATCAAAATCCAAGTGTCCCAGCAGTATTATAACAATCCAGACTACTAAAAACAATTTCTTGTCGTGACTGAATCAAAATAAAAAGGTTCTGTAGGGTTTTTACCAATAATTAATAAAAAATTAAAAGATGAAATTACAGCAAAGTAAATGAGAGTACCACCTGCTGCTGCTGATTATTAACTCTTAAAGGTTTAACTCCATACCTGCAACCTCTGTTTAACAGTGTACTGCCTCCTTGGCATCCTTAAAAAAAGCATGGCCAAATGTAGCATTGTCAGTAAGTCTTCTGTTTTTTTTCATGTCAAATTATATGCATTTAATAAGTTGAATATCCTTAGATGTATAGTTTTGTATTGTTTTGTGTTAACTTTTGGGTTAATTTTGCTTTTATGTTTGTGGATTGCTCATCAGTCATGGCCACCCCTATTTGACAATACCACCTGTGCTGAACAACTGGCAGGCAAATCTGGAGAGCCACTGGACAGGATACACAGACTGAGTGCCTACAATGTTATTCTGGGAAAAAAATCCCAAACCCACTGTTGAGTAACTATCACAGAATGTATGTCATATGTGTGATATGACAAAACCAACTACAACATAACAACTACAAAACTACTAAACTACAACTACAAACTACACCAGACTACAACTACAACTACAAAATAAACACCAGATTACTTTTATTGTTAAAAGTATGTTGTTTTCCTTGCATGTGAGTTTGTCCAGTACATGTTTCTTTTGCACGTAGTTTTGTATTTACTCTGGCCTGTTTTCATACCTTTCCCAGAATTACCTAATTCAAAAACACAACAGAAAAGTCTTGTGTCAAGAATTCAAAAACTCTAAAGGTAAAACTTTGCTTCATTTTCAAAAAAATGTTTTAAAAGCTTTGAAAACCAGGCTTTCCTGCATGATTTAAATGTAGCAGTCACTCATGGGAATATTTTCACTCAATTTTAATGTCTAATAATCTCTAATCTCTGTTCCTATGAAATAGTTCAGGATCGATGGGACAATCCATGGTTCTTTAGGGGCAAATTTGTTTGAGAAATAAAACTAGCTAGATTTTCAAATTCCTCTGCTGATTGGACTGTGTTACAACCCTGAGGAACAAGTGCACCTTGATGATCAGAAATTCCAAATTAAAGTCTGATACAGATGTAAATAACCCTTCAAAATTCTGGAAATTGATTAAATCCTTATCAGGTATACACATCACTTCAAGCCTCCCTGAACACAGGGACATAAAGGACAAAGCAACCATGGTCAATCAATTTAACAAACACTTTATCCATGCTGGTCAAATGTAAATATATCTGTTCTGTGTTCTCCCAGTACTACAACTAATGGAAATATATTATATATAACATGTTATAAAATATGTTATATATATATATATATATATATATGTGTGTGTGTGTGTGTGTGTGTGTGTGTGTATATATATATATATATATATATATATATATATATATATATATATATATATATACACACACACACAGTGGGGAAATTTCAAAAAAGTATTTAGTCAGCCACCAATTGTGCAAGTTCTCCCACTTAAAAGATGAGAGAGGCCTGTAATTTTCATCATAGGTACACTTCAACTATGAGAGACAGAATGGGGGGAAAGAATCCAGGAAATCACATTGTAGGATTTTTAATGAATTAATTGGTAAATTCCTCGGTAAAATAAGTATTTGGTCACCTACAAACAAGCAAGATTTCTGGCTCTCACAGACCTGTAACTTCTTCTTTAAGAGGCTCCTCTGTCCTCCACTCGTTACCTGTATTAATGGCACCTGTTTGAACTCGTTATCAGTATAAAAGACGCCCTGTCCACAACCTCTGCACCAGGCTTGGAAGACTGAATCTGCAATAGGTAAGCAGCTTGGTGTGAAGAAATCAACTGTGGGAGCAATTATTAGAAAATGGAAGACATACAAGACCACTGATAATCTCCCTCGATCTGGGGCTCCACATGCAAGATCTCACCCCGTGGGGTCAAAATGATGATCACAAGAACGGTGAGCAAAAATCCCAGAACCACACGGGGGGACCTAGTGAATGACCTGCAGAGAGCTGGGACCAAAGTAACAAAGGCTACCATCAGTAACACACTACTACGCTGCCAGGGACTCAAATCCTGCAGTGCCAGACGTGTTCCCCCTGCTTAAGCCAGCCAGTACATGTCCAGGCCCGTCTGAAGTTTGCTAGAGAGCATTTGGATGATCCAGAAGAGGATTGGGAGAATGTCATATGGTCAGATGAAACCAAAATAGAACTTTTTGGTAAAAACTCAACTTGTCGTGTTTGGAGGAGAAAGAATGCTGAGTTGCATCCAAAGAACACCATACCTACTGTGAAGCATGGGGGTGGAAACATCATGCTTTGGGGCTGTTTTTCTGCAAAGGGACCAGGACGAACTGATCCGTGTAAAGGAAAGAATGAATGGGGCCATGTATCGTGAGATTTTGAGTGAAAACCTCCTTCCATCAGCAAGGGCATTGAAGATGAAACGTGGCTGGGTCTGTCTCAACATGACAATGATCCCAAACACACACGCCCGGGCAACGAAGGAGTGGCTTCATAAGAAGCATTTCAAGGTCCTGGAAGTGGCCTAGCCAGTCTCCAGATCTCAACCCCATAGAAAATCTTTGGAGGGAGTTGAAAGTCCGTGTTGCCCAGCGACAGCCCCAAAACATCACTGCTCTAGAGGAGATCTGCATGGAGGAATGGGCCAAAATACCAGCAACAGTGTGTGAAAACCTTGTGAAGACTTACAGAAAATGTTTGACCTCTGTCATTGCCAACAAAGGGTATATAACAAAGTACTTGAGATGAACTTTTGTTATTGACCAAATACTTATTTTCCACCATAATTTGCAAATAAATTCTTTAAAAATCAGACAATGTGATTTTTTTTTTTTTCTCATTTTGTCTCTCATAGTTGAAGTGTACCTATGATGAAAATTACAGGCCTCTCTCATCTTTTAAGTGGGAGAACTTGCACAATTGGTGGCTGACTAAATACTTTTTTGCCCCACTGTGTATATATATATATATATATATATATATATATATATATATATATATATATATATATATATATATATATATATATATTGATCTAAAATATCTACAAGCCCAGACAATCTGTCTCTTTAAGATGGTGGCTGATATTACTGCAGAGCCTATTACTCATATTTTTGGCTGGACTGCACAGAGCCAGTCCCACAACTGCAAAAGTCAGTCACTAAGAGAGTGAGCTGCTGAGTGATGAAGTTGCACGATTGGTTGACCAACTGTTTCCTCATTGGCTGTTGCACTTCAAAATAAATAGGCGGGAATGTTAGTTACATAACTCCAGTGCTATAATGCTTTTTAATATGAGGTGAACATTTGTCTCACTCGTAAATAATTATTACACGCTTGTGTTTATGGATAGTTGTAAGCTTGCTGATTAACTTTAATCATATATGTGGCTAAGTATAAATGAAAGTGTCTTAAATACTGGATTTTATCCAGATAGACACTTGAAATGAATGTTAATGGAATATTAAAATCCCTAAACATAGTTAATGACCACCACCAATTACTTACCAGCATCAGAATCAGTTGTAAGTTTTGACATTCTTCACATTTTTCACATCCTTTGTCCTACAGTTGAGGGCAGTCAGCCAGCGACAGCCATACCAGGCGATGGACGTAGAAGTTGCAGAGTAGAGCTGTTTCACTCTCTTGTGATGCATCAGGGTGATGATTTCACATCAGGTCTGGAACTTGCAAAGACATCTGCCACCTCTTCTCCACACACCTTGAAAGCTCAGGACCAGGTGTGGATTAATGCTTCTGAAGGATCTGCACAGATCTGATCTGATATGGCTCAAAGGTGGGCGTCATGAGGCTTTTGTACCTCCTCAGCTGAGAAGTTTTTCTCAAATCCTGAAAACATGGACTAGTGTGTTTCCACCACGCATAGGGCAGCTGCTGTGTTGTGTGTGATATCTTGGCAGGACTTCCCTCAGGTTGGTGGTGTTAAAATTTGAGGTCTATATCTTCACAGGACTTCATACAGCTCATCCTGGGTTTGGCTGTTGTTGGTGGTGGAATGTTGGTGAGAACTACTGATATAAATTCATTTGGGTGACAATAAGGATGGCATCTGATCATAAGGTGCTTAAGGTTAGGAGAGTAGTCAGAGCACATCAGACCTCTCTTACCTGTAGTCTCATCATCCTGGAGGCATACAGGGCCTGGAGGGCAAGGGAAATTTGAATTTGAAGATTGCAGCAAATTACCTTCTCAGGTGAGCAAATGATACACTGCAGACTTGAGGCAGCAACATACCAGATGGTGATGGAGAAGGACGTTGAACTTTTTCATTTTCCACAGGAAGGACATGCTTTTTGATGAGGAAGCTGATAATGTTCAGATCCCACTTTAGGTAGTGGGAGATGGTACCTAGCAAGCTTCCCCAGCAGCTTCCCCATTTTGCATTGTGTCAGGCAGGAAGGCTGTAATCCACCTACCTTGTTGCTAAAGCATCAACATACAAATTGTCCACAGTAATATAAACATTAACACAAGCACAAGATTAAGATTATTTATGCGCCAAAGGTGGTGGTATATGCATGTATGTGTGCCTGTGTATGTATTTGCATGTGTTTGTGATAAACAGTAATGAGGACTAAACAGTAATGTTATGGATTGTATGTAGGAACAGGGTAACTGATTCAGTTAACATCTCTCCAATTACATTTCAACTGATCACATCACAGTGTGTGTGTGTGTGTGTGTGTGTGTGTGTGTGTGTGTGTGTGTGCAAATGCATTCCAATGCTGGGTGTCTAAGACTTTTACTGTTCCTCAGGTTGCAGCATGTTGATGTATTTGGAGTATTTTTAATTTGGAGATGTCATTAAGCTCTTTGAAATCTAACAATAACTAAAGAGTCTGGCTGCTCCACACACAGAATATGGTCAGCAAATCTGTGCTGCGCCTCCTTCATGTTGGCCTGTGGTATCATGGCCCTGTGTTTTTTCCCCTTGTTTTCCCTTGTTTCCTTTTCCCATGTGCTTGTGTCTGTTTCCCCTTGTCTGTGTTTGTGTCTGGAGCTGTCTGGAGGTCTCCCCACACTGATCAGTCTGAACACCTGCTATCATCACACACCTGTTCCTGATCATGCAATAAAGCCACCTACACTGTGCAGCATAAAAGACCGGCTCAGTCATCCACTCTTTGCCAGATCGTCCAGTAACCCCCAGGATCTCCTGGAACCAGCCTCCCTGCCTACCTGCACTTCCTCATCTCAGCTCTGCAGACCTCCTGGTATCTCCACCCCACACCTACAAATACTCAGCCTTCTGCTTCCCTGGAGGAAACACAGAACTCACTCACTAGTTTGACTGAACTCCAATAAATCTCTATTTGTCTTTTTCTCCACTTGAGCTCCTCTCTGTGTGTTCTGTGTCAGCATCCTGAGGCCAAGCCACTCAGTGTTCTTAACATGTGGAAAAATATAAATAGCAAACAGAATGAATGAAACAAACTTAGAGGGGGAGAGTGGAAAGGTTTATAGTTCATTTTGTGGATGATGATGATGAACTGTGACATAGGCAGTTGAGGCTAGATGGTAATGTTTCCAGATTATTTCCAAATTCTAAAATAATAAATCAAATAATTAACTCTTTCTAGATTGTCTGTCTTAACATGAAACAAATCAACATTTCTTCCTATCTTTACAGCTCAACCCTCTCCTCAACAATGACAATGTTTGAACACTTTCTGGTGAGAAACAGTGCTGAAAGTGCTTGTTAATGGAAGTGCAGCCTTTGAAATCTTAATGGGCTGAACCACTGATTGTGTGGCCTTCTGAGAGTGGACACATATGCATTTCCATCCATAATGAGAACTTTTCCACAGGATTATTTACAGCACATTAAGGACTGTTCACTGCAAATATATGGACAGGTTCAACATAGCATGAGCTATTAGAATTAAAGCATCATTTAAACCAATGTATTTTAGTGGATGAAACTTGCCCATGTGTTCAATATGGTGTAAAGCCAGTTTAAGGAGCGGAGACCTGTAAAGAAACAGGAATGGTTGTTTTTGCTCCTGCCTCTCTAATTGTCTCTGCCTGTGTTCGACAGAGCCTTTTTTGAAGGACAGGGTCTCTCATTAGGCATTCACACCCAGGGCTCGCTCCAATTGGGCTGCCTAAGAAATCTGAAGGCAATGCAATTGTGTAATTTGCACACAAAGTGGTCTGGATTGATCCAAAATAAACCTCTCAACTTTAAATGTGGGGGAAGGGGGGAGAGGGAGGGCGTATAATTGCATCATTTAGTGAATTGATTGGCTGAGAGTCGATGGAAGGGAATCAGGAAGCAGCAGATAAACGGTGACAGCAGCGCCTTTTAGAGCGGGGACCCATCGATGCAAAGACACTCACTTGCACACACACACACACACACACACACACACACACACACACACACACAGTTTAAGGCACTGAGACCAAGATTCTACACACACTGAAAAAGAACACACCTATAGACACAAACACAGATATACTAAGACACAAATATCATATAGAAACGGACATGAGAACACACACACACACACACATACACAGAGTCAGATTAGACAGCACAAAGAAAGTCCAAGTCCACATCACACACCATCCGCTGCAGGGCGGGACAATGGAAGACAGAATTAGAGGTAACAATAGATTTCATTAAGCCAAACTAGACTTAACGAGACAATCGATATGTCATAATTAAAGCGAGGAGGCTGAGAGCGACACGACTTAAACTCTAAATGATGACTGCTCTTATTAAGATAGAGCAGATAGAGAAAGGCTGTGTGACAATGGAGCTCTATAACTACCTACCACAGCAGGCCTTTGTGCTCACATTGGCCTTTCACCAAGACAGAAAGATAGGAGAGAGGAAGGAGGAGAAAAGGAGGTGAGGATAGGAGAGTTATCTAGGACAAAAGCAGAAACAAAAGGAGAGTAGAAGAGAGAAGGGTGAGGAGGAGAGAGGAGACAAGCCTTTCCGTTGGTTGCTATAGTAGAAAGACAGAGCTGATGTATGATGATGTGAATAATGATGTGAGTGATGACGTACACACACACACACACAAACACAAACATGTGAACATACACAAACACACACACACACACACATGCATACATACACATAGGGGCCAATGCAAGGTCTCAATCACCCTTCGTTTTTTTTCAACTTGCGCTCTAGTTAGAATATGCCAGCTGGCAGACCTGGGAGGGCCTGTTGGGACAATATGGTGTTGAACACAAGACGTTTTAGGTCAGAGAGCTGATAATGTAAATAATAATGAAGTGTTCAGGTAAAATTGTGGCCGACACCTCCGCCCAAGTACACCAACTGGACTCAGGGTGGGTGAGCTGTCTCTTTTCATATCTAGGATTCCCCATGGTTCCTGTCTTCAGTCAGAAAACACAGAAGAGAGGACAGCAGTATGGGGGATGGATGCGAAAACAGATTTGAAGGGGAGAAGAACAGAAAAGGTTTGCTTAAAAATTTTTTGGGTGGAAATGGGATGTATTTCAGTGTATGGTCCATGTTCCCAACCCTAGTTATAAAAGGCAGGGTAAGTTTATTCTTTACTCTGGCCCCCATCCTCTGATGATAAAGATGTGAAGTACAGTACAGTAAAAGTACCAAGAAAGAGATGATTAATGTAATATGATTTAATAGCTGTATTTAAAGGTGGACCTCACCAGTCACCTCTCTGTTAGCTCCAATAAATATATGCAGATGTATGCTCTTTATGTTTATTTTCACTTTTCTGTAGTATTGGGCAATGATGGCATCTGACTACAGATTGCTCATGAGGATAGGGTTGATTCACAGCCAGAAGTTCTTTACCATCGTGCAGCCTGGCAGGGTGGGAACTTACCAGCTGGAGTTCATTAGGCCTTACACGGTCACACCATGCTCCTTCCATGAGAGCATCGCCACTGCCATCATGAACAGAGACTGCCTGGTGTCTCTTTTTTTTCCCTGCTTTGTTCAGGAAGAAGTTAGAGGATCCACTTGGCCAGCAATGAGAGGCTCAGGAAGAGCTTTTACTCTCCTTTTCTTTCTTTCTCTATTACCTTACTGCCCCACCCTAATACACACCTGTTCTCATTTCCTGTTCTTCAATTACCTGGACTTCCTCACCTGCATCTCCACTCATCAGTCCCACTCCATTTAAAATATCCTTTTTGTCCAGAGCAATAACATTATTGTTAAATGTAGCAATGCAGTCCCAAATGATCTGGGCCTAGCCCCAGAACTTATTAACTTCTAGAAATGTCCCTGGGTCATTTTGCTATGATTGTTCCCTATAAGATTATTTGTGATTAATAAATTTGAACATGATTAATACCACACTGTTACCCTTAAGTTGATTGTAAATTGGAAATTTCTATTATGAAATCATAATAGTTACTGTTATATGATTATTGGTTTGTAATGACTGACATACACACAGAAGAAAACACTGTGATAAGACCATCTACTTCAAGGTAACACAAAGGGCAATGGCCTCAATGACAACTTGGTATAAGTTGTCATGGGCTCATTGGTATAAAACTGGGTAATTATTAATTAGATAAAGAAGAAATTTGCTGGACAACACCAGAAGAAGAGCAGTAGAGGAAATTAGCAGAGTGACTTCCCCTTGAGGACTTTATTTAATCATACAGCTGCTGAATGAATTATCTGACATCCTTCATGTGGAGCTCAGAGATACATGTGTCCGATAAACAAAATCACAACACTGACTTCAAAATCACCAGGGTTATCAGAAAGAGCAGCCAGTTTTACTGGTCTTTACATCTCAGGTTAACTAAAGTAAAGTCCAGGTTTATCATAGCAAAAGAAGGAATTATTGTGTATGGTGTATTTTCCCCCCGTTATTTATCTGAAAACCAGTGTGTTGCAGAAAGACGTCACACTCTAGGCTTATCAAGTTGTCATGACATATGTTAGCAAACAATAGCCTACATACACATGTAGCCAATATGGAGCAAAAACATCCCATTTGATGAATGTGTCTGATATTTCCTGTTAGTTTGGTTTTAGTCTACACAAACTCCTCTTTATTTAGTGGCATACTGTGCTTATTTTAACACTTGCTGATAATTGATAGTTGAAAGTGGTGTTTAGATAGACAACAATCACTTTTGCCACAAAAAGACAATGTGCTGACTGTACAGACATTACCTGTAGCTAGCATTTTCGCCAGCCTACGACTATTCTAAAAATGGATAAGTAACTCCAGCTTTCCTTTTTGTTTCCTATAGACTCTCTCATTCCACCCTTGTCTCTGTGTGTTTAAAAAGGACTCCTCATGTGCAAGTGCAAATTGGGTTTATCTCAATATGTGCTACGCAGATTCAAGATTTAAGATTTTTATTGTCATTTGTATTTGCACAGATGAAAAACAGGTTTCACTGTACAATGAAATTCTTACTTTGCCCTTCTGTCTACAATATAAACAAACAGAACAATATAAATGCAAAAATACAAGTAAATAATATATAAGTAAATAATATACAATAATTGTGCAAGGAAACATATACATTCAGGTGTTAAGAAAACTATATAAGTTCTCGTTTGTTCATGTACACCCTCATCATTCCACTGACTAAATGCGACTGTGCTGCCTCTAAAATATGCTTTCTATTAAATTTAAATGGGATAGTCAGTGAAATAGTGTGTACTAAATAGTATCGTCTCTGTGTAGACTGAGTTAATGAAACAGCAAACTAGAGGATGTTCAGACAATCTGTCCAACTTCAGTTTGATTATTATCTGCAGCTCTGGCACTAGTAGCAATCCCTTTCACGTCACATTTGATTCAATGTAATATTTCAGAAAATGCTTAATTTAGCTTAAATATCTTAATATTTGGTGACTAAATCTATATGTTTATTTGTGAGATGACTTTTCATTACAACATACCACATATCAAAGAACCGTGAACAATGTTAATATATAATGGAAATGTTTTACTTATTGTTTAAAAGGGTTGTCCATTTATCTTGTAGACACAATGGGCAGCCCAGTGCAGCCAGTACATTTAAAGTATGACTTCCACTGTCACTGGATCTAATAAGATCTGTTTCACCCATCATTGACTGGTATGTGAAGGCCAGCTTTCAATGTGGGCTGTAGAGTTGAGCTGGAGGAGAAAAGCTTTGTCACAATACAGCAGTTTAAGGTGCAGAATACATCAGTGGATTAAGCTGCATAATATAGCCCATTGAAACCCACTGAACACATTAGAATATTAGCACAGCTGTGTCCATCATTTTTTCTTCTTTCTTTTCTATTTCATGTGCTCAACATACAGTATATGGTTTGAACAATGTATATTTCTCATTTCTTCATAGCAAAGCAGGATGGATTCATTATTTAATGTCTGTGAATCTTTGTTATTACTGTTATTACTATTAGTTCAATGGGGCTTTATTAAAGTGCTTTATTAAGATTATGTGTTGAATTTCAGCCAATGAATAAAAATGTATGTATTAACTGTCTAACCATAACCCAATTAATGAATTGATGTGTATTCTATATAAAATAGAAGAAGTCTCTACATGAAACTGTTGCTAATAGCATATTTTAAAATTTTAAGTAAGCAAGAATGCAACACATACAAGACATTATTCTGTGTCTTTCAATTGTAAATCAATCAAGTTCATGTTCATTCTGAAAACTGGTGCTTTAAGTAAAAAAATAGCTGTATAGCTTGTTATGCAACCTGTGTGATGACCTCACACCCTGTAAATGCAATTCTCAGATGATCTCCATAAAAGGTCTGTTACTTTAGGGCTGAGTTCACAGTATGTCTTCAAGCAGATGTTTGGACTTCAGATACATGACAACTTTGAAACCACTTGGACTTTAGCACACTGGCTTCACTGACTAACCCTAACCCAAATCGAACCTTAACTAATGTACTAATGAACTAATGTTATGATTTCTCACTTCCATTCACTTCACAGAAACTGTTTGGAGCCCCCCTGTGAGGCCCACCTCTCATAGTGCTGATATCATGTTTCATCAGTCCTTTCTTAACATGATTCTTATTTCTTGTCCAGCACATTAAATCTCTACTATCTTGTATTGTGTTAAGTTCACAGCTCAGGTCAGTGAGGGATATTGACATTGGCCCTCAAAGACCTGTCCAATCTTAATGTCATCAAAAGGTGTTTTCATTTCTTTTACTCAAAATGTCAAAATCAACAGCTTGTAGGAAAAAACAGTTTTGCAGAATGGATTTTCTCAGGCTACTGGTTCACTGTGAAAAAAGAGAGTAAAATATTTCTGATATGGCAACATTGTTGACAATAAACTGTCTTTGTCCCCCAGTCTCTCCATCTCTCTGTCCCTCTTGATCTCTTTCAAAGGACTATCATTTCTGAATTATATTTCACGGCTCATTAAGCATCTATGGTGCTGGAGTGCAGAGACAAAAGCAGAGGGGAGGAGGAAGGACTGATGAAAAGACTGGAGAAACGTTGAGTGAGGCTCCACGAGGTGAAAACCAACTACGGGAACTGTACAGTATATCTGAAAATATGTGTTTAATTAACACCAATTAGACACACACAGATGGCACACAGCATGGATTGACAAAAAAACATTTTTTTCTTAACAACCCCAGATCAAAATGTATGGCAAACAAAGAGACAACAGAAAACAAGGAATTAAATGGAAACTTACCTGGGTCAGTTTTATGTGTGTGTACAGAAACAGTAACTGTAGGATGTCTTTAGTCTAATTTACCACAAACACTGAGGCATGGACAATAGGCTGACCTAGCTCTGTGAAAGAGAAATAATATGCATCCCAACAAGTCTAAAGCTGTCATATTTTTATTCAGTCAGGTTAATTAAAATATGTAGAAATAAACAATGGCTACAGTATAACAATGGCATCTCAAAAATCAAACTCTTTGACTCTGATTAACAACCCAAATGATACAAACCCAGATGACACAAAATAACTATAAAACACGATAAAAATAAGATGAAGTAAACTTGAAGGACCAATTACCAATTGAGCAGGATCACTTTTTGCCACACAATATCCTGCTCATCAATCTTGAACTTTTTTTGGAGCCTGTGGTCAGTCTAAACCACGTCTCTCTTTTAGGCTTTTTTTGTAGTGATGGCAAATGTAACATTTCTGACTTTATTTATCTTACAATAGTATAATGAATTTTTTTTTCAGACAAAGTAGGCATACAATGCTTATATTTTACCCAGACATGACAATGCTTATGTGATATTCAGCACCTGATGCACAAGTGAAATAGTTGGAAAGTAATGAAAAGAACAATGTTTATCATAACTGGGTGATTTTGCTGTGGCAAATGTAAAGATTTAATATCTCTCTCTCTCTTTCTCTCTCTCTCTCTCTCTCTGTGTATTTTAAAGATACAGTGACTATCACAATGTGTATAAGCAACTAATAGCAGTAACCAGCATTGATACTTTGATGATCACAATGCGTGTGTTAAAGGGCAGGATACTGGCTACTGCACCGTCTCCATGCTTCTTCTCTCTTTAAATCTTCCACCTCTGCAGGTCCTTCCAGCCACAAGGTCACAGTGTGTTTTTAATTGTGGTTCCCCTCAACACCCGTACCCCCCTCCACATCCCACCAGCCCCCTCACCCCAAATGATGAACGACTGCACCTTGTGAAAAGGGCCCTCTCCAATAAACAAGCTTATCTCTCCTCTCTCTCTCTCACCACTGCCTGTGAATAATGAGCTCTGGGTATCACTGTTAATCACTATAATTGTTAATGTTAAGAGGGGGCCGGTTGCTAGTTGCCCGACGCCCCACGCCTTTATTGATTTCATTTTTTTACATTAAAACGCTGCATGCCTTTGTCAGAGTGGTGGGTCACCCCCCTCCCCTCCCCCAGAAAGAAGCTAATTAGTTATTTAGTGGCCTGTGTGTGTGTGTGATGGTGTATATGTGGGATGGCAGAGCAGAGCTAAAGCCTGTTATCAGTAGCCTGATAAAGGGAATTGGTTGTCCCACAGAAACTGTGAGAGGCTATGGCAGATAGTAGCGTGGCTATTATAGAGAGGACAGGCACGTGCACGCTCACATAGACACATTTATACACATACTGTTGGAAACATACACATGTAAAAACACCTAAGTACATTAACACACATAGTTTGAAGAAGAAATCCACCTGAAAACACTTCAGTAGTGTTTACAGACAGCCAATGGCATCACACTCACTGGGCAATACAGCCTGCAAGATGTGGGTCATGTGACCAACACTTTTGGCCCCTTGTATTTGGCTATGTGAACAATGACATATACGAGACCACACTGATTATGTGCTTGACAATGTTGTTTTATGATGTTTTTATTTGAAAAAAAAAGGTACAATAGACAATTTCAGTAGGAACAGATGACTAAAAAACTATGTTTGTCAGATAAACATGCCAGCTTTCAGCTGTACTCTTTGTGAAAAGAGTGCTTTGAATACAGAGTTATTTAATGGACCAACATATTAAAGAATGCAAGGGTAAGTCAATGATTTTTTTCTTATGCAGCTGTATTATGTGCCTCATTGTTTACCAAAAAACATATCTACTAAGGCTGGTTTTAAGGTAAAATATAGAATGTTCAATCAGGTGTCATTTTAAAAGGAGATTAAGAGTGTGCTGTGGCTCAGTGTATATCGTGTTGAACATGGGTCGTAATAAACTGTAGATAAACTGAGTTCATTGGGTTTAGTCCATGTGTGAAGGTATCACAGGTAATGGAAATGAGTCCATGAGTCCAGGTGCATCTCTAGATGTCCTCATATGGAGCTCTGGGCCACTCAACCTTCTCTCCACAACACAGACACAGATCATGTCCAGAGGACCGGGGCTCCGGCAGTAACATGCTCTTTATAGGACATAAGAGTATTTACACATTAACTTTAACCACTTTAACCACTTTAACCAATTTAACCACCTTAATCAGTTTAACCAGTTTATAAGCTGACTACCAGTTTGCACTACTACCAGATCAATTTGCACTGTCTGTGATTTTGCCATGTCTTTGTTTTATTGCCATGTCTTAGGTTTGGTTGTAATCAATATGCTTATTTTTGTTGTCAGGAGAAAGCACTTGCGTTTATGAAATAATTTCTTACAGATAAACATGTACCATTAAGAAAGTGGATCGCTCGGTCAAATGGTGCACCATAGAGGAACTTGATGGACCAGTGCAATGCCAAAAAAGTTGCAGAAAGAACTAGGAACTATCTGACAGACAATGTTATTGAAAACCTAAATACTGTGACAAACATTTATAATGTAAAAAGCATATTATTATTATAGGGAGATGAAAAATGAAGAATGATGAAAGAAACCTGGAGAACTCTGAATAATATAATGGAGAGAAATTAGAAAGTTCCTGCTTCATTAAACGAACCAGAAAGTCTATTTATTTATTAAACCATATGACATTGGTAATTATTTACACAAAGCCTATTTGTTTAGAAATGTGACAAAAAATGTGACAAAAGACTCTTTACACAGTACTGAGGTAGGTCTTTGAAAAAAAGCCATGTAGTAAAATAATTAATAACTAATTCATAACTTTTTCTAAATGCCCATATTTTAATTTACAAGTTACACTGTGTAATTAAAATAAAAACCTAGCAAAAGTCACAAGAAAAAAACAAAAGCAGAAAAGGAAAAGACTCTTAAAGAAAAAGTTGTTGGAAGTCTGCACTGCATACACCAAACCAAATCTGATGTTCAGTTTAGGTACTTGACACAACTTAACACAGTATTTAATAATAAACAGATATCACGACTGTTAAGGAAGTATAATTAAGTAAAGCATGATGATTTTATCATAATGTGCTCAATGTGCTTTATGTGTTGGGGTGGTAAATATAATTTAAAGTCAAAAGAAATACAGAAAAATCATTTTAATTTTACAATAAAACTCCTGAAAACAAAGTTCACTTCAACTTTTCACTTCACTTTTTAACTCTCTTTCTACTTTTGTATTCAATCACAGCTGAATATGTGCTGAAGACAAAATAAATAATATATATATCAACGAATTTAGGTTTTCTTTATTTCTTTGTATTAAATAGTTTTTTCCATCAACTAAAAGACACATTACACACACTCTTTTTAAATTCGATTGCTATTATATCTCTATAAAATGAATGTCTGTTAAGCTTTTGGTGAGCTGTAATCTTTTGTGCATGCTTTGAAAAAGCAGCCAATAGGCTGGATGTTTGATCCAAAACAGTGCACCAAGGAGGCTGCGTCACTAAGTCCAGTGTTATCGCTGTCTGCACAGGAAAACAATACAGTAGTTCATTCTCAGCTCTTACTTGAATACTTTTTTGCCCATGCCTCCAAAGTCCTCTTTGTTTGTAAGATTACAAACATAGAGATTTTGTAATATGGCTGATAATATCATTGCACAAATGTATAAAACACATAACAACTTACTACCACCAAGTACTGAAAATACTGTGTGCTACTGAGAGATTCAGCGGTATGAGCAGAGACACCTCCTAACAGTACATTTAAATTCAACATGTTGACATACTGTGTGTAGAATCACAGATCAGGTCTGTTATTTATCATAAACTGACTACTGCTTTTTAAGTAATTTACACTGTACGCATGTGTGAGCTGTTAATTAAAACGCTGTGTGTGAGCTGAGACACTCCCCAAAGGGAACTTTGGTTTTAGTGGATCCATTAACCTTTCAGATGACAGAGATCATGCAGCCAGAGTTGCAATGATGACAAAATGATGATGAGAGAGACAGTGTGTGTTATTAGTGTGTATGTCTATTTGTTAATTAGTGGCAGTAATCAGATGCTGCTCATTACATCCTCTCAATGCATGACTAGAGATCCATGTATGTTCATGTCTGTGTGTGTGCATGTATGTGTGTCTAAGGTAGGAACACAGAATTTTCTCCAAGCACTAGCTTATGTTATGGAACAACGTACAATGCATTCATCCACACACACACACACACACACACACACACACCTCATGCCTCAACACTGCTATCACAACTGATCTCTCGCAATTAATTATCTTGCCCCGATCACAGGAACGCTCTAATTAGACAGACTCCTTCAATTACCTGCCAGAAATTAGTCTTCTCTATAATGCACTACACATTAACCACATTAGTCCACGCCATAACACAGCACAGACTAGTTGCACCAATTGGAAAATGTCTATTTCTGCTCATGAATGAAATCTACTGGAAACTGTCCGTACCCTAAACAGTTTGACAGGAATCAGTCAGTTCTAGAACACAACATTATAGAGAGATTCTATATCTGGACAATTAAATAAACTCTGACATCTGAATGAAGAGGTCCTTTCATGAACTACTGCAAGTCCTTTTGCTAAAAAGAATAGTCATTTCCTTTATTTATACCTGTATCCATAAAAGGAGAGTTTAACAATTAAGAGAAAAATAATAAAATTATTTTTTGGACTTTGCACAGAGCCAGGTTAGATGTTTTCATCTGTCTCCAGTCTTTATGCTAAGCTAAGCTAACCATGTCCTGACTGCATATGTAATGACATGAGTGGAATTTGTCTTCTCATCTAACCCTCAGCATCAGATGTCAATAAATGTATTCCCAGAATGTTGAACTATCATTTTAAAGGTTCAACAAATGTCAGCACTTTTAGTGACATGAAGCAATGGCTGACTGTCTAGTCTGAAATACCCAAACTGACCACTCCAGACAAACCACAGCATTGGTTGTTTTGTCAAACACACCTATGATTACTTTTCTTGGCAAGTGACAAGGTGTCAAAGTCAGATGAAGTACTTGAGACTAGCCTTGCATAGGTATGGTCCCCTGATTGCGATTATTTGAGCTGACGGGAATCATTTTGGATAATCGTTAGATTCATGTCACGTTGAGTCTTGCAGGGTGGACCTAAGTGGAGGATATGGAGGCAGACAGAGTGAATCAATTGAGTAGTGTCAAATTTCAGTGTCATTAAGGAGCAAGTGGCCTGGGAACTGAAGGACAGGAGTTGTGCAAGAGACTTCAGGCTGATGGCCCATGGTCAGGACGGAGATGGAACAGGAGCTCCATGGTGGATGACCTAGGGGGTTACCTGATCAGTGAAGACTCTCTGGCAGAGGGATAGGAGGATTACCAAATTGGCAAAGCAAAGGATGGGCAGGAATCTGGGCAGCATAGATGGATCCCCTTGTGACGCTGTGGATGGCAACAGGACAACAGGACTGGAACACTATGACAGGACAGCAGGACTTGAGGCTAGAGACAGGAGTGCTGAGTAGGATGTTGATGACTGTCTCAAAACACTATCTTATGTTAGGTCTTCCAACAAGTTTTAGAATAAACCATTAAAAATAAATTGAATGTGCAGAAGAGCGAGAAGTGAAACATTTTTTCAGATGTGGGCACTCATTATGGTCTTCTACATTGATGTAGTCTTAATCCTTTGAGAACATTTGCTATAACAATTGTTGGAACAAATACAGTATTAATTTCCACTGTTATATGCAGCCGTCAAAGTGCTTTGTTTCATCTCCTGTCTTCACCTAGTTTTAAATGCAGCTGTCAGCATAACATCCTGTGTTTCGTGCACTTTTTGTTGCCTGTTTTATTTTATATATCACGGTTCTCTCCTGTCTTTTCAGTTCCTTGTGTAAATGAGTGCAGCCACTGACTGTGATTAATGGGCTTTGCAAATTTCTATAGTTAAACTATAGGTCTTTGGCTGCCCTTCTTCACATTCTCACTTCTCCAAGCACCAGGTTTCAGTGGAGCCCCCTGGCAAATTAGGCATTTTCAAGCACCAGGTGACCTTGCCTCATGTACTCACCTTACTGGAACCCAAGCTCTAGTTCATCATCAAGTTTGATGCCTCAGATGTAGGAGTAGTGGTTATCCTGTCCAAGTGCTCCCCCAAAGACAACAGAGTTCACTCATGTGCCTTGTTTTTGAGGAAGTTGTCACTCACAGAAAGGAATTATGACATGGGCAACTGGGAGTTACTGAACCTCAAGCCGGCAAAAGGCAAAAGACATCCACAGCGCACACCTGGTGGCGCTATTAATTCATATGGTGGGCATACTGGGTACTCGAGTGTTTTGTAATTTTGTGTTTATGTTTTGTAAAAACATAAAATTACAGTCCGTTAACACTAAGGTACTAGATTCCTGGTTTTGGGACTGGGCATAGTTGTTTTGTTTTTGGCTTATGTATTTTCTTTTGTATTTTCATAATGGACTCCTGTTGTTACTCCTTTTGTTCCCATAGATCAGCAGCTATTTGTTTTTCTGTATTTTCTTTAAGTCTGGGGTTTGCCAGCTAAGCAGCTGGGAATTTTTGTAACTAGAGTGCAACTTGTTTTAATTGTTTGCTGGTTCGGCACCATCCACCGCTGTATTCTTTATGTGTCAGCCTCACTTGTTACCAGTTTTATTTTGTACTGCTCTTTTTCTGTGGTTCCTGACAAACAATCTCCACTTGACTACACTGACTTATGTTCTTCTCTTAACCCCACAGGGACATAACCTCAGTGGTACTTGTTGGTCTTTCATCCTTCAGGTGTGTTTTTACATGGACAGTTGGACATAATTTCACTTATTTCATTATGGGGATTAAAGCCCTGACAAATTAAAAAATGGAAGTTAAACCAAAATAGTTTTTTACAATTTGTTAAACTGAAGCATTCAATGGTTTCATTTCACTGAAAGCTGTGGCAGTTTCCTCTGCCTACAGCTGAATCATACTCATCTGATAGATGACTACCAGTCATGATGATGCCAAGGGGGTGTCCACAGAGGAAATTTAAACCTGGGATTATCAAGATGGCAAAGCATGGTTTTACAATGAGACACCTGCAAAATATAGTCTCTTCTTGTGTAATTTATAATGGTGAGCCTATTAAGGAAAACAGCCAGTCCACTAAAAATCATCTCTGTCTTACTGCTTAATATTTAGATTCAATAAAATAGTGTCGATCACTGATTGCACTTTTCGTCATCTCAGGCAGCTATTTGTCACAATTTTGCCTTTTTAGGGGAATCCAGCTTAGTTAGGTCCAGCCAAATTTAGCGTGGTTTGCTTCAGTTCAGTCCTTCTGCCTTCAGAAATAAATATCTTCAGTATAAACCAAAAGTCGGACAAAAGAAAGATCTGCACACTGTAATGATAATGCTGTGCTATCCCAGCAACACATGTCCAGTTCCCAAATTCTGTACCAGTGCAAAAAATAGTGAGGTGTAGGGAGGTGTAGTTCTTAAAGAAACAACACTAGAGCTTAGCATACAAAATAAAGTCAAATAAATGTAAATATAAAGAGAAATTGTGTTTTTAAGACTTTTCTGAATTTGAATTGATTAGACAAAATTTGTTCTGCTACACAGACTTCTTCTACTTTGTATTATTTTCTATTATTAATATGTATTTAAATAGACAAAGGCTTTGTCTTGCTAGTTTTTTTCTATTTAGTTTATCACTTTGATTATATGCAATAAGAGGCTACTTTTGTTGTCATGTCTTTTTCTTAATCAGTTACATATTTTCATACAAGAGGAGCTTTTCAACCTGATCAGAGAAGAATATTTGATGACTGCAGAGTTATTTTTTGTAGTCTTAATTTGGGTGTTTACAATGCTAATTTACATTTAGAAAGGATTGTAAATGTAGTTCTTTAAGTAAATTGTACCACACAATAGTCATCTTTATTCCAATAAAATGTCATTTTTTCCCAACAACAAACTGCTGAAAAGTAGCTAATAACTTTGTAAACCGTTAGCCACATTGGCTGGTGAGTAAAAAAGCCCTGGACCAGGCCATGTCTTGTTCAGTTCAAAAGTGCAACTAATGTTTCATTAACCTTCAAAAAAATGTTTTTTTCCTAAGCTTGTGCTGCTTGCATCCTCTGGACAACAATATGATTTCCTGAGGACCTCTGTCTATTTGCTGAGCTGTTGCTGTCATTATTCCCACTTCACCCAGTACTTTGCTCTGCTGCAGATACACTGTGACCTTAGCAGCAGATGAGCAGTTAAGAAAAGCTCCACTTACTGTCTTTTTACTGTATTATCAGTGGACTGAGCTGAGAGCTAAGTAAATTTTCATTATTCTTCTCATTTACGTTGGCTTAAAAGCTGACCCTGACATTTTTTAAATTTCTTTTTTTATTTCTTAATTTCCTTGTTTCCAAGAAGTTTTGTATTTTGTATTACAAATGACTGAATCATACCCAAATGTTAACAGTTCTTGCACATGATTCATGGCTCCATATGCAGATTAAGTGTACGGTGCAGGCTGGTACTTTTTGTTTCAGTTCAAGTTTGAGATGAGTTTAGTTTCATTGATTCAGTTTAGTTGAATCAAGTTGAGAGCAATTCAGTCTGTCGTGGATGGTGTCATGTCTATTCAAAATGAAAAAAGAGTACAAGTGGATTCATTCCAGTCCAGTTCTAAAGGATCCTCTCCCGTCGAATCCAACCCAGAAAAGTCCAGTCCATGTTCAGCCCATTCCAGTCCAGTGAATTCTGTGAAAGAAGTGATTTTAATTAAAGATAAGTTGCTCAGTGTGCGGCCATACTCAGCCCGTTAATCTGAATCCAATAGGCTGGATGTAGCAGCTAGGAGGCCCTTGTAAAGCACAGGCTCTATTGAAGCCTACTGCATTTCATTTGGGTGGGAATCAATGCAGATTGACACCACTTAACATGCAAATGCTGCTCAGGTCAACTGGCGGCTTCCTGCCCGCTGGCGGTGGTCCAACATCTACAGCTTAACTCTCTTTTTTACCTCCTCTTTCTCCTCATCTCACCTCTCTCCATATTACTTATCTTTCTTTTCTTCTTTGTAACATGTTTTTCCTTCCCTTCTCTTCCCATGGCCTTGCTTCTTTTCTTCTTGTACTATTTCATATTCCCTTCCATCTCACCCTTCTCTCCCCACCTCTCCTCTCTTCTCCCCTCCCTCCTTTTCCATCACATTCCTCCCTGCTGTTGTAAAAATCATATTCAGGATATTCGTCCATTTAAAGATATGAGAAAATAAAAGACTATTGATTGCTTGATAAACTGCCACTGATGGCAACAGAATGTGACTAAAGTCAGTATAACCCCTTGCTGAGGCTGTGTGTGTGTTAGCTGGAGGCACTATATGGGATATGCTGTGGATCAATAAAGTGTATTTGTGTGTGTCGGCCCTTAGCTATCCTTCCAATTACACATTTCCAGCAGCGCGGCCGAGCACAGCTCTTTGTTAAAGCCTTAATGGATCAGCTCAGGGTCCACACACACACACACAAACAGATACAGCTTTACAAGGTAAGCATTCTCAAATTGATTTGTTAAACAGCGTTTTGAGCCCCGGTGCTCTCTGCAACTGTGTAATTACTGTGAGAGCTGATGCTGTATCTGTGTGAGCGTATGTGTGTCTGCATCAGAGTGTGTCTGTGGATAATTTCATGAAGCACCATGCATTTGTGCTTCTAACAGTTTCCAGATGAAGGAAACTCCATGTGTCTGATTATTGAAGAAGAGAGCATTTCATCAGGAATTTACTTCACAACAGCAAACACATTACAGCCAGCAGCACCTCCTCACTCCTCCACTCATCTCCTCTTCCCTCTTCACTCCTTTCAGATCTATTGAGCATAGTATAGAGGTTTATTCATGACTAATCTATGAAACAAGCACTAAACTAATTCAATTTGCAAGTCAAAAAGAGCATGCAGGGATGAATTTGTGAGTATGGATACGTGCGAAATGCTGTAACTAAATCTACCTTCATTATTTTCTCCCTCTGTTAAGATTTGGTTGGAAACTCTCACTCTGCCTCTGTCTGCCCGCTCTGTCTCCACCTCTGCTGTTGCCTCAGACATTTGCATGTTTCACCTGCCCACTAGATGACATCATTGAGCTTTTCCACCTTTGTAAATTAAACATGAGGTCACCTTGGGGCTGAGTGGTTTAAAAGAACAGGTGTGAAAAGAGCACAGAATGGATTCAACTAAGCCACATGAAAGGTTCATTTCATTTATATTCAAATAAATGTTGAATGTAGATGAATATCAGTAGTGTTACACATAAAGTGAGCATACCTCACAATTATCTGGACAGCAACGTAACAAAAAATAAACTCTTGTTCTCTGTACTCTGTCCAGCAGACAGACTGCACCAAGTTGTAGGTTGTGCTGTGATAAAATTCAAAACTTGGAATTCAGAAACTTGTAATATATCTACAATATAACTCTTTACTGCATTTACCACAGTGCTGTACTGTACACTTTTCCACCAAGTGTTTGAACTATACTGTAGCTTTGGAGGCCACAGGGGGTAGGGGGGTTGTAGGTGGAAGGATGTGCATTCGGATAAATGTACGCACTCGCCTACATGCAAAAATATACTATAAACTGTGTATTGTGCACACATAGGGATAAAAAGATTTGAAATGCTTTCTTCTTTCCTACAACCAGTATCTTCCTTGGGATTATTTCACTCACTGGAAAGCATGGAAATGGCCACTGAAACAAGTTTCATTTCATTTCGTTTCATGAACCACAAAATTCATTTTGTCTTAACAAACCTTCTGATGATCTGTTGCATCTTTGACGCTGATCTTCTTGGGCACTTCTTGTTTGTGGAGTGAGAAGAAGCACAGTACAAGAAGAGATAGAACAATCTCCTTCAGATCTATCCTTTTTCTTTATTTTTTGTCTCTAGTATTGCTGAGGTGACCAAAGTAACCTCAGTAGTGTAAATGTTTTACATCATTTTCAATTTTGCTGTTTATGCAGAAATTCTACCAAGAGAGGCTCTGTGCAGTGTCCTTATGTGACCATTGGTTCGTGGCCAAATATTTTGATGCACCAGCACGTTTGCAAATGTGTAGTTTAACTAAATCACAACTTTCCCCATGACCACATGGCTGTCTTGTATTTCATTAAAAGCATTTGCACTGCCTAGTGGTAATGATACACCAGATCAAGATATATTAGACAAGTAGCAGCGACCATTTGTACCACAGTTAAATGGTTAATGATGTACAGATGTAAAATCTGCTCTTGTAAATGTTTTGAATTTTTGCCTTGAATGATATTGAATTCTACAACAGTCATGTACTTTGTTGTTGTACTTTAGTATTGATCTGTGAGTTATGATGTGAAACAGAAAACAACATGGATGTTGGTAGTGTGATGCGTTGTCGAGTAGAATCCGTAAAAATCTGAAGGTAAGTATTGATTTTTTAAAAATATGTAACCCTGTAAAATATGTATAAAATATGTATATGTCTTTTTTTCCATACAAGTCATTGTCATGTCATTTATCAACATGTATAGCCTTTTATTCAAAATATTCATGGGTTCAATGTTTGAAAGATAAAAGCACTAGATTTTAGATGAAGGTAGAATGCCCCATAAATTGCAAACAGACAAAGAAAAGGAATTACCTAACAAAGGGCTTGGTGTGTTGAGCAGAAAAAATAATGATTCACTTCACAACGTTGAATTAAATAAGCATGAGTGTTGTCAAACTTTTCAATAGGATTCTGAAATCTAAAAGGTTATTTATCAGCCAGTAATTCCAAAAGTTATGTAGACATTTTGCAGGACGTAGTCAGATGCTACAACTCAGGTTATCACTGTAGAACTAATATGTAGTAAGATATATAGTAGGAATTTCAAAATGAATAGGGGCTTTTTAAAAGGGCTTGAGTTAGGATGAAGCAGAATTACAAAAAAATATTGTGGATAAACAAAACTTTTAAAATAGAAAAGATCTGATAGGGGCAAGATATGCTACTAGTCAAATGGATTGGATGGCCAGATACATTTAGTTCCTGAATTTTGGAAAAACAAGTCATTCAGCTACCATAAGAGATTCCAGACACATAGGAATAAATACAAAATGTCATCAAACATGGAGAGGGAAGGATACTTTGTTACAGTTCCTATCAGTTCTTCAACTTTTCATTTTGCCCTGACAATGTGATAGTGAACTTTATAACAAAGTTGGGTTGGCCAGATCCTTAAACTTTAAAAGACCCTATGAAGTAACTATGCATTAGTGCCCTGGCATGTGCAGGTTGAACAGCAGGAGATACCATGAACTTGTTTAGAAACAGGGATGTTGACATAATATTGACTTCAAAATCATCATCATTATGCATGAAACAAAAAATATTTTTAGCGCAAGTTAATTTGAATCAACGCTGTTAATCTTGAAAAAAAATAACCAACATGTACTGGAGCAATTAACTTTACATTATCTCCTCGAGCTGTCACATTCTCTATATGTCCTTCAGTATCCATACAGAACTGTCCAGACCCAGACTGTGTCTGTAGAGTATCTGCTATAGAGCTAGTATAGTATCTGCTAGTATAGAGTGACTGCTTTTATAGAGATGACCACTTTTATAGAAATATAAAATACAGAAATATTGTACATTCTGGGTAGTTGTCTCCTTGTGCCCTGTTAGCTGATCCTGACACATGTACATAAGTATGTGTTGTTCAGGTCCACATGGTCCTCACTGTTTGCAGGGACAAAAAATATAAAAGGGAGGAGGGATTTCAATAGAGACCTTTTTGTTGATCCTTGTTTGTGTGAGCAGGACCACGGACAGATTTTGCACATAACATTTATTATCGTTCAAAGGAAAACAATTTCAAACATTTACCTAAAAAGATTTTACATCTGTATATTTGTCAGCAACCATTTGTACCACAGCATGCCAACCCTCTGCTACCTGTCTAATACATTCAGTCTGATTTTTAAATTTAGGATCTGTCAAACATCTTGATCTGTTGGTGTATCATTACTACTAGTTACCTGTTTATTTTATCGGTTTTGTAATGAGAAGTGGTGTCATAAGCAACTTCAGTGTCTCATATATTGAGTGGAAAAGATTGTATGATCTCAAGACAATCCAGTGCATATGTCTGCTCATTTGTATAATTGTCCAGATAATAGCCTATTGTTACCTTGAGATGGGATAAAATATTCAAAGTAATCAATTTTCGAATGTGTTCGAATAATCCATATCTTTGTCTTTGTAGGTCTTTCTGCCTTATCATTGAGGGTGTCTGTCTTCATAGGTATTGTCTGTCGGTTTCTCTTCAGGAGAAAGACATTTTACATTTATTTTCCTCACCAAAGTTATTCACCAAGGACATGCTGTTACCATCCTCCAGAGAGTTTGTAAAACAATATGGTATGTCCATACCTAGCACCACATCATAACATGCACACTTGTACAAACACACACTACATATTAAAACAGAGTGACAAGATAGAAAAGCGAGGGATGTCATTTTGTCATGGGGTAAGATTCTCTCATTACTTATAGGCCTTATACCATCTGAATAAGGTATCACTGCATGAGAAAACATGCAACGTTCTCTCCCAGCCACACCTTCTGCCTAAAAAAGAAAGTGGCAAACCATGAGCTCCATCCCTTTCCCTTTCACTTTCACGCGTCACAGATCACAGTTTTGTCCAGACATTGTCTGAAAAATATGTAGGAGTCAAGGTCCTTAGGCTTTTTGGTTCAGAAATTCAGGTCCCACTGCTAGAATCTGAAGCAGAGTATGCAGTACATGACTGTACAGACAACAACACTGTACTCCCATCCATCCATCCATCTTCTAAACCTGCTTATCCTGAGGACACACAGGGTCGCAGGGGTGCTGGAGCCTGTCTTTGGGCTATCTATCTTTGGGCAAGAGGCAGGGTACACCTAACCTGCATGTCTTTGTTTACTTCCTGTATTTCGTTGCTGTTTTGTCATGTCTGTGTGTGTTCATGCACCTGCCTGTACCTTCCAGAAAGCCCTAAAAAACAATGTCATCAACATCAACTCTGCCTCTGGCCTGTCTTGCATTTGGGTCCACCCAGTTCCACATACAACACAAAGAGAACAACACAGAAGTATCAATCGGAGAGAACAGGTTCTGGTAAGCAGACAGGAAACCAGAAACAAAAGAGAGAGGGGTCAAGTTTAGCTACAGTTTATTACGACCCATGTTTAACTCCATATATGACTAATGATGAATTCAGCTGCTGTTAGCCCTGCGGAGCGCTTGGCGGTGCTACCTTCCAAGTGGAGCGACCCGATGTTCCCCGCGAGCTGAAGAGGAGGAGACAGGGGACGCCGCGCCGGGGTCGAGCGCCGCGCCAGGAGGAGACGGTTACCGGCCCGTCCTCCCCTCCATCATCATGGGGAATGTAAGATCTCTCCCCAATAAGATGGACGAGTTAGCGGCGCTGACCCGGCATCAGCGGGAGTATCGGGAGTGCAGCCTCCTGCTGTTCACTGAGACGTGGCTGACTGCGCTAACTCCGGACACGGCTGCTGAACTGGACGGTTTCACTCCACCTCCTACGGAGGACAGAAGAAGCAAGGAGAGCGGTAAGAGGAAAGGAGGAGGGCTGGCAGTGTTTGTTAAATGATAGATGGTGTAAACCCTGGGCACATCACTGTCAAGGAGCAGCACTGCTGTAAGGACATTGAACTGTTGGCCGTCAGCATGAGGCCTTACTACCTGCCGAGGGAGTTCACTCATGCCCTTGTGGTGGTAGTGTACGTCCCCCCCTCTGCTAACGCCGATGCAGCCTGTGATGTCCTGCTCTCAGCAGTGAGCAGGCTGCAGACACAGCACCCTGATGCCCTCCTCCTCATCTCTGGAGACTTCAACCATGCCTCTCCATCCTCCTCTCTGCCCAAATTCACCCAGTATGTCACATGCCACACCAGAGACAATAAAACACTGGACCTGTTTTATGCCAACACCAAGGAGGCATACCACTCACTCCCTCTTCCTCCCCTGGGCCGAGCCGACCACAACCTCGTGCACCTCCTGCCTGTGTATAAGACTCTTGTGCACAGGCAGCCTGCTGTCACCCGCACTGTGAAGAAATGGTCTGAAGAAGCCGAGGAGGCCCTGAAAGACTGTTTCAACACAACAGTATGGGATGTTTTCAGTGACGCCCATGGGGAGGATATCGGACAGTCTCACCCACTGCCTGACGGACTACATAAACTTTTGTGTGGAGAACACCGTACCCACCAGGACTGTACGGAGCTTCTCCAACAGAAGAAGGGAAGAAGAGAGCTTTTGTGTCTGGAAATAAAGAGGAGCTGAAGTCTGTGCAGAGGGAGCTGAGGAGGATGATCAGGAAGGGGAAGAGACTGCTACAGGAGGAAGATGGAGCACCAGCTGCAGCAGAACAACATCTGTGGTGTCTGGAAGGGACTTAAGACCATCTCGGGCTTCAAGGAGCCAAAGTCCCAGCCTGTGGGAGACCAGGGGTGGGCAAATGACCTGAACTTATTCTTCAACAGATTTGATCAGGCATCCGCCCCTCTCCCCGGCCCAGTCTCCTCTGCTGCAACCCCCATCACGCTCTGTGCCCCCTGTCCACTGCTCCTCCTGTGCCCCCTCCCCTCTCTCACGACCTTCAGCTCACAACCACCCGACACTTCCACTTCACACTCTGTCCTGTGCACCTCCCCCCCATCAACACCTCCCTGCTCCAGCCTGCTCCTCACAACACACCAGGTGAGGAATGCCCTGAAGAAGAACAGGGCTAGGAAAGCAGCAGGGTCCGGATGGCATCAGCTCCAGGCTCCTGAAGTCCTGCGCAGACCAGCTGTGTGGGATTTTTGGTTCCTGAGCCTGAAGCTGGGGAGAGTGCCACAGCTCTGGAAGACGTCCTGCATTGTCCCAGTGCCAAAGACACCGCACCCCAAGGAGCTCAACAGCTACAGGCCGGTAGCTCTGACATCTCATCTGATGAAGACGCTCGGAGAGACTGGTCCTCGCCCATCTGCATGCCCGCTGGTGAGCTCCTTCATGGACCCGCTGCTGCAGTTCAGCCTACCAGCCTGACATCCAGGGGGTGGATGATGCCGTCATCTACCTCTCTTCACACCTCCCTCACTCACCTGGAGAAGGCTGGAAGCACTGTGAGGAATCATCATGTTCTTTGATTTCTCCAGTGCATTCAACACCATCCAGCCCAGGCTGCTGGGGACAAGCTGCAGCTGCAGCTAGCTGGGGTGGATCATCACCTCACTACTACATGGATTCTTGGACTACCTCACACACAGACCACAGTTTGTGAGGGTGCAGGGCTTTGAGTCAGATCGGCTTCTCTGCAGCACTGGTGCTCCGCAGGGAACGGTTCTGGCTCCTTTCCTGTTCACCCTCTACACTGCAGACTTTTCATACAATACTCCATCCTGTCATCTCCAGAAGTTCTCTGATGACTCTGCTGTTGTTGGCCTCATCACAGATGGGGACGACAGAGAGTACAGAGGACTTATTCAGGACTTTGTGGACTGGTGCCTGCGGAACAACCTCCAGATCAACGCCAGTAAAACCAAGGAGCTGGTGGTGGATTTCCGCAGGCGTAGACTCACTCTCCACCTGCACTGGTGAGCATCCAGGGAACGGACATCGAGACTGTGAAGTCCTACAAGTACCTGGGTGTGACTGAACACACAACACAGACGCCCTTATCAAGAAGGGCAACAGCAGACTGTTCCTGCTCAGGAGGCTGAGGTCTTTTGGAGTGCAGGGACCACTCCTCAGGACCTTTTATGACTCTGTGGTGGCATCAGCCATCTTTTACGAGATAGTCTGCTGGGCCAGCAGCATCACGTGACAGGGACAGGAGGAGAATGGACAGACTGGTGAGGAGGGCCAGCTCTGTCCTGGGATGCCCCTGGACTCAGTGGAGGTGGTGGGAAACAGGGAGGATGATGGCTAAGCTGTCGTCCCTGTTAAACAACACGTCCCACCCTCTACAGGACAGTCTGACAGCTCTGGGCAGCTCCTTCAGTGAGCGGCTGCTCCATCCACGCTGTGTGAAGGAGAGGTACCGCAGGTCCTTCCTGCCTGCTGCTGTCAGACTGTACAACAAACAAAATTCCCGCTAGTCTGCAGACAATAAACAAATAACTTACTAATAACTGGACTCTTGCTCAATACACTCCACTTCACCTCACTATTCATTTCACTGTTTCACTGTTTCACTGTTTTTCACTTTTTCTACCTGAGATATTATATATTCTTATATGTATTCTCAGGCAGATCCTGTCTCTGTACTGTGTACAGGTATAATTATAATTAAAGTTATAATTATTTATTTTTTCAGATTTTTATGCTAAATATCTTTTCTTATTTTTTATCTTACCTTATGTCTTGCATTTCCTCTATTTATTTTCCATTGTGTTTCGCTGCTGTTACACTGTGAATTTCCCCGCTGTGGGACTAATAAAAAGGAAATCTGAATCTGAATGATGTTCTCTGTACATTTGGCATCTATTGCACATCTGTCCATCCCAGGGAGAGGGATCCCTCATCTGTGGCTCTTCCTCAGGTATCTGCTTTTTTGACGTTTTTCCTGACTGTCTAAGGACAGAGGGTGTCACAACTGTACAGATTGTAAAGCCCTCCGAGGCAAACAATGTTTGTGATTTTGGGCTTTAAATAAATAAATTTGAATAAATTTGAATTTGAAGTTTGTTGTAAGGAAAGACCACATACAGTCATGAAAGTTGTTGGATGCCTCCTCTATCCTGCCCTCTATGTAAAATAAGTGTTTTTAGGCAGTGGGTAGCACAGTGGTGTAGTGGTTAGCACTGTTGCCTCACAGCAAGAGGGTCCTGGGTTCAATCCCAGGAACAAACAACCTCTCACACTCACATTCACACCTATGGGCAATTTAGAGTTGTCAATTAACCTGCATGTCATGTCTTTGGATTGTGGGAGGAAGCTGGAGTACCCAGAGAGAGAACCCACACAGACACAGGGAGAACATGTAAACTTCTCACAGAAGGGCCTGTGTCAAGCAGGGGTTCAACTATATTTCCTGCATTCTATTGTATCTTATATTCCATGTTCAATTGTATATTACCTTTATATATTTTATTTTGTTGTATACTTATTAATAATATAATAATAATATTTTAGGTCCATATTTTAAGTGTATAATTTCTTTTTAGTTCCGTCTATTTTCCTTTTGCATGTGTGGCCTCTCTTTCCAAAATATTTTGATCACTGTTTTAGGGAGTTAGAGACTCAAGAATTCCATTGTCAGTGACTACTACTACCATGTAATTGTTGTGCACATGATAATAAAAATCTTGAATCTAGAGATCTTTATACAAGTGAAACTGAGGCATACATAGGCAATATTGCTTGTGTTTCACACTTAAGTTAATGTTGTTCTTTTTGTTTCTTGTTGGTAAATGTATGGCCTCCAGTCAGTGACTTGCTCAGGGACACTTCAGCAGAGATGTGTGTCAAAGCTGACTCCTCCCTCCCTGCTACACTGCACTGATAGGACATCCTCCTTCCTCCCATTAATAATAAATCATTACACTCAGCATATAGTTATCTCTGGACATTCAGCTCTCACACTTCTTAACCTCTGGACTCCCCACTATTTACTCCCACAAAATACAAGGGCACTGCAAAGATTCAATACAGTCCTGGAAGGGTCCTGTGTCTGTGTATGTGTGTGTGGTGAGAGAGAGAGAGAGAGAGAGAGAGAGTCCTCATGTATGTTTGATATATTGTATGCTTGAATTATGAATGGGTTTATGTCTTTGTTAACTATGTTTTTGCTTGTGTGTCATCTGTGTTTTTATCTGACCTGCAGTGTGTGTGTGCCAGCATAAACATAAATACGTGTGTGTATGTATCTGCATGTGTGTGCTGGGACTGGGGAAAAGACAGCAGTCTAAAGGATGAAATTGAAGAGATTAGCATGGCTTGCTCTGCTTTTGATTAGTTCTGACTGGAAATCTGCCCGAACCACAAGGGGCCCCTCAGCAGCCTGGCTCTGCCTCTCTCTGGACCCCCCCTCCTCTCTCCTCTCTTCTCGTAGCATTTCGCGCTACGCTAGAAATTGAATTGATATTTTGTAAACCTGATTTGTGGATAACGCGATGTGACAGCGACAAATGCCTGGCTGAGAATGGTTTTCAAAGCCAGTCCAAATGAAAGTTATTACAGGGTAAATGTGCATTTCTTTGTCTTGGCGGCAGCAGCCGCACCTCATGGCTCTCTGTATGAGTTTATATGGGTTGAATATGGATCCATTTCCTGGGTAATTGAATTGATACTGTCATGCACGGGGGCAGTGCCACATTGCTCTGCAGGGCGGATGGACTGTCTGATTGAATTGGATAGGGGGGAAAAGTGTCCCGGTCCATGTGTGTGTGTGCAAAGGGTTGTCAGCAAGCAGTCATAAGATAGACACACCTCAGTGTTCTCCTGATTACTGCCGTACAGCCAATTGTCTCTCCAATAATCTGCCACAACGCCCTGACACACACACACACACACACACTCGCGCTCACACACACGTGCGGACGGATACGGGTCATGCAGCACAGAAGCCATTTCCAATTCCAGGGTAGACGAGCGCACCACAGATCTGCTACATATTAATTTTGTCCCGGCTGAGATTTGCTCCCATTCAGTTAGAGCCGATTGATGAGAGAGCAGAGAGGATCGGACGGCTGCTCATTCGCTCCCCTCACCTCTGATTAGAAACACTGCTGCTGTCACTGCGCTATTAGGACAGGGCGTGTGTGTGTCTGTGTGTGTGGGGGGAGCGGGGGACACGAAAAAGAAAGGGAAATGGCCATGTGGAAGAGGGTTGGAGGGATGACGAAAAGAGAGGTTGGGGTGGCTGTGAACGAATGATGGAGATGGCGGAGAGGAGGAGGAGAAAAGAAGGAGAAATTAAGTGGGAGGGAAAGGTGGAGGTGTGCAACAGATGAGCACAGAGGAAGAGATAAATAAAAGTGGTAGGGGAATAAAGAAGAGGATGATGACTGACTTGGGCAAGGAAGAGATTTAAGAAAAAGAAAGGGAGGACAGGAGAAATATAGGGAGGAAGTGCAGAGAGGATACGATGAGGGAGAAAATGGGTAAGGAGCGAGGGATGTGAGGAAGAGAAGGGTAGATGAGAGAAAAGGTGTGAAGGAGGACATTTGATGGTATGACAAAAAAAGTTAAGAGTGAAGGGATGTAGTGAAGGAATATAGAAGGCAAGAATATACCTGAAGACAGAAAGAAGTATGAAAGAGCGGGTGAGATATTGTGTGGTGGGACAGAAGGAGGGCAGAAGGGTGACAAGGGGTAAGGAGTGAGGGTTGGAAAAAGAGGAGAGAAAGGAGGAAAAAAGAGACAAAGGACACCTTCAATACAAAGCCACCTGACCTCTCTTTGACAGTAGAATCGTCAGGAAGAAGACTGTAATGTCCGTGGATGTCTTTCTTATTGACATAATGAATATTCTCATAACAGAATGAGCCCACATTTGATCCTCTCTGTACAACACTGACTAATGCTTCCACACACATCATCTCTATAAGACATGTGCCCCCCATGTACAAAGTACAAAGATGTGGAGAAAAGTAAAGAACAGCCACAAAGGTCTAAACACAAGTAAAACATTCAGAAC
The DNA here is from genome assembly GCA_023238725.1 of Scortum barcoo. NCBI lineage: Eukaryota > Metazoa > Chordata > Actinopteri > Centrarchiformes > Terapontidae > Scortum > Scortum barcoo. The sequence continues at coordinate 28,344,486 of CM041554.1, forward strand.
CAAAATGTAACATATTCTATTTGTGTTGACAGCATTTATGATCTATGCTTACAATTTTGATAAAAAAAATTTAGACTCAGTGCATCAAGTTAATTAAGGTGCTACAGGGAGAGCTGCTATTAATTACTCTTAGGGTTCAGGTTAGTAGGTGCAGTTTACAGATTACAGGATTCAGCATTTACAAAGGTACAAAGCAACAATGGCAATCTGTCAGACAAAGAGTGGATGGCTGTGAATGTGGGAGGCATGGGTGGAAATGTATGAGGGCATCCGGTGGACAGGTAGAGAACGGCAATGGGCCACTCTAGGAAAGAAAGACTATACGTGTATTTCTTTAAATATCAAACTATTAATTTAAAGCTGAAAGCCTCACAGCCCTATGTCTACCCTCAGGCAGACAGAAAAGTCATTTAAACCTTTCATCTGAAGACAACTTGTCTTTCATGCTGCCTTCACCACTCCCACCTGAAAGTGTTTTATGAGAGCCGTTTAGTATGTATGCTAGTAAGCTTTTGATCTATTTCAACTGCTCATGGCAGCTAGAATAAAGAAAATAAGGGAACCAAAGGCAGCTGTAGATGTCTCACTATGAGACTCTGAGGATCTTGGCCATCCTCTAACTCTTCAAGGTTGTTAATAATCGCAGATATTATTAATCACCATATGACTCAACTAGTCCCTTAGAGAATTTCATTTGTGGCCTTCACAAGAGACAGACTAATTCAACCACTGACAGACAGAGAAAAGGTTCATTAATACTGTCTAGGCCTTTCCCAGCAGATGTAGTCAGCATTGTCCTAAACTTAAACACACCATTAACTCTTATCAGCTAAATGCTCCCAGCTTTAACTTAAACAGCCCTTTCCATCTAATAGTCTCTTTAACTTTTGGCCTTAATTGTGTCTATAGCAGCTAATCGGGTGGCTGTAATACAAGCTTGTGTATGGTCAGAATGGTCCACCACCATCTAATGATATAAAAACTTAACAATCATTATCATCAACCACTTTCCATTCTCTGACTCCGCCTTTTTCATATCTCTTTAATTTCTTTCATCTCTCAGTCTGTCTTCACCTCACTCCCTCGCCTCTCTCAATCATTAAAGAGTTTCCCGTTAACAGTCCTTAGGTAGACTTATTAAGTTCACTTAACAGTTAATGCTCCATTCAGAGGATATTACCATTTAAAGGTCTAATTTGCTCTGTAATGTTTGATCATTGCAAAGACATCATTAGCTATCATAATGAGCAACACTTTTGGGATTACAGACAAGGACTAAATTATTGATTAGCCATGGCAAGGCAAGCAGAAGTTTTTTTGTAGCTCTTTAGCTGACCACCAATTTTAGTTACAAGTCAACGTTTCTGTTCTTTTACAGTTGGTGGCAGAGGTAATCCTCCTGATTTGCGTCAACCCTGTTTGCTTTAGTAGTCAATGTAAGGCCTTAATATTCAAACAAAGTGAACATTAAGGTCCCCCACCTACTGTCACCCACATGCAGACAGCAGAAACACCCCCCCCCCGCCGGTCATAGACTACTCTTGCTCCCCAAGAATTTTCAGGTAGTTTTGAATTACACTTTGAAGGTATTTGTGTTATTTGCACTGGGTGTGGACACACAAGAAGTTCCAACCCTGTATACTTTCATAAACAGCCAAATAGCCAAGTAAAGTCATGAAGATCAGATTATGTGTAGCTCTGAAAATAGAGCTGAAAACAGTGAGACTGTCTCACTCTTATTGTAGTGAAACCATGTTCCACTGGAAGTAGTGAAAGTGAAGCCCTTCAAAACATGTTGACTGCATGACCACACATATTGAGTCAATTAGTTTTCACCAACAGAGCTCAGCAGAGGGCAGAGATGGTCACAGCAAGCCATAATATTTCAGGTCGTGGTGGCCATTCCTGCTGTGAGGGTGCAATTGAAATACTTACAGGCATGCCACTCATGCCTTTTTTCCAATGGCAACCGTGGAAAATGGAATTGAGTCTCCTAGTCAGCTTTAAGTCTTCTTTTTTAATTAAGTATGATCCTAGTTGGTTCCAGTATCTTTGCTGTCGGCTTACTATTGTACATATATTCATAAAACTCATTACTATTGGTGGCTCAATTAAAAGAAGGTGCTAAATTTTAAGAAAAAAATGCTACCTGACATAATAATAGAGTTTTAAGGTTTTTCAGAACAAGCACAGAAAATTTTGTATTGTAGTAGATGATCCAATAATTCATATATTATTTAGTCTATTGATGTATTCATGTTAACAAACAATTGAAATAATGGAACAGAATTAAAATCCTAACTGAATACTTAAATAAATCAATGAGAATAATAATCTGGACATTTGAATTTTAGAACAGCCTCAATAAAGGCTAACACCTTCCAATAGACAACCATGTTCTGTATTACTGATCAATTCTGTAAGGTATGAAATCAATGAAACTGCACCATATCCTCTCCTCCTCCCTCCCCCCCTCTGCCCTCCTCACCTCCCAGCAGTTCTCCCATAGATCACAACATAATTAAAGAAACAAGCCAACAGATCCAATTTAAGATTACTGTCTATGAAGAATGTGTGTAGTAGCTGCTGAAGGCACTCTCCATGTTCACGCCCCTCAGTAACACCCACAGAATACCTATTATACAATCTGTGATCAGTGATAATAAACCTGGAGGAAATCAAACACACTGCCACTGAATAGACAATCTACTATTTAAGGCTTGAGGACGAGCCAACACACAGGGCTATGATTTTACTTTATAAATTATATCTAATCCAGTCAGAACGTCATGGTTCTTTTGAAATAAGTGATTATCTTATAACATTTCTTGTATTGATAAAGATAAAATAGGTGGTCTCTTCCCAGTTCAACTGTTTCCACTCTCTTCAGTCAAAGGAATGACATGCAACAGCAAAGGAGGTGAAATGTTGTCAAAAACTTCAAGCAAGTCAATGTGACTTTCTTTAAACTCTTAGGAATGTACAGAGCTGTAACTCCACTCAGCCTAATGAGAAACAGGGCCACCAGATGTCGAAAATGACCCATTTGTTTTTTTAAAGAACTAAATGACGGAGGAGTAATATGACATATTTAAATATTTTATACCTTATCTGTGATGGATATTAACACGTTACATGAGTAACCTAACACTACGAAAAGTCAGAAGGAATTTTAAAATACCTCGTCTTACAGTCAAAAAGGTAAAAAGTGGGTTTTCAGGCACTGAAGTGAAATTTAACAGAATCTGCAGAATCAGATAACTTTAGATGTGATAGAACCATATAAATACTATTAATATAAAGATTAAGATTCTTTGTTCAGGTAAAATCTTTTTATTATTATTCAGCACCAACTATTTACATGAATACGTGTTGCAAAGGATCTCAGGCTTTCTTGGATGGTCAGTACAAATCTGAGCCCAATCCCGGAAAAATCAACAATCAGTTAAATACACATACAAAGAAAAAAGATGAAATGATGAAAATTCATAACTAAAAAGTATCTGGAGTAGACTGCACACTGTTGGGAGGTCTCATGAATTTTCTAAAAGTTTTCACATGATTTTGAATAAAAATCCATGACATGAACTGGGAGGTTCTAGGTGAGTTGGTATGGAATGACCTATAATGTAAGTTAAATATAATACTGTGGAAGGCATGTGTACAGTATTCTAAATTAATAAGTCTAATGTATACAGGTTAAAATGGGGTTTTAGATAGGCACTGCAACCCTAACAGTTAAATAAACAGAGATAAATATGTAGTAACCAGTAAGTAATAGTAGTATAAACAATGACTTGACAATAGAGAGATGACTGAGGGGAGAGCGAGAGACTGGAATGACATTTAACAAGGGTCACTGGTTGAACTTCATGGCCTGCTCTTCAACAATATGCCAGCAGGGCACCACTGCCACATTCTACGAACTCAGCAATTAAATTGGTAAGTGTAGTGTTATGATAGAGGTGATAGCAAGAGCTACAGAATACAATTCAGGTTTTACGGATCTGTAGTTTTTAATCAAGGTCAAACAATTTTAGAAGACTTAACTCCTAATGTTTATCTAATGTTGACTAACACGACCAGTAGAACAGTGAGCAGAGGAGTAATGTGTGTGTGTGTGTGTGTGTACATATTTACACACACACACACTATAAATGCTTCATTTGATCAATCAATCTTGCAGTACAACAACTGAATGTTGACCCAATGGACTGGAGACACCACTATATCTTTCCAGGTCTGGACTTTGTCAAACAACTCTCTGCAATCACTTCACTTCATTTGAAAACTCGGCTTTCTTTCACTGAAGCAGCTTTGCACTTAGAAAAACTCCCTCTGTATTACTGCACTAGCTCCATTTCACTTCAGTGAAAAACTCTGCCTCCATTTCAAAAACTCTGCTTCAATCAGTGCAGAATAATACAAAGGGCTCTCAGATTACAGAGGGCCTGCTGTACTTTAAATCCTGTAATACAGGCTGAAATGAAATCCATTTTTTGCTCCGATGATCTTTCTCGGCAATGTTCAACATGGTCAGAGAGAGAGAGAGAGAGAAATGGCCATCTGTCTGCCACTGTTACTGTGCCACCCACAACTACCACACACACACATGACCCTGGCTGAAAAAATGAACTGCTAAAAAACCCCAGAGAGAGGAATGAGATGCCGTTTTTCCATTTGTAGCAGCATGATAGCACAAAGGAAAGAGACAAAACATTATTTGAAGATAGAAGATACACACACTCAGATAAGGGAGAAAAGAAGAGCGTGTGTGTGCGAGTGTGTCCGGGAGTGTGTGACTATTTCATCTTCCATGGTAACTTAAATGGTAGATGGAGGCCACACACACCTGACAGACGCACACACAGACAGACAGGCCTCTCTGCGCTGTGGCACCCCAGATGCCTTATGGGATTGTAATAATTCATGGAGTTAGCCAACTGCTTGCTGGACCAGACAAATGGAATTATACTGCCCAGATGAAATGGCTGCATACGTGTGTATATGTGTGTTGTGTATTTGTGAGTTTGTGCGTCTGTGTGAGCGTGTGTCTCATGGCCACTCGGCCAGTCAGTACGAAAGAAAAATAGCTGGTCTTCTCTATAACCCTCTCCACACATAGCAGCAGCGGGCTTGTGTCTGTGTGTGTCTGTGTGTGTCAGAGTGAATGCACTATGCAACAGAAGGCCAACACCATGACATTGTTAAACCATGTTAGATTTCAGAGCCTCTGGCCAGAGATGTCACTGACACACACAAACGCAGACACACACATACATAGAGCACCTGTGTGTGTGAACAAACATGTGTTTCCATCTACTGCTTTCCTGCAGGTTCCAGGCTGACCATTAGAAAACATGATAGTAGTACCCTGGTAGTCTGGGTTAGGGTCATTTTGGTTTATTACAACTTGGGCACTGGCCATCTTCACATGCACAAACAAAAAATTTTCCAATTTTTCCAATTTTCTTTTATATTCTGCTGTACAATTTGGGCCAATGCAAAGAAAAAAAATCATTCATATTTAAATAAAATATACATGTTGTGTGTGATGATGGCCCAGATGAGTGAGCTGACCGGCCCAATGTGAGTAGGGAGGCCCTATCATTTCCCTTCCCCTTAGCTCCTTGTTTCCCTTCCCAGTCAATCATATTTGGTTTCCTGGCTGGTTCCTCTTGGTTTGCCTGCACTTTATTCATTTCTGTAGATGCAGGTACTGGTGTAATTTAGTGTTGCACCTCGAGAACACTGAGATTTCCTGAGTTTCACTCCCTTGTATGGGTCATGCTTCAAAAATATTCCTGGGATAAATAAAGTATATTGATTCTGATTCTGATTCTAATTAGTGGAGTGAGCAGTCAGAGAGTTGTACATTCTAAACTTGGAGAAAAGCTTGGTTACCACTGGAAAATGAAATAAATGAGCTTGTGTGAACAGGACACATAAACGGCACTTTGAAATCTGAGATACATATAGTGTATATAACGCATTTGTGATTGATTGTGATTTGTGATAGGTAACCAAAGGTCACAGAGGCTCACTATGGAGCTGACATACACATACAAATCTGAATGTCACATTGATTGGAGAAGATTGATCGTTGATTGGTTGAGTCCAGCATCCTGTTAGGAAGTTTTCTATGGTTTTCAGCCTTTGGGTGCAGTTACATTTTAGTATAGTACTACAAACTTCTAGCAGAAAAAAGGAAACTAAATTCCTCTTCAAGGAACTTAATATGGTTGCCTATATTGTCATTTATGTTGATAAAAACAAATTCTGTTTTCCTGTCATAGATGTAGTGGTTTGTGTACAGTTTGTTACTCAGATGAAACTGATTTCTGTTTCCTAATTTCTGCTTTATATTCTTCATATTGTATTTTTTCTAATCATGACACTGCCTTCTAGTGGACACACAATTTATACCCCCAAACTCTAAGTATTTAACAAACACACCCTCAAACATGTTCCAAAACATGTACTTTAAATGTATACATATACTTTAGTATAATTTAACATAGGTGCATCCTAGAGAGATATAATTCTATTATTATTATTATTATCACTGGTCTCGTGGAAAAACGTGGAGGGAAGGTCATTGATGAAAGGTGATGTGAAGATGACTCCCAACTCGCCTACTGCTGTTCTTCCTCTCTGATCCGTTAATGCCTCTTTACTTCCTCTCACCTCATCTTTCTCCATTCTCTCCTCTGTTAAAGCTGCTTGTATTCATCTCTTATCCTTCCTCTCATTCTTTTTCTGTCCTCTTTCCACCCTCATCCTCTCTCCCATCCCTTTCCCTTGTTGGCTCCTCTTTCCACCCCCCCTTCTCTCCTCCTCCTCCTCTGTCTCTCCATCCTCCCTTGCCGTCTCTCTATTCATCAGTATTTCAGCTCCCAACAGATAGCATCGTTGCTTTACTTCTGCACCGAGCTGACAGTCTGTCTGTCCTCGCCGTGGGCTTTAAACACACTAAATCAACGCCTGAAAGAAATAGATATTTTGCCACTGAGATAAGCCCATTTCCTGGCGAGTATTCATTGAAATGATATAATAACTGACATGGATAGGAGAGCGGCGGAAGAGAGAGGGAGAGAGAGGGAACAGAGATAAATATGGTATTTGCAAGTTTCCTTTTGTAGCATGAAGGCGCCTCCTTTTTCTAGAAAAGGGGAGAGGGATCTAAACGTTGACAGGGGAGGTGGTAAATTGAATGCCATGAGCCGTCTGAGCCTCTCTGTCTCTAAAAAGAAATTCAATTAAAGTGTATTGGAGGGTTGTGAATGTGGCAGAGACTGGGCTCGCAGTGGCTGATAAGAGCTGCTTCTCTCGGCGAGTGGCGTTATAACTGAAGCCAGATCACTAGCTGCTAAACGTGTAATCCCCTGCAGCTCAACAATATGGGCCCCACTCTGATTCAATACAGCAGCAGCCAATTCTCCACATTAAATCAACGCAGGGGGGCCAGAGTCGCCGCCGCTGCATAGCTGCTAACGCACTTCCTCCGGCTTAAGCCACACACAGAAATCAGAAAGCGAGGCCACTGACAATGGCTACTATCTACCACTCAAGACATACACTCACAGACACACACACTCATACACACACACATACATTGTATAAAAGCTCCCTTGGGAAGTGATTTCAGTCTTTTCAGTGTTAAGTACCTGCCCCACTCTGGCTAATACCACCACTAATACTGGAATTATACACTGTGCGTGTGTGTGTGTATGTGTTTGCCTTTTCTGACAGATAAAAAAAGATGAGATTAAATGGTGCTTCTTGGCTGAAGCACACACACCATACAGTCTGGTTCATGACCTGTTAAGCTCCAGGTCTGTGTGTGTGTGCGTGAAGCCTGCCACATTAAAACCTCAACTCAGTCAATTTAAAGGGCCACACAAACTTTTTGTGAAGCTCATTGATCAACGATCGCTTTGTAACAGTAAGGCCTTGGTTAGACAGAGATGGGTTGCTCAGGAGAAATTCTTTTGCATCATGCTATGGATTAAGACTTGAATTTGAAAATAATTAAGCTCTTAGGGCAATTACAGCAATTACAGCCAATCCACACTCATGTCTTCTTCTTCATTCCAGCTGTTCACATTATGGCACGTCTGTAATCATAATGGATGGAAAGGGTGGTTATATCTTACCATTACACCTTTAGGATCATTGTCTGCTTCAGGTTACTGGTTGCTGTAACTGAGTTTTGAGACTTGAAAAAGTGAGAAGCTATCCTTTCATTTTGTTTCAAATTCAAATTTATTTATTTAAAGCCCAAAATCACAAACATTGTTTGCCTTGGAGGGCTTTACAATCTGTACAGTTGTGACACCCTCTGTTCCTTAGACCCTCGAAACCGGGTCAGGAAAAACTTAAAGTAAATTAGTCTTGAATTCACATCTCTTAAAGGTATTTCCTACAAACAACATTCATCCATGTAGTTTGTGTCCTCTCAGTGCTGAAGACAGTTATATTTAGCGATACTAGTGAGTTTTCTCTCCCATAAACCAATTTAATTTCAACTTGTATATATGAAGAAATCAAGGGTAGGTTGAAGAATTGTCCAATATGGATGAAATACAGGATACGAGGCTTAATTTACCTCATACTGCATGACAGCACACAACGAGACGTGATGAGAAATAAGCCACTATTTACTGCCTGATATCACAAATATCATTAGAATTTCATTAGAATATTTACTTAACAGTTAACCAAAAATGTACTCTTGATCATAAACAAACCCAATCTAATGCACTTAATGCACAGATTGTTAATGACTAATAGGTTGCCTGGGAATAAAGCTCATTAATTAATAACAAGAGATACACATAAGACCCACATTAACATTGTCAGCCATTACACACACACACACACACACACACACACACACACACACACACACACACACACACACACACACTACCAATTCCTTCCAACCTCCAATTATTAATTAGTGAAAGTGAAATCTATGAATTACTTGCTCCATTATGTACTTTGGTAGCTTCAATTTGCATTGTAGCCTGTTTCCCCCAGACCAGCAGATTAAAGTGGCTATTTGAAATCAATTTCTCTAATAACAGATCCTAACGAGCTCATCAATTAAGCTTTGTTAATGGCTTGTTACCATCTAGTGTGTGTGTAAATATGTGTGGGTGTATGTGTGGCCCGGACTGCCTGTGTTACTCCTGACAAAGACACACCTCGTACATATATCACTGTGATTGGTCTGAGTGGGCCGGGCTGCTGGGTATCGATAGGAGAAGGCGATGTGGGGGTCAGGCTTAACTTTTTGTCCTAGCTGGAACCTTAAATTGGACACGCACACACACAAACACAAGTGTGTTTGGGTTTGGGGGTTGGGGCGTGTCCCGGCCTTCAGGAACCTATTTGAAAGAGTCTTTATGCAAATGACTCTCATAATGGCTTCCAGCATTGAGGTTGTGATTTCCATAAGTTAGGGTGCTCACTGGGGCATTTCCCAGGCTGGAAAGACCATTAGCACACCTCTCTCTCTCTCTCTCTCTCTCTCTCTCTCTCTCTCAAACACACACACACACACACACACACACACACTGTTATGAGCCTGTGACCTGTGACCTCCTCCTCTTCTATGACCCTTCTTCTATTTGACATTTACACACAGTCACACCCCCTCTAAATGTAAGTGTTATATATGCATGGGTTAGCGTAACTCCTCGGAGCGAGTCCGGTAATAAGTAGTTCATTTATTTAACCTCTGCCTGGGCACTTTCTTTAAGTACTGATGAAGGAGGCTACAACATACATCCACTTCAGACGCATTCTTCTTACTGACTTCTCACTGTTATTCAATTAGATCAACACCACCACCTGAGGGCTTCAGTCAGAGCCATGCAGGCTAAAAGGTGATGACACACATTTAATTTTCTCTCTAACTATTGCACGCTATAGCTTTTACAATAACAGTAATAGTTACATATTAAATATTAAACTTCCTCTCTGTCTAAGTGTTTGTTCAGAGTGAATTTTAGCCTGTGCACATTTGTTGTTACTAGCAGCCAGTTTAACTGCTGCATCTAATTAGCTTGTTTTTTGGCAGTTTGTCATAAACTACGAGGAGACTACATTTTAATAAAAAAAAAAAAATCTTCCATCATGATTTAAATGTGCATGTTTCACTAACCTCAGGTAGCCAGCTGGAAGCTTGCCATGGGGCAAAATATCTTGGATATAAAGTAAAAACAGAATTATTGTAGTTTAAGTTCTTTTCTCCATATGTTGCCATGTATGAAAAGACCCTAAATGAACACAGCACAGCAGACTACTTGATTACTATAAGTAATGATTAAAAGATATGATTCTGCCTTCTGTCCCCAATCAGAACATGACAAAACCCCTCACTGCTGGGTTAAAGTTGACCATTCTTGGCTCTGTCAATAGAAATACAATGATCCAGATGTAACTGGAGTGTAGCATAAATAAAGCACTGTAAACCCCAGCTCATTAATGCACATTCAGTGCCCTTATCATGTCATTTCCCCGCAGTAACAGCAGGAGGCTCTCACCCATACCTCTGCTCTCACCAGTTGCCTGTTTATCAGCAAACTTGCACTTTAATGATTGATACTGGGAAAACTAATTATGACACCTCAATTCACTCATTAAGCTACACGGCTACAAATGATTAATTGATTTATCACATTTTCCCAAGGCTCCATTTATAATCTCATGCTGAAATGAGTTTGGAGAAGGAGGGGGAGGAAAGCAGGATACGATACGGAGGGAGGGAGAGGGGGTGGGGGGTAAGGATATGACAGAGGGTTGTGGGAAAGAAAGGAAGAAGGGAATGATGGAGCGAAGGTTAAAAGGTGGTAGGGGGATTTTAAGGTTGCATTGGAGGTTAAGGAATATTAATATACTCCAACTGGTGCTAGTAAACTATATTAATGCACTGCACACACAGAGATAAGTGCTCCAGTTATTATAGTGGTGAGAGAGAAAAATCAAAAACACAATAAGCTTTTTTCATGAAAGACCAACAAAACAAAACATCTGAGGAATTTTTTACTTTTAAGATTTTACTTTATGTACATTACGTCACTTTTGGTTAATGGGGAATGATTTGAAGGACTTAAAGATGTGAACTTGAGTGTATTTATTTAATCTAGCAAATCAGTAGCAGAAAAACAATCATCATGAAAAGGAAAATACTTTTTTTTTTCAGGTTTCATGGCCCATGAAAATGATTGAACATCTGGAGGCAAGTTCAGGAATTGAAAAGCAAACCATGAAACTTGGAGTTATGAGGATTGGTGGGAGTGTACAATATAAACTGCAGAATACTAAGGCTTACATTCTCTGTCTCTCGCTCCGCTGTCTGAACCTAATAGGTGGCTTTCATTTGTTGTCTGATTTTCTTTCAGCCCAAGTTTCCTTTGGCTTTTGCTCATGTAAGAGATCTGTGTTTAGAACTGGGTTTCAACAAGGGCAACAAGATGAGGCTGATGCTAATTTGATTACAATCATACATTACTGGCAAAAAGTAATGATACTTACTTACAACAGAAAAGAAGAAATGTGAATTTGTGATCAGGTTGCTATGATAGGCGTACCTGTGTTGAATTTCCACACTACAGTAACTAGGTTATCTGAGAACCACACAGGCTCTTTTTGTCCCAACATGCAGCAGTGATGCTATGGTTCTGTCTTTTCACTTGCACAAACAAGTCATTTCCCCTCCTGTGGACTCACTGTCCATAGGCTGGAATTTCAAAAGCCTGTACACTGTGACAGGCTAACTAACCTCTGGTAAAACAGCCAACAATAACTCTGCAATCAATCTATCAGGAGGCTGGTGTTCATGGTGAGGGGAAGAAGAAAAGTTTAGCAGGAGGAGAGGAGGAGAATGGTCCAACAGGAGGAGAGGAGAAAGGCAGCCTATCAGCAGTAATGGTGAAAGCTTGTCTACAGTAAGGACAGTGGGAGGTCGGTCTACCAGCAGGAGAGGAGGTTGGTCTATCAGAAGGAGAGGAGGATGTCATTCTACCAGGAGGAAAGGAGGAAGGAAGCTGGTCTACCAGGAGAAGAGGAGGAGGCCGGTCTGTCAGGAGGAGGTGTAATGAAATGCTGAGGCTCGGCTGCCTAACAATAGCTGCTGTGTGTCGCTGCTTAGCCTGCTGCTCTCCACCTATTTGTCATAATCACAGCCAGTTTTCTCATTAGTGGAAACCATTAGCCCTTAAAGCTTTATCTGCCTCTTATCAGCCCACCACTACCACATCACCAGGCTCTGCGCTAACACACTCACAAACAAACACACACATGTCATAAAAAACCTAAAACCAGTCACAAGAACACTACACATACAGTTCAGTCCAGCACAAAAAACAGTCACAGTGCACCACTGGCCCTGAATGCCATGTTCAGGTATCTCATGAAGAAGTCACTGACCCCAACCATCTAACTGAGCAACTCCGGCAGTGCCAGCACCAGTTACAAAGCACACCCATCCTAATCTGGCTCCATTAGGGCCATCTGTCCCTCCCCACTTGCAAGGCTTTGTTCAGCTGTCAGGATGACCAATGACATTGCACCGCTGCCTGATTCATGGCGGCGACCCTGAGATCACATCGGATGGGAGCGTCAGGCCAAACGACCAAACGCACCCCCAGCAACCCATTATAGTCTATTTATCTAGCTGGACATCTAATGGGAGCGCTTCTTTTCCACTCCGACACTGTGATGCTATCACTGAAGGCTTGGTTAAGACTTGGACTGCTTTGGCTGAGCCTATGTGGAGCAGCACAGTTTAATAACTGGAATAGCTGTTAACTTCTGAAATTTATACAAAGGAATTAGGCCTGACTGAGGCCTGTGGAAGCTCCTCTGTTTTGAACTCAACACAGTGTAATCAGAGATGTGTTTAATCATGCTTTTGCACATGCTCCAAAGCCTTTAGTCTCAAACAAGGTCTGTTCAAATAAATCTACATGTGGTGGATGATAGTTATTGTTGTATAGGTTAAAAACATCAATCAATATAGCTTGAGAGTCTCGAGCTTCAACAAGACATATTAAATATACATATTAAATGACAGTATATCTGTAATTCCCAACAGAAGGCCACCACCATAAAATGAGTCTATCAAGGTTGTTATGCTCATTACACACAGAATATGATCTGAGGTTGGTTTCAGAGAAAAAGGCCTGTGATTCCAAGAACAAATAACCCATACTAAGTCAGCCTAACTTAGGTTAGTGTTGAGCTTAAAATATACTTACAACCTCAGTTATTTTCTTAATTTTGGATACTGATAGCTAAAAAGAAGATGGAACTTGTTTACAACCTGCCCCATTAAACTCAGCCTTTAAGACTACTTCTTTAGTCCACAATAAACTATACTTACACTTAAAAATGAAAGAAAGAAAAATAAAGTTTCATTCATATTTATTTTGTGTCAGTGTTTTGGTTGATTAGAATGTAATCACTTCAAGAGTTAACTGTAAAAGAAAAGTCATTCCTGGCAGTGACACATACAGTGCAATACACAATGCAATTAAGATAAAGAAGACAATGATAAATAAACAAATGTACAAATGGGCATCTAAGAAAACGCCAAAAATTTGCAATGTCCTTTGAATACTAAGGTTAGCATGCAAACATTTAAACACACCATGTTAAAGGTTTGTTACAACTTGTGTTTTTTTCACAGCTCTGGACAATGTTGGATACACCAAAATAAGCAGTGAGATCTGGGAGCACAACAGTATTTCTAAAAATAGATCCAACAGAGGCAATAAACAATTATGAGACCACAGGCAGCTGTGAATTTTTAATGTTTATAACACGTGGCATTTTTTGTCCTAATTCTAGATCATAACTAGAGTCCCCTTCCCTGCCTCCCCTTTGGAGTCAAGAGAGTTCCCAGAGGCCAGCTGTCATCTTCTGACAGACACCAAAATTAAGCAAGAAAACAATGTAGGACAGCATTTTTCACTCAGAATTAAGGAGTAAAAACCCAACATCACCACAGTGTTACTGTTAGCAGCACAGTTTGTGTGTGGGCACAGAGGCTGTGTGTTTACAGTACATAAACATGGATGATAATGACACTGAAGAAGGTGAGAGCAGTTTTTGACAGTTAACTGTCAATCTATATTATAATAATAGTAATAGTTTATTCATGTGGAACACCGAAGGTACCACAGAGGTAACACCAAAAGAAATCAGTGAGCCCACCGGTAATAACATTACAGTGGTACCACTATTGTGAGTATGGCAGTTGAACCATTGAGTGGGTCCATAAACTGTGATGGATGTTCAGCACACACAGTTTGGGTAGTAATTTTACAGTTCACCTCCAAATGGGGGTGGCTAACATCCGGGTTTGTTTACAACCTGTCTGATTGTCAGACTGCTCACGTTTCTTGCAGTTGTTGTTTTTGACATGAAACATATTTTAGCATATAAGATTCTATGCTGAGCATACTGAATGTATATGACACATTTAGAACATTATTTTCAAATGTGTTTTTATTTGTAGTAGCTTGACAGCATGTGTTATTTTCTTTACATTTAGTCTTACTGTATAGTCTATTACTAATCCACCAATTGTATATGGCTTGATAATGTTGCTACACTAATAAAATAAACAGGTTTGTATGAAATATGTATGACATTGCTGCTTCAAACTACACCCTGAAGGTGTCATCATGTTCTATCATGTTCTTTTTACTCTTATGCCATCTCCTTCACTCTCCTTTCTCTGACCCTACCTTCTACCTGTCTTTTATGTTCCTTTGTCTCTTCTCAAAATTACCCTCATTCTTTTCCACCTCTTTCTCTATTCCATCTTCTGTCATTCATTTATTCATCCACTTTTCTAATTTACATCTTCCTCCACTTCTTTGGTCTTCCTCTCTGTCCCTCCCTCCTCCTTCTCTTCTTTCCCTTCGTCTCCCTCCTCTCTCCATGTCATTAAGCCCTCAGCCTGCCTGTGCACTAAAACATGTAAAAGAGCCTCCGTTTTGGGAGAGATTTGTTTGTGGCATTAATAGTCTTTAGTTTTCCACATGATTTCCCAGCAGCCAGAGACATTAGAAAGAGAAGTGAGGTGCAACACATCTCCCGTCTCATCCTCTCATCCCTGCCTCATCTGTCAAACACAGAAGCGGAGGGAGGGAGAGAATGAGAAAAGGGGAAGAGAGAGTGATAGCAAGTGAAAGCGAGACATGGTAAGACGACACATAGTTTGCCTGAAGTGTACTGAAGTCCTAAATGTTGAGACCGAGACAAGAGACACTATCTGTCTCACTCTGTTGTATGAACATTAAGAACAAGTGTTAGAGAGAAGAGAGCAGTATAGTGAAAAGTAAACTCATGATTAGAAGAGAGTTGGCACCTTTCACTGAAAATATAATATAAAAATGAATCTGAATTGAAATCATTACTGTTCTTTAATTTGAATTCTTTAAAGTGTTTTTAATTTGACTGCAGCAAAACATAAAAAAAAGATTCACTATTTCACCATCAGAAGCTTTGTAGCTATATTTTGGCTATGATCGTTCTACACCAGTATTTGAATTGACTGATGTAGTAGGATTTGGTAATCGGGTAAATAGTGACAGTGTTTCATCAACACTCTCCCTTAAAATTTCAAAAAACTTTTATTAGAAGTAGAAAGCAGTAGAAACATTTATTTTCTTTATCATTTCATGTTTCTAACTTCCACCATTCATGCTGCCCATCTCAGTTTCTCCTAGTCTTCATCCTTCCTTCCAGCCTTCCTCTCATCTTTCCATCCTCTTGTCCTCAGCTCAGCGCTCACTGTGTCATCAGTTGGTTATGTCACCTGCAGCCGACCTGCCTGTCTGTAATTAACACAACCAGAGTGTGAACATTTTAAGGCCAGCTCCTCTCTCCTTTCTTCTCCTGCACCCCCCTCCGTCGCTCCCTCAGTTAATCACAGTTGTTCCTGGCAAAAGGAGCAGTTAACGGCTTGGTGCGTCAGGAATGGTCCTGGTGCTCCCTGCCGCTAATCGGACCGTTACGATTGAGAAGCTTTGCATTATGCAAATCACTGGCCGGGAACAGGTGACATTTGTAGGGGAGCGGGGCGACAGGGCGATGGAGTCTGGCTGATTTAGACATTAGTCCCTGTCACAACGCAACACACACACACACACTGCTCATCTGCATATGCACACAGCACACACTCACTGTATATGCAAGCAGAAAGAGCAGAAGTTACAATTTACAAATAATCTACTTTTGGTTTTACTTTGACTTTAAATTGATAATCTACAAACTCTTTGTTTTTAAAATGTGCCCTTCATTAATTTTCTTACAGCTCTGCTGCAGTTTCTTCAGTCTCTTTTCAGCAATGGTACTAATAAAGATGAAAAACATCTTGATTAGTCTTGACTGTATTTAGTCTTTTAATCACTCACAGACAGAGGGTCCTTTTGCTCCACTGCTAACCCTGCTGTGAACAGTTAACCAGTGATAATTTATCAAACAGGGATGACGGACCTCTCATGCCTCAGGCATGAGGTGGACATGAAGACGTCAGAAGAAAAGAAAAGGTAGAGTGTGGAGGGAGAGAGCAAAAATGAGAATCTCTTGTCACAGATGCAACTAAATGCTGCTGCTACTTATTTTAAGTGATGTTATGTTTGCCAGTAAGAGACCATCAGTCCAAAACACCGGCTAAAGCACATAAAAAAAGACATATCTAACCAACTGGACATACCCACAAAACCAAGAGAGGCAAAAGCACAAGACTAAGTAAATGAGGGGAAGTGAAACTACTAGTGAAATGCAGCCAGTGTGTTTTTTGTGGAGCCGAGGAGCAGTGATAGATGAGGTCGGTGAGCTGAATACCTGCCATGTGACCATTTGTACCTGTGTGCAAATAGACACTCCATAAAAAAAATACACAAATAAATAAATGTAGATTAGATCTGACCGGAGACGTGACAGAAAGACAGGAATCAAAGGTTGACATTTCTACTCATTAGCTTTCAAGCATCAATATACCCTCAGCAACAACTAAGTTGGTTGTACTGGCTATATTGCATGATTTGTTTACTTCCAGTTACAATTTTAGGGATTTTGTCTCATTTCTTGAAAATGTATTTTAAGCACACTACCCTAAAGATGCTAATACTCCCAGATAGAAGATGGCTGTTCCTTGATGGACTTGTTGTTTGTATCATATTTTATTTGAGAAAAAACTTCTTTTACATGGAGGTCCATACCAGTGTATGCTCCTGAAGTATAAATCATGTATATGTTCTTACTAAGGATTTCCAAATACATGCTGTGTAGATTTAGATTTTCAGATGTATTTTTTCCATTGTTCCAGGTAGCCATACATTCACATCATTTTAATCTCATTGCAACATTTGTTAACATGACTGAAGAGTTTTTGATTTAACCTAATTTAACAAATTAGCTGGTAGAATAAAGACTTTTTTCTCATAGTTAACACATCATTGTGCAAAAGGAAGCCCAACATTTTCTTTTACCATATTCTACATACAGTATTGTGTGTCTTTATTTGAGAATACATGCCTTCACAGGATGATCAGCATAATTTGACATCTATTTCTTAAAAGCCCAATCTGAAGTAAGAGACAGTCTTTCTCAAATACTTTGAATATCCCAGAAGCTCTTGTCTTTGTTCATCTTGTGGTCTTGTATACAACACTGCTTGGTGAGTGTGTGTGTGTGTGAGTATTAACATGTTTATGTGTGAGCATCCTTGGACAAGTTAGCATTTAATTCTCTGTCAATCTGCTCAGTGTCTCTGTCATTCCATCTCACACTCTCTATGTCAGTTTCGCTTGGTCTATCACACATACACACAAACTGACACACACCCTGTAACATTTACCAATTCTGTCAACTTGACACACACACACACACACACACACACACATAAACTGATATTTGTATTCATTGGGTGTGGGTATGTCGTAATAAGATGTCATTATGGATGCTAACCAGATCCTTTAACCAATGACTAAATGACATTCCCTCATACACAACCAATGAGCTGTGAGAGATCTGGCAGTGCCTGAAGGAACACACACACACACACAAAGTGACAGGGTGTAATAATACATGCATACCAATGTTGGCCTTTTCTGCCTGAACGCATTATGACTTAATCAAAGGGAGGAGAATAAAAGTAAAACAAGGGGGGTTATAGAGCTACTAGTAGTAGTGATATTTTGACCACAGGATAATGCTGAGGTTATTCTTTTTTGTATTGTCTACCAATATGTGTATCTGTATTAGTTCAACTAACAAAATGTCTCTGACCTTCTGAATTATAACAAAAGTTACACTAAATCCAGCAAATGTTTTTTTTCTAACCTCATAATAAGTGGCAATGCATTTTTTGTGCCTTCAAATTAATTCAATATTGACATATAATAAAGTATGAATTTTCTTTACATATCCTCATACTGTACACTTTAAAAAAAAAAAACTGAAATTACTTTAACAGGAAGATAACAGAAATACATGAACCTTTTTTGCCTGTTTTATTTAAATGAATTGTTTTTCCCTACATTTAGATCAGACCATCTGAACCCCACCACCAACCTAAACTAGCCAGAGGACACTGACCTGTCAGTTTAAACTAGGAAATTGAAGCTTTATAAAATAATGTCTCACTAAGCAGGAAAGCACCAAAGGTCAGATTTGAACCTAAGGCTACTGTGTAAGGACTTAATGGCACACACGCTACCAGATGAGCTGTCAAAGCACTCCATTTATTTCCAAGTTTAAACAGATTTTTTTTAAATGTAGGACATTTGGTAATGTAGGAAACAGGGTTGACCTGCTAACTAACCTGTTCAGCACAGGTTAAAAAGTGAGCATTTTGAGTCATTAACTTATAAAAACATAGTATTCAATAGGCCACCCTCTACAGAGGTAGGGAAGGGTAGAATAATAATTTAAAAACAAGGACAAAGAAAGTGCAGGAAAGTGAAAAGAATATTGGGTTGATTAGTGCCATCACACATGTAAAGATGTTTGATGTGTGAAGATGTTTCAGTGTTCATTGTTTTAATAGAATAAATGTGCATATAATAATACCTGTAACAATAAAAAGAGACATAACAATGCTAAAAGGAAACTTAGATGCAAAGTACAAACTATGTATTCAGTAATAATCATTATTAATGAGAGGAGACAGTATATCTCTGTTGAAGCTGTAATAGAAGAAGTAAGCTATTACTAATTGTAGCAGCAGTAGTAGTTACGTTGAGAACACATAAAACACTATGTATGGTTCTATGTATGATGTCTGGACTTTTTTTTTGTTTGTGTACAGTGTTATGGTTGGTCCATACTTAATGTCTGTTAACTCTAAGTTTGTTACACTGGACACTGGATCAATCACAGCATCATTTAGCATGATATTAAATTAGCCAATCAGGTGATTAATATAACCTTTTGGGCCTTCCACCTCCAACCAATACCAGAAGCATCTGCCCAGTGTTAATTAGCGCTGGCACATCTCTGCTCTCCTCTTGTCTCTGTGTGTCTAGCTAATTCAGCCTCTCGTTAACAACGCTTATACAGCCAATTACCATAAATCCCTGTTAGCTGCGGCAATTAACAGTAACGAGGCAGAGCTGCATGTGTTTCTACTGTTGTAATTAAGCCAGTGTGTTGTTAATTAGTAAAATGTGAGTGGGAGGTTTTATGCTCGTTAGTATGGCCATTTCATTCAATTAGCACCACCATTAACGAGGTGTCTCTGTTCTAACAAAGTTAATGCAGGGAGGAGGCAGCGACTGGGTGATTAGCCTAGACAAACATGATGAGGAGCATGGCACAGAGCCCAGTGAACAATATATGGAGTAAATGTGTGTGTATGCATGCGGCCATGCAGTGTGTGTGTGTGTGTGTGTGTATGTGTGGTGTAGCAGCTTCACACACTCCCACTGTGCTGCAAAGACTAGATATTTAATGCCATGGTCTTTGATTGCAAACACACTCTTAACATTACAACATATGAACATCCGCCTATTTCTATTCTTTGGCTACACTGATTCTAACAAAAACAAATCAACAGAGCTAAAACTGAAAAGGAATGTCCAAACCTTCCAAGGAAGCCAAGAAACCTTTTACCATGCCAGATACACTATCAACCACGAAACAATACAAGTAAAAGCTATAAAAAACGAGACAACCAGTTGACATAATACAGTCCTAAATCCTAAAATTTATAGACAAAAAATTGAGAGCTGAATTGAATTGCTCCAAAATTACCTCCAATAAAATCATATCTTGGTTGTTTTATAAATGTGTGTGCACAAGAGACACATTTTTCAAATGGGCAGGGGCTGGCACTGGTACCGTGACCTGAGGTGAGGTGCAGACTCTTAGACCTTCAAGTAAACCTAAATTAATGATGAATAATGGACTGAGGTACAGAAAACAAGCAGCGAGAAATTTAGCAATGAATTAGTGAGAAAATGTGCCTTTAAATTACTATCTTATTCCCCTGTAAACCAATCACCAGTGTCACTTTCATTTCATAATATTAAATAGCCTTCATTTTTTTATTGAACTATCCAAGTTAAGTCCTTATTCATAGAAGAAGAAAACATCTCAACACCAGATGACTTCAAACTTTAAACAACCCCACTAGAGAAACAGCTAATGTAGTAGTAGTAGTGGCTCTCATATAGAGAACACATACACTCACACAATTTTGTGGGTCTACTATTTGTGTTTTCCAAAACAGAGATAAACGGAGAGTGAGAATTAGAAACAAGACTCCACATGAATGCACTGTCTGCTGTGAATAGACAACTGTTAACTAACAACAAGGTGATCATTTGACAATGTGTTTACAGCTTGTTGCACCACCACAAAGTGGATTACAAAAGAAATCAATTAATGGCGACGTTCAGTTGAGGCAGTAGATGCTAGGACAGATGTTAGTTGGTGGGTGTTTACTGTATCTGGCACTTGGGGAAACCTTGCTATATTCAGGAAGTTAGACATCATTAATTGCATTTAATTATGCTAATTTCAAGTATGCTGCAGTAATTCAATTTAATCCAATCTTCTTACTTTCGTCTCTTTGTTGCTCCCATTTCCTCCATCCAAACATTTTTTCTCCTCCACCATGTCTTTCCACCACCTCTTCCTCTTTTTCTCTATCCCTACTTCTAATTCTCCTCATTGCTCTCTCCCCCATTTCCCCATCTCTCTTTCTCTTTCATTCGTTCTGATAAGAGCCTGTTCTCTTTTACATCTCAGTCTGACTCCATTACAGCTAATAGAGAGAGGCCATCTTGCCACTGACACACATAAGCACACTCAAACACATAGGAATATCGGGGGACCCCAGTGGATGCTGGGAAAATAAAACATTGTGTGAATGTCTGCAGAGCAAAGATTCACCACCACATTTAGTTCATATTTAGCCCTGACAGATAAATAACATGGCTATTTGGACTTTTAAACCCTTGTACTATTAGATTCAATCTGCTCTAGTATATGTTCATATTCAGACAATGAACATCCATTGTTATGTTATGTTATTAAATATACACACACACATATATACATGTATACATATATATGCATATGTATGCAAACAGCTGCCAATTGCACATCCAGCAACTAATACTACTATATTCCATCATTTTGTTCTGATGAATGTTCACTCTCTTGTACAATGGGGTTTTTAGAACTTTTTTGCTGAACACTGCTGCCTTCTGAAACAAAGTTGGTGAGGGCGTTAAGTGTAAACCAAAACAGTAAAAACGGAAAACAATGAGAGCTGAGGGGAACTGCAGAGCTAGTGATGATGTAATCTTTATAAATTATTCATATAAAGACATTGATTAGGGCAGCTTTAAGTAAGATCTTAAATTCATAATTTTTAAATGATTCACATCATGTTATTGAAACTGTTCACATGTAGTAGAAGTGGAAAATGCTAACTAGCAGCTTTAAAGTAATAAAATGATCAATGTCAACCTTTAGAAACCCCCAGTGTGTGGCACGAGCACTGACTGAAAACTTACAGCGTGAGTTGAATTCCTTCCAGACCCCGCCCTCACACCCTCCTATAGTGTCTGCCATGACAGGGTGATTACAAATGGAGAACAGGGGCTAGAGCGGTCAAATGGTTCAACAATAGAGTGTGTGTGTTTGTGTTGTTATGTTTCATTATGTGTGTGTGTTTCACTGTGTGTGTGTGTGTGTGTGTGTGTGTGTGTGTGTGTGTGTGTGCAGTGTGTATCAGTGTATTGGCTGCTGATGAATAGCTGCCTCTTTAGGGAACTTATCTCTTTAAGTGTTGCGGCGGTGAGGGATGACATCATTTGGATCCCCCGGCTAACTGGCTGCCATGACGACACCTCACCAACCTATCCATTTACCAGATGGCCTGATAGTGTCTGTACACGCACACACACACACAGGTAATAGGAGGCCATGTGGAAATTACAGCCAGAGACTGTAGCAGCTCTCAGCACTGATACACACACTGCTGTGCTGGGGACACACACACAAACACCCACTAGCACAAACACTGATAATATACACCCAGTCGCAGATGTCTTACAAACACGCACACTAAAGCACATAACCCCACCCCCTACCTTGTCTTATCACAGCTTAACAGAGAAAAAAAGCATTGAGAAGGAAAAATTAAGTACTGATCAAATTAGCAGTTTTTTAAAGCATCCCTCATGGATGTCTGTGTGTGTGTGTGTGGCAGTGGTGGGTTGGGGGGTTTCAAGGATTTAATGAACCCATCACATGGCAAACAAAATGGAAAGGCCAGAAGCACACTTGACCTCCAACACACACAAACAAGATACATTTACATAAGAAAAACAAGGCACACACATCAAGGCCACATCAGTACATCACTGAGTGCTTCTTTAACATCTTTCTCACGTCCTTTTAGTCTTTAGTGATACACAATAAGCAGTACAAACACTTGAAAGTCAGAGGTGTGTTCTGGTGCAGAATAGTCAGCTTTTTTTGCAGCAGAAGTAATAATAATAGTAGTGTAACAGTAGAGTGGAGGTCTTCCTGCTGGCTGCGTGAATTGATGTTATTAGGTCGATAAGTCTTTATCTGGCTGCTAAGTAGCCTGAGAACTACACAAGTAAACTGACCGCTAGAGGCTGGCAAACGCATAAGAGAACTGATCAATAGTACACCAGGTGTTAAGCACTTAAAGGAATGGTTCAACAATTTGAAAAATAGTCTCATTTCATTTTCTTCCATAGAATGAGATGTTCAGATGATACCACTCTTATCTCGGTTGGACACAGTTATGGTAGAGTCAAGACAAACATCTCGAGGAAGATTTTCATGTCAGGCAGCTTACTATATACCCTTACTACCAGACAAGCAATAATGACGATGACCACATTTAAAATCACTTTTTAAAGTATCTATGGATTGCAACTATGATGTGGTTAAAGTTTAGGGAAAGATTTCTGTCACAGTTAATAGAAGGGCTAACATTCATTGCAGGTCTGTGAACTTAAGTCTCCTGTATGAAAATTATTTGGATCAAATACCCATCCCTCACTTGAGCTTTACATCCTTATTTTCTACATAAATTACATTACTGCTTGAATTGCCATAGAACACTGAGGTGGCAGATTGTCCGATATTTGTATCATTCTTGGCATACTGCACTATTCATTGTGCACTCATTCCTACTGATTAAACAATGAACATCAAACATATTCAACCAAAAGTAATATTAATGTTACATTCACAGCCCTTGAAATGTTAGCTTTTTAAAAAAGCTAACACTGCTTGTTTTTGTGGTTTGTCTAAGGAGTATGTGTCTGCTTCTTTATTTAGAACATTTCATTTCAGGAACTATGAACACTAATCATATTGGGATACAACATTTTTGAAACATGCATATACAAATCATTGAATAGGACTGAAAAAGGAAAAAGAAATCCCTTTTTTTTCAATCATCTTCCACAATAGTTCAACCTTTATTCTTTTTTCCTCTTCAAAGTTTTTTTTTTTTTTTTTTTGCAATTATGTGCTTTTGTTTTGGGATAATATAGAGCTTTTTAGCACACATGACTCTCCTTTATACCAACAATATCCCTTGTATTGTTTCCTAATTCCTGCCCTGTGGGTGACATCCCATAAAGAGTTGTTCACATTCACAGTTATTGAGTGGACTGCTCTGCACTATCACAGTGACAATTACTCATTCTTAAAATAAGTGGATTGTTCCTTTAAAGCTCTCTGGCCTGAGCTAATAGTTGCTATCAGTGACAATATAAGTCAAACAAATGCAGGTGGTAATGACGAGCTATATGTTCAGCCTTTCTGGACCTCATACTGAATATTCAGACTGGAAACAATACAAACACACACTGACCTCACTGACCTCACACATAAGCCGTGGCACACTTTACACACACACACACACACACACACACATAACACACACACACACATATACACACACAAGGGGAAACTTATTAGGTTATTATCTTTCCACCCCATAAAATAGGAATAACTTAAAGTGCCGCCGCAATTAATAACCCAACTATAAATCTGAATATTCCCCATGAATATTATTCTATATTACTCACACACACAGTGATCAGCAGGGTGTATGGGAGCAGGGAGAATGATAAAGCCATCACAAAATGTTCTGGATGAAGTGAGCCAAACATGAACGTGTGTAGCAGAGCATGTGAATGTGTGTGTGTGTGTATGTCCCATCAGAGTGTGTTCTGCATCGTAGCTTTATGCATCAACACACTGATGCATTCTCCATTTCCATGTTGAGAGGCCGTCCCCAGTCATATGTGCTGGATGCACTGGTTAAATCAATGCTCTACCCAGTAACCTCTAACACTGAACACACACACACACACACAAACAGAGCCATCTACTGTGACCTTGCTGGCTGTTACTAGAATAACACACACAAGATGCACAGTGTAGGTGGAGATATTCTTCAGGATGTTAAGGAATGTTAAGGAATGATTGCTTTCAAGGGCAACTGCTGCACAACAACAATCAGAATTTTTAAAGTAATATTTTATTTTATGAGCAAACAAACACCACAGTGACTTTTAAGGGATTTTGGCCCCTTTACTTGACCATCTGGCTTCAACATTAAGGATCATTCATGTATAATTACTTTTGACACTGTGGTATCCATTCTCTTTAGTCAGGTAAGCTGTTTATTGCTCAATGAAATCCACCACTGAAGCCTTCATGGCTGTAATCCACAATCCCTTCATAAAGAGACTATGCCTATTAGTTATACTCATGGTATAAAATAACAAGTATAAATATATATAATATAATATACTACAAACAGACAAATCAAAATGCATGGCTCCATCAATAATGGTATGGAATTACTTTTTCTCAATGATACAACAAACTTTTTTCACAAAAATCACAAGTAAGTAAGTAAAGCTCAAACCCAGCCCTCTTTGGGGCCATATTGCTTTGCCATACAACATAGAGAAGTCATTTCAGATCAGTCATTTTCAGATTTCAGAATGTGTGTGTGTACTGCGTGGGATGTTCAGAGCTGGAGTGGGTGACATCACCACCAGAGTGGAGAGGAGCTGTTAAAATCCACTGAAAAATTTCTCTTCAGCTTGCTCTCATCCCCACAATTTTCACTCTGCATAGATCATTTTACATACTTTTACAGGAACTTTTCTCCTGGACACAGACATGTAGTTAGCTAAACAAGGAGACTAAGCAAACTGACACCTCCATGTGACAGGTACGCTAACCAAGTGCCAAATCTACTCTCATGATAAATGAAACCAGAAAATTTAGAGGAAAACAGAGTGTACCAGTGGTCCAGTGATCACATTTTTAATGCCACACACAAAAAGTCTACATCACAACATTTATGAGACTCTTTTCTCTCTGATGGTATCATCATTTAGTCTATACAAGTTACAGTCTTCAAGTACACAAGAAGCAAGAGCTGAAGATGTGGCCTCAACGTAAGCTTTGTGAAATCAACTCCCTGAACCTGAACATTCGTTCATTAGTTTGAGTCACTGTGATTGGCTGATTCTACTGTTTAACTCTCAGTCTAATATTTATGCTAGCCTGTCTCACTGAGACATTTTTAACGTCAGTCATCTTGTCCTATCCAAGTAGAAGATAATAAACACTTTAGAGCTGCTCAACAAAGGAGTTACTCATGATCCTGACAACACTGTGTGTGTGTGTATTACTTATGTTAATATCAGTATCAACTTTTGAGTAGACCTACACTCACTGTGTACACAGATTACCATGCTTTGGTGTGAGAAACTAAATGCTATACATTTTAACTGTTCTATGATGAAAGGCGTCACCTTTTAATGTGGCTGAGCCACAATGAGCTGATAGATGACCTGACTCGGGGGATGTGTCCACCAAAAGTTTTTTCCCAGCTGACCCAAACACAGACACTCAGAGATCAGCAGTATGACTTTCTCCTCCATTGTTGTCATTGGACATATAGGATGGACCTATAGGACATATAAGCACTAGGAACTATAGGATGTGACAGCTGGTCTTTGTGGTATGTGTCCTGGGTTTGTCTGCTTTGCCTTTCCTCTAAGCAAGGGATACAGTACTGCTGTGGTCCAGCTTGCCAGCAACTACAGCAGAGCCATATTGTCACAGCCAACAGCTGGGCTCAATGTGTCGTCATACACAAGCGACAAGAAGGGAAGGGAAGTTGAAGGTCACAACATCAGCGTCAGCAGGAGTTTAATTTTACTTTGGCTTTACTTTTCAAGATTCTCTTTAAAATGAGAATCTGTTATCTACTGGTACAGTGATGAGGTGTAGGGACAGGTGGTGGGACAGCCGCTCCCCAAAAACCCTATTATTAGGCTACAGTTAATCAGAGTCAGATGCAAATGCAATCTGATTAACAGAGTGTTTACCACCTCGCTGCCATACTGTGCAGTAGATACACTCTCTAAAGAGAGCATGGCTCCGGGGGAGCAAGGCGGGAGGACAGCTGTCCGTATAGGGCCCTGTAATCTCCTCGAGTTCACTGTGTGACAGTTAGTCTGTGGTTATTTAAAGTAGCAAATGTGTTTGATAATACACCTCACCTTTTAACACGATACTGAAATAGTAAGGCCCTTGAGTTACCAAAAATTCATCACTAACTATAAACAAATACATATAAAAAACACAGAGTGGGAGGAATGGGGGTCAGCAGGGGGCCTGCTCTGTGTTGACCTAGACCTGGCTGAAGATTAGAGGTAAAATAATGTGTGTGAGTTACTGTAAAATTGAGCTCATTAGGTTAAACAAATAATCTGTTTAACCTAATCAGGAAAAATATTTTTTCACTTACCTCTAGTTGTTTAAAGCCAAGCAGTTTTATTTACCCAGGTTTTGATGTACCTGTCTCTGACATTTCTGCTTCCACTCCATACTGCCCCAACAAACATGTTGTTTGGGACAACTGACCGGGTACTTTAAATTACTATTTTTACAACATAATATATATCTGCTTATCCAAACATATACACCTTTAACCTTTACTAGATGTTAGATTAAGATCAAACTTCCAATCATTCTTCCTTATTATCTTTCCCTCACACACAACATACTGACAAAGTGGGGTCAAGACCACTGATTACACCTCCAGTTTATATGTTGTTCTTTGCCCCTAGATCCCTTGTTCTCTCTCTCCCTCGTGTCTTTCTCCCTATGTCTTTATGTCTTTGTCCCTTTATTTCCTCTCTCTGATCTATGTCCTACAGCTCAATCTTTTAGCTCCAACACTAACATTCTCCTCCTCCAGCCTGGCTTCAATTTCCCCTAAAGAGATACCATCACAGACGAGGAGACGAGAGAGAGAGGAGAGGAGAGGAGAGAGCTTGGTTTTTTGACATCTCTCACATACCCTCTCTCTCTCACACACACACACAAACACACACATCATAGCCACTCAGTATGTTGACAGATGTGGTAGGACAATAAAACAGTTTGTAATAGAGGTAATATGATTTAAAATACTATCTATTAGCCTGGATAGGCCTGTCAGGCGTGTGTATGTGTGTGTGGGAGATAAAACAATGAAGATGGCAGAAAGAATATAGGGTCACACATCTAAATCACACTATACACACAATCTCTCTCTCTCTCTCTCTCTCTCTCACACACACACACATACACACACAGTTCAGTTCATCCCATTAAAAAAACACAGGTCTAAGCCTCAAACCAATTCCTTGAATACAGATACACACACAGAGACACATGCACGCATTCAGTTTATACAGCACCAATAAGATCCATATGTCACATAAACACTCCTGATAAGAGGGAATATAGTGAGCAGTGATTCTCTAATAATATACATAATATCCATCCATCCATCCATTTTCATCCGCTTGATCCAGGGACCGGGTCGCGGAGGTAGCAGTCTGAGCAGAGATGCCCAGAACTTCCCTCACCCCAGACACTTCCTCCAGCTCTTCCAGGGGGGACCCCGAGGCGTTCCCAGGCCAGCTGAGAGACATAGTTTCTCTAGCGTGTCCTGGGTCTTCCCCGGGGCCTCCTCCTCCAGGTGGGACATGCCTGGAACACCTCCCTAGGGAGGCATCCAGGGGGCATCCGAAACAGATGCCCAAGCCACCTCACTGACTCCTCTTGATGTGAGGAAGCAGCGGCTCTACTCCGAGCTCCTCCCGAGTGACCGAGCTTCTCACCTTATCTCTAAGGGAGCGCCCAGCCACCCCCCTGCGGAGGAAACTCATTTCGGCCGCTTGTATCCGCGATCTTGTCCTTTCGGTTATAACCCAAAGTTCATGACCATAGGTGAGGGTGGGAACATAGATTGACTGGTAAATCGAGAGCTTCGCCTTTCGGCTCAGCTCCTTCTTCACCACGACGGTCACCAATTTACGGTACACGACGGACGCTGCACACGCAATGCGCAATGCACCAATCCAATCAGCTGCAATCCAATGCTGCTTCACACTCGGCTGCAAACCGCTCCAGCACAGGCTGAAGGTCCTGGCCTGATGATGAAGCCAACAGGACAACATCATCTGCAAAAGCATCATCTGCAAAAAGCAGAGATGAAATCCTGTGGTTCCCAAACCGGACTCCCTCCGGCCCCTGGCTATGCGCCTAGAAATCCTGTCCATAAAGATTATGAACAGGACGGTGACAGGACCGGTGACAAAGGGCAGCCCTGCCCTGCCGGAGTCCAACATGTAACTACTGGGAACAGGTCTGACTTACTGCCGGTGGCAATGTGAACCAAGCTCCTGCTCCAGGTCGTACAGAGACTGAACAGCCCTTAGTAAAGGCCCCCGGACCCCATACTCGCGGATGGTGCACTCCCCACAGAATACCACGAGGGACACGGTCGAACATGCCTTCTCCAGATCCACAAAGCACATGTGGACTGTTTGGGCAAACTCCCATAAACCCTCAAGCACCCTGCGGAGAGTATAGAGTTGGTCAAGTGTTCCACGACCGGGACAAAAACCGCATTGTTCCTCCTGAATCCGAGGGTCGACTATCGGCCGAATTCTCCTCTCCAGTACCCTGGCATAGACCTTCCCAGGGAGGCTGAGAAGTGTGATCCCTCTGTAGTTGGAACACACTCTCCGGTCCCCCTTTTTAAAAAGAGGGACCACCACCCCGGTTTTTTATACAGCACCAATAAGATCCATATGTCACATAAACACTCCTGATAAGAGGGAATATAGTGAGCAGTGATTCTCTAATAATATACATAATATCCATCCAGAGCCTCCAGAGGCACTGTCCCCAACCTCCATGCAATGTTGCAGAGGCGTGTCAGCCAAGACAGCCCCACAACATCCAGAGACTTGAGGTACTCAGGGCGGATCTCATCCACCCCCGGCGCCTTGCCACCGAGGAGCTTGTGAAACTACCTCAGTGACTTCGGCTTGGGTGATGGATGAGTCCACCTCAGAGTCCCCAGCCTCCGCTTCCTCACTGGAAGGCAAGTCGGTGGGATTGAGGAAATCCTCAAGTATTTATTATTATTCCATCGTCTGACAATGTCCCCAGTTGAGGTCAACAGCTCCCCACCCGCACTGTAAACAGTGTTGCCAGAGTACTGCTTCCCCCTTCTGAGGCGCCGGACGGTTTGCCAGAATCTCTTCAAGGCCGACCGATAATTCCTCCTCCATGGCCTCACCGAACTCCTCCCAGACCCGAGTTTTTGCCTCCAGGACTGTGTCCGGGCTGCGGCTTGCTTCCATTTGGCCTGCCGGTACCTGTCAACTGTTCGCATCAGGAGTCCCACAGGCCAACATGGCCCGATAGGACTCCTTCTTCAGCCTGAATGACGGCATCCCTTACTTCCGGTGTCCACCACCGGGTTCGGGGTTGCCACCGCCACGACAGGCACCAGAGACCTTGGGTCCACAACTTCGAACCGCTGCGTCGACAATGGAGGCAGAGAACATGGTCCACTCGGACTCAATGTCCCCAGCCTCCCTCGGAATCTGTGAGAAGCTCTTCCGGAGGTGGGAGTTGAAGACCTCCCTGACAGAGGGCTCGGCCAGACGTTCCCAACAGACCCTCACAATACGTTTGGGTCTGCCAGGTCTGTCCAACTTCCTCCTCTGCTGCCAGCGGATCCAACTCACCACCAGGTGGTGATCAGTTGACAGCTCAGCCCCTCTCTTTACCCGAGTGTCCAAGACATACGGCCGGAGATCAGATGAAACGACAACAAAGTCGATCATCGACCTCCGACCTAGGGTGTCCTGGTGCCACGTGCACTGATGGACACCCTTATGCTCAAACATGGTGTTCGTTATGGACAAACTGTGACTAGCACAGAAGTCCAATAACAGAACACCGCTCGGGTTCAGATCGGGGAGGCCGTTCCTCCCGATCACACCCCTCCAGGTATCACTGTCGCTAAATTGCCCATGTGAGCGTTGAAGTCCCCAGTAGAACAATGGAGTCCCCAGTTGGAGCACTATCAAGTACCCCTCCCAGGGACTCCAAGAAGGCCCAGGTACTCTGTACTGCTGTTCAGCCCGTAGGCACAAACAACAGCAAGAGACCTATCCCCAACCCGAAGGCGCAGGGAAGCGACCCTCTCGTTCACCGGGGTGAACTCCAACACACATGGCGGCTGAGCTGGGGAGCTATAAGCAAGCCCACACCAGCCTCCGTCCGCCGCTCACCCTGGGCAACTCCAGAGTAGAGTGGAGGGTCCAGCCCCTCTCAAGGAGCTGGGTTCCAGAGCCCAGGCTGTGCATGGAGGTGAGCCCAACCTGACTATCTCTAGCCAGGTACCTCTCAACCTCCCCGCACGAGCTCAGGCTCCTTCCCCCCCAGCGAGGTGACATTCCATGTCCCTATTGCCAGAGTTTTGGTCCAGAGGATTGGGTCGTCGAGGCCCCCTGCCACGACTGCCACCCAAACCCACATTGCACCGGCCCTCATCATGGACCTTCCTGCAATTGGGTGGTGAGCCTACTGGAAGGCGGGCCCACGTCCCGTTTCGGGCTGAGCCCGAGCCGGGACCCGGCCACCAGGCGCTAGGCGCCGCCTGCGAGCAGCCCCAACCCTAGGCCTGCCTCCAAGGTGGGGCCCCGTAACGCCAATAATCCGGGCGACGTAATGCAGGTCCTTGTTTTTTCGTTCTCCACGGTGGGCTTGTGAACCGCTCTAGGACCTGTTTGCCATGGGAGACCCTACCAGGGGCGTAATGCCCCCGACAACATAGCTCCTAGAATCATTCGGGCACACAAACCCCTCCACCACAGGTAAGGTGGCGGTTCAAGGAGGGGGATATACATAATAATAAACATAATAATAATACTAACGTTAGAGTAGGAACATACCCTGCACTCAAGTTCAACTAGACTGAAATAACTTTCTGTATGAGATACATGACTAATACACGCACACATATACACACATATGTTGCCTAATACCCACATTTGTAATGCAGGATTGAAATGATTACATTCATTTAGCTATATATACTATATATATACTAACTGTATCAAGTGCAACATTTAGAAACAGTATGAGACAGAAAGAGTTTACTCATGGGCCAGTGTCTGAACAGATGAGTTTTCAGTCCACAGTGGAAGATGTGTATAGTTTCTGCTGGCCTGATGTAGCTGGGCCTCCCTCCTAGCGAGCAGTACCGTTTGGCAGTAGCAGAGCATAATGGACAGGCGGTAGTGTGTGTGGTTTCACCACGAGACAAAGACACACTCTGCAGTGTCTCTACACCATGCAGTGTCTGAGAGTCTGGTGCTGTGCATAGTTTTTAAGTTTTTAGCCCAAAAACTTGAACCTACTGGTGGCAATAGAGGTCAGGGGATCACCAAAATGATGGAGATTGTTCCTCTGGGGAAAAATGCCTCTACATTTTTCATAGCAATCCATCCAATAGTTTAAAAGATATTCCTTCAACTAAACAACAGATTGCCATTAAATTAACCAAGCACATTCATGCTCCAATGTGAATAAACCAATTTTATTTAAGATTAACATTACATTTTTATAATGCAACTATATGGAATGGGATTGTCAGTGTGTTATTTGATGTGATTCATACTTTTGATCACTGGTAGTGCTTTTGACTTTTAGGAATTGTTAGTTGAGAAAAAAAATGGAAAAAACAAAATAGTGATGAACGGCTTATAATCGTATTTATATTTACACATACATTCCTAAGTGCATAATAATATTTACATGCACACATCTTAAATCTGTGGTGATAACAATATCCAGCCAATTAAGAAATTATTGAGCATGCTTGGCCAATTTCACTTAAACCCAAGCATTCACATTCTCAGCACAGATAAGGCAGAAAATGGTGCTAGTCTGGGGGAGCCAACTGGTGAGTAAAAGGGGGAAAATACAGAGCCATAAGCATCATCCACTTCGATAGCCTTTAGATGGAGTAAAAACCTCTAGGCAAGCCTAGAAGATAGAAGACGTATCAACATGGACAGAGAAAATAAAGGAGCTGTGGAAAAACAGAGCAGTGTTTGCAGAATCCAATTGAGCTGACACTTTTTCAGCCACATACCATTTTCTGTTGTTTACAGCTTTATGAGTGGCTGACCCCAGTGTGTCTGTGTTTTCGTGGGTGTGTGCGTATGGGTGAGTGGCTGACCTGTGTGTTTGTGTGTGTGTGTGTGATTGAGGTTGATAGATGTTGACAGCTGCGGAGAATCACTTTCCTGTTGGTAAAACACCATATTGACCCTGTAGCCCCATCACAGGCAGAGGTTAGCTATACTGAAACCCAGCAGGCAGAGTGGGGTTGACACCCAGCTGAGGGCTGTGCTTGAACCCACCACATTACACTGACCCACAGAGCACCCTGGACACACACCGACACTCACCTCCCATCCAAAAACCCCACACCCACTAGGGCTAGACAATATATGGAGCCAAGCAGACTTTCACACCCTCCGGCAGACATATTGGAGGTATACATTTCAGGTCAGGCAACAATGCATTTGAAGAGTACTTCAGCAAACTAAACATGGAAAGATGTTAAAGCAGTATTTATTGATTTCCAAGCTGTTAAGTCACACTGACACACTGTATTAAAAAAAAACTTGGAGATCCACAAAAATACAAAACAGACAGGATTTAAGTTAGAGGAGGAGTTGCAATTTAACAAAATAAGTCATTGCGCCTCTAATTATTATCCACATATGCTCTCACTGACTGGTGCAGGTAATGTTAAAATCACTGCACCTCTCATAGATACATAAAAACAGTTTTAATGGGGCTTAATTATCACTGTTTTTTAATGTTGTCTTTAAGTAAATAATTGTTTTGAGTGTGTGTGTTTTGGTTAGTTTAACCAGTGAGTTAACTGGTTATGATAAGACATATAGATGTCAAATATTGCTGCCATCGTTGACTGCAGTTCAGTATAACATGTGTGCAATAATTGTGCAGCCCTGTGTGTGTGTGTGTGTGTGTGTGTATGTGTGTATGTATATAAACATATAAACACACACACATATATATCCTGTCCATCAGCAGCTGCTTCTGAGAGGCCACTGAGCCTGACACAGTACCCAGTGGAAATGAAAGTTGCACTGGGAAGGGTGAGTTGCACTCACATTTGTAACCCTGTGTCCCCAGAGTACTGCTGGAAATAACCATTTGTTGCTCACCTGATCAGGGTTAAAACACATCACGGCGTCACCTGGTGTGGCCTGGAGTGAAACAGCCATCCCAGTGACAGGCTGCTCTGGGGCCACTTTAATTCATGTTACTGTTAGGTTGTATTTGGCCACCCTGAATTAATAACAAGGTTGGTCAGCCAGCAGGACCCCGCTGTCCTCCATATTTCTGTCTCACAGAGCCCAACACTGGGTTGAGCTGCTGGTCGCTTCTGTGTCCCTTTTCAAGGTGGCTAATATAGCGCCCACTGGCCATTGGTGGTGATAGTGGGTGTGTGTGTGTGCGTGTGTGCATGTGTGCATGTGTGACAGTGAATAAAGTCTGTAGGTGAGGGGTTATTCACCTAGAGAGTACAGGCTGTAATTTAAAACAACTAGAGCAAATCATTCCCTCCCTCTTTCTCTGTCTATTTCTCTCTCTTTCTTTGTCTCACTTGCTTGTTCTTTCACATTTCACTCTCTCTCTCAGTCTCTCTTTCTCTTTATTACATCGATAAGCAGGCAGCTCATTGGTGGAGATTACTAAAACATCCTGCCTGTCTCAGCAGTGCTCTGTCAACCCGGTGTGTGTGTGTGGTTGGGGTCAGTCAGTCAGCCCCATCACCCAAAGTGACCATGGGGAGTATGTCTTTTAACCACTAACTCTCTCTCTCTCTCTCTCTCTCTTACACTTGTTCCTCAATCTCCACCAACTGTTCTCTCTATCTGTCCCCTCTTCTTAGACCAAGTCTGTCTGCATTCATGTCCCATGGGAATGGTGATCAGAACCATCCACTGTCCACTACACAACTGCAAATATGGAGTCTGCAAGACCAGAGTGTGACAGTTCAGTAGTTTCAAATAGTTTCTTTTACCAGATTTTCTAATTAGATCCATCATACTGTTTAAAAGAATACATGGGTGGAACACAGTTAATCTCTAATGTTTTAATCCTCCCCTCCTCTTTCCATTCCCAGTGTTATTTTTTTATCTTGTAACAAACTGGTACTGAAGATAATATATGTAAAATTAACTTCTAAGTATTTTGGGCATTCTAACATGTTGGCTTATGACATCTAAACAACTAAAAAAAAAAAACTATACAATTTTGTAAGTGATCTAATGGTCAAAGACATTCTCTTGGATGTCTCCCTGTTCCTGTTAAATTTCCAAAGCTTTCATGCCAGCACTTTCAATTAAAAGAGTGGATCCACTGAGTATACTCAGTACTTTTACTTGTTTTTTATGAAGTTTTATGCTGCACAACCCTTAGGTCAAATTACAAGTATGTGGACACCTAACCATTACACTCATATCTGAAAGCTAAACAAGCCATTTTAAAACCACAGGCATTAACAGGCAGTGTACTGCTACAGCTCTTTGAGTTTCAGGCCTTCCACCATATGTTGAACCTGTTCCAGAGTATCAGTCAGATCCAACACTGCTGCTGGGTAATAAGGCTTGGCCAACGGTGTTAGATGAGTCAAGTCAAGTTCCTCCACACCAAACTGGGAAAACCATTTCTTTATGGAAATGGCTTTGTAGGTATAGTACTGATGAAACAGGAAACAGTCTTCTTTAGTTTGTGGCAACAAAATGTATGGCACATTGTCTTAAATATCACTGTATACTACAGCCAAGCCAGTACACAAGTATTTGGACAGGCCTTTTGGCCATAGAACATGAATCACAGGTGGAGCCAGAGGAGTCTGATTATTATCACAGATTATCTGTCTCATGTTCTACTGTCAGGACAGAGTAGACAGTTTTAGTGAATATGACTAGAAGTTGTTTTTATATAGGTTACCCACTTCTGTTAGATTCTAACAACTAAACAGTGTTGATTAGCTTAACAAAGCTATTTTCCACCTACCCTAAAGTGCATGAATACCAATACATGACTACAAGTCAAACATATTTTTCCTGTGTGCATTAATAAACAAAACAGTGTTTTATCGCATACTATAATTACAATGTGCCAGAGGTTAGGTTTACTATAGAGCACTTGGCCCATTAAAATTCTTATTCTTCACCATTACGTTATAGCTTGTAATAATGTACTTCCTGTTTACATGGACAGCACTATAGGTGTTTCCTAGCAAGTGATTTATAACACATGAATAAAATCTTAAAAAGCTAGCTATTTCTGAGTTTTTTTTTAAGTAAATCAGTCGTTTCAAACTAGCTAGCTGCTCCTCCACTGCTACTTGAGAATATGTCCTCCTCTCTTCTCCTCCCTCTCCTCTATTAGAGTTGACCCCTACATAAAACACCGGTCTGTAATGACAGACTAAACTAATGCCATTCATCATCCGCTTGGCTTTGACACTGCTCTAACCTCACTGTTCTTTCACACATGCACATATACACCAGTCAAGCAAAACCTAGTGGGTTGAATCACTGAACACACACCAACAAAGAGAAACACATAGAGTGCACATATATGGCACACAGCAGTCCCCCCAAAGACAGAGGTCTCCCTACAGAGCAGAGCAGCAAAGTGGAACTAAAGTAAAATAGCATAGTCTAGGAAGCTGTGTGTGTGTAAGAGTGAAACATGAGTCTGATTGCTGTAAAAGTCACTGGCCACCTTGCAGTATCCTCAGGCTCTGTGCCTTTCTATTTTGTTAAACCTCATTGGCTGCTTGTAGCCTTGCAGTTTTAGAGGATTGTGACTGAGAAGTTGCTGGTCTGAGTCCCCGATGCAGCTGGACACAGTACGTATGTCTTCATTTTCACATGTACTATGCACGACTACATAAAGATTTGACTTTGTGGCCTTCACGTCAACACAGTTCATTTCTCCGTATGAGCTATTGACTGGCCGCCTATTGATCTCTACACAATGTATCTCACAAATCATCTGTCTGTCGATCAATAGAGAAATCTCCCGGAAAATTCATATTGAGAAGTCGTGTGTGCTTGCAGCTCGCCTGCTGAATGGGAAATATTGAATGTTTAGTTGATTAATCGGGCTAGTTTAAATTTGGCCATGGCAAGCTCTATTAAAACAGTGGCCGGTGTAAATCAAGATGCTGCCATTTGTGATTGAAATGAGCTGAGCTTTGCACACACAGTTGCTGAGGATAAATCAGTGGTGGGGTTTTTCTATTTTCATTGGCAGTAATAACCAGTAATAACTGGCAAAGCCAAGGTCTTTGTTATGACAGATAATTCACATTTGATAGTGAGAGTGAATAAGAGTTGATTGTCTGTTCACCAACTGTATGTACTGTATATTAAAGATAAACTGGTAACACTTTACATTAAGTCACTCTATTTGATATTCATATGCATTATATAAAAGTTTAATAAATTATTTTAAAAATCCTATAATGTATTGCAATGCCAATATTATCCAGATATTAGAAATAAGATGTGGTCAGTCAGTGTTGTCTACCTCTAATTTGATGGATATGATGCAGTTTGACTATTGTATTCACTAAGCTGATCAATACAAAGCAGACTGCCATTTGGACACCCTTAACCACAACTGATTCTAAACAGACCATTTGAAAGGAGTCCACTGTGCAGTTACTCTTGTTTTACTTCTGTTTTGTTTTGTCAGTGTTTACTGAAGTGAATCATTTGCTTACTTTGTTAATCGGGTCATTAGTTTATTATATAGTGCAGCGTCAATGCTCCGTCACTGACACTTACCAAACAGGGGATAAAAAGAAGAGTCTACAGTCTTGTCAGCAATGTTGTAATGTTGTACTTGTACCTGGACAGTAGTGCTTTGGGCCAATAGTAATAATAATAATGTTAACATGGTCACAATGACAATGCTAATATGCTAATATTTATCATGTTTAGTTTAGTGTGTTAGTAACCCTGGCGTGTGCACACTGGGAATGCTGTGGCAGGGCCTGGGAACCAGAGGGTTGCCAGTTCAATTCCCCCACGGACCTGACTTCATGGAGGCGGACTGGTAGCTGTAGAGGTGCCAGCTCACCTCCTGAGCACTGCTGAGGTGCCCTTGACCAAGGCACTGAACCCCAGACCTGCTTGGGGTGCTCACTCTGGCATCTCTCTGCCAGTTTGTGTTTGCATTTGCATTTGCATGTACATGTGTGTGTATTCCTATGTAAAAATGTAAAGAAATAACAACAGAGTGTAAATGTAAATTTCCCCATGAGGGACTAATAAAGGGTGTTCTTCTTCTACTAAAGACTGAGACTGATGGGTAGGTATTTGGTCACAAACCAAAGTATTGGACAAATTTTGACCTGATGACAGCAGAGGGTCACCAAAGTCATTGATCAGTATATTTGTGCACATCTCACTGAAAAACATAGAAGCAATGTTTCCATGTTTTGCCATAAACCAAACCCTGGCAGTTTGTCTGATTAACTACTCCTTCTCTAACCTTTGTTACAGGACAATTGTGAAACACTGTGACCTACACACTCACACACAAAGACACGTAGAGAAGGTACGTGTCAGCGAAGGGCATAAGCCTGGTGTTTTAATTTGGAGAGTAGATAACATGATGTTATCAGGACTGAGAGATGACAGACTGACAGACAGAGACAGACAGAGGAAGATGACAAAAAAGGGATGTAGAGAGACAGAAAGATATAGACAAGATGTTCAGATACTATAACATTTTTTTTATCAGTTTTTAAATCACATGATAGCTTTTGCGAGAGCCCTATTTTGGGGAGATGAGGGGTGGGAGGATACTGTACACCCATAAATGAATGCACCCACCTTCTTGGAAAAATATACTATCAATACATTTCTTAATAAAATTCTTTAAGAAATAGAAAAAATATTCACTGTTGCAAAGTTATTTTAATGACCCTCCACAAAGAAACGATAAAAATACTAATGCACAGTGGACAAGCAATGCTTTGCATTATATTGTTAAACTGAACAGACTGAGGTGTGCAACGGATCAGACAGTTATGAACATGCCCACAGCCTCAGTTGTTACTCTAAACTAAGCTAGCTAAGCAATACTGGCTACACAGTAAAACATCACAGAGATAACACTGCAGTGAAAACACACCATCATACAGTAGACTATATATCAAATTATATCAACACCCTACACACTTACTGTAGGACTGAAATACAGGACATATACAGAAAAAAAACAGCAGCACCACGAAAATTACAAACAACCTTATTTTCTCAAATAAGGTTTTTCAGCTCATGTATCTTTCAGGACAGCCTGGCTCTCCAGCTTACCTGTATTTCACAGTTTTATGCATTATGTGTTTAACAGGTATTTGAGGTTTCTGTGGGATACTGCTTATAAATCAGTGAGGATTAACTTTAATTTATCTATTTATTCACTAAGATACAGTACAAGTGTAAAAGTTCAAATTCTGAATTCTGAGGATATAGTACAAGTCTTCTGCTAACTATTTTTTATCTGTGCTTGAAGGAGACTGGTATCAGCAGAGAGGGTGGGATGATATTTGAAGTCAGGAACAGTAGAGACGATGACCTGATGAGAGATGGACAGATAAGTGGACGGATTGATGGAAACCAGTCAGAGAGAAGGTTAGGCTGAGAGGATTAGAGGAGCACTGGAACATGATACACTACAAACACACACATACATGCTTTGTATAGTGAGTTACAGCCAGTTGATGTGAGTGAACATCACAAGTAATACAGCAGATTTACAGCTAAGGACAGCAGTGGTACATGGCACAAAGCACAGCAAAGGGCACACAGCATGCGTGAGTCAGTTTTTATCATTTGGTGGCCAGCAGTTAATGGTGCAGTTGTCAAGCAACAATCACCACGGCTAAAGGTTGAGTCTAGTGCAAAAGTATCTGAAACTACAGTTTCTTAGCCACTGGGTGATGTCTCTAAGCACTGATTTCAGCCACTAGAGCTGGGTGTAGATTCCTGAAATAGTTTTCCTAATTGTTAATTGCGATTTGATAGTTTCCCTGATGGCCCATTTATCCAAAAACACACTGTCTGTGCAGTTAGAAAGAACTTCCCAACTTCTTTTAGGAAATACCAAGTGTGTCCACTGGGCTGACTGGATGTTTGTCTGATGGGTCGTTTGTTGGTTTAAATCCAGTTGTCGCAAAACTGTACTGTTGAATTGACAGCTGTTCTTCATTGTTGATGCAAAGAAAGTGGAAAGAAGGAAGGAAAAGAGAAGGGAATGAGGAAAAAGGGAAATAAACTGTTGATTCCTATAGCTCTGAACATTGCTGTCTATGTTCCATTGTCTAATGGTCTCTTTTTGCTGAGCTACTACTGTCAATCATTTTATCTCTGATACAAACTGACTTTTGTGTAACTAGTAATGGTTTCTACTTACACTGACTTTACTTGGCCCTCTCACAGAGATGACCTGGTGTAGGATGGCTGGGCTGCTGGGCCAGATTTTGTGATTTTTGTGTTTTTGTTTGTTTTATGTTTAACTATTTTGTGTGTCTATTTTGTTGTTATAGTTCTACAACCCTTTGCAACCCTCTTAAACTGTGACAGTGTTAGTATCACTATTAACTTTTACTTTCAAACTGGATAACATTAAAAGTTTGAAATCAGTCATCTCAGTATAAGTCTTCTGTAGTCCATGTGTGAGTAGTGCAGCACAATCCTAATATTATTACAGTGTCCAAAATATGTATTGTTTTTGTTTTTTTCCTGTTAAATTAATGTCTTTGTTTCTATCTTTAATCTCATGCTTATTTGTATTGTGTTAGAGAGTTAGTGAGATGAGATGGCTCATCTCAAGGGGTTTATCCCAATGAATAAACTTGTACAAGTAACATTTTATTGTAATGAGTAGAAGTGATGACCAACACCAGGAATGTCAAATCCAAGTTGTAATAAACTGTAGTTTTTTAACTTAAAAATGTAATGTAAAATGTTGAATGATTCTGATTCTAACAGCATGTGATGTTGTAGATATTCATTTCTTTTTAGAATACAGAATATATGATTGTAAACCTATGAAACACGTTTCAGTTTTTTAAGGAAAACCGTTGAATAGAGGTAATGATGTCAGGAATTAGGTTCGTTATAGCATTTTAAGTCATGTATACTGCAACAAGGTGTAAGTCCAAAGATACAGCAGCATCGTCACAGTGACATCAGAGCAGAGGATGAAAACACAGAGAGAAGGAGGTTGGCTGCTGTGTGTTCTGTTAATGACCGCAGGATTTATTCAATAAACCGTTTGCCTCTTAATTAATGCTCTAATTAGACTTCCTTCCTCTTACTGCCACCCAGCCAAACACATACGGTCTCACACTCACATGCAATGCAAGAGAGGTGGTGACCTTGTGATAACCTGTGTGTTCATCATTCAGTGACCATGCCCCAGCACTGACACATCACATACACACACAATGTAAACATGAACACACACAGTATGCAAGGAAATTAACACTCATACATGCACCTTGACCATTACCATCCACAGTGCAGATGTACTCCCCGTGACAGTTGAATATTATCCACAAAGACTCAGATTAAATGTATTCATCAGTGGTCCAGCCCACGGCATCTTAATATCCACTGAGAATTAATTAATGGGTGAGAGAGGCAGGAGACACGCGGGGGTGGGGTGGTGGGGTGTTAAGCTACAGAAGCCCATTCAAAGAGCCCTTTACAACCTTTACAGTCACCAGATCTCAATCCAGTTGAAATGTGGAATATCTTGAGAGTTCCATAGAGTTCCATAAACTTGACTAATAATAATGTAATGAAGCTGCTCTGTTTTTGGTGGCCTGACTCCATGCTTAGACACTTTTTCTTTTCCTTTTTTTCCTTTATTTTGCCACCTTTCTGTATTTTATATAAGTTTAAATTAACTTTTTAAGTTCACAGGATCCATGAACCGAAGAAAAACACAGGAGGGGGGATCAAAGGTTGGATTTCAAAAACAGCTCTCATAATCTCATACAGAACATGTCAGAAGTATACTATTCTGGTAAGTCACTTATTTATGGCATTTAAAGTGACAGTAGACAAGTGACAAGAGTGGACAGAGTGGACTTAGCTTGAAAATTTGATCAGGCCAAGGTCAAGGTCCCTTCCCCTCTTTCTATGTTGCACTACAGGCAGTTCCATAGCAGCGCTCCACAGCAGAGTCCTTTTTTAAGCTGCTTTTCTTCATTGCTCTTCCATTTGCAATATGTGCTTGTGGTCAGAGTCATTTTTACTTTCTGTAGGACTCCGAAGTCATTTTCTCATTGCTTGGTAGTTGAGTTGTTGTTTATCATTCATTTCGTCTGCTCCAAGTTAACTCATGCACAGTGGAGTGCAGCCTGTACAGGAGCAGTGGCTCTGTCAGATACTCTGTTCTGATTGGTTGTTTTGAGTTCAGGTGTGGTGAATTCTTGTCCAATGAGCTTAGAGGCAGCAGGTGGAAGCCAGAGGAGTCTGATTTTATCACAGATTATCTGTCTCATGTTCTACTGTCAGGACATAGAGACAGTTTTAGTGAATATGACTTCCTTCAGCTTTACTTAGAAACTGCATTAATGAATATTTTGTGGGCAATTGACCACATGTCTATTTGTAATGTAAAAGGGGCCAGTTGTAGCAATAAATTCACAGTGAATTATCATCACTTTTGCTGTTAATCTCAGTTATACAAAGCTTTCTAAGAGCTTTGAGTTTGTTGCTTTGGTTTTACAACCTGCACTTTTTTCCTCTTTTTGCTTTAGTCTCATAGCTCCCATTAACCTTTGGAAGCAGTTTTGAGTGAAAAATCTCTGATACACCCATTGTATCAGAGATTAACTTTGTCTGCTGTTTGGTGCTGAACAGCTACACTAGCTGTTCAGCACCAAACAGCAGACAAAACAGCAAACAGCAGACAAAGCAGACAAACCAAACAGCAGACAAAGTTGATTACTAGCTGGTGACTATTTTTCAGCTTTGTCATTGTAAGTAGATGCACAGCTCAGAATGAATACTAACATTGCTTTGTGTTTGCTGAATGGGTAAATATGTAACTGTTTGCTCTAACAACATGATAGTATATCAACGTTGTGTTTTCAGCTTGTGGCCAAAAGAACTCAATCAGTGCTATTGCCATTAGCCAAAAACCATCTAAAACTAAGATCAATAATATTTCCAATAGGGAACACGTGATTTGCAGAAATATATTTACCACCAATGTGTTAATTTTATAAGTCATTTATCATGTGAAAATGCATATTATTCACTTATTCCAGCTTCTCGAATGTGAGGATTTTACTGGATTATTTCAATTTTCTATCACTTGATTCTATTTCTTGATTTTGGAGTCTTTGTTGGAATCCAAAACTTTGGGCCCTGGGAAATTGCAATCATATTTTTTCACAATTTTCTAACTGATACATTACAATTCAGAATATCCCACCCATATTTTGCCTGATGAGTTAAGCTTGGGGTGATTCAATAGTTTAGATCATCAAGACTTTGTGGGTTTGGCACACATGAAATGTAATTTATTTCTGAAATCAGCTGACCAATCAGAGTGGCTTGTAAAGCTATAGTGGAAGTCAAACCAAGTCCCTCACCTCAGCACTCTTTGCACACACACGACTATTATTTTACTTCACATTCTGCCCGTTATTTCCTATCAATTCAAGTGATTAATTCCAATCAGTGGAAATGCAATATGGGGTTG
Organism: Scortum barcoo; assembly: GCA_023238725.1. Taxonomy (NCBI): domain Eukaryota; kingdom Metazoa; phylum Chordata; class Actinopteri; order Centrarchiformes; family Terapontidae; genus Scortum; species Scortum barcoo. The sequence goes on from CM041554.1 coordinate 28,388,256, forward strand.
TTCAGTGTGTATAACACTCCTAAGAATACCCACTTCCATGTATGCCAAAAACAGCATAACGCATCTGTTTAATACAGCATATTAACTTATAACAAATACAAGCAAATAGATATAATCAGATCATTTTTTTCTCCCAGTAAATTAAAATGTTTGATAGTTTTTAGATGACACAATAAGTGGCCAAATGCTGGGAGAGAGAGAGTGATAATTAAAAAAAAACTGCAGCACTCCTGTGTTTCGCTACCCTGTGCCGCCATCCTGTGGATATTCAGAATACTGCAACCAGACATTTTAACAGATGGGTAAATGAGGGTTGTATTTCCAAAAACACAGAGGAAATACTAACCTGAAAATTCCTAGAACAGATTCTAAGCTTAAGATCTCAAACTGCCTCCAAGAAAAGAATGAACATGAACATGTATTTGCACTACAGCAAGCTTCATGCTAAACAAAAAAAAGAAACATAAATAATCCATTATAGATCATTATTGTTATCATTAACATTCCCCATAACACATTTATGAGGTTATATTACAGTGTTGTGTTTTCAGCATGTTCAAGTGCCCAGGAATAGATGAAAAAAAAATGAAGCTTTAAATATCACACAACAGTATATTTTTAATGCTAATTAAGTTAGTATACAAGGACATTGTTAAAGGCACAGTCTGTTATGACTTTTGAGTCATAGATTCAGAGGGATTGTGAATACAATTGTTCATATTGTTTAATATATTTTTATTCACATCATATTGTTCAGTCATATTTCTCTAAGTACTGTTACTCTGAGTGAGGAAATTCAGTTATAAAATATGGTCATTTCTCTGAAGCTGTTCCATTAGAACTCCTTCTACCAAAGAAATGGTCCTTAACTGTTGGGACAATATTTCTGGAAAGACAAGATGCAAGATGTGTTTTCAAATGTATTGTAAAATAACTCGAGCATCAAACATGAGTGTTTTGAAAGAGCCGATAGCTGATCTCCAGTCCTTGTCAAACACAGCCGAGGCTGTCTGCTGTAATGTATCTCCCAGTCCTCCAACAGGCTGAGTTGGAGCAGTTCCGTCCATGTACAGTAGGCGGCGGTATGTTTTCATTAAAGGCAGTAACCCGTTAACAATATCAAAGAAGAAGAAGAACCATAGCAACGATTAAACAAAGATGGCGGCATCACCTGCTGTGTTGTGGTCTACTTCGAACCTCTTCTGTTTATCGCTCTTGTTCAGCGCCGTCACTACAAATGGAAATACAACTAGCTACATCTTGAACATGACTTTGTTTTGGGAGCAGAACGTCACATATGACTCTACGGACAATTATCCAACCACGCAGCCGACAGAGTTTGAGCCAACAACCCAAAGACCGACCTCCGGCAGCACACAGGAGCCCGCCCAGCCGACACTGCCCATCGACCCCCTGCCCGCCGCTGGCCGGCTGCTCAGTCCTGTCTCCAGCGGTGAGCTGTCGATTTACCGCACTAGACTGCTGAACACACTCTCAGTTCTTTGGATTATAACAAGTAGTTGGTCAGCTTAGGTCTACACAGCTGTTGTGGTAACTGGCTTGTTAATGTTAGCTGTTGCAGTGAGGCTTCAGAGATTCGGAGATTAACTGACATTAGCTAAATGCAAATCTAGTTCAGTTGTTCACTAATCAATATATCAATTGATACATTGACAGTTTAACTAAATCAGTCATCCTTTCATGTATTTATAAAGTAGCAGTCAGGTTTAAAATAATTAAAAAAAACATTTTTCTTTCTTTGTTTGCATAGCATTTGAAATGTCTACACACAGGTGCACACCATCCCTTCATGTAACTACAGACTGTACATACAATATGCATGATATGACTGTGTAAACATGACAGTTATCTTTATTAAACGGCCCAGAACACGTTTTTGAAAGTAATAACTGATTATGATATAAACATGCCACAGATATACTCCAGATAAACTTTTATATCTACTTATATATATCCTGCAAAGCTTTGTAAAATGCATTTATACACATGCAAAGACAAAATCAGCATGTAACATACATTTTTCTCTGTCAGATAACCCCAATGGTATAGGTAGTTAGTTGAAAAACTCTTAATTTTCTCAGTAATATGGATAAAGGTTAAAGTGGAAATACGTAGCTTGTATAAAAATTACTTCTAGTCATATTCACTAAAACTGTCTCTATGTCCTGACAGTAGAACATGAGACAGATAATCTGTGATAAAACCTGCTGCCTCTTAGCTCATTAGACAAGACCAATCAGAACGGAGTATCTGATGGAGCTTCAATCACTTCCTGTACAGACTGTGGGAAGGTCCCCTCCACCACACATGAACTAAACTGGAGTGGATGCAATGACGGATAAACAACAACCCAACAACAAGCAATGAGAAAACTGACCATCCCTCCTTTGTCAAGAGCAGCTAACACAACAAAGACAAGGAAACAGAAAAAGAGCAATGAAGAAAAGCAAGTTAAAAAAAAAATTAGACCAAGCAACTCTGTGGAAAGGGACTTTGGAGCCGAGCTGGTGAGAAGCAGAAAGAAGGGGAGTTGGGAGCTGGAAGTTCACATTTTGGGGGCTGGAAGTTCAAATTTTCAAGCCAAGGCCACTCTCCTCTAAATGCTACTGACTTCACTTTAAGGTGAATAGGAAACATACTTTACCATCCACAATTGGAATACTTAAAAATGACCCAGAGAGATGGTATGACCTCCCCCTTTCCAATAAACCAGCTATGAATGGTTCCTCACTTCTTTCTCCTTGATAGGTAAACTCACAAATAATGCCAGTTAGAATCAGTGTCGTTGATATATGGAAAGGAATCAGGCTTATTGGGGATTTATACCAGAACAATACACGGATGCCCTTCCAGCAACTTTAACCTTTCATTTCATCAGAGGATAACCCTGATGAGAACTCTGGATTAACTTGTATCCTTTCACGCCAAGGGTCCAACACTGTCCCAGAGTGTATCTGACTTCAAACTATGTAACTCTTACTTCTTGCTAGGAGATGTATTTTAAAGCAGGAAATGAGTGACCATCCGACCTCAGTTATACACCTAGAGAAAGACTAACTGCACAAGTAAAGGAGATGATGGGATGTTTGGGAGATCATGGTTTTAGACTTTTTTAAATATGAACACCATCCCTTTGGAAAATTGAAAGAAAGGAGAAATATGCTTTAGACTGCAATAATTGCTCTGGTCTTTAGCAGGTGAACTATTGAAACATGGGATGAAAACCTATGTAACAGTGTTACACCCTTCTTTAGGATTTTTTTCTGTTTTTATCACTTATTTGATAATTATATTGATGCACTTTCATAATTATATGTATAAATATACATATTTATATCTTTATGCACTGCTTGTTTATATGGATTTTTCTTCTTCTTTCTTATTTCTCCAATATCCATTGGATAAATTAACAGTTCATGGATGGAGTTATGAGATTGTATGTATGACTGATGACTGGGGGATATAGTCATAAGTGTAGGTGTATTGTAAATAGACAGGATTTTGGGATTTAGCACAAAAGGTGAGGAGACAGTCATGGCCTATACTAGATAATTTTAGTATAGATGGTGTTTTTTTATCATTTATATTGTATATATCTTTTTATTTATGTATTTGTTTTATTTCTGAGAATGTAAAGGGAACTTTGTTTAATTTCAAATGTAATGATAAAAATAATTAACTGCATATAAAGGTGAACAATGTGTCTCCACTTCCTCCCACTGTACAAAAGTGAAGCCAAAAAATCCCAGATACGGGGGCTGCCATCTTGTACAGCTAACATCATTTGGAGACAGAATCTGTGCAGTAGTGGTGGACGAAGGAAGTGCAGAATTAAAGTCCCACCCATACACCTGGCAGACTTCATCAGTAATCAGTAATTAGTCATTGTTAGCTAATGATCACTTGCTAAAGTTAATGTTACATTTCTTCTTGTGGCTCCATGACTACGTCACTTTGACGGACAGCTGTCAATCATGACACTTCACCCCGCTTTTATAGCATCAAATAACGCAAACTAAAATAGACACTTGAACAAACATACGTGTGATTAGAACTATGTAAAATGACAGAAACTCTCTTTGGGCCAAATTATTTGACGTGTACTCGATTTTTTAGTTTGTCTCATCTGTAACATGGAGGGGTGGGACTGCAGCCAGCCACCAGGGGGCGATCCACAAGTTTTGGCCTCACCTTTGGGGAGCTGTCGTGTCATCCATCTTTATATTAGGTCTATGGTAAAAATCTATAAAATGTACATTATAAAAAAAGACAGGTGGATAACCTGTGAGGATGTCCTTTTAACTTGAGTTTTGCTGTTTGTGTGTATCAGTTGACAGGTTGTGTCCTTGTGATGAGCACAAGGATGTTTGTGACATCAACTGCTGCTGTGACAAAGAGTGTAATGAGGAGGTGGCTCTGTTCACCAGCTGCTCCGTGGACATGGTCAGGCAAGTATCCTAGCTGGTCCAAAGGACAGAGTGCCAATCTTGCTGCTTCAGCCTAAGGCCAGGTGTCCAGTGACTGTGTTCAGTAGTAGAGACACAATAGACTTGTGGTATTGGTGGGGCACACTTGAGTTGAGCAGAGTTAGTTCAGTTCGTGGGGACTTGGCTTGGGAACCAGAGGGCAGCCGGTTCAAGTCCAGTTCGACCAGATGTACAGTGTGGACTGGTGGGGCCCTTGAGCAAGGCACTGAACACCTAAACTGCTTGGGGTTCTTTGCTGTACTGTATGGGAATATTTTAGGCCTGTGTGTGAGGAAAAACTGAGTAGAAAAATAATTTCTCCCAAGGGATAATAAAGTTATTATTATTATTTATTCTGTTTTTTGTTTGCAGTGGCAACAAGCAGCTGTGCAGCCGTGATGTAGCATCCTATTCTTTAGGGAGTACAATTGATGGCTATTCAGAGCTACAGCTGTCTGTCCAGAAGGAGATGAATTATGACATATTCTGCATTCAGTCACAGAACCGTAAGTCATTAATTGTTCATTTGGAGCAGAAGTGACCAATGAATGAATGAATAATATAAATAATATGAATTACTTAAGTCTGAAGTACTTAAATTAGTTTGTCAATGACTAGACATAAATGCTATGTTTTGAAATTAAATATCCATTGTTAATTATACATAATAAATACATACCTAACCCTAACCCATCTTCAAGTCTCTCTCAGTTTCTGACTATTTGGTCTGTCTACTGTCTGTAGGTGTTGATGGATTTTCTCATCCCTCACCCACTCTTCCAACTGACAGCAACTTTGACTTACTCTTTAAACAATTTACCAGTTTTATGTTTGGCTCAGCGCAGAATAGTGGTCAGGTGTCCACTGCAGAGCTCCAGGTCTTGACTGGATACCAGGTGAGTCTCTGTTTGATGAACTGTTGATCTGTCCCTGTTAGTCTCAACTGATTATTTAAAGTTGTCATGAAATGAAAATGTTCATTCTCTGCTGATGGTTTATGGTGTCAGTATGGGGATGTGATGATGACAGCAGAGCAGAGTGGGCAGAGAGGTATCTTCTGGCTGCCAGCTCCTAGTGTCACTGCTGACTGTATGGACACAAGTCCTGCAGGTAACTACTACTCATGGTAATGTGTGGCTGTGTCACTTTTAATGAACTGTGCCAAATATGTGACAGTTAGCACAAATACAGAAGGGTCATAAAGACAGCACACTGAATCAGCAATGTCAGTTACGCACCAATATCTAAAATGAGCTACTTGTTCATGAATTAAGCAAGGTTGTGTTTATATGTCCTATAAATTCAACTTATCATTCAGATGAGGAAGAATTTGTTAGCTTTTTAAGAAGTTACGTAGTATCCCTTGAATTCCTCAACCCTAAGCCCCCCAATATATCCCATCACCAGCATTAGGCAGCATACAGCTTACATCGTGGGGGCATAATGTATATTTATGATTGGACTTGCAGAAATGGCTCATGGGCATGTCACATGACTGTTGTCATAATACATACTGTAGAACCTACAAACAGTACAAAGTGAATCATCTGAATCATCTGGATTATATAGCAGACACTCAGAAGAGTGGTTACGTTTCTTCAGAAACATAAGGAAAAAGTATTTCATGCTTTTATTTAATTATATTAAGATGATTTCATAATTATATGTCATTTTTTTAAAGCTGCATCAGTTAAACATCTGCAGCTTGCTTTGAGTGCTTTTTTGTTTGACATTGAAATGGCATGAAAAAAGTCTCTTTATGGGCTTGTTTTTATTGGAATTTGTTTCATTCAAACATGCTTAAGAGAGTTTTAAAAATGAATTTTGATGCTTGAGTTTTAACTGTTTGTCTCCCCAGTATTCCTAAAGGATCAAAGCAGTCAGTGTTCCCGGCATTTGGTCCTGGAACAGCACTGCAGCAATCTACCGGCCCTCAGCCTGGATACTTACGCTAATATTAAGTTCTTTGCTGTGAGTCCCTCATTTACTCTGCCACCCATAGGCCAGTCCCTTAAAGCAAAATCCAACCCCCAAACACACACTCTGTAAGATATCAATAAGTGATGTTCAGTGCAGTCCAGGAAATATACTGTGAGTTAGGGGTGAAGTTTTTTTGTTGTTCAGTTAGCCATTTTATCATTTACAACATTGGCTTCATGTTTTTCCACACCAAACAAAAGAGCTGAAACACAATTTGTCTTCTGGACATAAAATTTTATTTTAATAGGATGTGTTCCGTCCATTTTATTTGAAATGTTTGCATTATATAGTGACTGTATGACGATAATATAACAGGACTGTCCCAAATACAATTTTTAGGGCTTTGAAGTTGAGAATTACTGGGGGGGAACCCAGTTCCAAAGCTTACACCCACTGGTCCTATGGTGCCAAGTGTACATTATTGAACTACATCATTGTAAACTTTTACCTTTTTTTAATGATTGTAAATGAAAATGATTGGATGAAAGGATGTTATGCTGCCTTTTCATCATCACTAGTTAATGTTAGCTAGCTGTATGCTGTAGAGCTCTCCATCACCATCAGCAAAACACCAAATGAGAGAATATCTTTGAAGAATGCTGTTCATCCCTCCAGAGTTCAGAGACACGTTTATGCTGGTTTTCATTTAATTTGTCCCCGTCTGTATATCTTTTGCTAGTTTCCTAACTTTATGGAAGTGGAATACTTCTGCTGAAGTATTCTCTAATAAGTATTTCTTTGTAGACTTCTTCTTGCTACCCTTTTAAATGTTAAGAAAGATAACACTTTATGTGGGTGTTTTTAAAGATGAATGAGGTACAATAGGAAATTCTTAAAACACATACAGTAGAAACACTACAAAAGGAGAATGAGATATGAATTGAAAGGTGTTAATCAAAGTCTTTTCCACTCTACAGGGGAAGAATAAAGATGCAGCAGTAAGTATGTCTACTTCTTGTATTTGTTTAACTCCGAAAGGTCAGTTAATAGGTCAATCAATGGAAAATTTATCTGAACTATTTTGACGTAATTTTCAAAATGGCTAAATTATCAAAAAAGAATTGTTTTGTTGCGCTTGTTTGTTTGACCAGTAGTCCAAAATCCAAAGATATTTTAACAGTCATGTAAAACAAACAAGTTACTGGAATATGTAAACTCAGCTCTGAAAAATAGTTGATTCATTGTTTATTTTTTTTCTCTCACAAATTTCATCATCATTGGTCCAATTTCAAATATACTGTTATTACATGTACATTGTAGAAGTGGTTGCAGGCATCATAATGATAGATTCATAGAATCTGAGGTTAAATGGTACTTCCTAACAAACCTCTTGAAACACATGTTGTCACAAGACATGTAATCCAAATAATAGCTTCATATATCCATGTATAGCACCACTCTCTCTTCATGATATGAAGAGGTATAGGTTTTCACACTTCTTAACGTTGTAGTTGTCTTCATTTGTCAGCATCTTTAAAGATACACCCACTGATTTTGTTTTAGTTCCCTATAGAGCCTGCATTTACCATGATGACATGCCAGCTCAGTGTTGATGTTTTGAAACACAGCTGGGAGGAAGTTTGGGGGTATACAAGTGTTATTTAGTGCTATGAAATAATCAAGAAACTGCAGTCCCCGCCGAAACAAGAAATTTTGCAAGACTGCTAAAACATGTCGCATTTCAACTTGCCACATAGTGCAGTAAGTTAGCACAGACAAAAAGGTTAAATTTCCTGTACATTTCCTTAGAAGAAGGAAGTAATCACACCCTACTTCACTTTTTCTACATTATATTACATTACAAACTATTGAATCAAACTATACTGCTTGTGTCTTAGATCTGTGGATGATTTCCTACCTTCCATGGGTTTTCATTTATTTTAGAATGGTATTGGAATCAACTAGCAGGAACTTGAACATATCTGTAATGTAATGCAGTTAAATGTCAAACAAACATGCTCACAATGACAATGCTAACATGCTGATGTTTAGCAGTTAATTTTTTACCATCATAGCTAAACATTTTAGAATGCTAATATTTACTTACTAGCACTAACACAATATAGCTGAGGCTGATAGGAATTCCAATAATTTTTAGTATTGGCTCCTAAACCAAAGTACTGGACAAAGTACATTTTTGGCTTGTCTACAGAGGCACAGCCCCACAAACACCAGAGTCTACTGCTGAGTAAGTTACAGATCTTTTAATGCTATCATGATTTAAATAAGCGAGATGTGGTCCATACCCCACTTAAGGTCTGTCAATACCTTAAGGCACAAATGCAAACACACCTTATGTGAAAGAGTAACCAGTCTGCACTCAGTCAATGCATCACAACACATTGGCGTATAAGAATATATCATATGTGCACAGACATTACAGAGACGGCACAATACGTGATATTCACCATGAGGGAATGAAAGTGGAAAACGATAAAACCTGCTGCTGCTAGAAGTGAAGATGATGGTTACAGTAACAGTCCATCAGAGAGCAGATTAGGAGAGAAATCAAAATCAGCTGTGCAGAGGGTGAAGGGTAGTGCAAAGTTTAACACTGCAAATTACAAATTTGAAACTGAAATTTTTGACCTGCGCTAGATGAAAAGGATTTTTCCTTTGTCACCATGGATATCTATACAAATGTTCATGGCAATCCATCCAATAGGTGTTGATATTTCATTCTGGTCCATGAAGAGGTGGTGGACTGACTGATCCACCAGCTTCACTAACACAATATACAAACTTACTTTTGCAGACTGATGTAAATGAGTGCAGAGGATGTTTATTTAAAATGTTGAGGTTACATGTTAAATGTTAATCAACACAGACTAATGTGAGTTTTTCTGATGTGGCTGGAGCTTGTTCCTGTGGAGGTAGCTTCAGTTATCCTGCAGTCTGTAGACGGGACTCAGACTGAGCAAAAAAAGCGTGGTGGCGAAAACCTCATCCCCGTTCTCCTGAACCCAACCGTCTGTGCTAATGTGGTGCTGAAGGTGAGTCAACCAGGCAGTCAAACATGACTGTCTGAAGGAAAATACTTGTAGTTTTTGATTAAATCCTGCCAATATATTTAAACTGTTTATCTGACGACATTTCTGTGTTCTTGTCAAACACAAAAACTGCTGAAAGTATAGGTGAAATTGTGGACATAGAATTAAAACTCTTTCTAAGTAACTTAGTAATTGTCTGCTTCTCTCTCTCCTTAGGTCGCCTATTTGATTAAATACAATCCAACTGGTGAGATAGTGAATGTGACGGTGTCCCTGGTGCTTGGATTTGTCCGTGAAGAACTGCTCCCCCTTGAACAGGGCTTTCATGTCACATTTCTCCAGGTAGTGTTTTTTTCTAAATGAGAAATTCAGAGTAGTGCTATGTTGAACAATTAAGTTGAATCAGTATTTACTGACAGACCAGGTCTGATTAAAAAAAAAAACAGTACAATTTCAAGAATGTCATAGCCTGAGGGGAGGATTGGGTCCTTGCAGGTATATTTCCCAGGCATATTGCAGGGCTTTGAAGAGTGTTATAAGAGGATGACAGGAGTGGAACAGTGGAGGGACAGAGCTCCTCCTCACCAACAGACAGCTGCCCAGTGCTGGGGAGCTTTGGAGGAGAGAGCTATGGGCAGAGCTGGACCCTCTGAAGGAATAAATACTTCTGTATTCTGGCGGGCAGGAGGGGAGGGCGAGTCACAGAGCTGCTGACCTCCACTGTGGATGTTAAAATGTAATTAGTGTCTCTTTGCCCATATTGACTGCACACTGGAGTTAGAAAACCAGAGTCTCTGGTGAGTTCTAAGTTAAGTTAGAGCAGAAATGATTGCAAATCCACAGACACACACACATCCTAAGACACAGTCAGCACCTGCCATTCCTTGCTAGGAGCTTATTATTAGCTTGTGAAATATCCTGCCAAGCTTGCTGCCTAAAGCATCAAGATACGTATGTTTTAAGTAGCTAAAGTTTGATGGTTATGAATGCCTTCATGCCTTCAGAAGTCTCCTTTAAAATCTTCTTTATCTTGTGTTTTTTAAACAGGAGGATGGGGAGGAGGTGGCTGTCCACAACAGTGGAAATCCAGGTTATGTGCTTGGACTACCTCTTGTGTCTGGAACAAGAACAGAAGAATATCCTTTACCTCCACCCTCACACTTTTTTAGATAATGTAAATAGCACGGCATGGTGGTGCAGTGGCTAGCACTGTTGCTTCACAGCAAGATGGTTCTGGATTTGAACCCACCGGCCAGCTGAGGCTCCAGGACAAGCGGTATAGAAAATGGATGGATGGAATAGTAACATTTTAATTATGTCCTTGGACCACAGTGGTGAACAGTGTTTGATCAGACTTCAATGTTGTCATGTGCTAGGGTTAGGGTTAGAGGCCCATATGTCCTTAACAGTTGTCTTTACTGGAATTGCGAGGAGCATCCACCCCAGAGACACCCTCTCTCTTCTCCATAATACCGAGGACCAGGACTGTCTGCAGGGACCACATCGGCGCTCTCCTGTCCTGTTTGGTCTGGACTCTGTGTCGGGCTGCACATTAAGGCAGGATGTCCATTTAATCACTGAGTCTTCATAGGCACAGTGTTTCCTTCTGTCTTAATGCTAAGACCTGTCTTCTCCCTGCAGTCTGGAGGATGCTGCAAACTGCTCCCTGGTTTTTCAAGTGCTTCTGGATGTTCTGAGAGGACCAAACTATCCCCAGTATGTGGCTTCCTTTGGAAACTCCCCATTAGACCATCCACTGGACTGGGTGCCAATCAGGAGCAACTTCAATCCAAAGGTGAGCACAGTTTGAAAACAGTAAAGAGCCTCAGATTTTGAAAAGGCTTTGTCAAATCCTGAGTCTGATAGAAATCCATCCATCCATCCATTTTCAACCGCTTGATCCGGGACCGGGTCGCGGAGGCAGCAGTCTGAGCAGAGATGCCCAGACTTCCCTCACCCCAGACACTTCCTCCAGCTCTTCCGGGGGGACCCCGAGGCGTTCCCAGGCCAGCCGAGAGACATAGTCTCTTCCAGCGTGTCCTGGGTCTTCCCCGAGGCCTCCTCCCGGTGGGACATGCCTGCCTGGAACACCTCCCTCCCTAGGGAGGCGTCCAGGGGGCATCCGAAACAGATGCCCAAGCCACCTCAGCTGACTCCTCTCAATATGAAGGAGCAGCGGCTCTACTCCGAGCTCCTCCCAAGTGACCGAGCTTCTCACCCTATCTCTAAGGGAGCGCCCAGCCACCCTGCGGAGGAAACTCATTTCGGCCGCTTGTATCCATGCGATCTTGTCCTTTCGATCATTACCCAAAGTTCATGACCATAGGTGAGGGTGGGAACTGTAGATTGACCGGTAAATCAAGAGCTTCGCCTTTCGACTCAGCTTCTTCTTCACCACGACGGTCCGGTACACCGACCGCATAACTGCGGACGCTGCACCAATCTGCCTGTCAATCTCACGCTCACTCGTGAACAAGACCCCGAGATACTTGAACTCCACCACTTGAGGCAGGACCACTCCACCCACCCAGAGAGGGCACGCCACCCTTTTCCAGTCGACAACCATGGCCTCAGATTTGGAGGTGCTGATTCTCATCCCAGCTGCTTCACACTCGGCTGCAAACCGCTCCAGTACATGCTGAAGGTCCTGGCTTGATGAAGCCATCAGGACAACATCATCTGCAAAAAGCAGAGATGAAATCCTGTGGTTCCCAAACCGGACTCCCTCCGGCCCCTGGCTACGCCTAGAAATCCTGTCCATAAAGATTATGAACAGGACCGGTGACAAAGGGCAACCCTGCCGGAGTCCAACATGCACTGGGAACAGGTCTGACTTGCTGCCGGCAATGCGAACCAAGCTCCTGCTCCGGTCGTTACAGAGACCGAACAGCCCTTAGCAAAGGCCCCCGGACCCCATACTCGCGGAGCACTCCCCACAGAATACCACGAGGGACACGGTCGAATGCCTTCTCCAGATCCACAAAGCACATGTGGACTGGTTGGGCAAACTCCCATAAACCCTCAAGCACCCTGTGGAGGGTATAGAGCTGGTCCAGGGTGTTCCACGACCAGGGACGAAAACCGCATTGTTCCTCCTGAATCCGAGGGTCGACTATCGGCCGAATTCTCCTCTCCAGTACCCTGGCGTAGACCTTCCCTGGGGAGGCTGATGAAGTGTGATCCCCCTGTAGTTGGAACACACTCTCCGGTCCCCCTTTTTAAAAAGAGGACCACCACCCCAGTTTGCCACTCCAAATTTAAATTTCAAATTTATTTATTTAGAGCCCAAAATCACAAACATTGTTTGCCTCGGAGGGCTTTACAATCTGTACAGTTGTGACACCCTCTGTCCTTAGACCCTCGAGGCACTGTCCCCAATCTCCATGCATAGTTGCAGAGGCGTGTCAGCTAAGACAGCCCCACAACATCCAGAGACTTGAGGTACTCAGGGCAGGCGGATCTCATCCACCCCAGCGCCTTGCCACTGAGGAGCTTGCGAACTACCTCAGTGACTTCGGCTTGGGTGATGGACGAGTCCACCTCAGAGTGCCCAGCCTCCACTTCCTCATTGGAAGGCAAGTCGGTGGGATTGAGGAGATCCTCGAAAGTATTTCTTCCACCGTCCGACAATGTCCCCAGTCGAGGTCAACAGCTCCCCACCCGCACTGTAAACAGTGTTGCCAGAGTACTGCTTCCCCCTTCTGAGGCGCCAGATGGTTTGCCAGAATCTGAATCTTTGAGGCCGAATCCGATAGTCCTCCTCCATCTCCTCACCGAACTCCTCTCCAGACCCGAGTTTTTGCCTCCAGGACCGTCTCAAGGGCTGCGGCTTGCTTGGCCTGCCGGTACCTACCTGTCAACTGCGTCAGGAGTCCCACAGGCCAACATGGTCCGATGGAGGACTCCTTCTTCAGCCTGACGGCATCCCTTACTTCCAGTGTCCACCACCGGGTTCGGGGGGTTGCCGCCACGACAGGCACCAGAGAGAGACCTTGCGTCCACAACTTCGAACTGCCGCGTCGACAATGGAGGCAGAGAACATGGTCCACTCGGACTCAATGTCCCCAGCCTCCCTCGGAATCTGTGAGAAGCTCTTCCGGAGGTGGGAGTTGAAGACCTCCCTGACAGAGGGCTCGGCCAGACGTTCCCAACAGACCCTCACAATACGTTTGGGTCTGCCAGGTCTGTCCAACTTCCTCCTCTGCCAGCGGATCCAACTCACCACCAGGTGGTGATCAGGTTGACAGCTCAGCCCCTCTCTTTACCCGAAGTGTCCAAGACATACGGCCGGAGATCAGATGAAACGACAACAAAGTCAATCATCGACCTCCGGCCTAGGGTGTCCTGGTGCCACGTGCACTGATGGACACCCTTATGCTCGAACATGGTGTTCGTTATGGACAAACTGTGACTAGCACAGAAGTCCAATAACAGAACACCGCTCGGGTTCAGATCGGGGAGGCCGTTCCTCCCGATCACGCCCCTCCAGGTATCACTGTTTTTGCCCACGTGAGCGTTGAAGTCCCCCAGTAGAACAATGGAGTCCCCAGTTGGAGCACTATCAAGTACCCCTCCCAGGGACTCCAGAGCCCAAGCTGTGCGTGGAGGTGAGCCCGACTATCTCTGGCCAGTACCTCTCAACCTCCTACATGAGCTCAGGCTCCTTCCCCCCCAGCGAGGTGACATTCCATGTCCCTATTGCCAGAGTTTTGGTCCAGGGATTGGGTCGTCGAGGCCCCCCGCCACGACTGCTACCCAAACCACATTGCACCGGTCCCCTAATGGACCTTCCTGTGGGTGGTGAGCCTACTGTAAGGCAGGCCCACATCACCATTTCGGGCTGAGCCCGGCCGGGACCCGGCCACCAGGCGCTCGCCTGCGAGCCCCAACCCCAGGCCTGGCTCCAGGGTGGGGCCCCGGTAACGCCAATCCGGGCGACGTAACGGTCCTTGTTGTTCTTCTATTCATGATGGGCTTGTGAACCGCTCTTAGGACTTGTTTGCCATGGGAGACCCTACCAGGGGCGTAAAGCCCCCGACAACATAGCTCCTAGGATCATTTGGGCACACAAACCCCTCTACCACAGTAATGTGGCGGTTCAAGGAGGGTTCTGATAGAAATGTAATCCAGAAATTAGTCCAATATCTATTTTCATGTCGACAAGAAAAATTCAGAAATTTGTGACATGAGACATGGGTTTTTATGTTAGACACTGAAAAGTATTTTCTTATTTTTTAAAATCATTTATTTTTTGTCTTAATGTCTGCTCTTTATTTTTTCTTTATTTATTTCATGCATTTGTTTCCCTTTTATCCCTTTTTATTTTTTTACACCTACTGTTGATTTTCTGAGGTGTTGAAACCTATTTTTCACACCTATATGCCATTGGTAACCACTGCTGAGCGTGGTTAGGGTGTCGTTTGCATCCCACTAATACAAATTCATCTTTAATACAACTGTGACTTTAATCAGTATTTCCTTTAAAGTCTCGTCACCTCTAGATTCAAATTCAAGTAGATAAGATACTGTATATTACTGATCTTTAAACCAACATAGGTTCACTCTGTACATCTTCCCACAGTTGAAAAATACATTTAGTAGAATGTCCTTTATGTTGTGACGCTACAATCCATCAGTATGTGTGATTTGCAGGAAGCACAGAGTTGCGGCATCCCATTGTCCTTTCATTTAGAAATTGAATGGACTAAATATGGCTCCATGTTGAATCCCCAAGCTCAGATTGTGAGCATCAAAGAAGTGATCCAAACCAACACCACCAGTTTGGTAAGACTCACTTTTTCAGAAATGCCTGCAGGACACTTGCAGGTTTTAACAGAATAATAAAATTGCAATGTCATTATTTTTACTGTGTCTGGCTGTCTTGTTCTCCCACAGGCCCGATTATCTGGAGGCAGCAGCGTCCTGTCAGTCAGGAGCTCAGTGGCCTTCATACCAGTTTCTGCTTCTGCTCTTTCTGGTTATAGAGCCACACCCACCATCAATGCTAAACTGCCCTTTGACTTTTTCTTCCCTTTTGTCTAAATCCATGCATATTTCACTACCATACATTACCATACACACTGGTTTGGGGCATTCATGACAGGAACTGTTTGTTCAGTCTGTTACTGTAAATTGTGTGAATAATGTATATAGAATTTTTGTAAGATTCTTTTACAAATATTTTTAATAAATGAAACCTCATTCATTTATTTAAATCTGTTGTTTTTTACACACTTTTAAATGAGCCATGTTAAAAATATTTACAAGCAAATTAAGGTCAAGGCCTTATCCCTTTATGGAGTCATTCAGTATATGCAAACATTCAATTGGTTTTCATCACTGTAATGACTGGATATGGATCTAGCGGTACAGATATTAAGAAGATGATTTTGCTACAGGTAAGGCAATAACTACAGAGGTTCTGTAAAAAAGCAGCAGGAATGCTGTAATCAGGTGTAAAATAAAAACTCAGCTTGGAATGTATAGTCTCTTTTTAAATGGTGCACAAGGAAACTGAACAGTAAGTTCACAATTCAACAGTTAGCTTGATGAGTTAAAAGTCTATGTTGTGCTTCTTCAGGAGGGCTTGAAGTTTCTGGTTCTCTTGTTCCTAAGAGAGATGACCAACAAAGAGAGAAGTCAGTCTGTTGTTGGACCTCATTCAAAGCTTACACACCACAGTGTCAGTTCAAATGTAATCAATTTTGGTCATAGCTATGGTGAGGTACTGTACTGTTAGAAATTCTTGTGTCCAGATTCCCCAAGGTTCTGTGCAGGGAACATACATTATGCAGAACCTGTCTAATTATCTGATTGCCCATGTTTGTTCCCCCATTGGACCTATTTTAAGAGATGTTACTACGTTTTAAGATCCCAGTATTTGCTTTGATGAATACATTTCATAAAGACTGATAGGTTGTTCTTTTGTTGCTCTGGTAATTGGTTCTAAGTTCTAATAAGTTGTAGGTTTTTTTTCTTGAAAAATGAGTCTCTGACTTTCCACCACTCGTAAATAGTTTTAACCGTAAGACAAAAAAAGTATAAAAGTATATTTAAAATGTTTTTGTTGTTTTTTTCCAATTATTATTTTAAAAGGGGCGGTTCACCTCCTGGGCACTGCCGAGGTGCCCTTGAGTAAGGCACCGAACCCCAAACTGCTCAGGGCGCACTTAATGTGCAGCCCCCTCACTCTGACATCTCTCCATTTAATTCATGTGTGTATTTCAGGCCTGTGTGTGTAAATGTAACAACAGAGTGAAAAATGTAAATTTCCCCTCAGTGGCTGAGTTCTTCTTCTTAAATGTTCCTTATTTCATTATACATTCGATAAAGGTTATTTCCCAACATAAAGGTTTCAGTTTTTTAATAATCTGACATACAGGCACCCGAGTTTGTCAAATGACCTCAATAAATGAACTGTTGCTATGAACCCTGAGGATTTACAATTTACTTAATTTACAAAGTCCTTCACATAGGACACTTCACGTCACATAGGTGAAGCACTAGAAGTATTAAGCTTTATTTTCTTCCCCATCTTAATGAATCAGGAGCATTTTACATTTGCTTTCATGAAGCAGTTATATGGAATCACCAGTTTATCACTGCGCTCCTGCAGCTCTGACACCCTTTGAACCAGGTGGTCATAGCTCTCCTTCAGCTTATGGATCTTCTGGTGTGCACGGGTCTTCACTGACACCAGGATACCTGCAATGCATTTAAACAAAGTAATCTCCATGTGAAGCAACTATTCTTTTTCTGCTCACATATCAAGTATCTTATATTTATCTCTGTGCATTCAGCTGAATTCTGTGGCCCCTTCTTATCAGTGACAGAACAGAAAAGACTCTGAAGTCTGTTTCATATATCGGTTGCCATGTCAGACATAAATAGCTGAACACTGTCTGTGCCACTCACAAATAGTTGCTGGTAGCATCAGCATTGAATAGCCTTGTAAATGATGGTGGAAATACAACTTTGAACATGAACAAAGAGGCAATAAACATGAACCTGCTGATAAATGTGCTATATTGAGCTAGATAAGACATGTATAGGGCTGGTGAACAGTAACGTTAACCGTATCAAATGGCAAACAAATTGTAGATGTGTCTTTTTGTCTGTGCTTTGGACATGATTTAAATAAAAGTGTTACTGACCATTAATGATCCTGGCCACCCTCCAGAGTCGCAGCAGGATAAGGAGACCCATCCCATCAAAGGCGTCCTCATGGAAGATAAACACAATGTCCAACACGAAGGAAACCACAACCACCGCACCATCAAACACCTCAAACCTGTGCTGAAAAAACTCCAGGCGGTAAGCAAAAAGCTTACCACCCAGCTCCACCATGAAGAATGTGAGAAGAGCCAAGCTCAAGTAGTGAAACACCTGCAAAAAACAAATGTGTCAGTAAATCATATTATATTAAGATCTTGATAATAGCTGAGCTGCATGGAGTAAGTGGACAAATACATGTCTCACCTCAGGAGCAACATGGCCATGTTCCACCTTGATAA
This sequence comes from Scortum barcoo, assembly GCA_023238725.1. Lineage (NCBI taxonomy): Eukaryota > Metazoa > Chordata > Actinopteri > Centrarchiformes > Terapontidae > Scortum > Scortum barcoo. Next base: position 28,406,226 of record CM041554.1, read on the forward strand.
CAGACAGATCTATAAGCAGCTCTGCTAGAACAAAGATGGCATCAAGGATTACCAAACACACCACCACCACCTAGAAGCAAAATCAGTAGAAGGTTCCTTACTTTACTTATAGGAACAGATTTCAAACGTCTGTTAGCACGTAAAGGTGAACTGCACTGTAAGAACACATCAAGAAATGTTTCCTTTGGGAGAACTAGTGCATGTTTTAAGTGTGTGTTTTCAGAGAGAGCTGTGTTAAGGCTGACAGATGTCCTCAAGTGAGATCACTTGAGTCAGCGCTGGCTGAGTTTGAAATGAAAACCTCTGTAGGTCCTCATCTCTGCTCCAGGCTACATTACATACTAGCAACTAGCATAACACACCTGAATCTCTGACCAAACTGAATGGTCAAGTTTCACTTTCTGTTTTTAATGTAGGCATCAGGTTTTGAGAAGGAAAACGAATGCACAGAATAAAAAAAAGATATTTGTTATAGACGTGATGCAGAAAGAAGCAAAAATGCACATGTGACTATTTTCTGCTTTTCTCTGCTTTATATCGCTGTAAATGGAATATCTTGGGATTTTGGACAATTGTTGGCCTAAACAAGCAATCTGAAGATGTACCATTGGACTGATAGCTATCCATATCTGAACCTATATCAGTGGAGAAACCATAAATCTCATTGACATTACTCTACCAACAGATGCATTGGCAAGACCGGGGTCCACACCTGAAACCGATCTGAGCTGTAAAGCCTTTGCAGTGACTCCCTGAAGGTCAGCGTAGTTGGAAACAGGCCGGTGGCTGCACTCAGTTCCTCGCTGGCCTCGTGAAGCTCTTCTTCCTCTAACTGGGCCGGCTGCTGATCACCCACAGTGGTGAAGTACTTCAGGTACCGAGACATGACAGCAGGCTCCCTCCTCAGCTCACCTCAGGGGGAAGAATGAAGAGTGCATTTCATTTTCACAATGAGTGTCAGAGAAGCTGGACAGTAGCATTACACAGCTTCACAAATTACAGCTTACAAAGTGCAACAAAAGCATTTTCTGTTATTTCAGGAAACACCTGTAGCTGGTTATAGCACAGCTAAATAATCGAACATTTGCAGACTAGTTCAAGGCAGTAACAACCACAGTGAAGCTGGTTTCACACTCGTCCACCCTTAGCATGTAATAAATGTCAGCATCTAGGCAGATTTCTCCATATGTTAGACAATCTGAGTTTACTTCCCTTTTTTAGGTTTGCAACATTGTATTGAGAAAGCAAACCATCTCAGTCTGCTGTCAAAATGAAGCTTAGTGTCCCCCTTCACACACACACACACACACACACTCCCACAACTACGTGAAGGACAGAAGTCAAATATGATAATAATCCATGTCCTTTGTAAAGCAGATGGCTCCGTGGTGCACACACTCCACAGTTACATGACATGAGGACAGCAGGGTGTGAGGCTAAGCCTGGACTACCTCAGGATCACATCTGTGTGTCCTGCTGACAGAAAACTGAACTAAACTTCAGCTGGACGGCCCACAGCAGAGCTTCAACTCTGCAAATAAGTCTGATGGTAACTACTGCAGTCAAAGAGAGGACTGATCAGCTCAGTCTGCTCTCTTCAGGCACACATGGGCTCTGATAAACACGAAGCTTGAAAGCTGCTGCAGCCTCACTGTGTGTGTGTGTGTGTGTTAGCCTGCTCACACTCGTGACTGCACAGCCGTCACACTGCGTCTTTACTGAGTCTTCACTGAGGGACACACACACACACGGCGGTGTGTCTGTGGATTAAAGCCTTACCTTTGTCTTCTCTCTGCTCTGCTCAGGAAAACACTCCTCCACCAACTTCTTCTCACCGGAGTTGAAGCAGAGAAACTCCTCCTCCTCCTCCTCCTCCTCCTCTCAGACAGTTCTCGGGTTTTTGTCCGCCTCAGCAAGAATCCTGACACTCAACATCCTTTCTCTGTGGCTGGCTCGGTGTGTAAGCTGCTGACACGGACACGCTCCTCACAGAGGAGTCAAAGGTTTCCTGAAGCCTGTCTGCAGCCTGGAGGACACTCCTCCTTCTCAGAGTGACCTCAGAGGAGCTGAATCAAAGTTTGACTGGAGACAGTCAAGCTTCATACATTTTACCTGATGATCACCTGATGTTTTTGTTGTTATTTTGAGTCTAAAAAAACATCCAGCCTTTTAATGTAGTATTTATTGAAGGAATCATTCTCCTTCCTCCCAGATTCAGTTCAGACACATTCTCAATAATCAATCTGTGCTGTGCACTACTTGTAATTTTCTGTTTGATAGAGTTTTGACATTTTTGAGCTGTGGAGCTGTGCTTTTACAGCTCAAACTCTGCACTGACTGTCATCAGGCCACTTTCTGTCCCCACACTACTTTATCTACTGAATACTGAACATCAACAGTATTCACAGGCATCAACAACAGTTCTGATACATATTTACTGAGTGTCTTTGCGTGTGTCTGCGTGTGTCATGCTCGTGTTAGTGGAGGATATGAGTTGTTGTTTACATGCTTTTCACACACACACACTCTGCAGCTCTGCGTGGATCAACTGTTTGTGTGGATGTGTGTGTACTGCAGGAGGATTGTACAGTTCAAAAGAGCAGATGGATTCAACTGTTGAACTGCTGTGTTTCTCGAGGCATTTACACGGTATTTCAGTTAAGCCTGACATATTTGGTTGCCAAACTTCTGTCTCCTTCAAGGAGGGTTTTTTGTTCATCTAAACCTTTGACTAGCTCGTGTGCTTGCGTCCAAACATGTCTGCTCTCTTCTGCTTCTTAAAACATGATGCAGAAAAGCCCAAATTGGTACATGTTGCTACAGTTGTGTCCCCAGGTAATGCCCTCTTTTTTCACAGTGAAAGAGACAACCAAAACACACCTCAAAACAGTTAGGATTTGATGCGAGGTCTTCTCCCAGGACAAAATAAGGGAAAAAAGCAGTCGTCTGCAGTCAGTCAAAAGTCAGGTCATTCAGTTAGCTAAAAATCTCTTTCAAACTAAACTATACTGTAGTCTCTTACCAGCTCAAAGCCCTTAATACACACGTTCTTCATCTAGATAGCTTCATCACTTATCAGAATACATCCTGCTGTTTGCTCTTTTCTTCATGATCTGCTGTTTTAGGTTTGGTCCCAACTGCAGCTGCCCTCATCAACAAAGCCCAGGACCCCCATCCCCACTATACGTTACATTAACGTCTACTTACAATACTCAGTACATTAAAATTAACACATCTTCTGGACTTTATAGGGCAAATATTCCTTTTTCTTCAATATTCCCAACTATTGTCTGTATTCAAACATCTATAGCTTATTCCTCTGTCAGAGAGCCTGACTGAGGTAGCAGCAGAGTGTTTGAGATTGAGTCAAAATACATTCACTGTAATGAACATCTCCCAGTGTGAAGTTGAAGTGAGGTTTAGTTTGTCATCTATTAAGACTCCCCCACACACATAATTTCAACATGTCCTTCCATTGACTGACATTTCATGAGTTAGCAGCTGGCAGTTAACATTTGCAACCACACTTTACATCTTTAGTAAGGACCAGAGGTCTTAGAGCTATGGATGAGGTAGAAAGGCACAAGTATTGACAGATTAAAACATTGTTGGCTCTGGATCTGACTGACAATGTGCACCTTGTTACTACCAGACTGACTTATTAATAATTCACCCAAACCGTTAACTTTTGACAAATCACAAAACTACATTTTGAGGTGCTGCAATATTCATTTATTGAAACATTGTGAACAATTTAGGAGACAAAAATTCTAGAGATGCGATCAATTCCTGCCGATGCTGGTGAGGTGATTTCTTCAGGGCATCCACCAAAATCCATGGAACTTACCACCTTAACCTCAGGCTGACCATGGCTGAAAGACGGGAGCTGGACTGGACTGTCACATCCCAGCACTTTGAGACAGGAACGTGACTCCAAGACCAGCTTGGCAGAGCATCCTGAACATGAGAAACAAAAAATCACCAGCCTGCTCATACTGCAAGTTTAGTGCAACAGACAATTACAAGTAGAGTGTATCAGGTCTTCAGTCAGGTTTTGGTAAACGGTTTTCACTTAAACCTGTGCCAAAGTCCTGAAGTTTCTCTCCCAATACTAAGATTCCACAGTAGAGAAAGTCTCTGCCATGGCAGTACAAGATTGGGTTTGCATTGCATTGACCTGCATTCAAATTTCAGCTTGAATGTGCATCATTGCTTGTGTTGGTCAAATTTTGTTTACCGTTCTAAAAGAAGCACTTTAAGCATTTCAGCATATTTAAAAGTTGAATTTCCTTGTTCTTGGGATACATACACATGGTTGAGTGCACTTAGCACAAGTCACTTTGGATAAGATGACAAATGTAATATGACATGCATTGTCTATATGGAATAGTGGGCATCACTCCTGTAGCCACACCAGACATACCTGCTCAGACTCAGTTCCCAGCAGCTGCTTGCTGCCCCTGCAGGCCAGCTGCCCTACATGCTCCTGGAGAGAAATGAGCAGTCAGTGAAACAGAATGACAGTACATGTCACTGCTGACAGTCAGCTGCTATGCTCAGAGTTTAAAGTTCACCATGGTGTTGATCAGCATGATGTGTTATATTTTCAGTCATCACAGCATGTAACATGCTTTAATAGTTGTAATAAAAAGGTAGAACTGGTGGTGCCACACTCACCTTCAGTCCTGCAGCATGGTGGTCAGCACCACACCAAGCAGCTCAGTGGCTCTGGCTCCCTTCAGGGAAGAAAAAAAAATTGAATTGAGAACCATTAAAAACACAAGAGGGATCTTCAGGTCACGTTTACGTCACTGGTTCTGCCTGGTATATGAACTTTACAATTACAGCATTCCTAAAAACAGCCTTTGTTAGTATGAGAATGTGCAGCCCTGTACTAGGCCTGTCCAGCTGTTGGACCAGGACAGGCCACTCTCGTCAGGCCGCGCTCTGCAGCAGCTCAGAAGCAGCAGACTCTAAAACAGACCCTGCACAACTGAGACGAGGTACAGAGACTTCCTCTACCAGCGCTGTAACACTGAGCCAGACACACCGCCTGGTCAGCTGACTGAGAGCTGGGCTGAGAAGGGAGAGTAACCATGCGAGTAGTTCAAGTAAAGCAGGGCTGAAGAAACCTCAGCAGAGCCTCAAACTGAAGTCACTGAAAACTAATATGCCACTAACTGGCCTACTTTTGAGGTAAAAAGTGATCAACTGGTGGCTTATTTCCTGCATTACTTAATTCACAGCTCTGTACTTTACCTACCTTTAGTCTTGAAAGGCATGACAGGAAGTCACAGCTCCATTGTTACCGCTCTGCAGCAGGCCCAGCATCAGTGAAACCACAGGGAACATCAGGTTAGCACTAAAAACCAAGATGACCACACTGGAGCCTCAAAGTGTTTCTGCCTGTGAAACATCAGCTGGCAGCCTAAGGCGCCATCATCTCCATCACCCCTCAGTATCTCAGCCTGTGGTGGCACAGCTCACTTAACTACAAGTTAACTCTTCATGTACACGCTGTACATTCTGTAATATGTACACTGCAGTAAGGTGTGCTACCCTTCCTACTGTCAGACATTATGTGCAGCTGCTCAGCAAGAATCAACAGGATCACCTTATCAAATTAAGCCTAAATGACTCTTGAGACCTGCCCCTGCCTCGCATCAGGAAAGCCTTTCAGGAGGGCTTGGCAGGACACGGCCACTGTCCGAGCTAACAGCAGGGCCCTCAGCGCCGACCACAGAGCAGCAGCTCAGGAATATCAGCCCCTCAGCACGCGTTAATGCTGTTGCGCCAACCTGCCAACACGACTGAAGCTGACAGAACAGCACCAGGATCTCATCCTGGGCCACTCACACGCGCTCTCCCTCAGCCCGCCGCACACGTGCATCCCTTCCTGAGGACCGAGAGGACGAGCGGAAGTCACGCACTCATATATATAGCGCAATATGCCGCTGTGCATTGTGGGAAGGGAAGCTGTCCCGAAGATCGTCTCGTGAGCAGATGTTACCTTTGGAGTATTTTTAAAAATCCAGACCAAAAGAACGGCACTAAATGTGTGCTCCTGTTTCCCAAAAACATTCAGGCTAGACAAGAACAAAATGCTAGTCTGTGGATTATAGTAAAATATCATATGTCATAATATTTGATATTAGTTGAACAACTCATTGTAATGAGTTACTCTAGAAAAAACAGGACTGATGACTTAACACTAAGGTATCCTTCAAGATATTTCCTCATTGGGTGTTTTGATGATGGTGGTGGAGGGAGGGTGTCCTGTGGGTGGGCTGAGGGCTGCATCTTGGAAATGTAAAGTATAACACTGAACACAACTGCTGTGTTTGCATATCAGCCCTTCTCACAAGCTGCTGGTGCTCTTTTCTGCCCTCACCATATCAGGCTTTGTGGGTATTTGATAATAAACTGTATTGGTGGCACTCCATGGCGCTCGCCTGTTCCTGTTATGGCCTGTCTGCTCTTCTTTGTTTATGGCTAGTAAGTAACAAGCCTGGTGATGCAGAAGTGCTTTGTTTGTGTGACACACTTAAAGTAGAGAGAAGAGGAAGGAAGGGATACAAGGACCTAAGGACATCCTTGACTGATGACTTCATAGTACCACACAGACTAGTGCACACAGTCAATTTTTCCTCTATTAATCTAAATGTCTGTCCCCTTGGTTAAGCTAATGTATGTCTGGGAACATTAACAATATCCTCTACTATATTTTACTCACTTTAGAAATGTAATACTTTGCATTATTATTTATTATGATGTCATTTAGACAACGTGAACAAGAGGAGCACTGACATTCATTTTTGTCCACTTCAAGCACTCAACAGATCTATGTGGTCCTTGATGATGTGTTGCGCCCTCAGGGCATGACCTGCAACATTGTGCAGCAGCAGTAAATATGCCATTGTGTGAGTAGGAAGCAGGAAAATATATATATATATATAAACTACAAATAGTGTGATCAATCCCTAATTATTAGATATGGTTTCCAAAAGTGGTGTTTATTTATTTTAAATGACCTTAAGCCTTTGCAAAATGATTTAAATAATTATGGTTTTATAGGATTTAAATAACATATATTTTTTAAACTGTCGAATGAAAGAAAACACAATAACCTTTTTTTTTCACATAGACTACATAGTGGCACAAACTGCGTATGTGTGGTCTTACGTGTGCATAGATTCTGTTCTTTGCTAAGAACAAATTGGTGAATGGCTGAATCTTTGTGAAAACTGCTTAAGTGGGTTTTAAGAAGAAATTTCTTCTCATGAATGGTTGGTAAATGGGGCCTTTTTTCAGAAACGTTTGTGCAAAGAGAGATGGTAAATGGTGGGTGACATGCAACTCTGCTCATTAATCTGAAGTTATGTGCTGGCAAAGGAATATACCTCCTAATGAGCCTGATAGTAGCGCTATAATTAGAGGTAAAGATTTTTAATTTTGAAAAGGCATAAATCCTAATCCCAAAGTTTGATCTAAAACTAAACTTGGTACCAATCTCCATCAATGAAGATTAAAAAACACAAAGTCTTCCTGACTAGGTTTTCCATCATTTTGAAATTTCTGAAAAAGATATTTTTGTGTGCAATAGGTTCGGTTTGACCAAGCTTATCAAAAGTTGCATAAAGTAACATTGCTAGAGTAATGAACTGATATGCAGCAAGTCATGATGGAAACAATGTCCTTGGATGGATGTTGTGGCAATGTAAAATTTGTTGTTTTGCAGGACTGTAAACAGTGGCCACATATGGCTAAAGAAGCTAACACAGATCAGTCATTGGTCAGTAGGCGGTGCTTCTTTTACAGGTTGACATGCTATTTTTCCCATAACCTTCTGAGATGTGTATGAAATGTTCTGGTTGCATTAGTATAATCTGAATGTTAGGTTAACTGTTAAGCTGGCGTCTGTTCCAGAAAGCACATTTAACAAAGTCTGAGCCTTTAACAAAGTCCGAACTCTGAGCTGATGAACGCTGAGAAGTGAAACTCTTGAGTTTTCAGTTTCAGAGCAGCTGATCTGAGTTAGTTCAATCAACTCTGAGTATGTTCACTAAGAGTTAAAGCACGTGTGACTATTAAGGCCTTTCTACATCACCTCACCGGAGTTAGAAGTTCTAATACGTTCTGACGGCAAGTACGTACAGAAAAGGAGACTTGCTGCTCGAGTCAGTGGTAAGTTTAAATGCAGTAGTGATTTTGCCATGCCATCATGGGCACAAAGCGCAGCTGGAGCAGATGAGAATGAAATATAGCACAGTTCAAAGGCATACTTTGTTTCAGCCGGAAGGCTCATGATTGTACCTCACTTTGGTTTGAATTATATTTGACATATTAGATAAATATAATAGGCCTAAATATCATTCAGCGCAAAATAAAAACTACTGATTCCACTCTGAGGTTTCAGCAGAATGTCATTAAAATACAGAATTCAAAATATCATCAATAACTTCTGCCCTCCCACACGGTCAACATCATCCCAAATAGCAGCCTACCTTAAGGCTGATTTCTGCTGTTTCAGGCGAGCCGAGCCGAGCCGAGCCGAGCCGAGCCGAGTAGGTGCTAGTGGAAAAGGGCCATTAGATGCATTTGAGCATTTGGGCTTTACATTGGCCAAAAGATACGTGGGCAGTATTACTGCAATTTAAGCTAGCTGGTTAGACTCAGACTTGTTCTTTTCTTTCTATCAAAGACAGTCTTATGTAAGAAAAAGTCATATTCTTGCAAAGGTATTTCGCTGGCAAGGGCAAAATCAAGGAATTTCCTTTCTTTTGAAATTTGTGACGGATGTGCTGGCTGGTCATGCATCACTCAGTGTGTGTTTCACAGACAATTTTGACTCTCTCAACAGATTTCAGCACACCTTTAGCTGCTAACAAAAAAAGCTGACACAGACATACTTACTTTAGGAACTAGTGAAACTACAGAATCACACCCTCCCATTGGATATAGGGTCTGTAGCTGGATTTCTGGTGCGTTCAAGGACAATAAATTATATTTGTTTCAGGAACAAGTGTAAAACAACTACTCGTTCTTTCCTCCTATAAAGGAAATTGAATAGATTTTCGAAAACTGAACAATAATCCCTCCCGACCTTTACTCCAAGAACAGCATTCCCATGTATTCACACACCATTTTCACCTCTGACTATATATGAATAAAAAGACCATCTCTTTGAAAGTCCAACAGTTTGCACCCCTAATGTGTTAGAATACTTCATCTTGAATGCTGCATTATTCCTGTGGGCAAACAACACACACACAAACTAACAGCACTTTTTATTACTCTGAAGGCTGCACATGGATAAAGGTTCTACATGTATAAATAACTTACTGATAAATGTGTAATTTGTATTTTAGTTCAGTATTATTGCAGACTTGTAAAAGATTATTAAATGAATAAAAAATCTGTTTTTATCAGAGGCTATTTGTTTGAAATGTTTTAACTATAGTTATCATCACTGTAGGCACATTGTTAACTAACAGAGAAGATTATATTATAATATTGACAAAAATCAAATTTTCCTCTTGATTGTAGGTAAAGCAAAGGTTTCCATTTTTTTTTATCACAGGACAATGTCAGGGTAATGCGTTGCCAGTATATTTTTTGTTATTTTATAAAATTAATCAACATTTGAAGTATTTATACTTGTTATACTATTACATAATAGAACATGTTTTTTTTTCTTAAACAGATACTTTATAAAATGCTTTAGAATCAGATGAGCATTAACCTCAGTAATATGTGTAAATAAAACTAATGTAATGTAAAAAGAGCTCTAGCTGAACTGTGTTGAATGCAAATCTAAGAGGCCATAGTTTTAGGCATGTCTGAATTATTCAATATTTTGTTTTTCATTTTAATAACTCCATGTTGTATGCTACAATTCTGCTTATATGCAGAGTAGTAGTTGTTATAGTTGCCACCAAAGACATCCAGATTATTAGATGGATACCCTATAACGGGTAATGGGAAAAGACAAGAACCAAATGTTTGTACTGGAAAAGGCACTTAGGACTGCTAAAGCTGTGTCACCTTTATGTTGGAATGAAAGCTTTTAAAAGCTTTATTTCTTTAGGACTCTCAGTGTAGGTGTTGCAGTGCAGTATGGATAATGTTGTCAAAGGGTCATCACAGCTGGAATGGTTGAGGTGTAATTTGCAGAGTGCACGCTCCTGAAACAAGACGACAAATGCAGAAAATCATACTACAGCATACTTTTGTCTATTTATTGTGCAAATACTAGCAGCTGAAATAGATTACAATATCATATTATCATAATAGATTACATAGCATTCAACTAATATGTCAATATGTATTTCTTTTAATTAACTAATTTCAAGAACTTACAATAATAACAGAAACAAAGGAACAACAAAGAAACGAACAGATGAAATTTGAAAGGTGTCACACATATTAACAAACCCACAGATAATTATTACCAACTCCGCTCTACTTTTCTCTGTACTTTATGCTCTCTTTATGCTTTTTACAGCTTTTTTCATTAAAATAGCTCTGGTGAAGCCACTGGTTACTACCTGTTCAGCACCAAACAGGCACGATGGTCAACTAGCTGGGGTACACTGTGAAGCATTTAGCAGCCGAAGATCCAGATATTTTTCAGAAAACTGTCCTTACATTCTTCAGGTAGACACCGACACATCGCCAAACAAATGCTACTGATGCTACTCGAAAACAGGCAACTATTTGCTAACATGCTTGCTCTAAGAGCTAAGCTCGTAGTCAGTGTTGTTTTTCCAGCTTGTTTCTTCTGCTTCCAAGTGGCCAAATAAATCAGATCTCCCTAAATGAGACGGTCCCACTAGTTCACGTTCTGAATTTACTGCCTTGAAAGGTCACCTAAATGAATGCTTCCTTAAATGTTGGACTTTTCCTATAATGTCATAGAAAATATCATCAAAGTTATTATGACCTTCAGAGGGCAATCTGTATCATCTGAAAGGAAGGATCATAATAGAGACTCAAACCTGTTAACATTGACAGTGATGATACTCTTGACCGGTGTGCTCTTAGGACCTGGAGCAGGACGGAAGATTGGCTCTTGATTGGTTGGTTTGGAACAGCGAACGGTGAATGGATCAGCAGAATGTAAGGGATAAGTGTCAAACGTCCCTGCTTTCATTCCTCCAATCTAACACAAGATACATTCACATAAACACACAGATGCACTGTTAAAAATGTACAGTTAAACATAAAACAGAGACATATTACTTAGTGTCACTGATTGATTTCATTTTTAGTCAGATATTTCCCTCTAACTGTTACAGTACAGTAAGTAGAGGGATAACCACCTTTTTGCTGGGGGATGGGGGCTTGAAGGGAACTGGAGAGTCTTTCTGTGCGGGTGGGAGGGGCTTGTGTGCTGGTGGGAGTGGCTTGTCACTGCAGTATGGATTGGACTGGAAATAATCTCTGGGGTGAAGATTGAGTTTGAAGGGGCCATCTCTTAACTTGGAGCGATGTATTGCTGCCTCTCTCTGTATCATACACACATACACACACATTTATGTTTGAACTTAAGTTAAACAAGGAATGTCCATGTCAAAAAAAATGTTTAGTTTTTAGCAGTTTAAAGGCCAAGCACGCCAGAATTTAAAATGCCTAAATTCCATGGTGCAATCAATTCATGAACTCATGTGTCCATTGTTGTTTCTCACTTAACCCATAAGAACCCAGACCCCTTTCTCCTTCAAGGAAAATTATGGGGGACATATCACAGACTAAATAGACCCCAAAGAACACATTTCTGACATTTTATCCAAAATAGCACCCCCTATTGTCAGAGATCTGTAATGTCACATATATGTTAGGATAAAGATAAAGCTATATAAGGAACTTTCCAGGTCATTTAAGTGACTTGTGACACCAGTTTCACCGTGGGTTCTTATGGGTTAAGATGAAGACTGCAGAGCCTTCACAACCTGTTTTGGTTGACAAAGAAAACAGCAGAGTACTACTAAATGAGGAAAGGTGAAGGATACAAGCGAGCCCATTAGCAAGAGATGCTACAGAGCAGTGCTAATGAAAGGTGCTAGCACAACACAATCAGCAAAGCACCTGAAGGAGTGACACACTTTGAAAACTTTGACCGTGGTCAAAAGTAAATGAACTTAAATGTTGTGGAGCTTAACACAGTACTAAACCCTTCCATATAGGGTTATATATTCCACCATATAGACCAGCAGGGTCACATCCACATTCATGGCAGAAACTCCTGGGACATGCAGAACTGGTGTTTGGGCTGTGTTGGGCTGAACACGGCGCACACAGGGGACAGCTTGAGGGAGGCTTTGGAGGAGATAGTACATGAAACATGGAAGCTGGACATGTCAAATATGGCTGACAATGCCTCAGCAAACAAGAAAGCATTTCAGCAGGACTTCACATGGGTCCTTTGCTTTGGGCACAACCTGCACCGAACACCATTAAGAAGGCCTGTCAAGGTCCTGACTGTGTCTTGAGCACTGTCAGGGTTGAGAAAGACAGTATCTGCTTTCAGCATGTCACCAAAGATGTTCTGACAGATGAAGAAGAGACAAAAAGATTTGCATTTCCCCAAACATAGACTAATCCATGATGAGCCCACACGCTGGGACTCAGCATATTAGATGGTAAAGGAATTTCTTGAGCAGCAGCAAGCTGTTAAGTTCTAGCTGATGATCAGACAATCACAGTCCTTGAGGCTGTAAAAGAGCTATTAAGCCCTGACAGCTCTTTGACAGATGCCCCTAGTGGTGAAAAACAAACCATTCTCTTCTCTGTCCTGAACTGGACAGACTTTCTATGGGAAGATATTTTCTAATTTGACAGTTGAGGAACGTGACAGCAACCTAAAACATCAACTTAAAGAAAATATAGGAGAGATCACAGACAAAGATATGAGGACAGGCATCTGCAACTGATTATGAACACAGCCATATTTCTTGACTCAAGATTGAAGGACAGTTTTATTACATTAAAAGAAGAGGTTCAACAAGATCTTACGCACAATGTGAATTTATTGGAAAAAGGAGGTCAAAGTAGGCAAACACCCTCTTAAGATGCCAAGTAACCAACAAAGAAAACTAAAACAGATCTGAAAGGACTGTTAACAAGCATGCGGAGGGAAAAGAGTGAACATGGAGAGCATGCAACATTCATAGAAAAGGATGTAGACACAGAACTAAAAAAATAGTTCACAGTAAAGGTGCCTGAACTCAGTTGAGAAGAGGACTCAATCACTTGGTGGAAAAAAATTAGAAAACTTAACCTTACCTTCCTGCTGCCCTTTGGATGAGCTTCTGGTTTGTTTATTTTCAAATAGAATTTATTAAGAAACTTCTTCCTTACTCTCTCTGACTTTCATCTGCCCAGTTTAAGTGTTTAATGTCTTGTGCCCAGGGGGAACAGCAAAGGAGACAGAGTAGATCTGACAGTGGCCAATCTAATGTGTGCTGCCCAGCTCCACACCTACACCATTCACACCTACAGGCAATTTAGAGTTGCCAATTAACAACAACCTAACCTGCATGTCTTTGGATTGTGGAGAGGAAGCTGGAAGTGCATGGAGAGAACCCACATGCAGGCACAGGGAGAACATGCAAACTCCACACATAAGGGCCCCAGCCGACTGGCGAGGCCCAACAGGCGAGGCGACAGTGCTCGCCACTGCACCACCGTGCCACCCACCATGACAGACAAAGACAGCCAAAGGTTGGCTTCATTATTGGTAGACTTGCTAGCTTGTATATTTTTACCAGAAGAAAGTAATCGGATAAGAGACAGATAACACAAATGTCCTTGAAAAGCTAGAAAAACAAAAAGGGATAGAAATGCTGAAGCTTGTTAATCAACCTGCCACATTCTTCTTCCATTGCTTTTTATGTAGCTAAAGTGCTGGTTGACAACCTGATCTGACCATTCTGTCAGCTCGCTGCTTGGCATTTAGGTGAGTGCAATATTATTACAACCTATAGAATTAAATAAAACAATAACACCCATGTTGTAATATTCCATAATTTGCCTTTAAGTTTTACCTTGAGTACCTCCTGGGCTCTGCTGTAGGGATCTGAGGCATACAGCTCAAGTTTGGACAGTGTCACATTGGGATAGCTGCAGGAGATAGTCATAATATTCTTGTTACAGAGTATATTTTAATGTTAAACACAAATATAATCCATATATTTAAAAAAAGAAACAAAAGAAAAACCCTAAGCAAGTCCAACTGAAAAACAAGTTTAAACTTGCTTGTGAAGCTGTTGTAAACTACTTCAGAAAGAGCTCTTGCTATAAACCTGTAACCACTGCCTTTCTTGGGAGGTGAGGTGACAATGTTACGTCCAGGTGAGTGATGGGCTCTCCGGGTGACTGACAATGGACTCATGGCTTCAACTGGTCCTGACAGAGTCCCATAGTAACTACCTGAACCACAGCTGAAGGCAGAGAGAAGGGAAGTAATACAAAAGTACTAAATACAACAAATGAGCAGATGTGAGTTTACTCAGGGTTTTAGAACTATGTTATAGGGAATAATACTGAATCTTATTTTTCCTGTGATATGATTCTTATCAAGATAAAGAACAAACTTCTGTTACCACATTTAAAGCAGTGGCTTTAAAACTTGGGGTGTCAGTTTCTATTTTAGTAAATCTACTGAGAGTGTAGATTACACAGAGTGTATATTGTTGTATATGTTGATGTTTGTGTACGTGTTCTCTGTGATGTGTCTGTGAATGTGAGTATGTGTTTTCTTACGGTTTCTTGACCCCGTTGCAGGGCAGGAAAGCCTTGCCCAGGTTCTTCTTGGCCTGCTGGATGCGGTTCTGTCGGGCCAGTCTCAGCGGGTTACTCAGTGCTTCACGTTCAAATACCCGCTTAAAGGTCTTGTCGAAGAAGCCGCTCTGCAGAGCACATCGTTGTTTAGGGATTCCCACCTGCATCTGCCGACTACAATAGGCTGATGCATTGAATGGACCTAGATATGGAAGGAAGACATTACAATATTTTTAATCATGATCTCTATATGATGATGGATCTGTGTCATCAAGCATATGAATGTAACTTTGCGAGACAGTCAGTATTGCATAGGTAGTCTGGTTAATGTACTGAAAGGTTTTGTGTAAGATTTATGGTACTTACTTACCCTTAGTGCCATATAGATAGTTATGATGTTATCGATCTTCCATTAAAAATTACATTGTAAAACCTCTGCTTTTTTTTATAGACCTCATGGTGGAGAGCTGTAACCATACCAAATAATAAGAAATAGTCCTCAACAAAACGGTTGACATTGAGGTTTGTGGGCTGCTTGATACAACTAATGTAAATAAAAAGATGTGTGAGGATCGTCATGTATTTACATACAGTATAAGTTTGTTTCTATATAAATGGCAGCTGAGACCCCATGGCTCTTTTGTTCTAAGTACAGAGAGACATTTTATCTTAAGCTCTCAGCATCCTTTAGGTTTTCACACCTGAACGGGGGACTCTGCCCATGCACACAGGCCTCAGCTACCACTGGTCAAACTGGGACATAACCCATGACTTCGAGTTATATATATCGGTGTTTTTCAACCTTTTTTTAGCCACGGTACATTTTTTAGATGAAAAAAATCCTGAGGCACCCCACCAACCAAAAATGTTTCAAAATGACTATCTGTATCCTAATACAATATATAAAATGACAATATAGTCTCTTAATTAATTTATACTCACTCACTGATGCATATCTTTTCCAAAACAACACTTTCTGTCTGTAGACATGTCATCTATACGTATGGCAATTGTGTTATCTGAGACAAGGACTTTAGCTATTTCTTTAACCGCATCAGGGCCGAGCATCTTGTTTACAATAGCTTTGCAGGCAGGTAGTAGTAATGTCTCTTTTTTGATTTGGCAATGAGTTCAGCACGTTTGTGGTTCTTCTAGTTAAAGTTTCCTGTTTCTCCGTGTGTTCACGCAGGTGAACAAAATAGTCTGCCTTCTTGTTCTGAAGCGACGGGTGTTTCGTTTGGAGATGGTGTTTAAGCTTGCTTGGGACTATGGCACTGTTGGATCGCTTTTCACCACAGACCAAGCACAACGGCGTTGGTGCCGTCGGATCCTCAGTGAAAGTAGATCTGAAGGAAAGATAGCTTTCGCTGTATTGCCTCGAGCTCGCTGTCTTTGCTTTCTTTTGACCACCACTCATACTAGGGCCTTCATCTGGTTCAGAATTTTGTTCAGGTTGAACGTTCAGAGTTTGTATTTTTCCTTTTCAAAAACTTCTCCATCACTGTCACTGCTAACTCTCACATGCATCACTAATTCTATTGTCTTAAAATAACAGGTTATTAGCTACCTGCTGCCACCCACTGACATGGAAGAGTATTAAATTACTATCCCATTCACTAGATTGCAGCACAGACACTTGACAACGGCACATTATTTCCAGATAATAATAAATTAATTGTCATGAAACTGTTTTAGACCAATTAAGTGAAATTTTCCCACAGCACACATAACAATCTCTTACGGCACATTAGTGTGCCACAGCACAGTGGTTGAAAATCACTGTTCTAGCTCACCTCCATAGCCCCTCCTCTCAGAGCTGCTCTGTTCTTTCTTCTCCTTCTTGTTTGTTAGTCTGCCATTGCATCCACTCTGAGTTAGCAGATGGGCACATTATGCAGGAGCAAAGATTGGAGCTCTGATTGGTTGTTTAGATTGCACAGTGGGTTCTTGCAAGTTGCCTTACAGGCATGATTTTTTTCAACAGATTATCTGTCTAATGCACTACTATCAGGATATAATGACAGTTTTAGCAAATATGACATATATATATAATAAGTTGTTTTTATACAGTTTACCTTATTGAACTTTAAGTGTGCAGTCCAGATGGATGTTATTCTAATAATCAAATACAAGTGTGAGCTAAAATTTGCATTCATAGGCTTTTACTGTGAAGTAATACATAAATATACTCACGGTTGGTGGGTGGAGCATACTTGTCTCCTATAGAGATGTAGCTCATCTCTTTAAAAACACCTAGGCGCTCCATGTCGCTCTTTCCATCACCTGATGGCATCTTCACACACTGGAAACCCGCACACACACACTCCTGTAGTACCCATTATATTTATATATTATATTCATTTAAAATAAAGTGTAGAAAACTGTGCAGCTGACACTGAGGGCAAGTGAAACAGAGACACAGACAGACTGACCTGCGTGCAAAGAGAGGTCAAACATACCTGTGGATGATGTGTAGCAGTTAAGGACTAATTGAAGGCTGTACTATTGGATGTCAGTGTGATGTCTCTCTCTCTCTCTCTCTCTCTCTCTCTCTCTCTTTCTCTCTATCTATCTATCTATCTATCTATCTATCTATCTATCTATCTATCTATCTATCTATCTATCTATCTATCTATCTATGTACTGCTGTAGCTATAAGACTACTGCAACTCTATACATTCTATGTCTGTGTGTACAGGTTGGTTACCTTGGAGAAGAGGAAGTAAAGAAATTATGTCAAGCTAGAATGAATTATCTCTTCTGGAAGTAAGACAATACTGCCTTCAAAATAAAAGCACAACATTTGCTTGATAAAATAAAATGTGTACTACAAAAAACTACAAATAGCATAAAAATATATTGATGATAAAATGAGCCATTAGAAGATGACCATCTTCCAGTGGTCTTTTAAGAAACAGAAAGTCCAAATCAAACTGTGTTTACTGGATGACTTAAGATGAAACATGTACTGTCTGAATTAGTTAAAAAATAATGCTTGTGGGCCTGTTGTAGTGGTAGTGCTAAAGAAATGATTGAAATAAAAACTCATCAAATGTTAGACATAGATTCTACATGTGCATAGTTTCTTGCAGATGCTGACTCATGTAAATGTATGTATTAGGGCCAATTTTCTTTTTCCATTTTTGTTCATTATTCAGCAAAAAATAATTTTTTCAAAATATTTTGAAAAAAGTTCTGAGAAAAAAGCAGAATGTAATGCAGAAAATAGCTTCTGTACATGTTACACTGTGAAACATTATAGCATAATTATATCAATGGATTATTCTTCTAAAGCTTCTAGCAGCTTGTTCTAGTTGGTCAAGGTTGAACTAGTTTTAACCAATTCTTATTATTATTATTATTATTATAATTTTATCCTGCAAAATAATCCAGCATTATCAGTATATAGCGGTAAATAGAAGCAGCATATATTCTAGAAATTACTTCACATAAAAATAGCCTGATAGAAAAAAATCTAACTTGAAATTATATTGTCTCCTTAACCACAAGATGGCAGGCCAGCCTTGGAAATAAGGTGATAAAGCTCTGCAATAACAAAACATAATGCTCTTTGATAATTTGCTTAGAGCACTGAGGTGAAGACAGAGAGTGAGATTATGAAAAATGAGGTAATGTATGACACAGAGGAGATGGAGAGACAATAGTAAGGGGGCAGCAAAAAGGAAGTTGGCCTGAAAAAGGGAAAGAAATAAGGTGGGAAAGTAAGACGGTAACAGACAAAGGATGAACAGATCTACAAAGGTGAAACAAGAACTATAGAAAGACACCCAATGAGACATGAATGGACAAAGAAACAAAGAAATGCAGAGAGAGTGGGATAAAGCAGAAGAGAGAGGACATATGACATGTACAATGTGAGAGAGGATGAAAATACTGAGACCAAAGGGTTGACTTTCTTTTGGTCCTTGGAAAATGGGGGTGGGCAGCTCAGCAGCAGCTAGGTCACACTTTGGCGGCATGTGCAGGACATGCTGAGGATTGAAAGTAAGAGTTTCTGTAAGACAGTCAGCGTATAAACTGGTTAAAGTGGCTAAAGTGGTTAAATTGGTTAAAGTGGTTAAAGTGGTTAATGTTAATACTCTTACGTCCTGTAAAGTGCATGTTACTGCCGGAGCCCCGGTCCTCTTTGTTCTCTCCAGTCTTGCAGGTTCCTCACTGATTCTGGTTGTGGTCCATCTGTCTGAGGTTCACTGGCCTGGTGGGGACATGATCTGTGTCTGTGTTGTGGAGAGAAGGTCGAGTGGCCCAGAGCTCCATATGAGGACATCTAGAGATGCACCTGGACTCACGGACTCATTTGCCATTACCTGTGATACCTTCACACATGGACTAAACCCAATGAAGTCAGTATAGCTTACAGTTTATTACGACCCATGTATAATTCCATAATTTGATTGATGATGATGTTCTCTGTACATGTGGCATCTATTGCACATCTGTCCATCCCAAGGGAGAGGGATCCCTCATCTGTGGCTCTTCCTCAGGTATTCTTCTTTTTCCCATAAAGTGTTTTTTTGAAGTTTTTCCTGACCCGGTTCGAAGGGTCTAAGGACAGAGGGTGTCACAACTGTACAGACTTGTAAAGCCCTCTAGAGGCAAACAGATGTTTGTGATTTTGGGCTATAAATAAATAAATTTGATTTGATTTGATTTTTTGATTTCTTTTTTGACACTTATACAGACACACACACCCACACCCATTAGCTAATGTGCACAAAACAGTGTATGTAGAGATATTCCACAGTAAATAAAAGAATCATGCATGACCCAGTGCATCATGAAGTTAAGTGGAAATGTTTTATTATTGAATGATCTTGCTGTGTGTTTATTGTAGTCTGGCCAACATTATATGTACATTTTTATGTGTTTCAATTCCAGTTGGAATTTAGTTATTCAGATTTGTAGGAGAAAATTTGCTTACGTAGCTTTGGTGCTCTCTTTGTCTGAATGCAACACTGTATTTTTGTAACTGAACAACTTTTTAATTTTTTTTTTGCATTTTAGGCTGTATGTTAACATTTAATACATGCTATTTAACATAACAAAGTGCTTGTGGGATAACTGGTATATAAACAAAAAATGAGAATTTGAAGATGTAAGTCAAGTAAATTGTTATCTAAAATCTTATGCAGGATTCTGTAATAATTCACAGACCAGACAGCGTAACATTATTATTGTCATTGACAACTCTCTACACATCAATCAGTCAGGTGATTTATGTGTTAGTGTAATGATACAGTAAGTCTTTTTTTAGGTTACCTTGCAGGAGTTTGGGAGATTGAACTCCTTGACTGTATACTCTGAGTTTTGAGAGAAAACACTATAAAAGAAATCAGGAGTGCAAACTTTGTCTCCATCTAGGGTGATGAAACAATGGACATTTCCACTCACTGTCAACTAGTGCTTGTGATTTGATACACTGACAACGCCCTTGATATGCAAGAGAAGTTTTTTTAGTTTATACCCCTCCAGAGTACCAGAGCTTATTCCATCACCACAGCACTTCTGAATAAGTTGAGGTGATGACCAGAGGAGCAAGCTCATTCCCCAGGCATATGATGGTGCAAATGTTATGTGAGGAACCACAGTTTGTGAGCAGAAGATGGTGCAAGATGTGTATGTGAATGCACTCTCTCCACTACTGTGCTCACCAACTTAACCTCATCATGTAGCAGGTGACATCTCACATCTCAACACTTAGTCAGTTCTTCTCTGACCTGGTTGGATTCTCTGGCTTTTTTCAAGATCTCCCATGATAGGGTAATAGCACACAGACAAAGAGCAAACACAGTGAGATGGAACTTCAACAGCTGTGCTGCAAACACTGTATTGAGCACAAGGATGACCTCCTCCAATGTTCTGTAACCACCAGTTTGATCTTGCCACTATGAGAAAAGAAGAAAGGTAGGCTCTATATGATACAGTGAATGATTATTTTTTAACCATTTGAGCTGCCTCCCAGTGTGCATTTGAGTCCTTGTGTCCGAGATGTAATAGTTAGTTTCTGTTCACTGCATTCTCTCCAAGATCTTGAAGTTAAATTTTCTTTGTACTTACTTTGAATTTGGGGTATAAAATAACACATCCTAGATCTGAATGAATTTGGGGTATAAAATAACACATCCTAGATCTGAATGAATGAAAGATTCTTATTAAATACTTTGTTCTTTACATAGCTTGAATGTGCTGACAACAAAATCACACAAAAATTATCAATGGAAATCAAATTTATTAACCCATGGGAGGTCTGGATTTGGAGTCCAAACACTCAAAATTAAAGTGGAAAAACACACTAAAGGGTCAACCAGGGCCAGGGCCAGGGCCAACCGCACCAGCATATGGTCTCACAAGGGGTCTGAGGAACTCATCTCGGTACCTAATGGCAGTCAGGCTACCTCTGGCGAGCACATGGAGGGCTGTGCGGCCCCCTAAAGAAATGCCACCCAACACCATTACTGACCCACTGCCAAACCGGTCATGCTGGAAGGATGTTGCAGGCAGCAGAACGTTCTCCACGGCGTCTCCAGACTCTGTCACGTCTGTCACGTCTGTCACATCTGCTCAGTGTGAACCTGCTTTCATCTGTGAAGAGCACAGGGCACCAGTGGCGAATTTGCCAATCTTGGTGTTCTCTGGCAAATGCCAAACGTCCTGCACGGTGTTGGGCTGTAAGCACAACCCCCACCTGTGGACGTCAGGGCCCTCATACCACCCTCATGGAGTCTGTTTCTGACCGTTTGAGCAGACACATGCACATTTGTGGCCTGCTGGAGGTCATTTTGCAGGGCTCTGGCAGTGCTCCTCCTGTTCCTCCTTGCACAAAGGCGGAGGTAGCGGTCCTGCTGCTGGGTTGTTGCCCTCCTACGGCCTCCTCCACGTCTCCTGATGTACTGGCCTGTCTCCTGGTAGCGCCTCCATGCTCTGGACACTACGCTGACAGACACAGCAAACCTTCTTGCCACAGCTCGCATTGATGTGCCATCCTGGATGAGCTGCACTACCTGAGCCACTTGTGTGGGTTGTAGACTCCGTCTCATGCTACCACTAGAGTGAAAGCACCGCCAGCATTCA
The DNA here is from genome assembly GCA_023238725.1 of Scortum barcoo. Lineage (NCBI taxonomy): Eukaryota > Metazoa > Chordata > Actinopteri > Centrarchiformes > Terapontidae > Scortum > Scortum barcoo. The sequence goes on from CM041554.1 coordinate 28,428,099, forward strand.
AAAGTGACCAAAACATCAGCCAGAAAGCATAGGAACTGAGAAGTGGTCTGTGGTCACCACCTGCAGAACCACTCCTTTATTGGGGGTGTCTTGCTAATTGCCTATAATTTCCACCTGTTGTCTATTCCATTTGCACAACAGCATGTGAAATTGATTGTCAATCAGTGTTGCTTCCTAAGTGGACAGTTTGATTTCACAGAAGTGTGATTGACTTGGAGTTACATTGTGTTGTTTAAGTGTTCCCTTTATTTTTTTTTTTTTTGAGCAGTGTATATTCTTTCCAGTAGTTCATGTTGGTTGTTTTATCTATGTTTGTGCAAATTTCTTCTCAGTTAGCCGAACAGCCGCACAGTCTAAAGAGGTCTGAACATCAAAGGTACAGAAAACCCACACACACAAATCAATATCTAGTATTTGGTTTGCATCATCCACCACTGCATAAGCTGGGGGTTATCACCACTGTACTAACAGAGTACCCACAAAGAAAGGAGAAGGAGCAAAAACACATTGGAGATGCACTCAAAACATGCAGATATCCAAACTAGGCCTTTGTGAAAACCACAAAAATGAACAGAACAGAGAGAGAAAAGAAGGACAATAAACACCACAACACTGTCATCCCTTACATTTCAGATATATCAGAAAATGCAGGAGGGATTTTCAATAAACACGACATTCCTGTGCATTTTAAGCCCAGTAACACCCTGAGACAGAGGCTGGTCCACCTTAAGGACAAAACACCCAGGGATATGTGGTGTGGTGTTCCTCAGTGCAGTGAGGAATGCTCAGACCTCAACATTGAAGAAGAAAAAAAAACGCTCCACAAGCATATGGCCTAACACAGGAGAGCCAACTCAGAGCAGTCCACGAACATTTGAAGGACAAGGGACACTGTTTCCAGGACAGCAATGTGCAATGTTTGCAATCTAAGATTTTTACTTGGCTTATGTAATATTGTTATAATAACAGAGTTCCATGTTGCTGGCCATATTTCATTATTCAGTGCCAAATTATTGGCTTTACAAAAAAATGGAATAAAGTCGTGCTGGAATTCTTTAAAAACTTGTTCACATATCCATCACTTTGAGGAGACTTATGTATTGTAAGTTTATTAATAACACCACAAATCTCCTCCCTTTGTTAGAGCAATATTCTGTTCTTCTGTAACTGTAGGTAGGTTTTACTTTTTGAAAAAAACATAAATTTATCTTTGTTTACAGGACTTTGGGCAGCATCATAGAGATCCTGGTATTATATTACAAATTGTTTTGCTATCTCATTCTGGTCCCTTTATAATTCCTTTGTATTTTTGTCAATTATCTGCACTACCAATGTCATCTTTTGCTGTTATTTAAGTTTGTAGACCAACAACTTAGCTGCTCTCAGGCCTCCATTCTTTTTCTTACAATGGGCAATGGTTTTTCTACTTCCATATTTAAGAAAGCATTCATTGCTGCTTTAGCCACTGAGGTTCCCAGATGTTTTATGTCTCTCATTCTTCAGTTTTCCCCTCACATGAATTTCTTGCATTTTCCTTTTGTTCTTTTCCTAAAAGAGCCACAGGCTATTATTTCACCCCTTAAGGCAACCTTTGCCGCTTCCCATAATATTACTAGATTTGCATCTTCTGTATCAATACACATTATATAGTCCTTTAACAATCTTTTTAACTTTGCTTCAAACTCATTTTCTACGAGTAGAAAGTTATTAAATTTCCAAATAACAGCGCTCTTTTCCGCATTAAACCTTAATGTAAAGGTAATTTATAAAGGTACATGATCTGATAAATGTATTTGGCCAATTTTAATACCTTTGACTATAGCTAAGTCTTGAGAAAATGTGTAATCCCTCTAAGTTGGATTTAATGTTTGTCATACATACACTATTCCAATGTCTTTGATTAGATCAACAATCTTCCCAATTATACTCAGACATATTTTATTGAATGTTATTTATCAAAGTAATTTGAATTGATGTGTATTAAGGCTCTATCCTGTGTCACACTTTTCTACTTTGAGGTACATTTTCATTTCTTAACAATATATGTTACCCTGTATGGCTGATGACAAAGACAAGGAGCTTTGAGCTTTGATTTATCAATGGCAGACAGCTAACATTACCCATTCATGCATAACTTTCTTAGCAGACTTCACAGCAGACTTAGAGTTAGTCACTTGGACTGGATACATTGAATTTACCTTTCAATGTCCTGACCTGGGTGGAATCCTACTTCAATAAGATGAAACAATGTACAACAGTGATATATGTTCCTAACTTGATAATTGTACAGTAGGGGTCCTTCAATTGTACAGCTGTCACACATGTTAAACATCTGGGCAATAAAATGGTCACAGTGGTCTTTAAAAAATATTTTGTAGGGTCATCAGCAAATTGTAAAATGCTTTTTGTACACATTATCATTTTCCCCATCTGCCTGAGTGCATAACAACCTGGTCACAGACAGGTGTTATGGTACATCAGAACTTCAGGAAGATTTGCAGTGTTGAAAACTAGTACCAAGCATTGGTCTAAGTCAGCAGAAATTATTGCCTTGTATTGTATTGTATTTATTTATTTATGTATTGTACTTTTTAAATTAAATTACACACTTTCATCCCAAAGGAAATTATTTTTTTCACTCTGGTATAGGCTACATTTTACATACACAAGTCTGAATACACACGCAATTAGCAGAGAGACAGAGTGAAGGGGCTGCATCCTCAGTGTGCCCTGAGCAAGTTTTGGGGTTTGGTGCCTTTGGTGCCTTGCACCTCAGCAGTGCTTAGAAGGTGAACTGGCACCTCTCCGGCTACCAGTCCGCCTCCATAAAGACTGGTTCTTGGGGACTTGAACTGGGAACCCTCTGGTTCCCAAGCCAAGTCCCCACAGACTGAGCTACTGCCACCCGAACATATGTACATGTAAGCCTCTGTCTGAATGCAGACTTGCAAAACTATGCACAGACTTGCTAAAATGTGTTAGCAGACAAAGCAAAATGTACAAGTCTACAAAACCAGACCTACATACAGACCTCGAAACTCAAGTTTGCAAAACTATGGCTACAGATACACAACCCTGTTTTCAAGTATGTCTCTTTGAATTATATATTTTATGCTGCCTGTGGGGGGACTGCAGTCACAACAGATAGAAAGGTTTATACCCAACCATTAGATACTCTTAATTAGCCGAGTAGTGATTCTAGATTATAGCAGTGTACCAGCTGTGTACCAAGCTTGTTTCCATCAATGATTGATAATAAATTAACAGCCTCTATAGGTTATCTTAGACATATTTATTAATAGACTTTACAAAAGCAGTTAAAATCCTTTGCATACGTTATATTGTTTTTCCACAGGCTTACCATTGACATTGGAAATGTTTTTAAAATTCATTTCTGAAATTATTTAAAAGTTTCCTGCGTTTCATGAGTCCTAAAAAGAAAATGGACATGTGATGAGTGCGGGTCTTTCATGCATCACAATATGACATGTTCTGCAGGTTTCCTCTGTTCAGTATTGTGTTTTGGCCTGGGGTTGCTTCACTGATCTCAGAGCTGATTATTTTTTCATTTGCAATCACAACCAGCATGTCACTGTACTGGAGTGAGATGCCACTCTGTCAGATCTGACTACTTAGGCAAAGACTTGTCACAAGTACAAGTGAAACAACACTTGATAACTCAGAGTAACATATTACATAGATTTTTACAGTGAAAACAAAATTGAAATAAATCCACATGTCCAAATAGTACATGAAGTCCAGCAAAAAAGTGAAACCTTGACAAGTGATTTTACGAAGTGTTAAAGTTTAATTAGTCTTTTGATTCAAATAAACACTGATATCAGCCTTCTATTTTTCCTCCTCTTTCTTCACTCCTCCTTTAAGCTGTATTGTCTGGCAGCACAATGCAGGGAATCCTTTCCATTCCCAATGCAAAAAGAAAATTATTAAATAATTCGATGTGAATTTATTGTGTTTAGGGACCAATCTCTTGGGTTTTAAATAGAAATATTTATTTGAGAGTTTAAACAGTCTCACTCACAGTGGGGTACAGCCACAATCACAAGAAACAGTACTCACATAGTAACATCAGTGTTAATGGGAAAATGTGGTGATAGGAAATGCTCACAGCTGCTAGTTTTGCTTTTGCCATGTTAACTCATTTTAACTTCAAAGCACAATGATTAACAATATGTCACCTCTTAAATTGACATTTAGCCTTATTCATAGAAACATGAAATAAAAAAAACTGAACCAAACAGAAGAGCAGATGACACCATATCATCCATGGTGTCATCTGGATGATTGCAAGAAGAAGCAGGAGCAACAGTCTGAACTAATACCTTCACAAAAACATAGAGTTCCCCTTGTGAATGAGAGACATCATTATATATATTCCCAGCCTTATTTACCTGCTGACAGTTTGGTCAGAGATTTGGTTTTGTTTAGCTCCCTCTGGAGCTTCTTTCACATATGTAGACGTGAACACCTGGGAAAATCTGATGTACAAAACTGACATTTCCATTGTTAGGCTCCACCGCTTGGGGGTGCAAACAGTCTTCATATGTGATGGAATACTCTGTGTACAGTGATGGGGAGAACAATAATTATTGATTTTTGAATAAAGAGATTCAATCACTACATATGTCTACATCCCAGCAAAATGTGAAATAAAAACATTTATTCGGTAGAGAGACTGCAAGGACAGGTCCCATGATTTAAATTCATGTTGTCATGTTGAAGATATATCTTATCTCAGCAGAACGCTCAGTCGCACTTGTTTTATTCAACCTCTTTGTTCCCTTTACCCATTCATTTATCAGTCTCCTAAAGTCATTAAGCTGTGGGACTCTAAGCAGTGTGTAGTAATGAGGAGAGATAGTGGTCTTCTTTCTGTGATACCACACCATGTTTTAACTTTCCAATTAATCACTGAGAGATCTTCTCACTCTCTACACGCTGCAGTAAAATGAGGCAAACACTTCATTTTTTATGATTCATATTATATGTTAGAGGTTATGTGCTTCATGTTCAGATCTTCCAAAGCAACACTAGACAGGAGTAGATTTACAGCATGATGAAGGTAATAAAATGGTCCTCAAGCTATTTGAATATGAGTAGTTTTAGCCAGCAGAGAATTACAGACTGTTACAAATTGCATCTTGTTTAGCCTATGGATTGCTGTGATCACAGTGGTTCATGATAGCCGCCTGTAGGTAACGATCCTAGTGCGATCCTAGTTTATTGTGTGATCCTTGATCCATTGATGTCATGCCTGTGTCTAAAAAAATATACATTTAGTCCATTTTCCACATGTGAAATGATATTTTAAAAGAAAACGTGGTAAAAATGTGTGCATACACTCACTACTCTTTCACCTGACTACTACTAAGGTGGCAGAAGGAGGTGGGTTAAGAATCTTCAGACCCAAGTAAGATTTCTGCTGGTACTGGTTATTTATTTATTCAGATGATCTTTTAGGTTTTGACAGCGTCTTCTCTATTCTTCACAGAAGAGCTGTGTGAGAAGTCTAAGTACAAGCCAGGCTAAAAACAATCAACAGCCTAAAACCCAAGGTCTCCACACTATGTTCAGAGCCGTGGATCTAGATAATCACGGGATCAGACAACTGCACTATCTATTGTTGAAGTGGATCAGGTGATTGATCACGACAGTATATGTACATACAGGCTGTGGAGGAGTGTGAGTAGATCGCTGACACAGTATAGTAAACACAACGTAACAAAGCTTCAGAGAGGACAGCAGATGCAAGAACAGGCCTCACAGGCAACTGGCTGATTCTATTCACTGGTCCAGCTGAACTTTTTACTGGCCCAGGGCCAATGTCCAGTCCTCATTATTGGACCCTGTTGCTGGTTTAGGTTGTTAGCCAGGTTCACTCGTTGATATTTTTACAGTTGACACAACAACTTGTAACGTGTCCATGAAAAGCACAATTATAAACTTAATTTTAATTTCATGTAAGCAATTTTATCGTTCTTTTGTTGAAAGATCCTGTAACATTTCCTGTATTTACATCTTTTTTCATCCCATCCTCTATTGTGAAACGTGCTATAAATGAACCTGTCTGCTGTTTAATAACAATGGTCATATCCTTGGTAATGATGGTTTACAAGTATATGTGACAAGAAAATAATACAGGTTTAATAAAAAACTCAAGCTGTTTGTAGTGGTTGTGCATAACAGCTGCTCTGGCACTTTAGATGAACCTAGCTGAAGAGGCGCAATCGGGAAAATTGCTCATATTCTCTGTCATTCTTTTCAATGTAGGTACACACTCTGTACACTGGTCTGTGGCATTGATATGCAAGTGGATATTTTAGGACATTTCAACAATATTACTGTCTAACTGGGGCTGGAAATGAGGCTTGTGCATGTGCACCCAGTTCCACAATAACTGAGATTTATAAAACAGAACCAATCATACGTATGGCTTTATGCAGTAATTCCGATGCTAAGAATGCATATATGTTATTATGTTACATATTTCTGTCTTTGTGTGTACACAGCTTCAGTTGTGAATCTACAGACTTACATATGTCAGGATGAGTTTATCTTAGCCAATACATTTAAAAAAGACTATTAGTGGTTTTTGGAGGTTTATGTGCTAAAACTATGTCTTGACAAACAGCCAAACAGTTAAACAGCCGGCTGCAGTGACTGTGTGCAGCTGCCTACAATCTTGTTGTTACAGTGAGGTTGCCAGGTTTTGGTGAAATCATGCCTGTACAGAGACCAAAATTAAAGGCAAATGGAGATGCGCGAAAAGAACACAGTTCAACTATCATGAAGCAAGGAACAAATAGTGGGTGCACTTGGGGCTGGACAACCATAACTATTTTGTTTAACAAAAATATTTAGTACTGTTTGTGCACTGTGGTACACTTTTAAGATAGTGATCAACCCTCAGATGCAACCATTACCTCCAGTCAATGTGGCTGTTTTTTTGTGTGTATTCAGTGTGCAGTATGGTGAAAGAGCAAAAAAATTAAACAACATATTCCAAATCTACTTCCATTCTCTACAACTTCTTGATTACCTTGATTACCTTAAGTAATGTAATTTTCAACCCTGGAGAATGTAAGTGGGGCTAGAAGAGCTAGAACATTTATAAATGGTAATCTGTATTTAAAAAACAAACAAACAAAAAAGTTTGTAATATTTGTTAAAGCTGTCACTATATCCTGACAGAAGAACATGAGGAAAAAATCAGCATCCACCTGCTGCTCTATGGCCATTTCACAAGAATTCTCGCCCAGATCAAAACAACCAATCAGAGCCAAGAGGCGGGTCTGATCAGTGTCATCCCTGCAGCTCCCCTTCCCATGCATGCATTAACTCTGTCAATGCTGTATCATCGGAGAGCGGATGCAATGGCAGACAAAGAACCATTAAAAACCAGCCAATGAGAAGAACTGCCCATTCCTCTTTTGTCAACAACAGACTACACGAAAGACAAGTAAAGAGAAGAAGAGCAATAAAGACAGACAAGCTAAAAAGAAACAATTAGACTGAACAACTCTGTGTGGACAGGTTTTGGAGGTGAGCTGTAGCAGAGCACAGTGAGGGGAGGGGGGGACCTGGATTAACAGCCAAGTCTACGCTCTACTCAATTTAATGATTATGAGATGTTGATCTCGTGCAGATGGTGTTGTCACTTTTCAGTAGTCCTTTTTATGACCCTGTGACCTTCACCCTTTCTTTCTCTCCTGCTCTCTCTCTTTCTTTCTCTCAGGACAGTATGATGTCACGTCTCAGAAACTCTCCATCCCATGGGACCATAACCAATCAGCCAAAGTGCTGTCCCCTCACTGAACCTCTTAACTCTCGGACCCTCCCCCATGCTCCTGACCTGTCACCTCACCATTATCTACCCAACGACACCTGCTACTGACACCCTCAGTGTGTGGGTGTGTGTGTGTGTGTGGAGATATGGATAGGTGGCTGCAAAATCTGTTATTGTGTTCATGTGCTGACTTAGTGTATTAGTCTAAATGAGAATGTAAGTTCTTGTACATGTGTATAAGTGAATGATGGCCTTTCAGTCATAGTTGGAGGTCATAGATCACATGCATAGCCTCTGCCTACAGCAATAACTATGTAAAAGTAACTCACACACAGATGACAGCTTTTATATGAGCAAATGGAAAAATTAACTTCCTCACACTTAAGGGAATTTTAATCATATTACGCTATATCTATGTACTATGTATAACCTAAATACTTAGAGAGAATACCATGCAAATCTGGATATTACTTTTAAGATAACTTGTAATGAAGGCAGAAATCTGATGGTGGTGGTACAGGAACGGTAAATGAGACAACAGAAATAATAAAAATTAATCTTTTAAGGGACTATGGACTCTTTCCAAGCAAACTGGCCAGTACTTCTTGAGATATCTAGCTCTGGACTAAAGTCTTGAATGTCTGTAAATAGAGCCTACTATCACTCAGCACAGCATGCTAAAGTGTTAGCATGGAGCCCACTATCTCTGCTCTCTAGGGTGGGATTACTGACGCTCTTTTGTCTGTGTAAGTCTATAACAAGGAAGTCTTCAATTCTCTGTCAGAGAGTACATTTTTGTGAGTGAGCGAGCTGATAGTGACACAGTGGTGAGAAGCACACTGACCACAAACCACAGCAGTTAGCTTCAAAGGTGCCAGAACAAAGACATGCTCATAATGTGAGCAGCAAATTTCCCGTTGTCTCCCACTTGGACCAAAACATCTTCCTCACTCACATTTAATTTAACTTATCTTTTCTTTTGTCCTTCCATTGATACTTGGAATATTTCCAAGTTTGTTCAGGCAGACTGCAGCCAGCAGTAGAGGGGTCTGATGTTGCATTATGGGCTCTAGTAGAATGCTGCTGGCACAAGACTTCACTTTATAGTCCACAAAAAATGTATTCAAAACTGACATACATACTGACTACAAGAGCATGTTTGTGAGAATTAAGAGGATGAATAGGCCAAGGCCAATATAGATATTAGTTGTGATTCCATTGAAGGGGGTGGTTTTAGTTTTCTATTTACAGGTCATGGTTTTGCATTGTTTGAAGCATTTCACAGCTATGCTACTGTCACAACAATCCCTTAAAGACAGTTACAAATGTATTTTTAACAATCTAACCCTCATAATTTACATATGACTACAAAATAGAAATCAGTATATAATATAATTGAAGTTAGTTGAAGGAGCCACTGTAAAATTTCATCTACGGTGAGTATATCAAAAGGTCATCAAGTTCATGTAACAAGAGGAGATATGAAAAGAGTGTGTAACTGAGGCTTGGGCTGAAATGACATCAGCACACTCAGTTTGCATTAGTTTTCTGCCTCTAACAGGCAGGTGCTGATAAGTGCATGTCTATACGTCTATGCCATAAAAAGGGGAAAGCTGGGATGAATCCAAGGGCAGGGGTCCTCAAAAATACTACATGAACATAGAACATGAATTATCTTGTGGAAATTATTTAGGGCTCCTAATAAAATATTTTAGTCTCTTGGAATTTTAGAAATAAAATTATGGTGCGCTTGTCCTTTCCATTTTGATAAAAAAATCATCCAGGTAGGTCATATCACACCCGTCAATATAAACACTGAATGATTCAGTCCTATCTAGCTGCACTCCCAAGTCAGGAACAGTGAAAAACAGCTGACAGTCTGTCTCACTCTGTGTGTCACCTGGGAGAACAAAAGGCAATAATCTGTTACCCAATTTTTCTACAAGAAAGGCAAGGCCTGTGTAGTGCCCATGAAAACCTCCACAGACACAGTGGCATTTTGTTAATAATATTCTGCCTTAATGTTGAAGCCCGTCCCAAGCTAGCTACATTACAATGACATCCTGCTGGTGGTTTGATTTAGCTTAAATACACTAGACCAACACAATCCACTTACAACTGTTTTAGAGTAATCAAATGTTATTTATTTAGCCCAAATCGAATCAGTACTTTTTTCCTATATTTAGTTCTGCTCTTGTCATGCAGATCATCAGTTCTTCTGAGTCCTTCCTCCCTCTCAACTGTAGAAGAAGGTGAGTAGTATTTCATTAGTTAGCTAGTTTTACTTAGAGCAATGATGATGGAATTTTTTTTGTCTTTGGGATACAGAAACCTTCTTCTACTTTCCCCAGACCAGAGATTGTTGAGAAGTAATAACCCACTGTGCATGTGAATATTGAAATATTGAGGGTTTTGTTTGTGACAATAGCAATAGTGAACTAAAATATCCTACAGACACTAAAAGCTCTTCAAAACACAGTTTAAAATGTGTGAAAACTTCATACTATTTGTGAAAATGTAAAAATGGTAGATTGTTCATTCTGTGGACATTAATATTAATCAATACTACAACAGTATAATGACATTTATATACAATATACATATACTGTACACAGTGCTGTGCTCTGCACCTTACCTCAGGGACGTCTCTCATCAACTGGAAAAGTTTCACAACTGCTCGTGGAGTTTACCAGCTTAAGATTAGAGTCTTTAAATTTACACAGGTACATGAATATCATATTATGGCAATAATGGTAACTGGAACCACATATTACCAACATAGAATGGTCAAATCTGGACCGAACTATCCCGAAGAAGCTAAAGACTCTTTAAAGACAGTTTCAGATATGTGACACAACATTTTGTCTGTTTGTGAAAACGCAAAAAATGATCACATGCAGCACAAGTAGACCACACTGTCAGGTCCAGATCGTGTTTTTTGATCTAGACCTATAATTTTGTTTCCGTCAAGTTTCCCTTAACTGCCAAATCAAAAGCCAACTTCAGTATCGTAATTTAAGCTTCAACCTTTGCTTAAGTTCAACTTTAAACCATGGGAGTTTATAGGGCAGTTTGTTGGCGCTCCTGTCTCTGCAAGGGTCATGGAGCCAATGGTGTAAGTCCAAGCAAGTGTAAGATATTTTAATATATTTTTAAGAAGTTTTTTACGAAGTTACACTGCTGATGCATTTGATACAGGTGACTTAAAGACGTTTAATTAAACAGAAACTTCTTTGAAAACGCAGGTAAATCCTACATCTAGGTGGTAAGAGGGTGTGGAGTGAGGTGGATATAGACAGGAAGAGACTCCACAGGGCTTACTTGCAGGCAGACAAGAAAACGGACAGGCGGGTAGACAAGTAAGAAATGAACGCAGACGAACTCAAGAAACATTCACCAAACAAACTCAAGAAATGTATGACAGAACAAAGGAAGGGGACACATATACAGTGGATATAAAAAGTCTACACACCCCTGTTCAAATGCCAGGTTTTTGTGATGTAAAAAAATGACACCAAGATAAATAATTTCACAACTTTTTCTACCTTTATTGTGACCTCATGGCCTCGACGACCCAATACCTGGACCAAAACTCTGGCCATAGGGACATGGAATGTCACCTCGCTGGGGGGGAAGGAGCCTGAGCTCGTGTGTGGGAGGTTGAGAGGTACCGGCTAGAGATAGTTGGGCTCACCTCCACGCATAGCTTGGGGTCTGGAACCCAGCTCCTTGAGAGAGGGTCAGGACCCTCCACTACTCTGGAGTTGCCCAGGGTGAGTGGCAGGCGAGCTGGTGTGGTGTTGCTTATAGCTCCCCAGCTCAGCCGCCATGTGTTGGAGTTCACCCCAGGTGAACGAGAGGGTCGCTTCCCTGCGCCTTCAGGGTTGGGGATAGGTCTCTTGCTGTTGTTTGTGCCTACACGGGCCGAACAGCAGTACAGAGTACCTGGCCTTCTTGGAGTCCCTGGGAGGGGTACTTGATAGTGCTCCGACTGGGGACTCCATTGTTCTACTGGGGACTTCAACGTGATACCTGGAGGGGCCGTGATCGGGAGGAATGGCCTCCCTGATCTGAACCCGAGCAGTGTTTTGTTATTGAACTACTGTGCTAGTCACAGTTTGTCCATAACGAACACCATGTTCGAGCATAAGGGTGTCCATCAGTGCACGTGGCACCAGGACACCCTAGGCTGGAAGGTCGATGATCGACTTTGTTGTCGTTTAGTTTCATCTGATCTCTGGCCGTATGTCTTGGACACTTGGGTAAAGAGAGGGGCTGAGCTGTCAACTGATCATCCACCTGGTGGTGAGTTGGATCCGCTGGCAGAGGAGGAGAGTTGGACAGACCTGGCAGACCCAAACGTATTGTGAGGGTCTGTTGGGAACGTCTGGCCGAGCCCTCTGTCAGGGAGGTCTTCAACTCCCACCTCCGGAAGAGCTTCTTCACAGATTCCGAGGGAGGCTGGGGACATTGAGTCCGAGTGGACCATGTTCTCTGCCTCGATTGTCCGGCGCGGCAGTTCGAAGCTGTGGACGCAAAGGTCTCTGGTGCATGTCGTGGTGGCAACGGCAACCCCCAAACCCGGTGGTGGACACTGGAAGTAAGGGATGCCGTCAGGCTGAAGAAGGAGTCCTATCGGACCATGTTGGCCTGTGGGACTCCTGACGCAATTGACAGGTAGTCAGGCAGGCCAAGCAAGCCGCATGCAGTCCGGACGGTCCTGGAGCCAAAAACTTCGGGTCTGGGAGGAGTTTGGCAGTGAGACAGACTATCAGGTCGGCCTCGAAGAGATTCTAGCAAACCGTCCGGCGCCTCAGAAGGGGGAAGCAGTGTACTCTGCCAACACTGTTTACAGTGCGGGTGGGGAGCTGTTGACCTCAACTGGGGACATTGTCGGACGGTGGAAGAAATCCTCAGTCCCACCGACTTGCCTTCCAATGAGGAAGCGGAGGCTGGTGACTCTGAGGTGGACTCCATCACCACAAGCCGAATTCACTGAGGTAGTTCATGCAAGCTCCTCAGTGGCAAGGCGCCGGGGTGGATGAGATCCGCCCTGAGTACCTCAAGTCTCTGGATGTTGTGGGGCTGTCTTGGCTGACACGCCTCTGCAACATTGCATGGAGGTTGGGGACAGTGCCTCTGGAGTGGCAAACCGGGGTGGTGGTCCCTCTTTTTAAAAAGGGGGACCGGAGAGTGTGTTCCAACAGGGGGGTGATCACACTTCTCAGCCTCCCCGGGAAGGTCTACACGCCAGGGTACTGGAGAGGAGAATTCAATTCAGCAGTGAAAGTCAGACCTGTTCCCAGTGCATGTTGGACTCTGGCAGGGCTGCCCTTTGTCACCGGTCCTGTTCATAATCTTTATGGACAGAATTTCTAGGTGTAGCCAGGGGCCGGAGGGAGTCCCAGGTTTGGGAACCACAGGATTTCATCTCTGCTTTTTGCAGATGATGTTGTCCTGTTGGCTTCATCAAGCCAGGACCTTCAGCATGTACTGGAGCGGTTTGCAGCCGAGTGTGAAGCGGCTGGGAATGAGAATCAGCACCTCCAAATCTGAGGCCATGGTTCTCGACCGGAAAAGGGTGGCATGTGCCCTCTCCGGGTGGGTGGAGAGGTCCTGCCTCAAGTGGTGGAGTTCAAGTCTCTCAGGGTGTTGTTCACGAGTGAGGGAAAGATGGAGCGTGAGATTGACAGGCGGATTGGTGCAGCGTCCACACAGTTATGCAGTTATGAGCCTAGGTGAGTCGAAAGGTGAAGCTCTCGATTTACTCAGGGTTTGTTCACCGTCAATCTCACGCCCCACCAGGTCACGCTCCCATCTCACCTATGGTCATGAACTTTGGGTAATGACCGAAAAGGACAAGATTATGCGGATACAAGCGGCCAAAATTAGAGTTTCCACTGCAGGGTGGCTGGGCGCTCCCTTAGAGATAGGGTGAGAAGCTCAGTCACTCGGTGAGGAGAGCTCGGAGTAGAGCCGCTGCTCCTTCACATTGAGAGGAGTCAGCTGAGGTGGCTTGGGCATCTGTTTCGGATGCCCCCTGGACGCCTCCCTAGGGAGGCAGGTGTTCCAGGCATATCCCACCGGGAGGAGGCCCCAGAAGGAAGACCCAGGACACGCTGGAGAGACTATGTCTCTCAGCTGGCCCCAGGAAGAGCTGGAGGAAGTGTCTGGGGTGAGGGAAGTCTGGGCATCTCTGCTCAGACTGCTGCCTCTGCGATCCCGGTCCCGGATCAAGCGGATGAAGATGGATGGATGGATGGATGGATGGATGGTTCCCACTCGCTTCAAGACTGCAGCTATTTTCCCTATACAAAAAAGGTCTACAGCGTGTAGTCTAAATGGCTACCATCCTGTGGAGCTCACCTTTATTTTGAACTGCCCTCCACTTTGCACACCTTGAAAATACTAACAGAGAATGGTACTGTTTGCCTCTGGGTATTGGGATATCACAAGTGGGGCATTTTGTCATATTTAGGTTGAACTTGGCGCTGTATCTGTCTGCTTAGCTCTGTGAAGGATGTCACAGCCTGAATTTGACACTGAAATGGCTGTTTTCAACATAGCAGCTTGATCAAGTGAGTTATTTTCTTAATATTCAATATAAACTACACATCTAAAATAAATCATTATATGGAAAAACTGTAAACTGTCATAAATATGAAATTAAAATGATTAAGAATCTCTAGATATTATACAGATGTGGCGTGTGTGTGTGTGTGTTTACTAAGTTGGTAAGAAACCTCAGTCATGAGTCACTCTGGGCATTTATGGCTTATACATTTTTCGACAAGCTGTCTTCTGTCTCCCTGTAACACTCATTTCTCTGCATCACTCCTTTTTTCTCTGCCTTCTATTCATCTGTAGCTCAGATTTCCTTATTAAAATCCTCTCTCTCTCTCTCTCTCTCTCTCCCTCCCTCTGGTCCCTGCTGGCAGTGAGTTCTAATGAGAAAACACAGGGGACCAACAGAATAATTAGGTTAACGTAGATTTTCTCTCTCTGCACTGATGCGTGCTCACACACACACACACACAATCGACAAAGGAACACTGACAGACACACTTCGTAAATATGATTACTGCTGAAAGAGGGACAGTTCAAGTCTGTGCATGTGTGTGTGTGTGAATGGATGGTCAGTAAGCATGTAGGTGCGTCACAACAAGCTAACCTGCACCTTATCACACACACTAACTCTCTCTCTCTCTCTCTCTCTCTCTCTCTCTCTCTTTCTCTCTCTCTCCAGGGACTAACAGATAGCACCCATTACTGTCAGGCTCATCTGCCTCTAATTGGCTGTGATCGGAGACTGTCGCCCCCGGAGGGAGGGACCTTAGATTCAATTAAACCTTGTGATTGGTCCCTTTAAATATTTAATGTCCAGGACTAAAAACAGCCGGGGCAACACTTCCTGGAATCAAACTCACTGTGTGTATGTACATTTATTCTATTTGATTCCATGCATAGACAGTTTGTGCACATGTATGTGTATGCATACATGTAAACCTATGGTGTATATGTGTTTCTCTTTTTCTGTGTGTGTGTGTGTGTGTTTGTGGTTGAGTGAGTGTATGTGATATGTGTTCTGAAATACAGTATACAAATCTTTCTCTTATGTGTTGTCCCTTTAAATTTTGTTTGTATGTGTGTGTGGGTTTATATGCATGTGGATGTATGCATGGGCTATTGGCAGTTATATTTGCTGTGTGTATACATACTGTAAGTGTGTTTGAGTGTGTGCTTTTGTGTGTGTCCCAGTTAATCCGACAGGCTCAAGGGAGAGTGACTGGAGCCATCAGAGGCTTTTCTTCTCATCCAGCCAGTGCCACAACAAACACACACATACACACAGACACACACAAACACACTACACACATAGATTGCTGTGGTTGACCGACTATCAGCTAAACAAGAAAGGGGGGAGAGCTTCACTCTCAATTAATGAAACAACTTAATTTTAAAAAATGGGAGACTACACACAGGCTCACACACAGACAGGGAAGGAGATTAGGCAAAAGAAGGAGAGGAAGAGATATGGAGAGACACAAAAAGATTCAAGTTTGAAAGAGAACAAACTTGATTAACAAAACATCTTATTTTGAAATGATGGACCTGGTGGAGTCTGACAATGTCAAAGATACAAAAGAAATATGGATAGGAAAGAGTGGGTAGCAGGGAGACAGACACACAGAGAGAAAACTACGGTAAGGAGATAGTGGGAAGTAACGAAGAAAGGAAGGATGAAGGCGGAGTAGGTGGCTATAATACAGACACTGTACTGTAGAGCTTGTGGATAAACAGAAGAGAAGAGGTGACGGTAAGAAAGACAAAGAATATGGATGTACAAGGAACAGATGGTGAGATCTTAGATGAATGGACTATCGATGACATACAGCACCCTCTATGTTTTTAAAAAGATTGCATTGAATTCATCGTTTGTGACAATCCATTAAGACGGCGACTCAGACATGTTTTTTTTAGTTCTGTCATGGTTAGTTCTACAAAAATGGAGAAAAATCAGTGTGCTGGTAATGGAGGGAAAGTTGTTGGCTCAAACAGTCTGAGATACTTAATAAAAACCTAAACCTGGTCAAATCTATGTCTGTCTCTGATTGAGTTGTATGTATTGGAGAGTTACAACACACAGTGCAGTGTGAGGATGCAGTTTCATGTGTGTGAAGTAGAAGAATTAGTCTGATTCCACAGCTTGTTCATGCAAAGTTCTACATCTGTATACATTAAACACCCAGAGCCTTTGAGCAGGAAATAGTTTCTGGTTCTGGTAACCTTGCCTGTAGAGTTCTCCAGGCAGCAGGTTCATTGGAGTCTTTTCCTTCTTGTTTTGATGCCTATGTCCAATGTGAAGCCTTGCCTGTCTACCTGTACCTGCCTGCCAACCTGTCTACCTCCTGTCTACCAGCCAGTAAGCCTCCATTAAATCAGTGTTATCCCCCTGTAGTTGGAACACACTCTCTGGTCCCCCTTTTTAAAAAGAGGGACCACCACCCCAGGTTTGCCACTCCAGAGGCACTGTCCCCAACCTCCATGCAATGTTGCAGAGGCGTGTCAGCCAAGACAGCCCCACAACATCCAGAGACTTGAGGTACTCAGGGCGGATCTCATCCACCCCCGGCGCCTTGCCACTGAGGAGCTTGCGAACTACCTCAGTGACTTCGGCTTGGGTGATGGACAAGTCCACCTCAGAGTCCCCAGCCTCCGCTTCCTCATTGGAAGGCAAGTTGGTGGGATTGAGGAGATCCTCAAAGTATTTCTTCCACCGTCCCGACAATGTCCCCAGTCGAGGTTAACAGCTCCCCAACCCATGCACTGTAAACAGTTTTGGCAGAGTACAGCTTCCACCTTCTGAGGCGCCGGACGGTTTTTCCAGAATCTCTTCGAGGCCAACCGATAGTCCTCCTCCATGGTCTCACCGAACTCCTCCCAGACCCGAGTTTTTGCCTCCAGGACCGTCCTGGGCTGCGGCTTGCTTGGCCTGCCAGTACCTGTCAACTGCATCAGGAGTCCCACAGGCCAACATGGTCCGATAGGACTCCTTCTTCAGCCTGACAGCATCCCTTACTTCCGGTGTCCACCACCGGGTTTGGGGGTTGCCGCCACGACAGGCACCAGAGACCTTGCGTCCACAGCTTCGAACTGCCGCGCCCGACAATCGGAGGCAGAGAAACATGGTCCACTCGGACTCAATGTCCCCAGCCTCCCTCGGAATCTGTGAGAAGCTCTTCCGGAGGTGGGAGTTGAAGACCTCCCTGACAGAGGGCTCGGCCAGACGTTCCCAACAGACCTTCACAATACGTTTGGCTCAATTTTTACTCCCTTGTTCCTCATAGACTGTATATTTTTTTATCACTGTACTTACATTTAAGTACCAGTATGAACCAATAAATGTGCTATATGTATTGATTTATACAATAAAATTACACCGTACATTGTGGAAAGTTACACCATAACTTGTGGGAAGTTATGCAGTAAATTGGGCTGTATCATATAGTGGTACCTTAATTTACAACTAACAATTGAACATAACATAGAACACAACAAAGCAGGAGCCCAGCAGCATGAAAAAGAGAACCTTGACTGTTTAAAACTATTACATTCCTCATGAAACATGTCTTCGTCTCTCACCTGAAGATGTTTAGATGTGTTAGAAGTGTCCCTCTTGGAGCGAGATACAGCAGCACAAGTTGCAGGCTGATGCTGGAAGCCATCCACAGGAGCTCTCGACAGCGCATCTGGCACAGTATTGTATTTCCCTTTTCAGGTACTCCACCATGAAAGAGAATTCTTGGAGACGAAGTGCCCACCGGATCAGTCGAGTACTGGGCTTTTGGGTTTTGAAGACCCAAACAAGAGAGGAATGGTCTGTCACCACTGTAAAGTGTCTTCCTTCCAGGTAATATCTCCATTTCTCCAGGGCCCAGACAACAGCGAGACACTCCTGCTCCGTGGTTGAATAATTTAGCTCTGCCTGGTTCAATGTATGGATGGTGAAGGCAATGACTTGTTCTGCACCCAGCCCAGTCTGTTGAGTCAAGACAGCCCCTATACCAACATCACTGGCATCTGTGTAAACGGTAAAGGGGAGTTTGAAATCAGGATGACCAGATATTGTTTTAGGGTTTCAAAGGCTCTTTGACAGGATGGAGTCCAAATAAGCTTGGCTCCTTTCCGTTTAAGGGCATTGAGTGGCTCCGTCAGCTGAGAGAAGTGAGGCACGAAGCGGTGGTACCATCCAGCCATTCCAAGAAATCTCTGGAGCTCCTTGATGTTCTGAGGGATGGGAAAGTCCTGTACTGCCTTTGTTTTCTCAGCGTCGACTTCTATTCCAGAAGACGAAACAATATGGCCCAAAAACTTAAGCGAAGTCTGGAAGAACTGGCTCTTTTTCATGTTCACTGTAAGGTTTGACTCTTGTAACTTGTCCAGTACTGCTTGGAGGTCATAGCTGTGCTGTTCACATGTTTTTGAATAAATGATGATGTTATCCAAATAAACAAAACATGTCTTCCCCTTTAGGTCCCTATGGACCAACTCCATTAGCCATTTGAGCGTAGCTGGGGCATTCTTAAGTCCAAATGGCATCACCTTTTCTTTACTGTTGTCATCCATTTTTACTTGCCAGTACCCAAGGAGGTGAGGTCCAAGGAGGTGAATACTGCAGCTTCAGCCAAGGATTCCAATAGTTCCTGGATGTTTGGTAAGGGGTATGCGTCCCCTCTGGGGTGCCACTTTTTATGTGACAGTTTTCCTGTTGTTTTATTTAGTCAAGGGAGCCAGCCAGGTCTCTCGCCTGGCATTTAAGATTTTTTTTCCTCAACAAACAAACAACAACAAAGGGAGCACACCATAAAAACGAGCCCCCTACACCTTGAATAACTTAAACAACCTTACACAATAATAACAATAATAATACGAAGAATAACAACACCAACACAAACTCTTTGTTCAAACAAAAACAAACAAAAAATTCAACAAATCCCCACAGTCCCAAAGTCCCCAAAATAATAATTCAACTGAAAAAGTCTGGTACGGGTTTTCCTCATGCCCGGCAAAACTACACAGGAAAAGAAAAGAAAAAACACAGTTCGAGTTCTCGAAGAAGTTATATTTGGTTCATATGTGGTCAAGAAGAGAAATGCTGAAGAAAAAAAATGCTGCTTTATAGCGAGCCAGTCAGTCAGTCGTCCAGGTAGTCCAGTCCGAGTTTTTACTGTTATGGCGGTGGTAACGTTACCGGTTCCTGGTTATTGAGCGGTGGATTGTGGTGATGCGAAGGATGACGGTAATCGGAAGATGGCTGTCGGTGGTGGGTGATGAGATGCAACGAGGGATTTACGGCCTCACTTTATTTTTTACCACGCGATGCTGCGATTTTCTGTGCGTCGATTTCTCTCTCACTGGCCTTACTACAACTCTTGTACTGACTGAATGAATGAATGAATGAATGAACCAGAAAAAGGTAATGTCCCGCAAGCTGTGGACCAATCAGGGAGTTCTGGGCGTTCCCAGAAGTTGGACAGGTGGTGCAATCAGGTGGATGCAATCCAGATTGTCACACTTTGAATATATATTGTTGTTCAAAGGCCTGATATGGGGGCAGTATTTTCCAAGCTTAAAATAATTTGTAATTTATAGTCCACTTACTACATTTTGTCCACATCTTTCAGCCACATCTTGGGGCCTTCCTCAGTGGATGGATTAAAATCCATCAGTGGATGGATTTTGATGGAGGTTAAGAAAATCAAATAAAAGCTTATACATTTGAGCTGCATCAAACACAAAACTGCTTAAGCAGCTGACTAAGTGATGTGACCACTTGTTGCTGATAAGAGTAGTTGTGAGTATGACATGACAATAATATAGGCTATACTACTCTATCATGTAAGTCTGCTCTTAAGTTGCATTAAAAGTGTTTTATAATACACAAATATATTATTTTCTGGTATTACTAAAATGTAATTTAAAGTTTTTGGGCTGTCTCTGTCTGTCAGCACACGTAATACAAAGTCTTCTTACACAGTTGATATAGAAGTACTTTAACAACACAGGTTTCTGTCCTGTTATGTTAATAAAGCAAAACAGAGTTTGAACTGAAACATACTGAGAGCAACAAAAGGAGCATTTTGCTGCCAGATAGAGCTCTGCATCTGACAGCTAGAGGAATGACAGAAAGTGAGAGAAAGACAGAGATAGAGTGGCATAGAAAAGGGAATAAAAGAGGAAAAGCTGTGCCTGTGTGCAAATATGTGATAAAATGACGGGCTGGGAGGGTAGAGAGATACAGAGAGACATAGAGAGGGAGACAGGGACAGACAAGAGAGGGAGAGAAACAAAGAGAGATGGAGGAACATAGACAGTGAGAAGACTATTGAAGGCAGATTTCAGTCGGTCTAAACTCCATTTTCTCGCAGTGACTGTGTTGTGATGTGATGTGTGACCAGAGATTAGCTTTATGAAACAACCTCTGTTGACACAACTTATTGAATTTTAGTGTTCTGAATACCAATAAAGAATGTGATATTTACTTTGGAAACAGCAGAGCACGGCTCTTTCAAATACTGATTCACTCACCATTTCTCTCTCTCTCTCTCTCTCTCTCTCTCTCTCTCTCTCTCTCACTCACACACACACACACACACACACTCGCTGTCATTTATTAGGTTTGTGTAAATGCAACACACACACACACACGGGACATTGTGATCATGTAGAAACAATTGCTACTGCATTATTAACATGTGTCTGTATACTAAATGTATTTGCATTTACACAAATAATTTGTTAATACACACATTCATTCACACACAAAGATTTTTGTTTAAGCATTATCTGCTTGTATGTATATCTGTTGTCTGCCTGCGTGTATATGCATGCATGCATGTGTGGGGGTGTGTGTGTGAATACATGTGATAATGCGCTGCTGCTCGGTCGTTTAGCTTGTTGACACTTTGGGGTCAGAGCCATGCAGGGTGAATGGTGTTGGCTGACAGCGTGGAACCTCTTCATTATCCAGCCATAATGTTCTCATTGCCGTTGGCTCCTCCGCTCCTCAGCTCCCTCCCCTCCCACGTCCTCTCACTGCCACCAACCCCAATACACACCACTACCATCACCCTCTATCATTCTTCTTCTTCTGCCCTTTGCCTATCCGTCCCTTCCCTCCTCACCTGGCTATTCCCTCTGTGCTGCTATTCATCGCTGTGATTCGATCCTCATCCTCCAGCTTGCTCCATGTCTCTCTATGTCTCTCTATTCTCTCTCTCTTCTCTCTCTCCCTGTCTTTCCATCTCTCTGACCTCATTCCATTGAAGTTATTGCTTTTTCTATATTTCATGCTTTCCACTCATAATTTTCATTTCATTCATTTGTCAATTTGCTTTGATTTATTGGCTGAACTGCCATGACTTTTTGACAGAAACTATATTGCCAAAACAAAACCGGCTTTGTAAAACCAACTTTGTAAAAGGCCTATAATATTTTATGCATTAAAAACCTATTAAGATGATAAATCACAGCATCTGGATACAATGGTTATGAAAAAATAGAATATGATGGTCAGTATTTTTAATGTCTAACCCATTAACTAGTTTCAAATGAGGCCAGCTATGGATGGGAGGAAACTGTTGTTTTGGCATGCAGTTTAAGTCCCGATGGACCAGGGTTCTCAGGGACCTGGAGGTGTACAGGTCCCTGAGAGCAAACTATACACGGCAATTTTCTCATGTCCTTGGCAGTGGCAGCAGCATACCAGATGGTAATGGAGGAGATGAGGATGGAGTCAGTAATGGTGCTGGTAGAAGTGAACCATCATAGGCAGGCTGAACTCCTTCAGCTGCCACTGGAAGTACATACTCTGCTGCGCTTTGTTAGCATGGGAACAAGAATGTTCAGCTCTGACTTGAGGTCCCGGGTGGTGATGGTGCTCAGGAAGTAGGTGTCACCTGGGGTCAGGGTTCATTAAAATCAAAAGGGTTCATTAAAAAGGCTATTGAATTACATCTATCTTATCTGTGATAGGTGTCGTCTAACTCCAGCTACACATCCATATACTTTATGTTTTGGTCCTGTCCATTTTTTCTGTTCTGAGCTTTTTGAGACATTGTCATCAACAGTTGGGACGGGGATTAAACCCCACACTATGATCACACTATTTGGGGTTTGCCTGCACCAATTATCCTCCTGAAATGGAAAGCTGACATATTATCTATCTATCTATCTATCTATCTATCTATCTATCTCTATCTATCTATCTATCTCTATCTATCTATCTATCTATCTCTCTCTCTCTCTCTATATATATATATGTATATATATATATACGTATGTATTCTGTTCTCTGTACATATTCTGTTTATTGTATTTTTATTTCTATTGTGTTCTCTGTATGAGAGCAACTGGGACAACAAATTCCCCCCTGGGATAAATACAATATTCTGAGTCTGATGATTCTGATTCTGCTGCCATGACAAGGGCTCAGTGATGTACTGAGTATTCCAGATGTCCTTGCTGTCTCCTTTTCGGGTGAACAAAGATATCAGATCACCTTGTGCAGAATAACAGAATGCAGAGTAAAGGTCATCCCTCATTGCTGGGCAAATTAGACATCTCATAGACACGACCAAGTTGATCCTTGAAAAATGACATGGAAAAACCCTGATTGCATCAAAGAAACTTTTCTCTAGAGTTTTATTTCTTCTTCACCTATGTATCCCCTCTATAACATATAGTCACAGGGTCATTAAATTAAGATAAGATTACAGGGCCAATCCTCAGACTTCTTATGGAATTCAATTCACACCTATTCCTTCCTCTCATTTTCTGGATCAATTATCATGCTTAGAACTGTGGTATAGGAAAGGTATTTATAAATGTAAATGTAAGCTAACAGGAAGCTAATAGGATTGTAAGCTAATAGCATGTAAATGTAAGTTAATAGGCTAATAGGATTATATAATGTATGGTGTATAACATGGGTGGGAATCGTCTGTCACCTCAAAATTCCATTCAATTCAATTTGATTCGATTATTAAATGATTGTCAGTGCATCACAATGCATCATGATGTATTGAAAATTGTGCTGATAATTGATATGCATTGATGCATCGAGGAATCAATTATTTCCCCCACCCCCCAGTATGTCTGAAATGCTTTTTCTATATTTTTGTATATACATATGTACATTTTGTTTGTTTTTGTGTTTCTTTCAATTTATTAGATCAGAAGCTCAACTAAGTTTTGTTTTTCATTTTTTGAGTGTTGAGGGTGGGTGGTTGTATTAAAAATAACCCATTGCAATGGCTCAGAATCACAACAACTTCAAACCCAAAAATATGACTCATAGGCAGACAGTCAGATCAGGCAAACTCATCTAGGCAGAGAATCATCAAAGTGGGGAAGGCAGTCAAATTCAGACTAAACGATCTGGGGAATACACTGGCTTTCATGGGTTTGGCCAGAGGCTTTCAGACAGTTCCCAGCTGGGAGGTAAGGGCAATCAGCCACCCTTCTCCCTCCTTGAACCAGGTTGAACAGAGTTACTTCTCTTCCCAGAGTAGCATGGTTGAATCATCATTTTCTTTGTGCTTGATGGTGAACAGCCCCTCAGCGGAGCAGACTTGAGATTGACCTACCTATTTGTTAGTGGCCCTGTCCCTCGCTCTTCCAGTGAGCTAGGTATGATCACTCTGACTGGAAGGAGGAAGGTTAGAGCTTGAAGATGAGAGAGCACTGGGTGAGGAAAATCCGACCGTAGAAGCCGGGTTGGATTGCTGGCTGGACAGATTGCCACCTGAGCCTGTACTGTATGAAGAGCTGCTGAATCTGTTCATGGAGGGATTTGAAAAACCTGCTTGTGGCGAGGGCAGGTCTCCTGAATGTCCCACAGGATGGAGGAGAGTTGCAACTCAGGACACTGAGTATCACTGGCCTGTCCAGACTGGATGGATCTAAATCCCTCTAAGATAAAAGTTTACTTTAAAGGCAGACAAGGGTCGAAATGGACAGTCAGACCAGGCAAACTTATCTACAAATCCACCTAGGCAGAGAATAATCAATCTATGAATCAGTTAGTAGCTGGAAGAAACTCCGGAAAGAAAAACCCGAAACAATCTGGCAAAGACAGAGTGGAGAATGGCTATATACTTCTAAACCAGTCAGGGAAATAAGGGGGAAATGAGGAGCAAGTGAATAGGTGGGAGGAGGTAATAAGCTAGTGAATGTCAGGAAAGGGTTCACTGTGGGGTTAATAGTAAGTGGCTCGAATTGCAAAGACAGAGAGAGTTAGTAAATGGCAGAGAAAACAGAATGGATAAACTGCATCAATGTTTTAGGATCTGGCTGAAGTCATGACACCTTTGCAATGTCATCATGGATGATCATGGATTGAGTTTTTGACCTCATAGTTTTCATGGATGTTACAGTGTTATTATCAACAATAGGAATAAAAAAATGAGATCCATGTTTTAATAAACCAGTATTAACCTGGCATTAACCAGGAACTCCAGTTCAGTTTCCTCTGGTTCTGTCCTTTTTATGCTTGGTTCTATACATTCATGAAATGGAGTCATGCCGAGTAAATCGCTGCTTAAGGCAGTGACAAACACGGAAAGAAAATGGCTGTGGACTTTTTGACTCAGACTCATACACCATAGCCCACACAACTAGAACTATAATAAACTACCTAATATTAGTAATAAAAGACTAATTAGTGTAATGAGTATATTATAGTTAGATAAGTTAAATTATAAATAGTTAAATAAAAAGTATGATGTTAATATAATGATGTAATGTTATATGTTAACTATAAGGGTAACATATTAATTTAACAATGTTAGTATATTCATACAAGCTCATACAATAGTGTTATATATACCACTAGCATAATATTATTCCATTATAGCAAGAAAAACACAACCAACATGTATTAATTCTGAAAGTTTTGTTCCTTTATTAAATCCTTGTGGAAGAAAAATGGTCTTTATTGTTCGTCAGTATCTAATTTGTTGATGCTAAGTACTAACTTAATGATCAAAAACCATTCATGCATAACAATGAGTTCAACAATGTTTCTGCAGCACAACTAAATTTTTTAATGTCCCAGCCCCTCCAGGTTGTGATTTTGTGGTGACATTGACAAGCACATCAACCTTATGAAAAGTTGGACATTTCAGTAAGATGCCTGATAGAACGAAATCTCCTATCTGCTGTCTTCTGTTTTTCAAATTTCAAATTTATTTATTTAGAGCCCAAAATCACAAACATTGTTTGCCTCGGAGGCTTTAGGGCTTTACAATCTGTACAGTTGTGACACCCTCTGTCCTTAGACCCTCGAACCGAGTCAGGAAAAACTTCAAAAAAACCCTTTATGGGAAAAAGAAGAAACCTGAGGAAGAGCCACAGATGAGGGGATCCCTCTCCCTGGGACGGACAGACGTGCAATAGATGCCACATGTACAGAGAACATCATCATCAATCATACTATGGAGTTAAACGTGGGTTGTGATAAACTGTAGCTATACTGAGTTCATTGGTTTAGTCCATGTGTGAAGATATCACAGGTAATGGAAATGAGTCTGTGAGTCCAGGTGCATCTCTAGATGTCCTCATATGGAGCTCTGGGCCACTCGACCTTCTCTCCACAACACAGACACAGATCATGTCCCCACCAGGCCAGTGAACCTCAGACAGATGGACCACAACCAGAATCAGTGAGGAACCTGCAAGACTAGAGAGAACAATACAGGGGCCTGATAGCTGAAGGCTCTGCCCCTAGACTACTTCTGGAAACCCTGGGAACTACAAGTAAGCCTGCGTTTTGGGAGCGCAGCACTCTAGTCGGTTGGATGATAAGGAGTTATCAATTTGTTAAGAATATGATGGTGCCAGACCATGTAGAGCCTTATATGTTTTCTCTTTAATTTGGCTATTTTGCTCCACTCCACTCTTTATCCAAAATAACACCCCAGAGGTGGGGATAGGGGTGGGGCCCATGTTAAATTATGCTGGATTAGAGGAAGTGAAAGAGGGGGAGAGAGGCTGACAGAACTTTTTCAACTCCTTTTCAACTCATACAGATGCTTCTTCTCTACAGTTTACACCGCCTAAAACCAATTTACATCTGTCTGTGCCATATTTGACTTTGTATATATTCCTGTTGCGTCTATAATACATTTTACATTCAGTCTGAAAACACTTTTACAGCAGTCTCCAACGGATTGAATTTTGCTATAGAGTACATTGTTTAAAGTTTCAAATTGTTTTTATGGACTTTAAGCTCAAAAGCAAGACTAAGTTAGGAGGCATGCTAAGAATCACACTGGATTATTTATTTAATTATTTCTGTGAATTACTAGTTTTAGAATTTTACAAGTCATGTAACGTACATGTACATGTGTGCTGTACACAATGTGTGTTGTAATTGTTCTTATGTCTCTTTCTGTATCTCTTCCATATTTTTATCCTCCAACCTTAGCCTCAGACTTTGATGTAGCCCTCCACAGGACCCTGCACTGTCTGCCCTCTCACCTTTTCCTTTCAAACATTTGTCCTGCCACCCATTCTCCTGTCCTCAGCTCTGAGCCCTGTTTTCTCTTGCCTCTCTGCTTCTCATTCCTCTTTTGACTGCCAACTTGCCTCACTCTCTGCTGCTTCTTTCTTCGACCCTCCACTCCCCTCCCAGTCACTCAATACTTTCAATTTACTCTCCTCCTTTCTAATCTGCCACTCCATTCATCCCGTGCTCCCCTTCATTATCTCCCCCTATCGTCCTCTGCCTTCTGTCCTCCTCTTGCTGTCTGCTTGTCTGAAGGATGGATTCAAGGATCCTTTTTCTCCTCTTTTTCCATTCACTCTATTGCTCATAAACACCATCCTCCCACTGTTGAACTTGTGTTCAGGTCATGTACGCTAATCTTTAAACGTGAGTGTTATTGTGTACTTCCATGCTAATTTGATGTTAAATTGATGATCATTCATATTTGACGCAACAAGTGACAAAGCAACTACTGAGCAAACTTCAGCTTCGTGTAAATCATTAGCAATACTTGATGGCCAAGTGAATAACTTCTTCTATTATACAACACTATAGTTTACAGCAAAGACTGCTTCTACAATTACAGCTCAGGTACACTTCTGGTAAGTAAAAATGAAGGAAAAAAAGGTTATGGTTAGTCAAAGGGGAGATTTTTCAAAATACGTGTCAATTTTCATGCACTTGCATTTTGGACAGATGGTAGTGTGAGTTTTTTTCCTGGATTCCAGGCAAATTTAACTAAATAAGCCACACCCATCAGACTGACAGATTGATTTTCTGCCATTTTGAATTTTGTGTAAATCTTTTTTTGCTGCTACTCCTACAAAGTTTGAGCAGTCATCACCAAATCTGGTACAGAACATTTCCAGAATATCTTTGATATTACACAGTGGTCACAGTATGGCTGACCATCAGACTTTGTTCAAACGCTGTGGGCAGGTTTTACAAATAATGCCTAAACAAATACAAATAATTGCCTGAACTCTTTAGCAGTACCAACCACATTTGGTTGATATGCATAGATATAGCAAATTTGTTGTCATTTGGTGAACAGGTGGCACTGTTGCAGCATTATCTATACTAATTATAAAGGACCCCTCCTTGAACCGCCACCTTACTGTGGTGGAGGGGTTTGTGTGCCTGACTGATCCTAGGAGCTATGTTGTTGGGGGCATTACGGCCCCTGGTGCACGGTCTCCCATGGCAAACAGGTCCTATGTGACGGGACCAGACTAAGAGCGGTTCATAAGCCCACCATGGATTCAAGAACATCAAAGACCATTACGTCGCCTGGATTGGCGTTACCGGGGCCCCACCCTGGAGCCAGGCCTGGGGTTGGGGCTCACAGGTGAGTGCCTGGTGGCCAGGTCTTTGCCCACAGGACCTGGCCGGGCTCAGCCCGAAATGGCGATGTACGTGGGCCCGCCTTCCAGTAGGCTCACCACCCGCAGGAAGGTCCATGAGGTGCTGGTGCTATGTGGTTAGGGTGGCAGTTGTGGCCAGGGGCCTCGA
Organism: Scortum barcoo; assembly: GCA_023238725.1. Lineage (NCBI taxonomy): Eukaryota > Metazoa > Chordata > Actinopteri > Centrarchiformes > Terapontidae > Scortum > Scortum barcoo. Next base: position 28,456,466 of record CM041554.1, read on the forward strand.
CGACCCAATCCTTGGACATCCTTGGACAAAAACTCATAAGGACATAAGGACATGGAATGTCACCTTGCTGGGGGGGAAGGAGCCTGAGCTTGAGCTGCGGGGGAGGTTGAGAGGTACCGGCTAGAGATAGTTGGGCTCACCTCCACGCACAGCTTGGGCTCTGGAACCCAGCTCCTTGAGAGGGGCTGGACCATCCACTACTCTGGAGTTGCCCAGGGTGAGTGGCTCCAAGCCAGTGTGAGCTTGCTTATAGCTCCCCAGCTCAGCTGCCATGTGTTGGAGTTCAGTGAACGAGAGGGTCGCTTCCTTTCGCCTTCAAGTTGGGGATAGGTCTCTTGCTGTTATTTGTGCCTACGGGCCGAACAGCAGTACAGTACCAGTACGCCAGGGTACTGTAGAGGAGAATTTGACTGATAATCAAACCTCAGACTCAGGAGGAACAATGCGGTTTTCATCCCGGTCATGGAACACTGGACCAGCTCTATACCCTCCACAGGATGCCTTGAAGGGTTTATGGGAGTTTGCCCAACCAGTCCACATGTGCTTTGTGGATCTGGAGAAGGCATTCAACCGTGTCCCTTGTGGTATTCTGTGGGGAGGTACTCTGTAGAAAGAGGGTCCGGGGCCCTTTGCTAAGGGCTGTTCGGGCTCTGTATGACCGGAGCAGGAGCTTGGTTCGCATTGCCGGCAGTAAGTCAGACCTGTTCCCAGTGCATGTTGGACTCTGGCAGGGCTGCCCTTCGTCACACGGTTCTTGTGTAGCCAGGGGGCCGGAGGGAGTCCAGGTTTGGGGAACCACAGGATTTCATCTCTGCTTTTTGCGGACCTTCAGCATTTACTGGGACGGTTTGCAGCCGAGTGTGAAGTGGCTGGGATGAGAATCAGCACCTCCAAATCCGAGGCCATGGTTCTCAACAGGAAAAGGGTGGCTTGCCCTCTCTGGGTGGGTGGAGAGGTCCTGCCTCAAGTGGAGGAGTTCAAGTATCTCAAGGGTCTTCTAGTCTTGTTCACAAGTGAGGGAAAGATGGAGGGTGAGATTGACATGCGGATTGGTGCAGCATCCAGTTAGTTATGCGGTCTGTGTGCCAGACCGTCGTGGTGAAGAAGGAGCTAAGTTGAAATGTGATGCTCTCAATTTACTGGCCAATCTATGCTCCCACTCAGGCTACCACACACTCTACTCCCCCTCAATAGTGTGTGGAGGATACCATCTCCACAGCATCATCTCACAGAGCCCCCTTACATGTGGCAACAGCAACATCTATCATCATCTGACCTTGACGAAGAAAGCACACTGGTGTCTCTTTGTTCTGAGAGATGAAAAGCAAGGTCCATTGGTCTCCTAAAGTTCTGGTGAACATCTGCCTAACCAAATGCTCACAGTACAATGTGGCAACCGCTCTGTGTCAGACTGGAAAGCTCTGTAGAGGTTGATGAAAACTGCCCAGTGCATCACTAGTACTGCACTCCCCACCACTGAGGCCATCCAACAAAATCAGTGTCTGTGTGAAAGGGTGCACAGCAGTGTTAGGCATTCCTCACCTTGGCCACAGACTGTTGGCCACCTCTCCTTTGGGAGACACTACAGGACACTCTATTCATTTTGGTGCATTCATTTCACACAGTTCATACTTTCAGTGCTTCATAATCTATATTCTTATCTACCAGTATATGAATGTACATGCTTGACCCTTGACTGCTTTTTGACCTTCTGGTTAAAAACAGCACTTTGTTATCTTGGTACTTAAAGTTGAATCTAATCTGATATGAAAAAAACAACATATCAAATCGCTTTGAAAATGTTCGAGGGAGGAAATGTATTGACTACACCTAACTATATTATTCTGTTGTCACTGTAGTCATTGCATACCTGTGGCCCCAGTGTATTTAAAAAAAGACACCAATCCCATCAGGACTATATTTATTCTACAAGCATCAACATTAAATGATTGTTACCTGGTTTTTGCGTATGCAGTTTACACAATCAACCATCATCAGCCAATTACATCTTTCTATTACTCAACCGTCTCAACAGCATCTTGTTGATCTTCCTAATCATTTGTTCTGAGTGAACTGAACACCTGTCTGTGGTGAGTGTCCATTGTAAAGCTATAAACAGCCCTGCAGTGGCCTAATGCAGGAGAATAATGGACTTGATTAGAGTGATATCTGATTATCAATTAAGCTCTTAAATAATTTGGTGTTTAACAAGTATAATTGTTATTATCACTAAAACATTTCATTTCTTTAATACTACTACTTTTACTATGATAATAATAATAAATGTTATTTATATAACATCTTTTGTACAAGTTATGCAGCTCAAACTGCTTCATAATAAAGAAATTACATGAAATAGATATAGAATGAGTACAAAAACCAGGGATAGACTGCTGATAAGTAGAATTTCAGTTTTGTCCTTGTTTAACTTCAAGAAATTGCTCATCCAAATGTTTATTGCAAAAAGCCAGGCTGTAATTGAGTTTATAGCTACAGCATCATTTGTTGCAGTAGAGATATACAGTTGCATGTAAAAAAAACATACATTGTGCTATCTACTATTGTTGGACCCCCTGCAGTTTGCCTACCAGGCCCAGATTGGAGTGGAAGATGCCATCATCTTCTTGCTGCACAGAGCCTACACCCACCTGGAGGAGGCAGGTAGCACTGTGAGATTCATGTTCTTTGACTTCTCCAGTGCTTTCAACACCATTTGACCTGTCCCACTCAGCAGGAAGCTACTGGACATGCAGGTGGATGCTCCACTCACGACCTGGAACTACCTCACAATTATTTTTTCACTTTGACGTACTATACTGGAACAACTGACGTCATTTGATCATGAGCTAAAGATCAGTAAGTGACTGCAGTCATACGTGAGCATACATTGACCCCAACAAATACTCACAGCAGAGATTCCATTAACATATGGGTGACTGACCTGAGAGTGAACAACATGAATAAACTGGAAACCCTGCACCCTCGTAGCAAATTACCAAGACTAAGTAGCAAAGTACCTGAAAAAGGTCTGCTAGAGGATGCGAATGCAGTACTACAGACTATCCTTACTAGCACCTCATAGCTCTGATTATCTGGCTGAAGAGATACACAGGAGAAGCAGAAGCCAGGAGAATAAATAGGATGTTCTCCACCAAACCATCCAAAGTTTACTCTCAGTGGCAAGGTAATCTCAGTGCCTGAGACTGAACAGTACTGGAAGAGTACATGGGAGAAGGAGGCATCACATAACACCAATGCTCAATGGCTAGAGGACCTAAGAGTAGACCACAGCAATCTCCCAGAAGAAGAGCTAGTAAGCATTGCAATTGCAGAAACCTGAGAAAGAGTGTCAGGCTTCTGCTTCATGGTGGATTTCACAACCAGAACTAGGTTGTCTTTGCACTTGTTTTTCAAGTTTTTATGCTAGGTTAACCGTCTGACTCTAAACCCATATTTAATGGATAAAATGTGATTGTAATCAATCTTCTCATGTATCTCTTAGTCAAAAAAGTAAATAAGCATGTTTTTCAAAATGTTAAAGTATTCCTTTAACTAAAATGTTTTTTTCTTGACCTGGAAACCAGTGCTTTGAGTCGCTGAAACCTTTTTTTTACTGCCACGAGCAGATACTGTAGGAAAAATACATAAACTCTGTAGTCAGTAAATGTTCAAATATTCCAGTTCAGTTTCATTTAGAAACTTTGAAGATACATTCAGAAATGCAAAAATATCAGTTCGCACATCTGCGCAATATAGGCTCAGAGAGCAGACTGGGGGTGTACTTGTGTGTCCATGCATGCGTGAGTGGACTGTCAGTAGTCACAGCAGTGCCAGTACTTCATATTCATGTCTCTCTCTCCCTCTGTCTCTTCGTCTCTTTCTTTCTCCCTGCGTCTCTCTCACCTGTTCATTTGTCGCTGCTTGACAGTTCTCATTATTGCCTTGGCACTAGCTCAGCATGTCCTGCCAAAGCAAGACACTGAAAAGGAATTTGAGAAAGAGGGAGTGTGTGGGAGACTGTAAATGAAGAAAGGGAGGATGATGCTGACAGAGAGAGAGAGAGAGAGAGAGAGAGATGAGAATCAGGAAAAAGGGAATCAAATGACAGAAAAGGGAAAGACACAAAGAAACAGGGAGCAGTGTTAGAGTGAGGAATGCTGTAGCATAATTAAAAGTACTTAACTCCCACCAGAATGACAATGAAGAAGCACAAACAATTCTGACAAAGTTATTAACATGGACATATATATCTCTACACAGACAAACACCCACACCGATAACAGAGACACCAAGCCAACACCATCAAGCATCAAGAGGGCCACACTGTACACAGTGCAGTCCATCCGAACATGAACACAAAAGCAGCACAGGACTTTACACTACCTGAAAGGTGGCTACACTGTCAGTAGGTTACCACTACTGAAGGCACGCTTTCTATTTGCTGCATGCTGATGTGCTTTTCCTGGGATTCTCTGTTCTTATAGCTGAAGTTTTTGTTGGTGGCTTTACCTTTTTTTTCTGGTAGCACTTTTTGTTTGTCTCTTTAAATTTATCTATTTTTATTCATTTATTAAGAAGACAAAGGCTCAGTGAGTTGTTTTAATGTTCATTACACCTCAAAAACTTTCTGTGAGTGTGAAAGTCCTCACCAAATTTCATATTTATTAAGTGACTTAAGGTAGGTTCAGGCATATGGAAGGTGAAAATTCACTTTGTGCAGCGCATGTTTATTCATCACACACAGCCACACAGTTAGTATAATTGTACAAACTTTAGCAGTATTTATGTCTGTCTCTTTTTAAGAGTAATAATAAAATCTATATTCTACTCATGCCTTATATATATATATATATCAAAATCAAATCAAATGTATTTATTTAGAAGCCCAAAATCACAAACATTGTTTGCCTCGGAGGGCTTTACAATCTGTACAGTTGTGACACCCTCTGTCCTTCGTCCTTAGACCCTCGAACCGACCGGGTCAGGAAAAACTTTAAAAAACCCTTTATGGGAAAAGAAGAAGAAACCTGAGGAAGAGCCACAGATGAGGGATCCCTCTCCCTGGGACGGACAGACGTGCAATAGATGCCACATGTACAGAGAACATCATCATCAATCATATTATGGTGTTAAACATGGGTGCGTAAATAAATATATATATATATATATATATATATATATATATATATATATATATATATATATATATATATATAAAGGCATATGTAGTAAATATAGATTTTATTATTACTCTTAAAAAGAGACAGACATAAATAGCAGCCAGTACTGCTAAATGCCAATACTGAAAAAAGGCATTAAGCTAGCAAAAAGCAGGTATAAATGGTGCATTGAGGAGCATTTTGAAAACAACAACCCACATAGTATGTGGAGAGGCATCAAGACAATAAAAAGACTATAAGTGCAGTGATCAGCTGGTTAGCCACGATTCCACTCTCCCCACTGAACACATTCTACGCCCGCTTTGACATTTGACACACCTGGCAGCAGAGAGAGTGTTCACCTTCCCTGGCTGGAAGAACAGCATCAGCTTCTAGTCCTGCAGCTGCACCAAGTGAGCTCTTCCATGAAAAGAATCAACATCAGGAAAGCTGAAGGACCAGATAAGGTGTCTGGTCGCACCCTGAAATTGTGTATTGCAGACCAAGTGGCAGGAGTTTTTCTGGACATTTTCAACCTGTCCCTGCAGCTTGCTACAGTTCCTGTCAGCCTCAAAACCTCCATCATTGTGCCTGTGCCTAAAGAAATCTGCTGTCACCTGCCTAAATGACTACCGCCCTGTCGCTCTAACTCCGGTCATCATGAAGTGCTTTGAGAGGATCGTCCTAAAGCACATTAAAGACATCATCCCTGCTGGTCTGGATCAATATCATCAGTTCGCATACAGGGAGAACAGATCGACAGAGGATGCAGTCTCCATTGCACTTCACACAGCCCTGACCCATCTGCAGCTTCCTAACACCTACGTATGTGAGGATGCTATTTGTGGACTTCAGTTGAGCCTTCAACACAGTGATCCCAGACAAGCTGATACTGAAGCTCCACAACCTGGGACTGCCCTCATCGCTGTGCCATTGGATCAGGGAACTTCCTCACCAACAGGCCTCAGGTGGTGAGAATCGGGGACAACACATCCTCTACACTGGTCCTGAGACACAGGCACACCACAGGGCTGCGTGCTCAGCCCAGCCCTCTTCACTCTCTTCACCAGTGACTGTTCTGCCATCCACTCCACAAACACAAAGTTTGCAGATGACACCACCGTAGTGGGCCTCATATCGGACAATGATGAGACCCACTACAGAGAGGAGATCCAGCACCTTACTCAGTGGTGCTCAAACAACAACCTTGTTCTGAACACCATCAAGACCAAGGAGGTCATAGTGGACTACAGGAGGTCCAGGAGGACAGAGCACGCTCCTCTCCTCATCCACGGGGAAGCAGTTGAGCGTGTCAACAATATCAAGTTCCTGGGCATCCACATCACATCTGACCTGATCTGGTCCATGAACACAGCTCACCTGGTAAACGAGAGGCTCAACAAAGACAGAAAGGACTTAGCCCGGGAGGTGAAAACAGCACAGGGGATTGTGGGTCCTCTTCCAGACCTAGACTCAATATACGCTGGCCAGATGCAGATAAGATAAAGTCCCGACATATTGCCGCCGACCCTACCCACCCGGGAAATGGACTGTTTGTACGTACCGCTTCCCTCTGGAAAACAGTATAGAAACATAAAGACAACAACTAGCAGACTGAAAAACAGCTTTTTCCCCAGAGCTGTACAATGCATTTCCCCCTATTGAGAACTTGAGACATGCACTTGAGACATGCACTTGAGTGCACTTGAACAACTGACCCATCCCCCTACTGTGCATTGCTGCTGCAACTTTGGACTTTGGATATTTGTGTACATATTACATATTTTTACTATTACTTACTATTACAATTTTTACTACTATTTATTTATGTTTAAAGCTGGAAGTCACCAATATTAATTTTGTCATGTGAAAACATGATGACAATAAATGATTCTTGATTCTTGATACGCAGATATTGCACAGTGCCCTGTAGGCCTGATGGTCTGCTTACAATGTTCCAGAAAGGGGACTCAGCCAGCCACCAGTCTAGGCCCAATGGCTCCTGTCGAGCAAGAGAGGAGGGGAAAGCAAACAGTTAAAGCCAAGTACCACATATCCTATATAGACACAATACCAAGGCCACTTATCAACTGTGCTGAGGAGTACACCAGTGTTACACTCTGGCAGCGCACACTAGCCAAGACTGGGCCAAGTTTGCCAAGGTTGCCACAACAGAAATAAATAAATAAATAAAAACACAATTTAACTAAACACAAAACATATAAGAAAACTACTAGTGACGATCATACACAAAACAAAAAGAAAATGAATCTTCCAAATAAAGACTAAATTCAATACAACTAACAAGTTAAGAGCAAATCAGTGGGTCTCAAAGGCAGGAACAGTGCATGAGAGAAAAGAATCACCTTCCCATAGAGTTCTGCCCTCAGCTTGGGACGTGTACAGAGCACCGTGGCACTGAACCAGATGTGATATAATCACACTTATGCACAAAAAACAAAACAAAAAAACCTAAAAGAATCTCCTGATAACAGTAACAGAAATATTCTATATACTAATACTAATTCTAATACTGGTAGAAACATAACAACAGTTGCGCTCGTGAGTGGAGGCTGTAACTTGAAAGGGGCCAACCACTGTGGCGCTCAGCTTGGACGATAAGTGCACCAAAACACCAAGGTTACTATTCACATTACACATGAAAAATGATGCAAACTCCATGCACATACCGGAGAGCAGAGACGCCACTTCCTGAATGGGAAGGTGAGAGCCATGGCGCGGTAAAATCACTATTAACAACATATGAGCAACCAAGAAAAATAGTTTAGCTGGGGACCCAGACAAAGGTCGCCTGTAACTGGCAAGATAAAAATGAGCCAGCGAACCTGAAGAACAGCACGGCTCCGTTAAACACAGGCCTGAAGAGGAGAAATAGCCCTCGAGTCTGCAGCCACAAAAAACAGCCAGACACACTGCAAAGCAAGGCAATGGAGGCAAAAATAACACTGATTACACATACTGAACCACCACTGAAGAGAACTTTTTTAAAGTATGCATACCTTACAGTCACTGAAAAACTAAATCATGAGGAGACACTCCAAACTACGGACCAACACAGGAGCCAGGCAGGTCATGCACATCTTAGTGACACACCTGCATAGATATAGCGTTAAACCACACCATGGTTCCTGGTGTGTGTATGTGCTGTGTGTTTGTGAATAAAGAGAGCAGAAAACACGGTTAAGCTCTCTCCTTCATTTCCATGTTTACACTGACTTTACTCCATCATCTCTATCTTGGTAACACATGCGCAGACTCACACACACACACACACACATAATAACACATGGCACCCACAGAAGGGTTAGACAGTGTGGCAGTACAGCAGACGAGCTGATCATAACCCCTTTTCCTCTTTCGTTTCATTCTTTGACAGCGTTCCTCTCTTTGAGTTTGTCGCTTGTTCTTGCTTTTACACACAGAAACACTCACACACACACACTTATTGTCTCTCCATCTTATCTCTTACTGAGCTTCTCTCTTGTCTCGCCTGTTGTCCTGCTGGTTTCCCTATTGGCTAGGCTTTTTACTATCACTACAAAATAACTCTGAGATGGCAATGTCAGTTCACAGTCCAGGTGAAAAAAAAGAAAAAACAAACAAAAAAATCACTTATCAGGCCAGTGGACAGCATGTAAGAAAATAAAAGAGGTGTAAACTTTCATCTCGTGGGATACAAAGAAAAATAAAGAGTCATTTAAAAAAAGAAGACTTACATGGTAATGGTATACACCGCAGACTTTCATAACATTTACCATAATTTTCCTCGGGCATATAACCAAGTTAGTTCAGGTGTGGAGGAGGAACAGGGCTTGAGGCTGTTCTTAGATCAGGCAAGACAGCAAGATACGCTGCTTAATTTGCTAGCTGGGTGGACTTTCTTTCCTCTGAGGGGGTGAAAACTAAATCAAATGTGCAATGCAAAACTCCAAACACTGCATTTTATTGCATTGGTAATCCTTAATAGGTGCAGTACACTTAATTATATTCTTTTTTGTATTCCGTCTAATTCTGAATTTGAGTTTCAGCCTTCAGGTCAAAATCTTATCAGTTCCATCACATGACAAAAGGCACTGAAGGCTTGGAAATATTTGTGTACATCATGTTTAGTTTAAATGTTTCACACTGTGTTTCTTCTTCCTGTCTATAAATAGTTAAATATTCAAATATTGTAGGTATAATGTTAGGCTTCTAATGAAGCTTTAAACACAAAACACTCTCTTCAACTCACCTGTGTGTGGAGAGGCATACTGTTTTTTCTGGTCTCTGCCAGTGTTGTGAGTAATCAGTTTCTATAACCAAATGAAAAAAGAACAGATTGATGACTATGATAAAACTTGAAACTGAAGAAACACATGTAACATTCTGTTGGATTTAACTACAGAAACACTCTGATTGTACAGTGTTGCTACAGAATGGAGCTTTTTTCCTCACAACAACCTTCTGCAAGTAAAGACCCTGGTTACAGAGAGCACTCAAACCTGTCAACTTATTTTTAACACTAATACAGTCACAAACAGTCTCAAGGAGGGCAGACCAGGCAAGTTTAAGTGCCAATTAAATAATTTATTAGAAATAAGAAACATAACTATTTACAAAAGAGCTAGGGTGTGGAAAGTAAATCCATCAGCACTGACTGAAACATATGAATGGGGAATAGGCCTATGTATGTACAAGTGTTGCAGGCAGCTAAATTTTCAAGTATACCAAAGACTTGGACAGGTTCTAGGTTCTAGGACTTGGATCCTAGGAGAGAGAAAGAGAGATAGAGTGATGAAACGGTGCTGGTATTTGTAGTTTTGGTGGAGACTGAACCAGACGGCAATAGATCAGGATAACAGATATCACTTTTATCAGTGGCACATAATTCAATCCAAAATACAATATTTTCTTTATTGTCCCCATTATTTGTCACATTAGCAATACTTTACCGATCATTCATGTGCAGTTCTTTTACCACACACAGAAAAATAAAGGTGCTAAGTGGAACCAAAAATGGCTTCTTTGGTGTGATGCCACAGAATCTTATAGTCTTAAAAAATAAAAGTGCAACAACATGGAGTGTGGACTGGTAGCTGGAGAGGTGCCAGTTCACCTCCTGAGCACTGCCGAGGTGCCCTTGAGCAAGGCAACCGAACCCCAGACCTGCTCAGGGCGTGCTCACAGTGCAGCCCCTCACTCTGGCATCTCTCCGTATATGTATGTATATGTAGGCCTATATGCAAAATGTGTGTAAAACACAAACAGAGTGAAAAAATGTGAATTTCCCCAATGGTGGGATCAATAAAGTTTTCTTCTTCTTCTAAGTGCAACAACAAACCTCTGTGTCAGACCTGAGGAGAGCAGAAAGAAATGTATATGTGATCAGTTTCATTTATTAATGAAGACATCTTGGACAACATCAATATCAGGACCAACATCAAACTGGCATATATGACTGTCTGGACACTTCACAAAGAGATTTTTAACAACTTTCAGATTAAAACAAAGCTAACCGTTAGCGCTTAGCATTAGCATCGGGAAGCTAACGTTAGCTCGGCTTCAACGTCATCACAGTAACATGAGATTCACCGCAGACTGTTTCTGTAACACGTCTTATTTTTGTGGTTAGTTTTTATAGGAATTCAAACATAAATGTTTCTAACTATCCATCAGTGTGAATCTTTCAGCTCTCTCCACCTCTCAAAGGCTCCGGTGTTTCCTCTCGTTTAATCTCCGGCTCGGTCAAATCCTTTTTCTTTAGCTTCTTTTCTTCTCTGCTCATCTTGTTTCTTCTCTCTCAGCAGTAGTTGTCAGAGGAGGGAGGCTCACTTTTCTCTCTAAAAACTTAACAGAGTCATATTTTTCTCTGCTTTTTTATGCATAAATCTCTTAAACAACTTCAGCCTGGCTCAAAACTACCAAACATTCAACCATTTTGAGAATTTTAACCCCTTAAATGCCAGTTTGATTACATGATGTCACTGTTGTTATTTATGAAAAAAAAAAAGTGTTATTTTCCATATAACAAATTTTGGGGGGCCAGGGGATTTTCTTGGATATGTCAAAGATTAGGCAACATATTGACTTTGATGCATCATTATTTTGTATAGCATCAGATTTAAAATGCACTACCATCTTAAGTCATTAAGGACAAAAATGTCCACTTCCAAAAACTGCTAGAAAAATAGTACAGATTTCTGCTTTTTTGAGTCAAGTCTTTTGATCAACTTCAGTCCTGATCAAACTATCAAATATGTAATAATTATCAGGAAAAAAAAGCGGAGAAAAATATGACTCTGTTAAGTTTTTATAGCAGTTTTCTGGAAGTGGACATTTCTGTCCTTAATGATCTAAGAGGGTAGTAAATTAAACTGATGCCTGAGGTAGTAATGGCAGCTCTATGCACAGGCCACTTCGATCGGCAATCGTCTTGTCGAGCCTTACACCCATGACGTATTTCCGGTTGGGAAAAATATTGAGAGCGAGGAAAAGTTTCAAACAGAGAGCGAGGAAAAGTTTCAAACAGAGCGAGCAAGTTTGAAGTGAGAGCGAGCAGCGCTGCAGCTTCCATATCTGCGCTCTGTTACAATTTACACACTCGAGACAAAAACTTTATTCGCCACAAGATTATTTTTAACCTCTCAGTTTTATGTTTTTACGCCCTCAATTCCTGATCCTGTGCTCGTTTAATTTGTATTTGCGCTCTCATGATTATGACAGCTAAACGACGCCATACACCTCTGCAAAAATGCATTGCATTTCAAGATGTGTAGATACCTGAACAAGTGCATGCTGTGGACACACAGGTGTATCTTTGCAACGTGTCTCAAACAAAATGTAAGATTAGATGTTGGATCAATTCATTCTTGAATAAAAATATGCCTATATGAATATAACATTGAAATTCAATTGTCCTATAATATAGAATGTCATGCTGTTATTTAAAACCTAATGTTTTTACATTTTTCTTATCTTTTATTTTCAGCTTCCAGAAAGCCAGTGTCTGTGTGTCTGTTGGGTGTGTGTGTCTATAGCCGTGTGTGTCTATGTGCGTGCGTGTCTGTGGGCTTGTGTCGTGTGGTCATAAATTCCTGCTTCATATGTATATTATTCAATTTCCAAAAATTCAATTTCTCAACTTTTCAACACTTCAAATTTAATCGCTCACATCAGGAAGAACCATCCCAAGGTACACAAAGCGTTTGTGCAGCAAAGTAATGCAAAACAACTAGGAAAGGATGCACTGAAAAAAACAACGCAACTGTCGCTCAAAGAGTCAACAGAAAAAAAAATGAAATACAACAAAGAACACCCAAGAGCGAAAACGATCAGCCAAAAAATCATAACCAGCCGTTTTCCATCGTGCAAGACGCTGGATTCAGCAAACTCGTGGAGTTCCTCGAGCCACGCTTTGCCATGCCTAATCGCAAGTATTTCTCGGATGTTTGCCTCCGAGTTGTACAGTGTTGTTCATAGACATGTCGAGAAGCTAATTTCTGATGCTGTAGCCATTAGCTTCTTCACAACGGATATCTGGTCTTCAAGCGTTAGCCAGGTTAGCATGCTGAGCTTGACTGCTCAATGGCTTGATCCAGACTTTGCACCAATCAAGGCTGTGCTTCATTCTCAAGAGTGCCGTGGGTCTCACACGGCACAAGCAATCACGTGCTTTTGGAAAGATGTTTGAAATGTGGAAAATCAAGGGTAAGGGACAACGCACGCAACATGGCTAAAGCTACGTCGGAGTTTGGTGTGCTAAGTCTGCCCTGTATGGTGCACACCTTGCAGCTGGCAGTGAACGGAGGTGCCCTGTCTCAACGCAACATAGCAGATACTCTGGCTGTGGGGAGGCGAGTGGTAGGTCACTTCAAACAGTCACCACTTGCTTGCAGTCGTTTTGAAGACATACAAAAAGAACAATGCATGCATGCCAATCCTGGCAACAGGATGTACCCACCAGGTGGAATTCCACCTATTATATGATGCAAAGCCTGATGAAGCAGAAGAGGGCCTTGAGTGCATACGCCGCTGATTATGAACTCCCTGCAACATTGAATGAAACTCAATGGGGAATTCTGGAGAAGATGACCAATCTACTGGAACCCTTTGAACAGCTCACCAAAGACATCAGCTCTGCTGAGGCCACTGCTGCAGATGTCATCCCTGCTGTGATGTCCCTAACACGGCTGCTTTCCAAGACTGATGACAAAGGTGTGCCAACAGCCTAAATGTACTCGCTGTACTCGATCATTATTTTGACTCTGATAAGAAGGGGGAAGCACTGAATATGCTGCTGAGTGTTGTGGATGAAATGGCTGCTGGTGGTAATGATCAGCAGGAAGAGGCTGCTGCTGCCAGTGCAGATGACCCAACCCAGGAGGACTGGAGCCCAGCACCTAAGAAGGCCCGAAATGAAAGCCTGCAGGACATGTACCAAGAAATCCTCGCAGAGAATGACATCATCAAACAAGCAACTACAGGCGAAACAGCTTCACAGGTGAGTAAATAATAAACTAACTAACTAAACTAACTATTTTCATTCGCTGAGTGCTTCATATTAAAGTTTACATAAAATGAACAAGACTGATGAACTGTCAGTGCTTTGAAGAAAAGTTAATAGAATTCTATTCTTGTTTTTGCTTTTTCTTTAGGTGCATGCATACTTAGGAAAAGTCACCATCCTCAAGAAAGAATGCCCTTTGAAGTACTGGAAGTCCAACCAGATGCGCTTCCCTGCTCTTGCCCGTGTAACGCGCAAGTACTCCACTGCACCCTGCACCAGTGTAGACAGCGAACGGCTGTTCAGTGCTGTCTCCCATGTCATCGACGAGAAGAGGAATCGTATACATTGCGTCAATGCTGAGATGCTTATTTTCATTCAGAAAAATCTACCTCTCTCTCTTACACATAAGTACAATGATAAGAATTAGAGCAGTCCACACCAGGTGAGTCAGCATCACCATCAGTCTTTGCCAGCATCAGTCTTTGAGCCTCATTTGTTGCACTTTAAAGGAGGGCTATGTTTACTTTTTTGACTGAGGCTGTTTTTATTTGTGTGCCTTTTTCATTTGCATATTTTTGTTACTCATACAAAAGAGAGGACAGAATGAGCCCAGTTTAGAATTTTAATGATTGTTTTAGCCAAGTTATGTACAGTTACATAGGCCCATCAATCTTTCAGCATCATTCATTGGTCTTTGACAAAAGGCGAACTTTGTTTACTAATCTGGAAGGTCTGAAGTGAACTGTGTGCCTTTCTTGTTTGATATTGCAGGTTTTGTTTTCTCATGTTTAGCAGGGCTGATTGAGCCCAATTTATATTTTCAGTGACTGTATTAGCCCATGTAATGGGCTCAGGACTGAGTCTGTCTATATCTGTGCACTTTTGTTTCCTTTGTTTGCACATTACCTTATTCCTAAAATGTTGTTTGTACCTCATAGAAATGAGCAGTTTTCAATATATTAAGCTGTCCTACACTTCATGTTATTTTTGTTTACTTTAAATGCTGCACAAAGTTGTACAGGACAGGTTCAATGTTGTTTACAATTTGTGAAGAAGTCAGATTTGTCCTAGTTGTAATGAGCATTGTCAGGATGATCTCAGGAAAAGCTGTTGTTTGAGACAAAATGTTAAAAATAAATATGGCACTTTTCCATAACTTAAGTTGAATTAGTGTTCTTATTTTGTACAGACAATGTTAATTTGTGGAATGCCTCTAGTGGGGCATCACAATAAAAGTAGGTGATGTGTTAATTTCACGACAGGAGGTATGTGATGTGACCTAAAAATAGTTTTGGGGAAAAACGGCTGCATATATCAGTGTATCGGTTGATATCGGAATCGGAAATTAAGTGTTTGGAAAATATTGGCATATCGGATATCGGCAAAAAGTTCATCCCTAATAAGTATGTTGTACATAATATATAACACACAGTAGTATATACTCGTGTGACACCTACAAATATGTATGGTCACAAATTTTTGTGAGTGATTGCATTTTATGTGTTTTTTTTATGAAAAATGAGACAGATTTAATGTGTTTTGTTGTGGTTGTAGTAGAGGGTACATCTCTAATTCCACCACAAGGGGGAGTATCCTCTCTAGCGAGCGATGGTTGTGGTACACTGCGTCAGGTTGACGTTCCTCAGACAGTTAACAGCCTGCTATGAGGAATGCGACTGAAGACTCCTGTCTTTTCTTTTCCTGTGTAAACAGATTAGTAAAGTGTGTTAATTGATGACAATTCATGCATAAGAACTGTAAAAACTTTTCGGATGTATAAATGGAGTTTGTTGGAGAAACTAGGTTGTAAACCATAAAAGGGGAAGTGGTTTTGCTTTCCCCCGTAGAAAACCACAATACAAAACCACAATACAAAATGGCGGTCTGTCGATGTTTTCACTCTGTCTTGTTTTGCTCCTAAGCATTTATTTTCATTTCATGTGGGTGAATGAATGTGTGTTATGTGAATGTTCATGCTAAAGTTACTTATTCAGGTTAAAACAGTGTGTTGATATGTGGTTTACATTATTGCTTACACATGAAAGATGTGTTCAAACAGGCAGTAGTATAGTAAAAGTTATGCAGTAGAAGTTAAAGGTGTTAAAAGCATGAGAAAACATTACTTAGTTGATTAAAACAGTAGAAATGTGACTTTAGGGACACAACAGATGCCCGACCCACCTCAGCTGACTCCTCTCGATGCGAAGGAAGCAGCAGCGTCTCTACTCCGAGCTCCTCCCGAATGTGACCGAGCTTCTCACCCTATCTCTAAGGGAGTGCCAGCCCAGCCACCCTGCGGAGGAAACTCATTTCGGCCGCTTGTATCCGCATGATCTTGTCCTTTCGGTCATTACCCAAACTTCATGACCATAGGTAAGGTTGGGAGCGTAGATTGACGATGGTCGGTAAATCGAGAGCTTCGCTTTCTTTCGACTCAGCTCTTTCTTCACCACGATGACGGTCCGGTACACCGACCGCATAACTGCGGACACTGCACCAATCCGCATGTCTGTCAATCGTGACACGCTCCATCTTTCCCTCACTCGTGAACAAGACCCTGAGATACTTGAACTCCTCCACTTGAGACAGGACCTCTCCACCCACCCGGAGAGGGCACGCCACCCTTTTCCGGATCGAGAACCATGGCCTCAGATTTGGAGGTGCTGATTCTGATCCCAGCCGCTTCACACTGGGCTGCAAACCGCCCCAGTACATGCTGAAGGTCCTGGCAGTTGATGAAGCCAACAGGAACAACATCATCTGCAAAAAGCAAAAGCAGAGATGAAATCCTGTGGTTTCCCAAACTGGACTCCCTCCGGCCCCTGGCTACCTGGCCTGCCTAGAAATCCTGTCCATAAAGATTATGAACAGAACCGGTGAACAAAGGGCAGCCCCTGCCGGAGTCCAACATGTACTGGGAACAGGTCTGACTTACTGCCGGCAATGCGAACCAAGCTCCTGCTCTGGTCGTATACAGAGACAGAACAGCCCTTAGCAAAGGCCCCCGGACCCCATACTCGCGGAGCACCCCCCACAGAGAGAGTATAGAGCTGGTCCAGTGTTCCACGACTGGGACAAAAACCGCATTGTTCCTTCTGAATCCAAATCCTGAATCAGAGTCCCCAGTGGAAGATGGAAAAACCTCCGCTTCCTCAGTGGAAGATGGAAGAAAACACCAGCGCTTTGATTGGGCTTGGGCTGAAGAAATGGGGCGCATGGTCGCATTAATGGAGGGTCAAGCAAACAAATAAAACAAAAGACTTTTTTTTTTTTTTTAAAAATTTTTTTAATTTAACATTGTACAGTACTTTTAAATGTTGTTGTCATGATCTCACCACTGGTGGGACACAAATGCCTACTATGCACTTTGCGGGCATTACCTGAGCATGGTAATCAAGAAAGGACTTATGTTAGAGCTGCATTAATCGGACTATTTTAACAGGGGAATGAGTGAATGTGTTTTTGTGTGATGTTTTTATGTTCATGTTCATTAAGCATACTGAATCAGACATGTCATTTCTGTTTACAAAGTGTTTATTTTGATACATAAATACAAAAAGTTAAAAAATTTAAAAGTAAAAGTACTGTACAATGTTAAATAAATTTTTTTTTTTAAATAGTCTTTTATTTTATTGGTTTGTCTTTTGATTTTTTGTTTGCTTGACCCTCCATTAATGCAACCATGTGCCCCATCATTAATGCAAATACAATCAAAGCGCTGGTGTTTTCCCCATCAGCCCAATCAAAGCGCTTCTGGTGTTTTCTTCCATTTTCATGGAGTCCTTCCTGTGCTGCAAGAACCTCTCGTCTGCTCTCTCCAACCTCTGTCTGCCCTCCAGATACTGCAGCAGCTCCTGGCAGCAGCTGTCATTGCACGTCCTCTTTTCTGTGTACGCAAGCTCCTGGCTTCACGTCCTCTTTCCTGTGTACAAAACAATAACAATTGTCTCAAATATTGTCTATTGCGAGTATTTATACTACTGTGAAGTAAATTACTGTGTGTTATATTTCTGTACAACATACTTATACTATATCACAGCACACTGTAGAACTGACATCATACTTTTACATTACATCTCAATATTAATCAATATTAATTAAGACAAAAGTAGGTTCCAAATGCATAATTCATTGTTAGTAATGCGAAACACCTTAAAAATAAAAAGTAAAACTTACGAGGAACCGTGGAACTTTGAATGGTTTTATCCACCATATCTTCGAGCAACGCTGTTGCAGGAGTTCAGGGCCCCAGGTCAGCTGGCATGCCGGTCTGTCGCCGAGGACCGAGTCGAGCAGGTCAAAATGTGGACTTTTCCTCTGCCGACCACTGCCAGTGCCGCCTCTCCCCAGGTCCCTTTTTTGGTCCCTGTTCAGTTTTTTTAGCTTTTTAGTTATTTTTTGCTCATTTTTGCTCATTTTCCTCATCCGCTCATACTCTGTGTCACCATGTCAGGCTGGAGCCCGGTTCTTGGTTCTAGACCAGCAAAGAGTTGGTGCCGCTGTGGAACCAGTCTTCCTGGCAGAGAGTCAGTTCTTGGTGGTCAGGTGGTCAAAAAAGGAAGAACTGGTTCCAAATTAGGCACCGGCTCCGAACCGGCCCTGGAACTGCTCTAGTGGAAAAGGGGTCAAGTTGAACAAATTGTGAACCGGCACTAGCACCAGCCCAGAACTAGCACTAGGTTCACCTTAGTGGAAAAGGGGTACTAGATGCCTAGAGTAAATGTCATTTTGTAATTTTTATGGCCAATTGCATTCATTTTAATAAGACTTTTGTGTATAAGAACATACTCATCAGCCAGGACTGAAGCCTCACTGGGAGTTTTTACATTATGATCGTTAATGAATGTAACAACTGATGCAGGGTATTCATTTAGTGGTTTTTGAGTTGCAACCAGGACAACCAGATCTTTTAATGTACTAAATTTGGATGCTGTGCGCCAGCAGTTAAACTGAGAAATGAAATCAATGTAGATATGTTTTTTTAGTTTGCAGTTTGAAAATCATATTGGCATGCCTTAGGCAAAAGTTCATACACTTTCAGTGCTACAGATTTTACTGTATCACCAAGACCTTTCTATCTGCTACACTCAAAGCAGAGTAGACCACTTGCGCCTTATCAGTGGGAGCAGTAACATAGTTCTGTCAAGGTCTGGCCATTCTCTAACATTTGCAGTTTGCGTGAATAAGGAAAATGTGTATGCAAAGGTTGTTTACCAGGCCAAATTGGATCCATCCACATATGGCATCTTCTCCACCTTCTCCTGCATGTCCAATTTTGCACCTCAGTTTTATGTTTAATAGTTTCAATTTGTTTCAAGTTCTCAAACCTCAGCCTCTCCAATTCTAGCTGCTGCTTTAATTGCAACTGAAAATTTTTCTTCTATTGCACAAAAAATCAAGTTTCAGTACTAACCTCTATCCTCCAGTCTGCCCTGAAGGATTCTAAATGAAACACTTTAGAAGAGAAGCCATCATCACAAATCACCCACACAACTCCTTAAAACCTTAAAATAGTACGCATGGAAAAATCAGACCTGGGGTAAAACAAGTGGACCAGAGACCCACCCTATTCCTATGCTAACTATGGTGTAGGAAGCTAACTTACTAACTCACCCCTAGTCTTCATGCAGGAAGTGGTGGGGGGTACCTATACACATTACAGCAGCAATGTGAAGAAAGCAACCAGCTGGTAACCCTCTCACAGCCACAAAGATGCTCCCAAGCTAAGGGATCCTCCCAACTTTGCTGCCTCCTAAATTTGACACCATGACTCCCTGAGTGAAAATTTGTCTTGCAGCCAGGCAAAACATAGAACACCTCTGTGTGTTCTATGTTTTGCAGACTCAGGTACAAAAACATATACATATATACATTAATACATCAAGAGAACAACATCTGCGTCATGTGGATTTAATGGTCTGTAATGGCTAATGTTTTAAAGGACACTAAAAAACTAAAAATGTGAAATATTAGGATAATTCACATCTAGTCAGGGTCTAAAATCCACGTACAACATAAGCCTGTCAGACACAGCAGTGACAAGGAGACAGGGAGAAACTCTGTGTTTATTAAATACCTGCCAGCAAGCAGATCAGGTTCATTATCAACCTAAATTTAACTTACTTCTCCTTCTGGAACTCTTTCATCTCAGGGTTAGCAAACTCACCATTTGCCACCAGATTAACATAATGACCTTCCTGCTGCAGGCTCCCTCCATTTCTGTAGACAATGTAGCGGTTGTGACGATACTTTGATCTCAGTGACCTGTGGTTCAGCCTAGTGATAAATAGTTGCACTGCTGGCTTTGCACTTTTCTTGCATTTTACTTTTCTTTTTATTTCTTTCTACTCACTTATTTAGGACTTACGCACTGTTTATTATACTGTATATTACTTATTTTCCTTAATGAATATTTTCACATCAGTTATTTGTTTTTAGCATTACTGCAGGCCATCACCTACCTTCTTATGTAACAAACTTATTTCTTTTCCATGATCCACTCTAATTAAACGCCAACATTTAAAATAACTTTTAGTAATATTTGCTTAAATTGAGAAAACAACAGTTCACATGAATAACCAGAAGAAAGGCAATGAAGACAAAGAAAATACAATATAAAGGGAGAATTAGACAGAGCAATGCTATAGGAGGGGCTTTAGAGGTGAGCTGGTGCACACTGTAGAGAGAGGGGAAGTTGCACTTTCTCTAATTTTTAAAATAAGAGCACTTTCTCGTAATCTCCACCATTTTTTGGCACCTGGAAGCCCAGGTTGTTTATTGACCGAAGGCTCATCTTAAAATAACAAACCTCTGACATTAGGTTAGGCTACATGGCAACTATCTCATGTACCATGTCATCCATAATAGGAGTGATTTACATTAGGGTCTATGTCTGTTTGGCTTGGAAGATGCAACATTAGATGAGACCAAATTTGTCATCTACCTTCAGTTTTTAAGGTTCATCTCCAACCTTCTGGTGAAGGTGGAATGGCATGTAGGTTTGAAGTCAGGATTTATGTGAATCTTTACTTGAAAATCTCTTTGCAGCTGAGAAAAATGAAATTTTACTTTTAAATTCAAAGAATGTCTTTTTCAGTGTTTTCTTCACATTGCACAAGAAAGCACCACTGACGGACAATGATACATTGGTAGTAGATCTTGGTATTAGTTGGACTGAGTTGTGGCTGTGGAATTAGTTCCTGAAAACTTATTTCAATGACCGAGTTTGCTAAATCAATTAAAACTAGTATACTGCTACCATTCAGTTTGATTTGCACCTGTGACAACTTTGAGATCCTGTCAACTGTCCTGTCATCAACTAGAAAAACAGAGGCATCATCACTGCTGGACGAGTTGTGCTCTGCTTTGATGAACTTTCACAGGGGGTTGGCTAGCCTTGTTTTGTGATCATTTTGAGTTAATGTCTTTGAATTCTGAAAGGCATTGTCTTGGAAAAAAATTAGTCTCTGCAGTACTCTGCATTGTTGGCTTCCAGCATGACCAACATTAGGATGCAGTAGTTGTCAGAATGTCTTTTTTTCTGACTATGTGCTTCTCCTGTCACAACCTCTCGTCGGGGACAGTTCAGTATGTGGAATGATTGTTTTTGGTTTGGTTTTCATCATTTAGTGTGGATGTGGTGTGCTTGGTGTGTTTTGTTCTGTGTCCTTGTTTGTCCTGGTCTGAGGCGGTGCTTTTCCCTTGTCCTGACTCTCATTGGCAATCAGCACATCTGGCCTCCATCCTCCAATCGATGCTGCCATATTTAAAGCCAACCATGACATCCACTCCCTGCTGGATTGTTGTGCTTCTCTCGGTTTGTTTGAGCCATGTATTCAGCCTCTCGGATTGTTTATCGTTGAGATAGACTTTTGACCTGCCTGCTCATTTTCTCTGCCTTCAGGACATCCCCAGCCTGCCAGCTGTCACCTGCCATCCTAGCCAGCCAGTGAACTCTCAGCCTTCCCTGGACTCCACCAAGCTGCTCTTCTCTTGACCACCTGCTTAAATAAAACATCTGAACCATTTTTCGTCTCTCTCATGTCTGCATTTGGGTTCTGTGACATCTCCAGAGTCTACTGATCCAACATGTTGACTGTAGCTGTTGCATCTCTCTCTATATCAGTCGCTTGCATTTCAGACAGTTCAAGTTTTCCTCAAGTCAAGAAGCCCATCTAGGTGTATTTCAGGCTCCCTCGGCTTTCCAGGACAGCCTGGATGATGTATAGGTTTGTGTGAAAGCATTTTCTTTGCCTCAACATTTGCAAATGCAGAATTCTTAATCAAGATCCTTAGCCTAGTATGATAATTGTCCAAATTTCCTATTGGTTCCTGTGTGGATTTTTTAAAGATACTTGGTAGTAGACATTTTTCCTGATTTTTCCTCCAGATAGCTAATCCTTCATTTTTTTATGTTCTGCTGCTAATGTATTATAAATATCATACACATAAACAAATACAAGAACTACAAGTTCACCTGTTCATATGTCAGGGAAAATGTTCTGGCTTTTTTGGACTGTGCAGTGCACATCAAAGCTGACAGAAGTCTGAACACTGAAGTGTATAGAAAACCCACACACACAAATCAATATCTTTAATTTGGTTTGCATCATCCACCACTGCATAAGCTGGGGGTTATCACCACTGTACTAACAGAGTGCCCACAAAGAAAGGAGAAGGAGCAAAAACACATTGGAGATGCACTCAACCCATGCAGATATGCAAACTGGGCCTTTGTGAAAACCACAAAAATGAACAGAACAGAGAGAGAAAGAAGGACAATAAACACCACAACACTGTCATCCCTTACATTTCAGATATATCAGAAAATGCAGGAGGATTTTCAATAAACACGACATTCCTGTGCATTTTAAGCCCAGTAACACCCTGAGACAAAACACCCAGGCATATGTGGTGTTTGCAGTTCGGTGCAGTGAGGAATGCTCAGACCTCAACATTGAAGAAGAAAGAAAATGCTCCACAAGCATATGGCCCAACACACGAGAGCCAACTCAGAGCAGTCCATGAACATTTGAAGGACAAGGGACACTGTTTCCAGGACAGCAATATGCAATGTTTGACAAGAGAAGACACATGGTTTGAAAGTGGAGCGAAAGAAGCCATCTATGTCACCCTAACCCTAACACCACTCATCTGCCACTTACAATGCAGTCTTGAGTACCCTCTCCAGACAGCTTCACACCCACTCACACGTTGATCTTGTAGTTGACAATTTCTCCAATTGACTGTACTGCCATTACAAATGAGAGCTCCAGTGTTAACAGCTCCCAGTTAGCTAGTTGTGTCCAAAATCACTTCATTTGTGACTGAGTGCATTTGTGACACCACTGTATGATGCAGAAGCTCACATTTTATTATCCACTGACAGGACTGCAAAAGCACCAAGCACACCCACTTTTCCTGCACAAGAACTTCTTCTTCTTCTGCTCATTGTCTGGCGGTCAATTACTACAGACATTTCACTCTGCCAAATGCTGTTAAGTGCTATTATACACGCAACAAAATAATATTACTGCATATCACTAAATGAAATGCTGAATAAATGCTTCTATTAACCATAGAAAAATAATATTCTTCTCAGGTGCTACACAATATATACTACATACACATACTTACACATACTTTCCTGTCTTATGAATGTTCTCATGGCAAGGTGTACCATACTGTGCCTGACTAAACTTATCAGTGATGATACAAAATGATTAATAGCTGTTCAAAATCTCAATTTACTGCTCACTATAGGGAGTCATTTTAGGCATTTTTTTGTCCTATATCAATATTTTTATATTAATAAGAGATCAAATCACTCAATGCAATGTTAAAGGTGTGACTTGAAGCTACAAAACTACAAATTATCATAAAGTTTTCAGTTCTCAGGTCAAGGAGCATTTTAGCATCTGCAGCTCCAGCAAGTAAAACTCTCTGAAATGCTCTATTTGAAATGCTGATAGAAAGATTTGTGTTATCCCTTAGACTCATCAGGTGTCCTGTCAGGACTGTGTCCAATTGTAATCAATGTACTGAATTCATCAGAAACTATAAAAAAATATCAGTAGTTTTGGAAAAATAAAAAAACACTCATTCAACATTTAAAGAATTAGATAGAGAATCTGATGATGCTGCTGAGATCTTCTAGACACGTTAGGATGTTTTGCAAACACTTGCCTCCTTAGTTTGTAGCACATCACCACTGCACTGAATCCAAACAAGACCAGGCCAGGCAAGCCAAGGTGAGCTGGAGCACAAAGTCACAGTATACTGGCAGCTACTGCTAACTGTGAGTCATTACTAACATGGTTACAAATGCTCACACATACATTACATTAATGTTTGTCAATATATAATCAAAAACGGCAATGTAGATTTATAACAAGAGATCAAATAAAGAGAGAGAGTGAGAGAGAGCAATAATAGGAGATTAAAAAAGCAGCCTATCATTAAAATCAAAGCAACCAACCTCCATACAGGCCCAATAACAAATGGAGAACTACACCAGGAAGCATTCCAC
The DNA here is from genome assembly GCA_023238725.1 of Scortum barcoo. NCBI lineage: Eukaryota > Metazoa > Chordata > Actinopteri > Centrarchiformes > Terapontidae > Scortum > Scortum barcoo. Next base: position 28,480,659 of record CM041554.1, read on the forward strand.
TCATCAGCAGCCTCATCAGATGTGACAGGGCCTGCTGTGTGTCTTTCTCCTTGCAGGTCCCTAGTAGACAGTGGGAGCTCCTGACCAGTCTGCCAGGGGTATTTAAGACCTGGTTGCCCACTCTGCAGGTCTTTCTCTCCTTCTACCGGCACCGTGTTTTTGTTTGGTTGGCATTGGCCATATTTCTTAGATTTTACATACAAATAACACCCTCCATTCATCACTCAGTCACTACTGATCTGCTGACACACTGATAATCCGGATTAACACACCTTATAACTTTAGTATATTTTGTGTTATTACCACATACACTTTTTCTCTCTGTGTACTTCTCATTTTATTTTTCCATTGCTTACAAGCTGGATTATGACACTGAAGCCACACCAACCCTTGTCTTTCCACCACAGAAAAGATCATGGTCAAGATCGAAGGTCAATTTGGTGCATTTATGTTGTACTGACATTATTTGATTGTTTTATCTTGTAATTTCTTTTTCATCCCCTGTCTTTCTTTTTGCCATTTTCATTAATGTTTAACAGACAAAACTGCCCAAATTGGGAGGGGTTTGCTCAAAAGAGCTCATATAGATTGGCCCAGTATAACACTGTGCAGATGTGAGTAGGGCCAACTACTGACATCAGAAAAATGAAAATAAAAACTCTGTGACCACTGGCTGGTTCAGCATGTATTGAATCCGCTGTTTTACAGTCCTTCCGAACTTCCCAAAGGGAGGCCCTCTCCTGGTGTGGATCCAATCCAGATTAAATAAACTCTGTTACTGAAAACAAGCTATTGTGATGATCTAATCTTGGAGCAATCTCCATTGTCACTGCTGTCTGTCTTTTGGTTTATCATCCTTCAGCCAATCATCCGTTCTGCTCTTTTTCCCCACCTGTCTGTGATTTCAGAGCTTGCGCTGCCTCCAGTGCGAGTGAAGCAAGTGAATAAACCAGTTATATACATTATCTGCCTCCATTTCACTTCCCTCTCTGTCCCTCTCTGTTTTGATTGCATATACACAGGAACAAAGCATGCTGAGACATAAACCATATGCTTCAGCTTTCCACATAGCACAGTAAAATGAAATACAGAGAGGGGGAGGAGGTGGGAGAGTGTGAAAGATAGAGAGGCTCTTAGGTGAATTGTTTTGTTGGATTAATGTTGAGGATAAATAAAGAGAAATTTGAGGTGTCGGTGAGGTGTGATGAGCTCCATCACTCCGCTGCCTTAATGAAATCACCCAGCTCTTCATATTTCACTCAGCTACAATCTGATTAAGACCTCTTCCAAACATATTACACACACACACACACACAGACACACACACACACACACACACACACACACACACACACACACACACACACACACACATTCATATACACACACACACACACACACACACACACACACATTCATGCACACACCACACACACAACCAGATATATATGCAAGCAAGCACAACTGTGTTGATGCACAAACCCACATTCACACATCAAATGTAGAGACATATAGCCTGCAAGAGGAATAAAGGGGAGGGAGGAGGAGGCTCAGAGGAACTGAGTGATGGGTTGATCTCTCAGGAAAACACATATAGACCTATCACGCAAACACAACCTCCATATCAGCCCCTGTGGCTACTGTGCCTACGTGATAGTACAACTGTGGTGAGAGCTATCACATTACAGTAATATTCCAGATATTAGGGTAATCATAGTGTTTGACAAACTGTAGTTTTGACTGATACCAAAAAATGCAAACTTGCTACTGGAAAGGTCCAGTGATCACCACAGTAATAAGAATACATCCTCTTGGAACCATGATTAGAGAGACATCATTAGAGATATTCACAGTATATCCAGCTGGGAGTTGGTGGATGAGGATGTAGAAAAGAGTGTCTAAGCTCCTTTGCTCAGCCTACTTCTGAATACATTCATTATTCGGATTATGTTTAGCTTTCAGTGTTTTCAAGTACAAGAACACCTTATTTTTACTTCCACTAGTTCCTCTTAAACTATTGATTTGTTGAGATCTTGAACTATTGATATGATGTCCATAAAAGTTTAACTGGAGGACTGAGTCACAATCAGAAGCAAAAAACATGATTTGGTTTTCAAAGGGCTCAATCAATTGTAGATAACAGTCACTTTAAAAAGAGGCTCTGGTTTAGGGGCTACCTGACCTTTTGGACATATGGGCTTGTGCCTAGTTGATCTGTTTGGTGATTCATCCACACTTTTTTGATAAAATTATGAGTACTTGGATGAGAAATGTCAAGAAGCCCAGGGTAACTCCAGGGTTTTCCTCAACCTAACATACCTTCAATCAATTGGTCCATGAAAAGGAAAGGAAAAGACATTTTTGTCTTCTTATTTATCCCTGCAGCACTTGCAGGTACTTAGGGTACATAATTCTACTTCAGTTATGACAGCCTCTGGCTTTTTCATAAAAAGATTATCTTTACAAAAATATTCATCATAGTTTCTTTTCTATAGTGCAAAGAGGATAGAACAGCCTGTTACAACTGTTACAGCTGACGAGGATAAGGCCATGTTAACTCTGTGTATTTATTATTTCTGCCCTGTTTTACAACTAATTCCTAAATGACATACATGCTTGCAAACCCAAGCAAAAACTGTTAGATTTTAGCAAGAAAAGCAGAGGGTATTTTCAATAAAAAAAAATGAATGGTACGCATTAACTTATTTTTACCATATTTGTACTTGTAACTTCCTGTCTTGGATAGAGCTTCTCAATTAGAGTGTGACTCTCTGTGTCTGCTGCTCTCTGTTGCAGCTCCACTCGGTGATTTAGGGTGAATGGACGGGAATATTTTCAGATGAATACCTGCATAACAGAGCTCTGAGAACAAGTGCTTTCCGGGTGATATTGTTCATTTGTGAGTGTTGGCTCGACCAGCCAGAAACTCATTATGTGTTTTCAGGTTTAATCCATCTGGTCTAGTCTAGCTGCACTGCAGATTCCACAATGCCATTAAAACAACAATAAAACTCATCAGAGAGCAGGAGAGAGGGAAAGAGAGAGCTGAAGAGCAGAAGATTTTGGATGGAAGAGAAAGACGATGCTGAGGTTCTGAAGATTTGAGATTTTCTCAGATTAGAAAAAAAAATCATCTTAAAGTATGCAAAAATATTGCAGTTCCCTTAAACATCCATCCCAGATCAACTGCTCCTCTCCTCAAAGTAAAGAGTCTATATTTATTTGCAAGACAAGCAAATAGCCATAAAAAACACCACTGAAAAGGTCTCCAGAGGATAAAACCAAAATAACTGGATGATTCCATAAAGCTTCCACTTCCTACCAGGCGAAAAAAATTCTCTTGGTCCATGATGAGGTATCTTGGAAACACATAAAATCTCTGTATTAACTTTGTGTTTGCTACTAATGGTATGTTTATCAGAAAATCGTAAATAGTCATCTTGTTTCTCTTTCCAAAACTTTTGTATTATGGGGTGTAATGAGATTTGCGTCCTCTAGGGTGCGTCCATTAGTGAGGCTTAGTCTTGTTTATTTATTATTATTGATATCCTATTATGAACTGTAATGCATTTTGTGGGTATCAGTCAATTCCATTTCATTGCTTTTTGCAGAGTGGGGCTGAATTATAATTAGGGAGAGACAGAAAGGAGAGGTAAGGGGATGAGTGGGTCTGATGGGAGTGAACAGCTCCATTAAGACAACAGTTAAAGTAGTGGTGACTGCAGAGCAGAGAGGAGACAGCTCTGACCAAGAATTATTAGTCAGCAGCACACTACTCAGCACAGAAGACAGGGCCAGGGTCTCTTTGTACTACGCTCCAGTACACGTGATGATGTGCTCTGTCCCTGTGCCAAAACAATGCTGTAGTTATTGTTGGCAATCACACCTCTACCTGTGGTGGTGGCGTTTTTCCAGCCCTGATGATGATGACTTGTTTCATCTGCGGCGAGGAAGATTCTACCTGTAGTGATGACACCTCTACCCATGATGGAAAGGAAACACACTGTGAGAATTGCATTTCCACCTGACTGACTCTGGCAGATTCCATCACAATATGTGCTGTGTGCATTTAAAGCTTGCATTAATGGCCTTTTCTTATCCAGATGAGATATTCCCTTGCAAGAATTACATATTAATAGCAGGTTAAAATTTAACCTAGCAACTTTTCCTGACTTTCCTCCTCATATCACTTTTCTTTCTTTGTGTCTTAGGGCTCAAACACAGTGCACCATGAGCTCTTAATGATGAAAGACAAAACTACTGCTGTGCACTTCAGCTGCAGTTATATTGTTCTAATACTGTAATGAGACTGAACGAGCAGTGTGTGTGCGTTGTGTTATCGTTGTCTAATGGTTAGACTTAAGGGCTCAGATGAAGATTCAATTACTGTGGCCTGTTGTTGTTCACAGCCTATGGCTACACACACACAGGCACACACACACATTCACTCTCTCTCTCTCTCTCTCTCTCTCTCTCTACACACACACACACACACACACAGATTCATGGATCTATACACTGTCACAAGATTGCCCACACACACTTCATATAATGCCCATAGTTCATTGACTCAATGAAATTTGAATGCCCTCACCACGCAGATAAACAAGTGTGCACGTACACACTCACAGCACACTCGACAACAAAGTCATTTGAGAACCCTGAAGGAGCAATATCCAAATCTGCCAAAGAGAAAAGAATGATAATTCTATTGAGAGTCAATCTCGGGGCGTTTTGTGATTATAGTTATTTATTTGGAGCTGCATGGTACAGTCAGCGTCAGAATGAACGCAAATATCGATCTTTTTTAGGATATGAAAACACCTGCAGGCCTCAAATCATTCCTTGCCGTCTCTCTCTACAACACTTATTCACTGGCTCCATCTCAACTTCTCTCACCCTCCTCCTCTACCACCACTTTAGTTTCACTTGCTCTATACCACCTTCTTATCTTCCTTTGAGATGAGTTATTTGAGGAAAAAAAGAACATTTGCCATTTGTGATTGGACAGTTGTTTGTGTGATGTCTATGTGGATCAACTTTGATCAGATCAAGATACTTCGATAATTATTGGCCAGGACAAAATAGATCAGTAATCAAACAGTGAAAATACTGTGTGAATAATACAATAAATTAAAAGTGATGTTATGGTGAAAGCTAAAATAATAGTAAGAGTGTAGGCTAACTAGTAACAAGCCATAACACACTTGATGTAGCTCGCTAACATTAATGGCCCTTTTCCACTAGTACCTACTCGGCTTGGCTTGACTCAACTCGACTCGACTCGGTTTTTACGTGTTTCCATTATGTGTTAATACCTGGTACTAGGTACTTTTCTAGTACCTACTCAGCCAGGGTTCCAAGCGAACTGAGTCCAGCCGAAAATGTGACGTCGGGAGACGGCAGGCCACTGATTGGCCAGGAAGTAACGTCACTAGATGAGTCGGGAGAGCGACTCGTTCATAAGAGTCAACCATACGCCATTTTTAAAACCCAATAACAACAACGAACATGATCAGAGATGGCTGCACAGAAATCAACCCCGCGGAGCAATGACGAGGTTGCAGACATTTCTTTGTCTGGTGGCCTCCATAGTTGTTTTGTGTTTGTGTCGCATAACAAATGACGTCGCTGGAGTTTCAGGCCGCGTTGCTATGATGACCCCACCCACGCTGAGGTGGTACTCTATTGTAATGGAAAACGACCTGAAACTGAGTCGAGTCGAGTTGAGGCGAGCCAAGCCGAACCGAGTAGGTACTAGTGGAAAAGGGCCATAAGTTTCAGAAATGTTTGTCTGGCTTAAGCTTGTTGAACTTTCCAGCTAACTAAGAGTAGCATACAAAGCAACATTAAGGTTTCTTTGCCTCTTCTTCATTCATTTGTAACCCACTTTCAATATTTTTTTTAATTAGTTCATATGTGGGCAAGCTCTATGTGTTCACTGTCCACACCCACAGACTGGTTCCACTGTCAAATCATCAAGTGCATGAGGGCTCTTGAGTTGTTGTTGTCAACAATGATTTTGTACCTTTAAAATGAATTAACTTCTGACAAATGTACTTCTGGGTACAGAAATGATACCACTGTTTGTCCTAGAACATTTGGTAACCCCCAGATTTTTTTCAACCACAATTAGGGCATGATGCATCCATGGCATGGTTTGTGAAACACTAACAGATTCCTGAAATGGTCCATGCATAGTCATGATGGCGACATTTACCCTAGCATCACTCAGGATTCAAGTCAACATTTCCATGTATATTTAAGTTTCACTTATCACTAAATGTTGGTTAACACATTTGAGCATTTAGCAGCTAAAGAGCCAGATAAAGGGTTAGTGAATATTGGATTTTTCACATATACAGAAACATATCTTAACATGAATGCTAATGTAATGTTGTTCAATGCCTGCTGGGTGTATAAAGGGTAACAGTTTGCTAAAATAAAACATTAAGTCATTACAAATTACATTACAAACAGACTGGGAATTTGATTGCTTGTTGTGGAATTCAAACCCAAGTAGTCACGAAAGATTTCTTTCAGTTTGATGTATTGGGCAGTTATTGGTCACCTTTTGGTAAACAACTCAGTGTAGCATGATGAATGAGGTGAAAGAGGTGTGCAGAAAGCGTGCAACATTCTCCCCATTTGAACAACTGTGGTTTTTGCTCTGCCTTGGAGCATGGCCAGTTCGGACAAATGATGCCATGAAGTCTGTGGAGCACAGTGATGCTCCCTATGAGAAAAGCCTCTTGAATTTGGTGCTCCCAGGACCTGTTTTTAGTGACGTTTAAATATTGAGCCCTCTTGCAGCAAGCACCTAAGAAAAAAAAAAATCAATATGCTGTTCACATTTTGGTGTTCAACACAGAGGTCCCTATGGGCAAGTAGTGCTCCCTCTGATTTAGCTTTGTATGTGTATTAATAAGCTACACATTTAAATTTGTTTATCTACAGCAGCACAGATAAGTCCAAAACAGTCCAGTTTTGTCCAGTCCAGTGCAGTTCTGTTAAGTCTGTTCTTTTAAGTTCAGTCTCCACCTCATTCCTGTTCAACCCAGTGTCAGCACAGTCATGTCCAGTCCATTCAAGTACCAAAGAGAAAAAGGTGGTGGTGTGGGGAGAAGGAACATGTTTTTCATGAACAAAACTATTTATGCTACACTAGGTTCAGGAGTCAGGTAGACATTCTGTATTGGACACAAGCATTAAAATAAAAGCAATCATCAGCATGGAAAGAAGTGTTTATGAATTATTTACAGGTTTGAAGGATTTACAGTATATGCCAGCTGACTTAGCTAAGAACCGGCTTCCTCTCCTCACCAGCTACTTACTCATCCCATCTTTCACTCTGTTTGACCCACACCCCTTTACACACACACTCTGCTTGTCTAGTAGATCTATGTAATATCATATTAATCTTTTTATGTTCTCTTTATGCCTTGTACAATATGTTTTTGTCTCCACTTCATCTCTTACTCATCTTTCATCCATTTGTCCTAGATCTTTTGCAATGACTGCTCCCCTTCCTCCTGTCTTCCCTGTTCAATCACTCTGTTACTTTCCACTATTAATTTGTCTTCCTTCTCTCATTCCCTATCATTTTGCTAAATAATAGATTGTTATATTGTTGTGTTGATAATTACAGGGGTTGTAAAATGATATAAATATCAGATAGATTGCAAATAAATCTGACACAGATATTCATGGCCTCCAGAAGATGTATACAACTGACTTTTCCTCTGAAGAAATTTCATAGTTATATTCATGTTCCCCACAGGGTGAATTGTAAAAAATTTGGTGATTCCCTGATCATCATGTATTGAGCATGGTGGACCCGAGACAAGACAGCACAGAGACAGAGTTGATGTTGATGATGGTTTACTGGGTGCTTACTGGCAGGCAGAACGACAGGAAATTTACATTCCATGAAGGCAAGGCTAGTAGCCTCCCAGGGAACATACTGGCTAGGTGGTTCAGGGCCAGCAGGCTGTGGCTTAGGAACCCAAGTCAAATTTGCTGGACACTAATTGGCTGGAGGTTAGCTTGCTGAGATGGAGGCTGTGGTGATACTTGGGGCTAGCGGGCTGGTTGCTAGCAAGGTGGGAGGCAGACAGGAAGCTTGCGGGCTGGGAGCTGATGAGGGAGACAGAGCTGCTGACAACTTTCCTCCCTTCACCCAGGTAGCTGCCTTGCTAGTCCAGGGTTAAAAGAGAACACTTTCAGTTACTGTGACAGCGCTGCCTCCTTGCTGCTTGGATGTCCTAGTCTTTATGCAAGTGTAAAATAGAGTAAATGATCCCGAGCGCCTCCTCCAAGTCTCCATGACAAAACAGATGAATCAATCAAGAATAAAGGAGGAGGACCAATATATGGAGTGTGCGTGATGTAGAGACAGGTGTGGAGACTAATGGGGAACAGGTGAAACTATTGGGAGCAGGGCAGAATAATCAAAGAGGCAGGAAACACACAAAGGCAGGTCTGATGCATGAGGAGAGGTAAATATACAAAATAAAACAGGAAATGTGCAGAACTAAACTGGAAATAGCCAAACACAACAACAGAGAATGAAATGTAAAAAACACGAAACACGAGAGAGACTCATTGGATCACAAAGAACACAGGGGCCAACATGGCTTGCATATGTGTGTGTGTGTGTGTGTGTGTGTGTGTATATATATATATATATATATATATATATATAGATAGATATATATATGTAGAGAGAGAGCATATATTGAGAGCAAGCATAGATAGATAGACAGATAAAGTATCTATCTATCTATCTATCTATCTATCTATCTATCTATCTATCTATCTATCTATCTATCTATCTATCTATCTATCTATCTATCAATATCTATCAGCACTATAAGTACTGAGAAGACTATGTTGTTTGGCTGACATTAATTCATTATAGTGCTCTATCCAATAAAAAATAGTTGCAACACTGTTCAAATGTACTACAGCATGTACAACAGTAGGTGAATGGATCACGAGAATGTTCATAGTTAAGTCTGAAGTTAAAACACATGATTTGATTGTTTCTGCGGCTTCTCTTTTAATAGGATTTTAATAAGGAAGTAATACGCTGTGAATCACAGCTGAGCTGAGAGTAAGGCTTTCAGTCACCATTGTCCTCAACCATTGTCCTCCACTGCCAACAGCTGCTGATGCTGCTGAATTTGTAGATTTCAAAATTCATGTATTTGAAACAAGTTTCAAAATGTCCTCCAAGCTGTGCTTGATGTAAAATATTGTAATTTGGGGGCACAGTTTACAAAACAAAGGTGGAGGTGCTTATTTATTAGACAACTTGCATCCCAGCAAGCAAAAGAAGATAATAAAATGGCAGTGCACGTTGTCTGCTCTAAGCCCTCTACCACAACAATCCCTTCACACTGCCTCATGATTTAAGACTGGGAGATAACACACCAGATGCTCTCCTGTGGGGAAAAAACTCTTCCATGAGAAAGGAATAGCATCAAAGGAATCAGTAAAGATTGGATTAAATAATGCATTCTGCATGTAACTTTAAACATCCTCAGTATGGCAGTTATTCAGATTCAGAGGAACTATTGTTCATCACAGTTTTTGGGAGATGTGGATGTGATATTGTACACACAATTTATCAAAAGACTTACAAATATAAAATAAAAACACATTAGATAAATATAATAATATATAAATAATGTTTTATTGTTTTTATTATAATATATAAAGTATGTGCAGAATTGTGTAAAAATGTTTTCTACTGATGTGCAAAAGTTGAGTAGGGGGGGTCAGTGTCAGTTGGGATCCCAGTCATTGTTGAAGAGGCCAGCTTCAGTTAGGACAGCCTCCTGCCAGGGGGGAGTGGCTCAAACAGTATGTGCTGGGGGCTGGTGGGGTCAGTTGCAATCTTCCCTGCTCGCTTCAGGGTCCTGAAGGAGTACAGGTCCTGGAGGGATGAAAGATTGTAGCCAATCACCTTCTCAGCAGAGGGAATGATACACTGTAGCCTGTCTCTGTTCTTGTCCTGGACATGCATCTGTTGGTGTACAGGGATAAAAGCAGTAGAAAGAACACAGCCTTGAAGAGATCCGGTGACGGGGATCCAGTCCAAGAGTCACAGACATGTTTCCCTCCTAATGATAAATGATAATGAAGTTTCTAATGCTGCCTCGTGTGAGACAGGAAGGCTGTGATCCACCTGCAGGTGGAATCAGGTACATTTAGCTGGGAGACCTTGTCCTGTAGCACAGCCAAAGTCCACAAACAGGATCCTGGCATAAGTTCCTGACAAGTACAGGTGATGAATGATGAAGTAGAGGGCTATGGTCAACAGACGTGCTGGTTCTGTAGAAGAACCTCAGAGCTGTAGGAGTGGGTTTGGCTTTAAGGAGTGATATCACAAGGCACTCAAAAGACTTCACTAGCACAGAGGTCAAGGCAATGTGTCTATAGTCATTAGATGTTGTGAAAATTGTTTTTTTGGGAATGTTTGTGATGGTGGAGGTCTTGAAGCAGGCTAGAATGTCTGAAGTGTCACCGGAGATAACTTATAGTTTAGCAACTCGGTGCCTCAGTGGACGGAGCGACAGAGTTTGATCCTGTTGCTTTGCAGGGGTTCTGCTTCTTAAAGATCCGGTTAACATCTCGAGATAACAGGGACACGGCTGTGGCTGTGACATCATAACAAAGGGCTTTGTCTATTAATGTAGAAAAGTGCTATATACTGTAACTCCAGTCTGTTTACTATAATGGACTGCCATGAAACCTTGTACAGAGATTCATAGTTACCAGAGGATGAACTTTAATGCAAGTCAGGACTGATGACTTTTCTCAAGTATGTTTAGATTTTTGGTTTTGTGCAAGTGTTAGCCAATCACATACAGTACATGCAAGCATACATTTGTGGTAGCTCACATTATAAAGTGAACTGTGTACTTTTTATCTCACGATTGCTATGATTAAATATAAAATATTTTTATAGTGACAGTGACCAGAGGTGTAAAATACTCTTTGTGAATATTTCAAACATCTGGCATCTGGTGAGCCTTTAAACACATGAGTCTGTTGCTTCAACTCGATTTCTTGGATCACTGATACCTTAAATAACATGCCCCCCACAAATACAGCTGTTACAATACAATGCTGTTTTACAATCAGAATCCCCAAAGTTAAGTACTGTTTTTTACCTGAACACCCTCTAAGCCTTCCCAAAATGTGGGGGGCTCTTTTAACACAGATTCAGAAGCAGGTGTGGATGCAGAGATAAAGTAGAGAACACAACTAATTAAAAGTCTCTGAACCTGACTGAATGAATTGAACTGAATGTATTTCAGTGCAAAAGTGCAAGAGACCCTCAAGATATTTCTGAGGCTAAATAATATGCAACAAATGCAGCTGTGACTGCCCATAGTGGGGTCTATCACTCATGTTCCATAATAAGCTATCACATCATTACTTCCCAGAAAAACATAAAAGGCTTTAGCTGTTAAGCCTTCATCCATTGGCATCATAGAAATGAAAGTTGTGTCACATCTGCATTTTTACTTTGAATTTTGGTAACTTGTTTTAGGGGAAAATGAAAAAAGATTTTGAGATTGAATACAAGTAGTTCAATCAGAATTCTTTTTAAGCACATAACCAGTCAGTCAGCCAAACAGTGTTATTAAGTTTTCTGCAATGCTTCAGTTCTTCATAAAACCATAATAAAGGATCTGCTTTATGGATTCTCGTCAGGATGCGAAGCCATATCCATATACAGTTACAATTCAGCTCATTAATTTTTGGGCATTTTAATAGTTGCTGCTGATGAGTGTGTAAGTGAGTGTGTGTGCTGATGCATGTGTAAGTGAATGTGTGTGTGTGTGTGTGTGTTGTGTGTGTGTGTGTGCGTGTGTCAGGCGGACTGCCCACTATCCCGTTCTCTCAGTGTACAGCTTTAGTTCTGTTCTGTTCATTTATGATAGTAGCTTTGTGTAGTTTGTTGTATCAATATGTAATTAGAACCTAGGAGCCACTACAGTCTGGACTGTGTGTGTGTGTGTGTGTGTATGTAATGCCATGAAGTCCTTCATGTGCCATCATTATACTTATGAGGTACAGACAAGAGCCCTGCAGCTACTGGAACACACACATATCAGTTGCACATACACGTTTGCATACACACACACACACACACGGACAGTTTGCTGTTTAATGGAGCTCTTCTCTTCTTTAATGAGCGTTGTAGTCGTTCTTCTTTCTGCTGTCCCCCTCATTACCTCTTTGTCTTCACCCTCTTCTTCTTCCTCATCTCTGCTCTTTTGTACCTGCTCCCCCCTTTCTTCTTTTCTTCCTCACTTCTTTATTCCTTGTCATCTTCCTTCCTTCAGTTTGCACTTTCTCTCCATCCTTGTGTATGTCCTTCTCTTGGAGCCCTCCTCTCTCCCTCTTTCCTTCCTTTCCTTTCTCATTCCTTTCTGTATTCACTGCTGTCCTCTTATTTCATCCATGTCTTCTCTCCTTATTTTCTCTTTGTCTCTCTCTTTTCCTTTTTTCTTTCTTCTCATTCCATTCCCAAACAGAATAAATGGCACAATGTCACAATAACAAAGTCTCACTAAGTCCAACTAAGTCTGCAGGCAACATTTAGCTTTTATCTTTGTAAGTATTAATTGACTGGAGCACACTGATTAATGTACAAGCCTTAACTATGAAAACACATTAACATTTCAACAGCCTGTCCCATTGTGAGCATAATATTCATACCTAGTTCACTGGCACTGTGATTCTGGTTTGATTGGATAATAAATACAACAGGTAGATGATCTCATTTTAGAATTCTGGGAACAGTGTCAGTCAGTAACTAATAATCCACACTGAAGGAAAAACAGTGGGGTTTTTACTCTTTATTTATCAAGGGGGAACAATAAAGCACTTAATTAGAGAAAAACATAACAGGTTAAAAGAAATCAGTAGATTCAGAGCCAGAAAGAAAAGGTGTCAGATGATCAAAGAGGGTGTAAACAAGCCAAGACCCTAATTATTCAAACATCTTTATTTTGCGGTCAAACTACATGTTTTTGGGCAAGGAGACATCTTGTAATGCTGCCAGAAGTTGCAATACCAAGTGTGTCCATGACACCAAAATCACCTCACAGTCCAGCACTTACCAGGGGCTGAGATGTTGTTGGCCAAAGTGGTCCCTTGAGCTAATACTTAGCCATATTATATTCTACATTATTTAGCCTTTTTGAGGCTATTGCATGCAAATCAATTAATTTCATTTTATTCACAAAAGTCATTTTAAGCTAAAAATCTATCTCAACCCAATTGTGCACCAATTTGTGGACAGGTCATTTAGGACAGGCATGTTAGACAGTGGTCTCCACCACCATCATCAAAACCTCTCCAGTAGAGTTTAGAGACTTGGAGAGTCAATCCTAAGAAGCAGTGAAGCTGTTCTGGCAGCATGTGGTGGCCCAAAACATTACTAAGACACTTTAGGATTTTTCCTTTAATTTGTCACTCATTGCCTAGTCTGATAGATGTTTTAAAGATCAATACTATGCTCCGTCCATTAGCAGTTTTAAGTAAATTATTAATGCACTCTAACCAGCGTGTCTCAATTAAAATTACACACAGTATACGTAAACTTATAGTAACACATACTGATGATACATATAGTGTGATTTGTGTCATTGTTCTTTAATGTTGTGCATAAAAGAAAAAAGAATATACAGTGATCATCTGTGCAAGACAAAACTATCCCTTAAGTCATCACACTGTCTGTCATATATATGTATGGTAAGTTTCTTTCCTACTGTTTAACAGTTAGTTCTGTCTGATTTCAAGAGCAACCTTGCAAGGAAATTTTATCAAAGCCAAGCTGATGCATTCTAATCTTCTCCAGGTCTGTGCTGTAAATTATTAATTAAGAAATGCCTAGATGAATCATGTGAAGTATTATCAAGTGAGAAGATCTCATTTGCGGTTTCTGTGAGCAGAGTGACGATATGTCTAGTATGGACTATTATGCTAACAGCCGTGAATGCAGAAAAGAATCTCTGAATGGACCTAGAACACATAAAATACAGTGATGTGTACACAGGCAACAGTTATGTTAGCTGCATACATGAGGACAAAAATAATATGGACAACACTTATGTGCAGTTTATTGATTGCAGTGCATACCATTAAAGTGTATTCACATCTGGCCATCTTAGCCTAATAAAAATAAATATAAGGTGCTAACACAGGTACAATTAGGACTTCTCTACCTACTGAATAATTTTGAGATGCAGCCCATCTCTTGTTTGTGTCTTTTGGCCAACTTTGTCACAGCTTTGTGCTCGCTTTCCAATGAGAAGGTTGACACTGGATGAAACAATGAAATCCAACATTCTTCAGTGTTCAGTGCAATGGTTTCATACAGTTTACAGTAGTAGCCATATAATGTTTAAAGGCCAGGATATGTCACAAATGACCTAGTTGTATGAAGCATTGACCATGCCTGAAGGTAACAGGGATTACAGCTGTTCCAAATAATCGCATTCAAAAGCCTGTTCATACCAACACTGACACACTAACGTGATCACAGTGAAAGAGGTAACAAACTGATGTTGAGCTGATATAACATGCTTGTAGTTTAGCATCCAGCTTGAAAGCTATCTGTAACCGTAGATAATGGCATAGCTAAGGGTGACTGGAATGACATTAATTGTGCAGGTGTTTAATGATCCAACAGGCATTTTGTTTGAAGCACACTTATGTCTTAAGGTTAATTTGTACAGGAAACTAAAATTTTGATTGGTCATTCAACTTTACCAGTTTTCAGAATCAAAGTTTAAAAGGCTACATTTGTTATTTTACTACACTATGTTATTAGCACAAGCCACATTTTGTGGCACATTAAACATAGGATATAAGCATGTACTGCGGATATGAGCGTAATTTCTTAGAATACTAGATTAAAAGTCATCTTAGCTAACTAAAATTAACAGTACAATTAGACAGGTATTTACTGTCTGAAAATAACTACACTATATTTGCCTTGCTCTTCGTCATAGTTATATCTTACTATTATTATTCTTTTTACTATATTTACATTTAAAGCTGGAAGTCACCAATACCAATTTTGTCATGTGAAAACATGATGACAATAAATTATTCTTGATTCTTGATTCTTACTCTTAGTCATCTTTTTTTTGGTACGTGAGAAGTCAAAATAGTTTTAAAACATATAAGAGATGAATGGTGCAGAGAGCTGAGCACTTGGACTGATGTGGAGTTAGATTTCTTGTGATGGTGCTAAATTTGGAGTCCATTCATCCTTATTCCTGCATACATTCTCTGTATAATCATGTAGTGTTTCAAACAGCTATGACTAAATAATACTTACAAACTATGATCCTATGGGTTCTGAAATTAGATTAAGACACCATCAACCAGTTGTTTCCTTTGCACTTTCTAATCCTCTTGAATGATACTCACTACACCAATCTCTTAAGTCTTCCTGCCATTGGCTTTATTAGCTGCTTTCTACTTATATCCATCTCCATATTTACATTATTAAAATCGCTGTTATATTATGTCTCCTCAGCTGGAAGTGAGTTTTCTTGTTTAAATGCTATTTTTCTTTTAAACCCCATTTTCCTTTTCTTTGTTTTAATGAGTTAAAAACTTTTTTGCTGTGTCAACACTGAGTATTAAAAGCTAAGAATTGAAGTAAGTTCTAGAAGGTGTGGATGTATCCAGTCACCTCTAAGTTGGCTCCACAACATTTATGCTAATTTATGATTTATGAATTTATGAAGTCAATCACTCATGAGGCTAGGGAGATGGTGAACTTGCAGCTTTGGGGACTAGCCTTCTGTCAACTATTCTACCAAGTTGGTTGATAGTTTTAAATATACACATGGGAGTAAACATCAAGGAAATCATGGATGGGTTAAACACCAGCACCCCCCTGTGAAATAAGAAGTCAGGAAATGGTTAGGGTTAGTGTTGCCTAGTGTTGCCTATGTGTAAAAAGCCTCAGCTGAAACGGTGGAAAGCTCTGTGATATGTACTGGGAGGCTCAGCTGTAATGGTAGAGAGTTCTAGAAAGTTCCATGAAAAAGTTCCAGACAATAACTGCTGGGGTCTTTTGCCAAGAGATGAGCTAATGTTTAAAATAGTAGGATGGAATTCGAGAAAACGTTGGGTGTATGAGGGAGGACTCAGAGAGATAAGATTCAGTTGTTCCAAGACTTGTTCAACTTTCTTGCTGTGCTGTTGCATGCAAGAAATTCTAAAATCACTGCAGACTATGCCTGACTCCAATATATTGTGTTTTTGAGAATCCATCAGCCCCATTCCAGGCATTTTTGTTTGTCAAGTGTTGCCAAAAAGGTAAAATTTTTTCTCCAACAATATGCATTAGAGATATTCATAGTTCCAGAAGGTGAATCTGGGTGTGAGAAGAGATGATGTTTACAGTGAATTCCTGACCTTTCCTATAGGCCATCACTGGGCTGAAAATTTCCACTTACCAAAATTTTTGCCCATAACAATACATTGATATTCATGATCAACAGAAGATAGAGCCTAATGATTTAGAAAATAACTTGACTAATGACTTCAGCGCTTGATGGTTCATCACCACTAGGGCAACATCAGGCATTTTCCATTAAAAACAACCCCAAATGTGACTGTATGCTGTCTTTTTTTCTCTCCAGGCATCAACCCAAGACCCAAGTCTCAATTGGAGATAAAATAAACCCTCCATGCAGTACAAGCAATGGCTGGTACAAATTTTTAGGACCAAGCAGAGACAGACCAAATGTGGACGCAACAGTATTAGAACAATAATGCATTAAATATGATTAGTTGATTGAAAGGTGTGCATCTGGCAGTTTTCTGGATCTTTTAGATTTTGTTTGTTTGTTTGTTTTATCTAATTACTCTATCTACAGCAATTGTTGAGCTTGTTGCAGGATCATGTGAAATATCATTAAACCTTAAGTTCTGTCGCATAATCACATCCATGTTCGCGGCTTAGGTTTATCCACTTTGGATTTAAGAACAGCTGAACTGTCATTTTGTTGGGCACCAATACATTTCCAAGAAGCACATGTTTACAAAAGCACACTGAGTTCAGTGAGAACACACACGTGGATTTTCAAACATGACCTCATTATTGTGTTGAGTCATGAGTATTATAATCTATTGTATTATTCATGCTGTTCCTCACACCTGAAATTATTTTCCCTCTACATTGTACAGGTAAGGTGTATCTTTATGATATGATCTTTATGACCACAGCATTATATAAGATTTGGTTGAGATGGAGTATTTGTTATTTGCCATCCACCAGGCAGTCATGCAGGAGATGTTATTAAGCTTTCTGCATTGCCTCAGCTTATCATAAAACAATAATAAATGATTGACTTTATAGATTACACTCCAGATGCAGATCTCATATTCATATTATATTTGCAGTTCAGTTCCTTGGTTGGCTGGTTGGTTGAATGATTGGCTAGTTGGCTGGTTGGCTGTAATAAGCTGCAGATCAGCAGTATTGACTTAGCTGAATCTGGTAGAATCTATTAGTTCTGGAGAATTTCAAGTGAAAGTGCAAATAGAGCCGACACTATCAGCTGGCTGCACACCTGGAGAGAGAGAAAGAGAGGGGGAGAGAGAGAAAGAGGAGAAAGGAGTAGTAGAGAGAGCGGTGAGATGATGCCTAATGTGGTGTGTAATGCTGTTTTTCTGTCTGTGATTGGCTCCATTTAACCCCGAGTAACCCCCACCCACCCCTCCCCACCTCCTCACCAGACAGCAGGATGAGTAGCTGAGTTGCTGCCAACCTATAGACTGTATATGAGGAAGTGTACTGCTGCTATCTTCACCTGCTTTTAGAAGGAAAATCATCTTTATCTCTCTTGATCCAGTTGCTGCTACCTGGTCTTGCTGTCTCAGCAACATCTATAGTGAATCAGCACATTCTAGAACCTATCGCTAGTTAAACAGAGAAAGATTTGGGTAAGAAGTGGAGTGACAGAAAAGGAAAGACCAGAAATGATTCTTACAGAATGACAAATTAAGTGATTCCAGACTAAGATCACATGTGGAGAAAGTGATATATGTTCTGATACACACAAGATTGTTGTCGAGTAGCAGAAGATCCATGCATTAGTGCCACGTCCAAAAATGAAGTCAGATATTTCCTCCTGAAATTTAGATGATTCATTAGAGAAAAATATTATGGGGAATGTGAGTGATTAAACATAAGTTTAAATTCAACATTGTGTTTGGGGTGTAGTGGTGCATACAAATCACAGTTCTATATGTACTTTGTTTTTGGGGTTGTGGTTTGGTGCATTTTCAGGACAGCATAGAAAACAAACATGTACAAAATTAGATTTTGGTCATGTACTATACTGTTACATTAAACATTCAACAGTGGCCCTTTGGTCATACTAGTTAGTATAAGTGTTAAGGCACCCACATACTGGTATATTGTCAATAAAAAAATAAATCACACAAATGAATAAGACAAATCTCAGTAGTCCTCCATCTTTAGATGTGTTGATAATTTCTGAACTCCTGCATAATGCCCATAGCTTGTACTTTTCTACGCTGAGCATGACAGTGACCCTGCCAAGACTCTGCAGTACCTGGCTTCAACAGGCCAAATGCTCAGGAGATCATAGAAAGAGGACTGACTTTGTTTCATTTTCCTCTTTTCTCCGCACATGCCATACAATTCAAATTCCTGTTTTTTTTCCTGGCTCCAGGAGAACTTCACCAGGGACACACAGAAGACGGACACACCCACTATATGACAGTTCTCGAATGAGCATTGGCCTTTTTCTCTTAGCCCGTCAACAAGCAATTCAGGGTAAATGAATGGCTGTTTGTTATGTTATGTTTGTTATCAGTGTTGTGTAGTTAGGTCTGTGGCTCTGGTGATATACAACTGACATAGTACAACCATAATAATGTGTTTGTTTATCATTAATCCATCATTTAAAATGAATTATCAGTGTATTTTCTGGCCAGATTTGGGGAGGAGAACTGCTGTCCTTAGTCTGGGTGAGCAGGTCTCCTCCCCTGCTGGAGACTGCCTGGGATAAGCTGCTTTCCCCTCCTGAATCGTCTGACGATTTGCCAGAACTTCCTTGTGGCCAACCGAAAGTCCTTCTCCATAGCCTCTCTGAACTCCTCCCACACCCAGGTTTTTGCTTCTGCTATCACCGTTGTCCACCAGGAGGTTCTAAGGTTGCTGGCACAGACGTTGGCACAACTCAGGTTAAGATCAGGCGGGCCGTTTTTTTTTCTATCATTGCCCACATGAGCATGGCGAGCACATGGTGATTCTTGTAAGGATATTTTGAATCTAATAATGACAATATAACTGCAGCACAAACTAAATGTGTTAATGTATAGCTAGGTAACCTGGCATGTATACAAGCCAAGAGCAGTTTGCAATTCTTTTAGTGCTGTTATCTCTAATAGTAGTTCATTTTTAATCATTCATTGCTGGCATAAATATGAAATAAATTATATAGTTCTGCTACAATTAAAGCTGGAATCAGTATAGAGCTCTTAGAGACAGGATTCTACTAATGAACCACTTATAGTGCTTAGAAAGCTTAGGACAGAATCATTTCTATGTAAATGCTGTTTAAATAATTACCTCATAGTACTCAAGTAGTCCACTTACAGTGCTCTTTTTTACTTACTCCCATGATAATTTGCCTCTCTCTGTCTGCTTCTAGCTGACCAGTGTGGTGTGTACATTGAAATCATGATGGGAAATCTAACAAACTTAGGCTCCCCAAAGCTTACAACAAAGTGCCAAAAATGAGCCAAGGAGATGCAGCAGTGGAACTTGATATTCCTCAGGAGACTTTGTGTCATCTACACAGATAAAATGTCATGATTACTAGTGATAGAGACAGAAAACAGATGTGCACAGGGCAAGCACATGTGGTTATAGCCAGTTTCATCAAGTGGATTGAAAACGCCCCTAACGTCATGCAATGCCACCAAATAGTCAGTAAATAGCAATACTGTCTATTTCATGCTTTTATGTTTATGAGAAAAAAGAGAAAAAATGTTATAATAATAATCAGCTTACAGTGATCAATTTGAGCCAGACAGATATGATCACTAGAAGTGATGTTCACTGTATTTACATTTAGAAATTATAATGACAGAATATCTACTCAGTCTCAGTTAAGTCCTTATTTAAGTCACATGACAAACATGCTGGCCACCAGCCTGTGTCAGCAATACTTTTATAAAGTAAAACATTTCTAAAATTAAATTCAAAAGTCTAACAAACTACAATTACAGATAATATTAACTTTTATGAATAGCTTTATAGAATGTTCTTAACTTCTATAATACATGTCAAAAGTAAAGATAAAAAAAGAACAAAAACAGTCATTACATTATTACAGATCTATTCTTGATTATGTTTCAATCAGAAAAGTCAGTTCCAGTGTTCAGGTAAAAATGCAAATCCTTCATGTTTGTCCTTGAAATATGACTGATTACCACTGCAATGACACTGTCATATTAAAAACTTACCACAAGATATAACAGTATAAAACTTACCACAGGGCATTATCTACCATAATAGCTCTCAAAACCTTGGACTATAAGTCTTACAATTTTTTACCTATGAATGTAGCGAGTCATGAATTTCAGTGAACACACTGTAAAACTACGTATGGTGTTTTGGGAAGGAACCCATCAGAGAGACAGAGAGATGTGTTTAGGGAAAGTGTAATTTACTTTGTGGTTTATTCTCCCTGACAGCAACATGCTTCAGTTTATTTGCACATTACAAGAGATGTAATAGAAGAGTATTTTGAGACTTAATGTATTTTTCTTTGTCTTCTCCCCTTTCTGTCTCTGTTTCTCACACTGTCACTTTGTGTTCCCCCACTAAATTCCCAGCCTCTCCCCCTTCTCCCTTGCTCTTTCTCCCCCTCCTTCACTCTTCCGAGTAGAGCCCTATAACCAGCAGTGATTTGATTACTCTGTGTAGCAAGGGCCTTTCTTTGTTATCAGCCTTCATAAATGTTTAAGGAGCATTAAGGAGACGCAAACAGGGCAGACGGACAGGGAGGATATCTTAATGCTTAAATTACCATTACCCTTCGCCATTTACAGATTAAAAGCTTTACTTTGTTTCCTCCGCCTACTACTTATCCTCCCCTTGCTGACCATCATCCCTCTGTCTACCTTTGTCCATTGAGGCTCTGGAGATTCATTTTTGTTAAGGCAGATGATGGCAGTGAAGAAAGGATTAGATTAGGACAAGAAGAAGAGGAGGGACAAAAGAGAGAAACAGGAGTGTAAAGGAGTAAGAAAAAAAACACAGATTTGTGTATGACTCTTATGAAGTCATTTTATTGTATTTATATTTCAATATTCTTTAATATTCAATTAAATATTTATTGTATGTATCTATTTATTTCAAAGCTGTTATGATAATGGGAGTAAAATGTTGTTTGAGGATCCTAGTTTTCAGTGATGAAGTTGTGTGTCTCTCAGTCTAAATGCTGTTTTAAAGGATTTAGCTTGATAAAGTGGTTAGGTCATCTTATCTACAGTGAGCACTTTTTGGATATCTGATGTCCTCATCTTGTCCATTAATGTGAACCCGTTCTTTCCTCTTTCTTTTGTACATATGATTTAGTGGCCTTAGATGTCCAAGTGAATTTCTCAGCTAAGTTGAGAGATTCCAGCACCCTTGTTTTTACCTCCTTATACAAACTGAGCACAGATTTGGCAATGATTTCAAGTTTTCAAAAATTTGATGTAATATGCACAACAATTTACATCAAGCAATCATTGGCAATGAAATTCTTAAATCTCAGGCTCCCTATACAATGCTCAAAAACATTAACAAGAATAGAACAACTCAAGCGAAAAATAGATTGAAGAAATAAAAATATAAAAATAAATAATAGTACTAGAGTAATAAAATAAATATAGACCTAAAATATTAAATTATACAACTAAAATACAAATTTTACAACTAAGTAAACATACAACTAAACAGAGATATACAATAGAAGATACAGCAGAAAGTGTGGTGTCAGTGATCTGTAGTCAGGACAGTACTGTGCAACCAGGATTATTTTCCATTTCATTTCATTTTCACTGAAAGGATGTGCATCTTTGAAAATGAGATAGAGAATTGACTGAGTTATTTTGTTAGCAAGAGTTTAGGTCAGTGATAATTTCAGTGTGTGAAATGAATTACAATTTACAATTACAATTTTGTGCCATGTATCTTTATCCATCATCTTGCTAAGCATGTTTCAGATTCACTGTGTTCCCTGAGAATTTGATTTTAGCATGGCATATTTTGTGAAAGGCATGGCTCTTGTTGAAGTCCTTAGTGCCACAAATGGCTGAATCCAAATGAAGCAGGAGCTCTTAATGAGCCATCGCTGGTAATGTCAACTAAGTTGCTAATGCTAGTGGTAGAAGAGTCAAATGCCTGAATATATCTGCTATCAGCGCTCTGGGGTTTAAACAGAACACAAAAGTAACCACTGCCACATCTTTTTTTATGTACATTTTTCATTACAAATCAGTAGTGCTTCTGATAATTGATCACACAATTTTTACAAAACATAACACTGCGATATTTAAGCATATCGATATTTTCTTATAGCCCTAATTATGTCTATAATTTTTATTATGCACAACTGAGGAAGCCTTTAGGGAGAGACTGTCTGAAAGTGTGTTTCCGTATTCCTTTTGTTAGCTTTTTTATTAAGTTACCTTTGTTATGTGTTTAAATAGTCGGCCTATCTCTAAACTCTTAACTGTAGTTTATTTTCCATAATCACTTTTCCTAGCCTTAACTATACAGTAGTAGCCCTTCTAAATTGCTATGTGGACTACAGTAATTACAGTGTCCCTCAGGGTATATTGTGGCGTTCTGTGGAATTATATAGTTCTTGGAGCCACTTAGTCTACTCTGTTGCAAGACAGGAACTGTCTTGGAATTTGTTTAATGACCTCTTTTTTTCTTATTTTTACAGTGGATATAAAAAGTCTACATACCCCTGTTCAAATACCAGGTGATTTTGTAATGTAAAAAAATGACACAAAGATAAATAATTTCACAACTTTTTCCACCTTTAATGTGACCTATAACCTGTACAACGCAATTGAAAAACAAACTGAAACCTTTACAGGGGAAAAATAAAAAATAAAAACTTAACCTGGAAAAAATAACCTGGTTGTATAAATATGCACACCCTTAAACTAATACTTTGTTGCAGCACCTTTGGCTTTAATTCCAGCACTCAGTCTTTTTGAGGTAAGAGTCTATCAGCGTGGCACATATTTGCCCACTCTTCTTTGCAAAACTGTTCCAAATCTGACAGATTGTGAGGGCATCTCCTATGCACAGCCCTCTTCAGATCACCCCACAGATGTTCGATTGGATTCAGGTCTGGACTCTGGCTGGGCCATTCCAAAACCTCAATCTTATTCTGGTAAAGCCATTCTTTAGTTGATTTGGATGTGTGCTTTGGGTCATTGTTGTGCTGAAAGATGAAGTTCCTCTTCATCTTCAGTTTTTGTGCCAACACTGACTGGTATTTGGAACTGTTCATAATTCCCTCCACCCTGACTAAGGCCCCAGTTCCAGCTGAAGAAAAACAGCCCCAAAGCATGATGCTGCCACCACCATGCTTCACTGTAGGTATGGTGTTCTTTTGGTGATGAGCAGTGTTGTTTTTGCGCCAAATACACCTTTTGGAATGTCTTTTTGCAAAATGAAGCCAGACTTGGATGTTTTTCTTTGAGAGATAAGGCTTCCGTCTTGCCACCCTTCCCCACAGCACATACCAATTTAGAAGGACGGGCTTATTCACAATGTTCTGGCAGTAATTTTACAAATTTGAAAGGGTGGTACACTGTACCAAGACCAGGGTGGTATCCACAATCTACACTGCTCCTTCTGGCTGTTTTGTGATATTTTACATACATGACTAGAGGCTATTTGCATTACATATATATTATATATATTACATATATATAATATATTTTAATATATATAACAAAATATAGTGAAAGAGTAAGTTTCAAAGTGTACAGTGTGTGTGTGTGTGTATGTTTGGGGACTGGACCCGGGGTGGTATGAGATCAAAGGACTGGAGGTGTATTTGGGCTGTGCATAGGAGATGCCCTCACAATCTGTCAAACAGGGTCATTGGTGCGCGATGAGCCATAGAGGCTGAAAATACTCAGCTCTAATTCTGGAGCTGCTCCTCAGAGACCGAATGGCAGTGCTGGAGGAGAAGAAGCACAGACACACACACACACATACTCACAGACATGAACAACACAGACTTCTGAATTCTGAGGGAGCTGAGGAGGCTCTGATTTTTGCCAGTGGGGAAGAAACCTGTCTGATTATTTAATAGGCCTCAGAATGGACCTCAAGGGGAGTTCTCTATGTGTGTCTGTATGTGTTTGTTCAGGTAATTCTATCTTTATGAGAACTGTTCATGTTTTAGACACATGAAGTGACAACTTGATATTCAAAAGTTTGTTTGGCATTTGGACTTTTCATCACAAACTGCTACAACGCAGTAGTGATTCAACCAAAACACACTTCACAAAAGCTTTTACATTTGCTCTTCCAAATACCTGGGGCACTATCATTGTGAATCAGTGGCACACAGCACAAGAGCATGGGGTGTGGAGAGTGATTTGTGGTAATTTTTTTGGCCTAAGGTTTACAGCATACCTGCAGCAGAGTTGCTGCAGGTATTGGTCAGAATACATTCAGAATACATTAACAGCTACTGTGGCAGTGACCAATCATATCACCCCTTTTTCCTCCCTGTAAAAATAGAAATCTGTCAGAGCCAGATTGGAGCCATGTAACAAAGTTGGACACCAATGTTCTCGTCCAGAAGAATGTGTGCAGAATTACCAGAGCACTTTAAATTAAAATAATTATCTTTTGATGAGACAGAACACTAACTAATACATTTTAAAATCTTGTTTGCATAATGTTTTACTAAAGAAGAATGGCTTTTTTCATGTTCAGGTAAGTTAACATTCATGTTTTGTTTTAGAAAATTAAAGCACCTGTAAGAATATTTTATTTTGTGCTGATATTTTACAGTTGGCCACTCCTTCCCAACTCAAGGTTGGTGATCCCACATGCTCACAATCTGGTCACTATGTTTTTAGAGAGTCCTGTACCTCACACCATGCACACTGTTATTGGCTGGGGATATACACCAATCCACAAAGCTTGATATTCATCTCAGGCTCATATAAGAGCCATTTATTCCTTTATTTATTTATTTTTTTGGTGTAATGAACTTTTTGTACTTTGGATTCATTAGGACTGAGAAGGATGCTGGTCAACACTGATTGATTATTCCTCATGAGGTTTGTGTACACACTAAGAAATTAAGGTGCAGGAATGGTCCTTAAAAAGGTACAATGGCTTTGTTGCTCCAGCCGTACTCTGGTAGAGTATGAGCACTGTACTTTGAACATTAGTTAATTTTTGTTCCCTCTGGTCTGTACCTCTAAAAGAACATTTCTGTAGCCCCAAAGACGTAAATGTACCTTCATTTCCTGGTATAAAAATGTACCCATTGGAAAGGTGCAGCATTGGTCCATAATGAGCTACAGCTGGTGCAACATGTCATTTTGTACCTTTAGGAGGCAAAAATATATCCTTAAATTCAGAGACAAGGACATTTACAATTATTCACCTAAATGTATTTAAAGAACAAATGCTTAGTTTACATCTTTAAACAAAAATCCAGTTTTAATCAATGTGTTATTCTCCTAGAACTGGACAGGACAAAAGGCAGTTTTCAACATTAAGATTAAGTCCTAATGAGTCATTTACTAATCATCAAGTGCAACAAAACCCAATTTCACAACTTTTCAAAATACAAATTAATAACTCACATGCAAAGTTAGGTTCAGTTCCTTCACGGTTTAAACACTTAAACTGGAAGCAACAGAGTCATTCCTCGGTCATCATTAAATGCAAAACATTCAAGCAGTTTAAGACATCCAGCTATCATGACACTTTCGGCAGACCTGTCTTCATATTTATCTGTTTTCTTCACAATATTAATAGCCGTGCGTCAAGTGTCTGTATTTTGCACCTTAAGTATAAATCACATCTCTATACTCTGTACTCTCTGTCTGGCAGGTGTAAGGGGCAAGTAGTAAGTAGTAATATTTGGACAACTCTAAGCACTACATTCATCTATCCTTGCCAAAAACTTGCAAGCATTTATACAAAACACCTCAGTCCACTATACAAATTATTCTGAACCATATGTAGATCATCTGATGTGATGTGTTGAACTCGTCTCCAGGTTTGAGAAAAATCCAGCCACTTTCTACTTTTACCCAATATGCATGAAAATGTCCATCAGTCCAGTCCAGTTTAGGCATGATGATCTAGCATCAGTCGTTTATCATTCAGAGTAAAGTTACTTTTTCAGATGGTTCCTCTACACCAAAGAGAAACAGTCAGTAAATGAGTTACTTAATTGGCATTTTTATTGCAAACAAATCAGATTGGTCAATGTTATGTCAGGGCCTCTTGATAGTGTCCTAAAAGCCCAAATGTACCACTACAGAGCCAAAATGCAATTTAAAATGTACTGTCTAAAATGTAATACTGTCAGAGGAGAGGTGAACGTTATAAAGCAAGTTACCTAGGCAGCTGCTACAGAAACGTAATGGTGTAACTACATAAATCAAGATTTAAACATAATACATGTGATACTTGAAGCAGACTCATCACAAGGACATGCCACAGCAGACTGGAGGAAATAAGGGGTTGCACTACTCATGTCTGCAGGGGCTCCACCAGGGAGCAACGAGGCATACACTGAATAAATACAGAGAAGCTAATCTCCAAGGAGGAATGCAAATAAGGACAAAATAGATCAGTAATCAAACAGTGAAAATACTGTGTGAATAATACAGTAAATTAAAAGTGATGTTATGGTGAAAGCTAAAATAATAGTAAGAGTGTAGGCTAACTAGTAACAAGCCATAACACGCTTGATGTAGTTCGCTAACATTAAGTTTCAGAAATGTTTGTCTGACTTAAGCTTGTTGAACTTAAACCTTGCCAGCTAACTAAGAATAGCATGCAAAGAAACATTAAGGTTTCTTTGCCTCTTCTTCATTCATTTGTAATCCACTTTTCAATATATTTTTTAATTAGTTCATCTGTGGGCAAGCTCTACGTGTTCACTGTCCACACCCACAGACTGGTTCCACTGTCAAATCATCAAGTGCATGAGGGCTCTTGAGTTGTGGCATCATTTGCATGTCCCTTATGCTTGTTTTTAATGTACAATTATGTACTCTTTGTTGTTAGCAATCATTTTGTACCTTTAAAATGAATCAAAGGTCAGCAGTTATCTTAAGTTTTAGTACCTTACAGGGTACTTTTCTGACAAATGGACCTCTGGGTGCAGAAATGATACCCCTAGTTTTCTGTGTGTCATAATGAACTTGAAAGGGACAAAAATGGTTTAAATTAAGTCACTGATGATATTCTCCCTGAGACAGTGTTTCAAATGTTGCTAGCAAACATTCTAGCAGACAAAGCTCTTTTAGCAGGAAAAGCAGTAGTTCCAGAGCATCTGCACTTGTTAAAGCAGAGGCTGTGAGATCTGCATGTGTTGCCTCTGCACAAGCTCTGAAGGGGAAATATATGCTGGAGGAACAGGAACAACAGCTAGGAAGGACAAGGAAGCAGGTTGGGCTTGCAGCTGAAGTGGTTCCATAAACTGCCAAACTAGCAATCCTCCAAGCTGCAGAGAGCAAAAGTGTATCCAAAGCTGTATCAGATGGTATGAATTCCTAACTGGAAAGGAATACTCAGGCATTCAATTTCCAAATCTTTCAATCCCATGTGAAAGGATTATGAATATCTTTAAAGACACTCATTTTGGCATAATGCAAAATGATCCATTCTCAGTGGCCACACTTCCCAAGGAAACAAGTGAACAACACAATTCATTTTTTTAAGAACTTGACTTGCTCAGGCATGTCCTGTTTACTTTCCTTTCAATTTTAGAAATTAACATGGTGTGGATGACATATTCACAAAGTCAACGCAATTAAATCAAATGAAAACGCTCATATGGGTGGCACAGTGGGGCAGTGGCTAGCACTGTCACCTCATAGAAAGAGGGTTCTGGGTTTGAACCCACCAGTCGGCTGGGGCCCTTTTATGAGTTTGCATGTTTTCCCTGTGCCAACATAGGTTTTCTACAGTTCACTTGTTCGGGTAGGTTAATTGGTGATTCTAAAAACTAGATCTCTGTATTGGAAAGCTGTAAGTGGAAATAGCTTTGCCACCACAATAAAACTTGCTGACTATATGAATGAATTTGGAGCTAAATATAATATAAATGTACTGCTCAAAAAAATAAAGACACTAAACACTAAACACTAAAATAACACATCCTAGATCTGAATGAATGAAATATTATTATTAAATACTTTTTTCTTTACATAGTTGAATGTGCTGACAACAAAATCACACAAAAATTATCAATGGAAATCAAATTTATTAACCCATGGAGGTCTGGATTTGGAGTCACACTCAAAATTAAAGTGGAAAAACACACTACAGGCTGATCCAACTTTGATGTAATGTCCTTAAAACAAGTCAAAATGAGGCTCAGTAGTGTGTGTGGCCTCCACGTGCCTGTATGACCTCCCTACAATGCCTGGGCATGCTCCTGATGAGGTGGCGGATGGTCTCCTGAGGGATCTTCCTCCCAGACCTGGACTAAAGCATCCACCAACTCCTGGACAGTCTGTGGTGCAACGTGGCGTTGGTGGATGGAGCGAGACATGATGTCCCAGATGTGCTCAATTGGATTCAGGTCTGGGGAACGGGCGGGCCAGTCCATAGCATCAATGCCTTCGTCTTGCAGGAACTGCTGACACACTCCAGCCACATGAGGTCTAGCATTGTCTTGCATTAGGATGGAACCCAGGGCCAACTGCACCAGCATATGGTCTCACAAGGGGTCTGAGGATCTCATCTCGGTACCTAATGGCAGTCAGGCTACCTCTGGCGAGCACAGCACATGGAAGAGCACAGGGCGCCAGTGGCGAATTTGCCAATCTTGGTGTTCTCTGGCAAATGCCAAACGTCCTGCACGGTGTTGAGGCTGTAAGCACAACCCCCACCTGTGGACGTCCGGGCCCTCATACCACCCTCTGTTTCTGAGTCTGAGTCTGAGTCTGTTTCTGACCGTTTGAGCAGACACATGCACATTTGTGGCCTGCTGGAGGTCATTTTGCAGGGCTCTGGGAAGAGGTCTGTGGTCACCACCTGCAGAACCACTCCTTTATTGGGGGTGTCTTGCTAATTGCCTATAATTTCCACCTGTTGTCTATTCCATTTGCACAACAGCATGTGAAATTGATTGTCAATCAGTGTTGCTTCCTAAGTGGACAGTTTGATTTCACAGAAGTGTGATTGACTTGGAGTTACATTGTGTTGTTTAAGTGTTCCCTTTATTTTTTTGAGCAGTGTATAAAAAGTTCCAAGGAAACAAGGACTGCCAGGCAGTATTGCATTAGTTTCTCAAGGAACCTGTGGACAAAAAGGAGGAAAGAATAATTTTGTCTTGCCAATCTTGCCAGTCAAGGTCGGGTCCTGCAAGGGAGATAAAGTGATTCCACATTCTGCTCAGAAATTTGCATGAAAGAACTGAAGACATTCAAACATTTTCCTATGCACCATGGGATGAAGGAGACAGCTGTTCCAAAATACACCCTTATTGACCTCAAAGTTGTTGGCCCTGAGTGCTAATACCAAACACTGCATGTACTCACTCAAAGGAAGATTTCTGTAACTTGTGACAATATCTTGACACAAGAAGACCTGGACCATGATCATACCTGTGAGCCATCCAAGTTCCTTGCTTGGAAGTTGTCAAGGTCCATGGAAGAGGCCCATATTGCCACAAAAGCCTACGGCATGTGTCAGATAAGTTGCAGCACATCAGTAACTTATTGAAAAGTCCCTATGCGACTATACATTGCTTTTTAAGGAAAATCCTACTTGCTATCGCTTAGAAGGTAATTTAGCAATAAGGGAGTGAATGTGATCAGTGGCAGGTCATTGCAAGTATAGGAATACCACATATTTGCAGGAGTTTGCATGTGTGTGTGTGCTTGTTTTCCTTTGTGCCAACACCAAATGAGTTTTTAGATATCAGTGTGTTTTCATCAGTCCCACACTGACAGGCTCTATTAAAAACACCCTTGGACTCATTCTCATCACAGTTTGACAGGAGTAATTCCCATGGCAAGCAGGATGATGAGATGGAGAGCAGACAGAAGTTAACACATATCCAGTTTTAAAGTATTTTTATTGAACTTGATTTATTTACTACATCAGGGCAACATTAACATGCAGGTCCTTAGCTACAGAAAAAAAATATCATAGTGTTGAATTGGACCTTTAAAAGCTCTGTGATGTTTTTCTTAGTTCCTCAGAAGCAGACTTTTTAGTGGGCTAAATGAGGAATCAAGGTATTGTTACTATGGCTTAGATCTTGCAATATAAGGCATTTGAGTGTGCTACAATCTGTCCCATACTTAAAACTATTGCCTGAAGGAAAATCAATCTGCTTGTAAAGTCGATTCAAATTACAGCAATCTCTGCATGTAGTATGTGCACATTATTATGTATGTGCATGTCTATTACTGTGGCCATATGTTCGAGCAAATGCTCTCCCCTGAGAGTGTATATATATCTCTCTGCCATTTGCAGACTTGATTAATGCAGACTTTTCCAAATGCATAGAAATGTTTACTCCTAGTCGTCTATCTGTATGCACCACATGCAACCTGACATGTTCAAAGCAACAATTAGCGTTACTGTCAATCTCATTATCGAGTGGATATTAAATGTATCACTGTTGTATGCTGTTGTATCTCCAAATTGTCCCAAGAAAAACTGCTTTATTAACATTTAACAACAGTGTCTGATTAATGACTTTGTTAAATGACTGAAGTCATTTTCCCAACAACAGAATAACCATCTTTTTGATTGTGATTATTTGATTACTTTGATTATTTTAAGAAAAAGATGGTCTTTTTCTTAAGCTCTAGCATTAAAATAACCAATTTGGCAATAGAAGCTTTTCATATGAAACAATACATACAACTTATACAACTTTAACATTCAAAGTGAGTTTGCAATAAAACACTATAATCAAAATAACAAAGTTAACAAAAGAAAAAAAAAACATTTTTAACCCTAACCCTTTTTCTTTTTGCTTATGCAAATCCAACCTTTTCAATAGATGTTGCCAGCCGAGGTGTTTCTGTGTTTTTGGTCACAGAAAAAACGGCAACAAAGATTTTATTAAAACTTTGATAAAATGCATTATTCAGTTAAACCTACAATTCATTTTTTGGCTACTGTTCCCTAGCAGCTTTTACTGTGCTCCAACCTTGTGGAGCAAGCTCCCAGAATACCTGAGAACAATACCAACAAGAACAAACAATACCTGCACTGTAATGTGTGTTGGTGTGGAGAACCTCAGATCTAAAAGTGACACTTCCATCCTACATGTTGCAGTACAGGGCCATAACAACAACATAAAGATATGTAAAGAAGTCAATAGACAAGAACAGACACGCTGGAAGTCAAGGTAAGGAAATGTCAGCTTGTACATTTATTTTATTATTCACAGGTGAACACAGCAGAGGCAAGTGTTTCATATCCCTTTGGGGGCATATTCAGCAGGGCAAAATGTCAATGAATGATCAGGAATAGAAATATTTCATGAGGGGCAACATATGGGCCCCACGGAGATACATAGTTTTTCACCAGCACAGTTTAAAACCAATCAACCACTGATCTCTAGCAGCAATAGTCAATTTTCCCTTCTTTTTTTTTTTTTTTCAATGTGTGCAGTAGATTCTGTTTGGAGTTTGTGTGCCTAAGAACACTCCAACAGGAAGAAAGCACAGGACCAAAGGAGCATTAGGATGGACAACGCACTGAAATGGGACAGACTGGGAAAAGCCCTGGTGATGTGCTTCCCTCACTCTGGCGCTGTATACTGACATGCTTTAGACAGGAAGCAGAGGGGTGTGGGGGTGGTGGTGACGGGAGTGTTTTCACCCTCCGTCAATGTTCTTTAAATGGAGGACATTTATCTCCACCTGCTTGTCTCCCATGCCGGGGCTTTAGTTTGGAATTACCCAAAGGAAAGGTTTACATTTGACAGAATGAAAGAGAAAGAGAGATACGTCCATTTTCACACATAGTGATGAAAAAGCAGAGCAGAGTTCCCTTCAAGTGACAGTTCAATCCGTACGGCTGTCTTCCCTTTGGAAAGACAACTTTTCATCGAGTCAGACTGTGCAGCAGCTCGCGCATGAAAGCCAGTCTCATGTCTGAATCCGTGACTCTGTGTGTGTGTGTGTGTGTGTGTGTGTGTGTGTGTGTGAGCCTCAATCTCCATGGTGATGATGTTCCATTCAAACAGGCACCTGCCGGGAAAAGAGATGGGTGTGTGTGTGCGTGTGCTTGTGCGCTTACGTGTGTGTGCGTGTGTGCGTGTATAAAAATGCACCCTCGCCAGGTGTTGGGGTATTGAAAAGAATCAGACTTCCGAAGATCATTCAGCTCCATTTACCTTTTGGGATCACCAGGGATCACACAACCTAGGGGAGACAGGGTAACCATGGTAACAGATGCCAATGGTGAAAAGCTTGTGCATCTGTGTTGGCTGGAAAAAACACACTCAGCTAAAGACAAAAATGCTTTCCTGAAAAACATCTGAAACATTACTTCATGTATGGTGAAGTAGTTCTGAGTCCAAAATGCTCCAGGAGTACATACGGGGTTCTGGAGGAAGTTCCAGGACCCAAACAATTCATTCACCACATTTAATTGTACAGAAATGATCCCAGTCAGAGCGCACAAGTATGAGATAGTTACAATTGAGTCCTACACCAGCATTCATTGACCTTGGATTACTGTCAAATTATACAAACCCATGCTACTGAACAGTCAAATGAGAAGAGATTGCCCAGATTTCCCTTATTGACACAGTTAAACAAATTAAATGGTTGTGTGAGAGACACTGCTGCTTCAAAAAACCTTGTCTCACTTCAAGGAGACAAGGTAACTTTGACAAGCAGTCTTCTTTGACACCCCATTTTGTGACCCTCTCTTGTTTAACATCTTACTCAGAGTCGGATGAGAGAATAGCTATCAGTGTGATCAACGCACTAAGTTCAGGTACAGGAGTCTTTGTCTATCTTTGTACAAAAACTGGGAGCTGGGGTAAATAACTGACCTTAATCCAGTTTAGAAACACATCTTTAACCTTCCAAAGCTGTCATTTAAACATGTTCTTCTTTATTCATGGAACTTTTGGAAAATGACTGCTTTTTAAACAAACCAGTATCTGTGTGTGTGTGTTGAAATGCTCTAAGAGAACATAGAACAGAAAACTGGATTCAGTAAAATGTAACAAACATTACAGATGTGAGCCACATGCAACACTTTTGATCTGGTAATGTCACTACAGCACCTGTGTGCATTCACTTTGATATTTCCAAAGCCAACTGCTTCATATCTCAATCAATACACTTGATCATCAGTCAGTTAACTGAAGTTGTGTTTTTCAACTTTTGAATAAGTTAAACTAGCAGTTTCCCCTGGATTAAATTAAAAAGACTGATGTAAAAACATAAAATGATTATCTTGTCATATGAGTTTGAGTGACAGCAAAACAGTGTACATAGATGAAAATGTCAAACATTTCCTTCACACAAAATCACAAGAAACTATAATAAATGTCAATCTGAAACATAAATATTAATATTTTAGAGAACTCAAGTTAACCCAAATAACTGAAATAAATAAATGAATAAATAAATTACTTTATTGTACTATGGGGTATTAGGGCCACTGTTAAAACATATCTATAATTTAATAAAAATCCTAATATCACTTCAGTTTCATTTCCTAATGTTTTGAGATTTGGCAACCAGTCAGTCATTTTCATTGTGACTATTTTGTAAGGTCTGTGGACTATCCAAAATAATCAGGGGTTTTTTTCTGAATAGATGCAGTACTGTTGCATTTTCAATTGTAACTTTTCAATGTCACAATCAGTCTCTTATTCCCCACCACTCTAATGGGTTGAATGTAGATAAGAATGCAGAGAAAAATATCTCAAAACATGGACACTATGGGAGGTTTTAAGGAAAAAAAACCCTAGTCCCCTCTCACTACATTCTGATCATTACATTGTGATCTGTGTTTTGTAATGAACTTTTTTGTTGTATCCGTTCTTGCTTGACCTAACTCTCCTCTGCACTCAAACAGATTTCTCCCTGTATTTGAGTTGGTGCAAATAGCAGCTCTTGACAGAAGTATCAAAGTAAATGTGCCAGATCACTAATGCTTTTGTAAAAAAGCCTTTTAATGTTTTACGGGCACTCAACATTTCTTGAACCTAGTGTTATAGATTGTAAGCAGGGAGAGCCACTGGCAAAAGTTGCAGGAATTTCAGTTTAGCTACTGTGACTGTGTGTTTGTGAATCTTTGTTTATCTGCATGCATGACTGAGAAATGGAGGAAATGTGTGTGTTTGTAAATTAGAAATTGAAAAAGGATAGAGCCTGTGTGTGTGTGTGTGTGTGCGTGTGTGTGTACGTGTGTGTATGTGCGTGTGCGTATGCGTGTAGTAATGCGTGCGTGCATGTGTGTGTGTCTTTCTTTGAGCCTGATGCGTCAGGACCTACAGAGTGTGAAATGGAGCAGGGAGGTTTAGGCTTCAGCCGCGACATACTGCAACACACATGCACATCTCTGTCTCTCTTTCTATCTCTTGTTCTCTCACCCAATCCATCAACCCCTCACCCCCACCCTCGTTTTCCTCCCTGCTTTTCCCACTTTCATTTTCATCCCCTTCTTCTGCTTTTTCTTCTTCTGCTCCATCTTCCCTTTTCCCTCTCTTTCCATCTTCTTAGCTTTCTCTGTATCTCTCCGTCACTGCTTTATTCCACGAATTATCTCTCTGGATAAAGCTCTCCCTGCTGTGGAGTTAGTTTTTCCCCTGCTTTCCCCTTTAGCTTCCATTTGGATGCCATGTATGTGCAGTAGCATGGAGAGAGAGACATAGACCGAGGCAGAAAGGAGAGAGAGACAGCATCCCCATGTCAAGCCAATGATGGATTAGAATACTAAAATACTGGAGAGAGAAAGCAGACACACTAGACGTTTAAATCTGACATGGTGTATGTGAGCGTGCACTCTTGTGCATTTAAATCTACTGAATGGTAATAGAACAATAAAAAGAAGGCTTTTCAAGCACACACACACACATATCCTCCTCTATTCCTCTCTCACCCTGAAGGCTTTCTTTCTCTATTTCTCTCTCTCTCTCTCTCTCTTTCTCTGAGGTGATTTAACGCATGGCTTCTCCGCTTGTTTATTTCAGTATATATTAATGTAAATCACCAGTGTCCACTCCCTCGTCTCTCTCTGTCTTTCTTTCTCCCTCCATCCAGCCCTCTTGTCGTCTTGACATCGGGTGTCGGCTTTAATGACAAACAGCCGAGACAACAATTAAAATGAACAAGGAGGCCCAGTAAAAGGCCGTTGTTCAGACTCCCATCGGCCACGCCAATCAGACACCCACCCTCCCCTGCTGATCTCAATTAACCCCACTATTGGGTGGTAGTAGATGTGTTGTTCCAACCTGGCTATGTATTTCTGTGTAATGCATAGGAGGATGGATGGGAGAAGTGATTCTGAGGTCAGAGGATAGTTCTCACAGCCTTTTAAGGTAATTTACTGTACACCATATAGGCTACTCACTTTTGTCAAATTTAGAAAATAATTGCCTTGTTGTTACCAACAACTTGGTTGCAGGTAGATTTCAGTGTAAACAGGTGGGATGGATTGTTATGTGAATGTAGACAGTGGCACAGCTAAAGCTGCATCCATGCCAAGTGTAACAGTAAAAGCTTGTTGGCATAGTGAATGGTGATGGGGCTAGTCAGCTAACAACTACAATTAACAAGGTAATTCTTAGTCAGTCTGGAATATGGTAGCACTAGATAGAATAATTGCCCAAGCTAGCTGGCTTGCTGACTTGTATCAGCCCTGTGAGCAGATTGGGACAATTCCATTCAATGTAATGTAATTAATCAATGTAATTAAAAAATGTTGCATGAACAAACCCTGACTTATTTCAAGATGCAAAGTCAACAAACTGCACCAGTTTAAATGTCAGCAAGCCATTTCTAACAATTTTACTTAACTAAGTTATCTCTAACCAAATACGTCAAATTAAGAGTTAGGAGAGCCACGCAGCCTGGGAGACTGAAGACAAAACTGTAAGTGGAACCCAACGCAACAGTGTGGCTTACTAATGGCCCTTTTCCACTAGTACCTACTTGGCTCGGGCTCTGACCTACCTTGGTTTGTACGCGTTTCCATTAAGTGTTAGGTACCTGGTACCAGGTACTTTTCTAGTACCTCTACTCGGCCGGGTGCCAAGCGAGCTGAGTCCAGCCGAAACTGTCAGACGTTGGCGTCGGCAGACGGCAGGCCACTGATTGGACAGGGCCTGACGTCACTAGATGCGTCCAGGAGAGCGACTCGTTCATAAGAGTCAACCGCGCCATTTTTAAAACGCAATAACAACAACAACGAACACGATCAGAGATGGCTGCACAGAAATCAACCCCTGCGGAGCAACGACGAGGTGCAGACATTTCTTTGTCTGGTGACCTCCATCCATTGCTCAGTAGTCGTTTCGTGTTTGTGTCGCATAACAAATGACGTCGCTGGAGTTTCGGCCGTGTTGCTACGACAACCCCACCCACACTGAGGTGGTACTCTATTGTAATGGAAAACAAAACTGAGTCGAGTCGAGTCGAGTCGAGTCGAGGCGAGCCGAGTAGGTACTAGTGGAAAAGGGCCATAACAGTTTTTGGACAACAACTGAGCTCTTTGGCTCATAAGAATACAATAAGATATATCAGACCTACATTCAGTGTTGGTTTCTGTCTGCACAAGGTCCTTTAAGTAAACTGCTTACGTCAGAAGTTTTAACTTGTTTCTTTAACCTTTAGATTCATGGTGTCCACTCTCTGATGATTCCTTGTAAAGTTTAATGAAAACACTTTATGAAGACTTGCATAACAATGCATGAATGTTTCATTGTAATCAGTATCTTCTGTACAGCACCTGATTGCTGTTTTTGACTCTTAGATAACACTTGTGCAAACTCCCCCTCACAGAAAATCAGCCTTTACTCTTCAGCTATGCCGACAAAGCTTTACTCTGTCTCTTATCACTATTTCACTGATTGACAGATGCTTTGTCTGAGGGGTGTGTCCAGAAAGAAAGGCCTTTTGTGTGTCTGTGAGTGTGTGTGTGTATGTATTTCTCAGCAGTTGCACACCCGAGGGAAGAGAACGAGAGGTTAAAGTACACTGCAGACCTGACACCTCATCCTCATCCTTTGTAGTTTGTTTCCTCTGTGTCTACACAAAGCATATCTCCCCTTCCTCCTTTACCTTTTTTCTTTCTGGCCACTTTTCTCTTTTCTTTTCTCCCTCATGTCCTTTTTTTCTTTCTTCTTTGTGCTTTTCCTTTTTCTTTCCTTCCTCTTTTGGCTCCTTCCTCTTATTTTTTGTCCTCTTTCCTCCTCTCTCAACATTTTTTCTTCTCTCCTTGTTTCTGCCTCTCTTTTCTTGTTTCTCTCTTTTCTTTTCTCCTTAACTCTATTTGCTTCCTACTTGTAGCTTTTATTTCTTTTTCCTCTCCTTTTTCCATATTTGCTTGTCTTTGTTGTTGTTTGTTTCTGTTGTTTGTCTGCTTTTTCTCAGTTGTTCCTCTCCCTCTTCTCATTTCTATTTCTCTTTCCCTGTCCTCCTTTTCTTCCTCTTGTTTCCTCTTGATCATCTTTCCCTTGATGCTTCCTTCTATGTCTATTTCCTACTTTCCTTTTGCCTTTTGCATTTCCACTTATGTTTTCCTCTTTCCCTTTAGTTTCCTATTTTTTCTCCCATCTTCTCCCATCCTTTATCCTTGTTTCTCCTCCACTTCTTCCTTCTCATGTCCCTCTTTTACTCACTGTCTTTTCTCTTGTCTTTTTGCTCCCTCTTTCTTATTATTCCCTTCTTATTCTCTGTTCTATTGTCTCCTTGCATTCCACCATCACTTGCGCCCCTGCAGATGGAAATTAATTTTACACGCTACCAAGAAATAGGAAAGGAACTAGTGGAAAAAATTAGTGTCAGCAAAAGATTTATAAGACATAGAAAATCAAGAGCCGACGATTCTCTCTGCTATGTTTGTGCTCCAGGGTCCTTTCTTTTCTCGCTATAGCACACTACTTCTATCACTGCCTGATACCCACCACCCCCCAGGAGTCTGTCAGATGATAAAGAGATGTTGTCAGGGACTGATTACCAGCCTCCCAACTAAAAACAAGTAAAACATCAAACACACAAAGACCACACAGGGACTTGGCCTTATTTTTTTTCTTAATTTCTGCTCCATACATCTCTCTCTCCCACTCGTTCTCTCACTCTTTTCATTTAGTCTCTGTGTCGGTGTCAGGAGTAGCGTGTGTTTTTCGCCTGCTGGGGAACTATTTGATTTGTTCTGCTGTTTTAGAGCTCACATTGTTTCTGGTGTGTTGTTTTTATTATGACGGCTTTATTCATATCTGTGCCTGTGGCAGCTCAGGTCCCGGTCCTGAGTCACCAGGGAGAGAGACAGGGACAGGGATAGAGCAATAAAGGAAGAAAGAGCTGCACTGTCTCAATATATGGCAGGCAGTATGTGTGCAAATTAATGTGTGTGTATGACTGTACACACATTTCATTGTTCACCCACCTACGTCAGTGTGTGAAATGCAATCTCTGCCTGATCCCTGAACATGCACGCACAAACACACACATCATACACTTGGTACTTGATGTTCATTTAACAATGAGAGACAAGTGTGTAATTTGTCATTCACCATGGCTGTAGATTAGGCAGAAGAGGATGGCTCCATTCATCACCATGATAAAGTTTGACTGATGCATCGTATATCTCCCCCAACTCCCCTTCAGTCATTGATCACCCATTGACAGGTAAGTTGCAAGCAATGGGACAAATCACAATCCATCAATAAGTTAAAAATAAAACCCCCAAGGGTCCGACTGCAGCCATGGCCTTTCTGTAAATGTGGGGTGTTCACATTCAAGCATCCGGTTTCTCTGCCACTCAGATGCTTTCATGTTTCTTGATATCATGTTTCCTGGCCACTTTGCCGCTGAAAACATAGTACATGCTCATTCTCTCATTTTTAAATAAAAAATGACCATGAAATTAAAATGACCACCAGCCAAATGAGGAATTTGGAGTGTAACTGCAATAATTATGCATAGCTGCTAGCAGAGTTGGTTGTTGGGTTGTTGTTGTGTTCGCCATACCTAAATAGTCGCTATTAGGTGATATCAAATCCAAAACCTACATTATTAAAGTCATGTTTGTCTACACAGTGTATCCTATTCAAAGTAACTAGCTCCGTTTATAAGCATGCCAAAACTTGCATCTTGGCACCATTGCATGTTTCAGATTTTATTTTTCTATGTTGAAAACTGACAAATCAAACACTTTGTAGCATGTTTCTGTTTAGCCACCAATATAATG
Source organism: Scortum barcoo (assembly GCA_023238725.1). Lineage (NCBI taxonomy): Eukaryota > Metazoa > Chordata > Actinopteri > Centrarchiformes > Terapontidae > Scortum > Scortum barcoo. The sequence continues at coordinate 28,520,377 of CM041554.1, forward strand.
ATAATGCTTGCATAGCTGCAAGATATTCGGCTCCTTTTTAAATTGTTGAGTAAGTTCAGTATTAATATTAAGTTCTTATTTGTGTTAGACAGCCAGTTTTGAAGCCATTATGGCACCAGTTTGTGAAAACGTTTTTTTCCCCAACTGAGAGATATAGCCATCAGAAATGTTTACCTACCGCCTAAAAATTAGGAAGCTTACATGAACAGTTTTCTACTTAGCTGCACACAGTTACGATCTGTACAATATAGCAAGAATGAAGCATTATATACAAGCCAATGATTTATCCTGCTTATGCACCTTGATCTACTAATATTTGTGGGCTTACAACTCGAGCAAGCCACTCAAACAAACATAATTTTCCTGACACATTATGCTCATTGCTTCCATGTGAACACACTACCACAGCTAGACCAGGACAACAATACACCTCTGCAGCTGCAGTCAGACCATGCTGAGCAAAGTGCCACAGAAAGTAAGGAAGCAAGGACAGAAGTGGGAAATCAATGAGATGCTACCGACAAAATGTTAAGTCCATTTCTTCACTATGCTTGCTATAATTTTTCAGCCATCAGTCCAGGATTGTTGACAGGTCCATTATTTGTGTGTGTGTGTGTGTGTGTGTGTGTGTGTGTGTGTGCACTGTTCTACCCCCAGCTGAAGGAGGCAGACAGAAGCAAAAGGAGCAGTAGTATGGGTTTAGGAGGGCTAGTGGAGAGTGATGCAGCCCTCCCTGTGCCAGAGGAGCCCAGGTTGGAGACAGTGGCCCTTTCTGAGTACAGCGGGATGACGTCAAACTGGCCACCTTCATCACCCTCTTCTTCTGTTTGTGTCAGTTCCTCCTCTTCCTCGCTCCCCACCAGCTGATAGGGAGGAGGCAGTGTTAGTTAAAACCGATGGAACATTTCTCAGCTTAGACATTTACAGTGCTAAACAGCAGAAGTAGTACAGTAGTATTACTACAATAGTCTAGTGAGTTTGATTTCTCGGAATTCTGTGGCTGAATTTGAGCTAGGAACTTAAATTAAATGAGGTCATTTACAAATTACAACAAGGTTTAAAAATTGAAATTAAAATAAAATGTTTCACGCTAAGCCTTATAGACAGGCATATTTTTCAGTAAATCCCATAGTAGATATTAGTAGAAGCCTATTATATATTTTGAAATTGTATGACAGTTTTGGGCTTGGATTTGATCTAATTCTTAATACAACAGTGAAGTGTGGTATGTGGTGTGAGCCATGTTCAAGTTCCAGCCAGTTTTTATTTGAGGGGTGGGCCTTGTATTTTATCATTATCCTGTTAAAATACAAAATCAGTGCACTTTTTGCAAATAATTTGTCATTTTTTGCATGTAATATGTAACACATAATTTGTAATTGCATGGGAAGCACATTATAAAAGAAAAGCTTAAATAAAACAAGACTTCATGTTTTGAATTTGTTTGAGGGCAGAAATTTTCCTCTTCAAGCCAGGTCTGCTATTTTTCTACTGGCCATCCCATTGTACTTTGACATTATTTTCGTATTTGAATTCTATTTATTTTGGACAGTCTCACATGATAAAAGCTCTGCGCTTTGAGGGAGCTCTCAAACAATCTGAGCTGCAACAAGGCTTCTATTAAAAAGGACTAAATCTCTCCTCAACAAGCACATACAAGAACATAGGAGATTAGTCAAATATGATACCAAACGCTTAACATCATATAGGAGGAGGTTGCAGTAGTGAAGGGACCTGCATCAGCAAAAAGGTTGCCAGAGTACCAGTATAGTCAGTATACAGAATATTTGATCTGGATTATCCAGGATTTAGAACAGTAATTGGCCTTCTGTGTATTTCTCACACCAAAGATTCCAAAGGTTATACTGTGAGATCACTTGCCAAACAGCAACAAACAGGCAGATCAACAAACCTCTCTTTTCATTAGTGAGAATTGAGCTTTTAAACCGGTTTCTAATCTTTTCCTTCTTCTTTTCATAAAAAAAGCTTTTTTTTAAACGTATTTTTTCAGTATTTATGTTTTTTTAGAACTACAAAACAACACAGGTGCCCTTCAGTAGGCCCTTACTTAGTAAAGCAAAATGGAGGGGTGATGAAGTTGTAGAAGTGTGTTGTGTTGCATGTCCAACTTTTGCGCGAGAGACCAGAGTTCTTGACCCCTCTCAGACTAACAATAATGAACCCCATTTTTTAAATGTATCCATGATCTAGCAGTTTTGAAAGACAGAAATTATTATTGCTGATCTGAGGAGAGAGAGAAATCAGAAACCACTTCTGTTCTAAAGGGTAAAGTATTTTTTTATCCAATCTGAAGGACTAGCTGCCATGCAAAGATATTAGAAGGAACTGTCCAATATCAATCTTGTGTCAAAAATAAATATATAATATTTCTTGTTCAATACCTACTTAAACAGAGACCTGCCAACAGGAACCTGACTCATGTGTTTTTTCTTATGTGTCATATATTTTTAAGAAAAATGTCCTTCAAATGCCATTGTTTGTTTAGCTATTAAACCTGATGTTAAATGTATATGTTTATTATATGTATAATCAAGAGATGTCTTTATTTAAAACTTTGAGGGTGTTGATGAATATGATTCACTGCAGTGTTATGGATGTTGAGTGGGAAGGACACCCAGCTGTTCATCCTCAATGATATACACAACATCTGGAGGAGCCCAAGGCCCATGCTACATTACTGTGTGCAGATTGTTCTTCTACTGACAATAATGTGCTGCTCTATCATTTCACTGAATTACTGCCTGATACCTGCTTGTGTCATGGTGTTTAGATTTTTGACTAGCTTTTTTTTTTTTTAACTCATTTTAACTTTTCATCATCTTGTCTGACAGTTGCAGAAGCTGCAGTCATCTTGCTCTCCTTCAGGGTACAAAAATGCAAAATGGTTAGGTTTTTCTCACTTTTGTAAAGTGATGTGACAAAGCTTTTGTTCATTAGTAAGGGAATAGATTCTATTAAATGTTGTGTACAATGTTTGACATTGAACTTGATGATTTTAGAAGGTAAAAAACATTAAGGCTGACCAACAGAGAGAGCACCTTCTTTTTAAGCTCAAACTTTTTTCCAGTCTGCAGTTATTCTTAGTCATTAAGGTCTTGTGACCTTTCCTTTGATGTGCTGCTTTTATAATGCATTGGTGGGGGGGCAGAAAAAGCCCAAAGAACATTGTTAATATTTCTTTGAAGATAATTGGAGTGAGGAAGACAGACTTGGGCTCTTTTTATGATCAGCAAATGTCTAAGGAACTTACACTAATTTATACAGTGTTTTTACAGTATTTTTAATATTGCGGGTTTGTTGTGAGTTGCCATGTTCAGCTGCTGTGATAAGAACAAATAGAGCTATTATAGTATTGCATTGTATTATGTTTTAGAATATGTGATCTGTATCTAGATATCTGTTAAATGCAGAAGACATCAGAATGACAAGACAAGACATGACAAGACAGTCAGACTGTGACTATCAGCAAGACGACAACTTGGGGTGGTCTAACTTGAACTGTGATCAGATCTTAGTCAGATGTAAATGCAGTTTGTAAAGCGTGGCCAGATTAGTTAAGTTAGGCAAGTGAAAAGATAACATAACTCCTCCACTTCCTGCTATCTCAAACTTTCCATCAAACATCTAATCTACAGAGAAACGGAACTTTGCAACGGAAAAAATTAGTCAACCTCTCAAGGATTTTGCAATACTGAGTAAGGCCTCAGTGCCAAAATCACCTAGTGCTATTTCTGGCAGCAATGTGATTCCAAAGTTTCCAAAGTACCCCAAAGTTTTATGTTTGAAATGTACAGTATAGGTCCCAAGCATTTAGAAATTTCCTGATGCTAATTTGTATTTGTTGTACATCAGCATAATTAGCACAATTAGCATTAATTAGCATAATAATGTGTATGGTCAGTATTTCAGCAACTGCTTGTCTGATTTGGACAGTACTGGAGTGGTCCATTTCTGACATTTTCAAAAATGTTTTTAAAATTGCCATTTAAACCTGAAGTGGCCATATATCTTGCTTGCATTCAGGACGGAGAAGAAGTTAACATTCTCTTCCTAGATTCAAGCCCTGTTGCTCCCCCTGCCATGTTGGACATAATCAGATGTAGCTACAGTATAACACTGTGTGTGTTAAAGCCATGCACGACAGCTACTGCTTCTGCAACAGCTATAGTTATGATAGTTCAAGATGCAACCTGCTCACACGCAAGATGGTAAGAGTGTAGAGTCTAGAGAAGAAGCTGAAGACAGTGCAGATGACGATGAGGTTGATTATGTGGATATAGTTTATAAAAGGGGTGGAATCAGACATACTCACAATGTTACTATAATGATATTTTGCCTAAACTTAATACAGTGGGGCAAATAAGTATTTAGTCAGCCAACATATTGTGCAACTTCTCCCACTTAAAAGATGACAGGTCTCCAATTTTCATCATAGGTACACTACACAGGAGACAGAATGGGAGGGAAAGAATCCAGGAAAACACATTGTAGGATTTTTAATGAATTAATTGGTAAATTCCTCTGTAAAATAAGTATTTGGTCACCTACAAACAAGCAAGATTTCTGGCTCTCACAGACCTGTAACTTCTTCTTTAAGAGGCTCCTCTGTCCTCCACTCGTTACCTGTATTAATGGCACCTGTTTGAACTCGTTATCAGTATAAAAGACACCTGTCCACAACCTCAAACAGTCAGACTCCAAACTCCACTATGGCCAAGACCAAAGAGCTGTCAAAGGACACCAGAAACAAAATTGTAGACCTGCACCAGGCTGGGAAGACTGAATCTGCAATAGGTAAGCAGCTTGGTGTGAAGAAATCAACTGTGGGAGCAATTATTAGAAAATGGAAGACATACAAGACCACTGATAATCTCCCTCGATCTGGGGCTCCACGCAAGATCTCACCCCGTGGGGTCAAAATGATCACGAGAACGGTGAGCAAAAATCCCAGAACCACACGGGGGGACCTAGTGAATGACCTGCAGAGAGCTGGGACCAAAGTAACAAAGGCTACCATCAGTAACACACTACGCCGCCAGGGACTCAAATCCTGCAGTGCCAGACGTGTCCCCCTGCTTAAGCCAGTACATGTCCAGGCCCATCTGAAGTTTGCTAGAGAGCATTTGGAATGATCCAGAACAGGATTGGGAGAATGTCATATGGTCAGATGAAACCAAAATAGAACTTTGGGGCTGTTTTTCTGCAAAGGGACCAGGACGACTGATCCGTGTAAAGGAAAGAATGAATGGGGCCATGTATCGTGAGATTTTGAGTGAAAACCTCCTTCCATCAGCAAGGGCATTGAAGATGAAACGTGGCTGGGTCTTTCAGCATGACAATGATCCCAAACACACCGCCCGGGCAACGAAGGAGTGGCTTCATAAGAAGCATTTCAAGGTCCCTGGAAGTGGCCTAGCCAGTCTCCAGATCTCAACCCCATAGAAAATCTTTGGAGGGAGTTAAAAGTTGGGAGTTGAAGAAAGAAAACATTTGACCTCTGTCATTGCCAACAAAGGGTATATAACAAAGTATTGATGAACTTTTGTTATTGACCAAATACTTATTTTCCACCATAATTTGCAAATAAATTCTTTAAAAATCAGATTTTCTGGATTTTTCTTTTCTCATTTTGTCTCTCATAGTTGAGGTATACCTATGATGAAAATTGGAGACCTGTCATCTTTTAAGTGGGAGAACTTGCACAATTAGGTGGCTGACTAAATACTTTTTTGCCCCACTGTATAATACATCACAATCTGTGCAAGACTTCTTCTTTCATCCTCTGCACTCCCCCTCTATTTATCAGGTAGACAAAAACATATTTAATTATTTGAAGGAACTTAAACTCAGTACTATCTTCTCAGAGCATGGGGCGTCTGGATTCTAATCCATCAGCCAGCTTCTGTGTGAAGTTTACGTGTTCTCCACTGGCCTGCTTGGGTTTTTGGTAATCCGGCTTTGTCCCACAATCCAAAGACACACAGGTTATGTTAATTGATGACTCTAAATTGCCAGTAGGCATGAGTGGTTGTCAGTCCTGTGATTGACTGGCCTGTTGCACAGAAACAGCATCATAATGTATTAATGTATGTATGGAGTGGATCAGATGACTGACCATGGAATATTTTGTTCTTTTTTGTGATTCAGTCTTTGCAATTGCAATGTTACCAGCAGAAAACCAAATTGTTTCCCAAACCTCTGACTTATATGAAGATGGTGGCTCCACCACTTTCTTCTCCACCATGCTGTGTTTACTTGTTCTTGATAATGAAAGTAGTTGATTGTAGTGTTAGGGTTAGGGTTAGTGGTCTGCAGTGTAGTGAGTTAATGTCAACCAGGAAATGTGGAAAAATTTCTAGCTGCAGCATTTGTAAGTTCAATAAAATACTTGATGCAAGTGTGTCAATTATGCATCACGTGAATAAAGGTAATGATCTATCATAACATCGATTATTTGTCCATCCCCTAGTTTGTATAGTGCAGAGCTGAAGTGTAAGGTGCACTTGGGTGAGTAAAGGTTTCCGGTTGTAATGTGTTGTGTAACTAATGCTGTCATGGTTCTGCCTCTGTTTCCCTGTCCTTGTATTTGGTGTTATCCTGGCTGTCTCCTTCAGTGTGTTCTTTGTTAGTTCTTGTTCTTTGTCCTTGTGTTAGTCCATTTTCAGTCTGGTCATGCTCACTTCCTGTTTTATTTTGTATTCCTTCCCTCTCCTCACTTTTTGAGCACTTTACTTCCTGCCCTTTTGTGTTTCCTTCCCATTTGATTCCACCCTAATTAGTTTCACCTGTTCCTCGTTTGTCTCCTCTCCTGTTTCCACTTCCCCATCACCCACAGGATATATACTGGTCCCCTTCCTTTGTTCTGTGTCTGAGCATTATTAACTGAGTTTGTTCCTGTCCTGTTCCTGCTCATCCTGTACCTACCTGCTCTGTACCTGCCCGTCTACCTGCCCTGTGTCTGTCTACCTCTCTACTGGTCCTCACCTGCCTGTTTACCTGGCTCGTACCTGTCTGCCTGCTAATATGCCACAATAAAGTGCTTTGTGCTTTAAATCAGCCCAGTCCTGTCTCTTCTTGTTCTGTCCTCCATTTGGGTCCAACCTTGCCTCACACGGAACAAATGCACATTTATGTCTGCTCTGATATATTTAGTGTTTTCTGTGAATTAAAATGCAGATGTTCTGTGTGAATAACTGTTCATAAATATCTTGCTATTTAAAAAATGAGTTGAAGTTACAGTATTTCAATAACTTAAAATAGTTTAAGTTTAATCTTTCAACATCACTTTTTAACTGACTAAAACTCCCTCAAAAAAGGGAAATCTGAAAATGCCAGAAATAGATTCAGCATCAGAAATAACCCATAAAACTAAAAAACCAAAAAAAAAATGTGTTACAGAGGTCCAGTTTCCATCAGACTCAACTGAATATTTTTTGTAACATAACATGTCAGAGAATGTCGCTTAACATATCTTTATTAAAAAAAGACATTCTATTTCTTTATCTTAAAGTGATTGTCTGGATGACAAGTGAGTAAACTAAAAGGCTACTTTTCAAAATCCCTTTAAAATATACATATTTGACTGCATTACTAGTGGAAATGTAACATTTAAAACAAAAAGCAGTCTGTTTCTGTAAATGTGACTTCTTTCACTGCAAGAGCAGATATTCAGCTTTTTGAAGTGAAACCTTTCAAATTCTGGAAAAATCACTTTAGAGAAACAAGCCAAAGCTCCTCAGAAATACAAAACAATCAGCTGAGTGACAGACGGATGAGGAGATGTGGAGCGGTTTGGATGGAGGAGGATGGGGTGCAGTGAAGGCTTGAGGATGCAAGACTGAATGAGCTGAGAACAGAAAGAAAAGAGTGAATGAGTAAAATAAGAAAAGGTAGGATGGAGGAAGTGAGGAAAGGACAAAAGGAAAGATATAAGATGGGAAGATGGAGATTTGGGGAAGGAAGAGAGAGGGGAAAGACATATGGGCATGAATAAATTCATACTAATGAAGCCTGACTGATGCACTGCTTCCAACCAACACCTCATCTAATCCTCTCACTGGGAGAGAGACAAAGAGAGACAGAGAGCAAGAGATAAAGAGAGAGAGAAAGTGAGAGAGGGAGCAGGCAGTGGAGGGCAAGTGAGGAAGAGAGAGAGTTGGAATCCCCTCTTGTCTGGCGGCCCAGATTATCTCTGGCAGTGAGGCATGGTGGGAGCCAGGGAGCCACAGCCATGGCAGATTGTGGTCTGGCCAAGGTTACCCTAGCCAGGGCCACAATTGGATTGGACCATATTTAATGGTCAGTGTTGTACAAGGGCAGCCAGGAGCTGTGGTGCTTTCAGAACATATGTGTTCACAGCACATTTCAGAATGTCTGTGTGTCTGTTACTGTCTGCACATTACTGAGCTGGCAGACTCAGACATGATCCAACAACACTGAAATCAAAACACTTCATGGCCAAGACTTGTCTGTGTGCCACAGACCATGTGAAGCCTCATTGGTGAGTCAGTTGTTCAGCACTAAATAGAAGGTAAATGTACATAGATTATGAAATGAAGGATCACTCATCGGAGTGGTGGAACATGCTTCAATCTGAAAACAGCATGTATGTGTTAAAAAAAAAATGATGTCCATACATAGCTCATAACTCATAAATCTGGACACACTAAAATGAAACGCATATTAATACCAGTCAGTGTAACTTAAATTTCCTGAGCACCTGTTTTAGATACAGTGTGTGTTTTACAGGGATGGAATTGTACAATATGATCTGCAATAGATATGGACATTGAGCAGGAAAAGCCAAAAGAGAAAGACAAAAGTATATTGTATTCATACTGATATTGTTTAGTGCAAAATCCTTACAAATCCTGAGGATATCATTATCTCTGATGTCCATCATGAATAAACATTCATAAATACACTTAGATATCATAGGATAAGACCTCTGACCACAGCTTGGCCTTTCATGTGGACAAACATTACAGTTGTGTAACTGATTATAAATACGTTGATAATGTTGATAAACCAAAGTTGGATTGACTTTTTCTGCATGGGTCAGATATTATTTAATTATTTATTATTTAATTATACAGTATGTGCTGAAAGATTGTTTGATCTCTGAGTCAGTCACTGCATATTGTTGTCAGTATGGTTGTTTGATAATCACACCTGGAGTCGGGACATGGACAACATGTGTGCAAGCTGGAGAAATAATAAAATCATGTTCTTGTAGAATTTCTGTAGTTGCCTTGTCTCACAACTTAGTTATACACCACTTTCCTAGTGCTTTGTTTTTGTATTTCCACAGTTGTTCATTAAAGTACATCCTCTTTTGTAACTGCCAAGAATACATCTTTAAATGGCAGCATTTTTATACTGTAAGGCTTTTAACCAAAGTGCTTTAGACCCTATTCATGCACACACTCACACACCGATAGCAGCGAGTTACAATGCAGGGTGCTAACTATTGTGAGCAATTTGGGACTCAGTATTTTGACAAAGGACACTTTGATCCCCACCTCCTCCCGTCCATGTATCAAGGCATCAACACTGTATTCAATGGCCAGCTCTACCTCCTGATCTATTGCTGCCCCTAAACAATTATGTACATTGATGGAAACAGTTTTATATATTTACCACACAGTCCTAAGTCTTCTACCAGGTTATAACAAATCAAGTATTTGGTCCCTGGTTGTAAGCAAATATGTTTAAACAGAAGATCAGTACAGCTCCAGTGTGAATTTTAACAGTTTATGTGGATGACCAACTCTTGGGTCTCAGATTGTTGGGCCAAATATTATCGCAAATTTTCTCTCAGCTGCTGTTAAAATATTCTTAAAGTATTCTAAGATGAAAAAACATTTTTAAATTTCTAAGTCAGGCACCCCCTCCTTGAACCGCCACCTTACTGTGGTGGAGGGGTTTGTGTGCCCGAATGATCCTAGGAGCTATGTTGTCGGGGGCATTACATTACGACATGCACAAGCCCACCATGGAGAAAGAAAAAACAAGGACCGTTACGTCGCCCGGATTGGCAGGCATTACCGGGCCCCACCCTGGAGCCAGGCATGGGGCTGGGGATCGCAGGCGAGCGCCTGGTGGCCGGGTCTTTGCCCACGGGACCCAGCCGGGCTCAGCCTGAAATGGCGACGTGGGCCCGCCTTCCAGTAGGCTCACCACCCGCAGGAAGGTCCATGAGGGGCCGGTGCAATGTAGGTTTGGGTAGCAGTCGTGGTAGGGGGCCTCGACGACCTAATCCTTGGACCAAAACTCTGGCTGGGGGAGAAGGAGCCTGAGCTCGTGTGGGAGGTTGAGGAGGCTGAGAGGCACGGCTAGAGATAGTCGGGCTCACCTCCACGCATAGCTTGGGCTCTGAACCCCAGCTCCTTGAGAGGGGCTGGACCCTCCACTACTCTGGAGTTGCCCAGGGTGAGTGGCGGCGGGGCTGGTGTGGGCTTGCCTATAGCTCTCCAGCTCAGCCGCCATGTGTTGGAGTTCACCCCGGTGAACGAGAGGGTCGCTTCCCTGCGCCTTCGGGTTGGGGGATGTTGGCCTGTGGGACTCTGACGCAGTTGACAGGTACACCGGCAGGTCAAGCAAGCCGCAGCCCGCTGAGCCAGACGGTCCTGGAGGCAAAAACTCGGGTCTGGGAGGAGTTCGGTGAGGCCATGGAGGAGGACTATTGGTCGGTCGGCCTCGAAGAGATTCTAGGCAAACTGTCCGGCGCCTCAGAAGGGGGAAGCAGTACTCTGCCAACACTGTTTACAGTGCGGGTGGGGAGCTGTTGACCTCAACTGAGGGACATTGTGGACGGTGGAAGAAATACTTCGAGGATCTCCTCAATCCCACCAACTTGCCTTGGACTCGTGGATGGACTCGTCCCCATCACCCGAGCCAAAGTCACTGAGGTAGTTTGTAAGCTCCGCAGTGGCAAGGCGCCGAAAATGGGGTGGATGAGATCCGCCCTGAGTACCTCAAGTCTCTGGATGTTGTGGGGCTGTCTTGGCTGACACGCCTCTGCAACATTGCATGGAGGTTGGGGACAGTGCCTCTGGAGTGGCAAACTGGGGTGGTGGTCCCTCTTTTTAAAAAGGGGGACTGGAGAGTGTGTTCCAACGACAGAAGGATCATACTTCTCAGCCTCCCCGGGAAGGCCTACGCCAGGGTACTGGAGAGGAGAATTCGGCCAATAGTCGACCTTCAGGATTCAGGAGGAACAATGCGGTTTTCGTCCCGGTCGTGGAACACTGGACCAGCTCTATACTCTCCGCAGGGTGCTTGAGGGTTTATGGGAGTTAGCCCAACCAGTCCACATGTGCTTTATGGATCTGGAGAAGGCATTCGACCGTGTCCCTCGTGGTATTCTGTGGGGGAGTGCTCCCTGTGAGAGTATGGGGTCCGGGGCCTTGCCTTTGCTAAGGGCTCTTTCGGTCTCTGTATGACCGGAGCAGGAGCTTGGTTGTTCGCATTGCCGGCAGTAAGTCAGACCTGTTCCCAGTACATGTTGGACTCCGGCAGGGCTGCCCTTTGTCACCGGTCCTGTTCATAATCTTTATGGACAGGATTTCTAGAAGCGTAGCCAGGGGCCGGAGGGAGTCCGGTTTGGGAACCACAGGATTTCATCTCTGCATCTCTCTTTTGCAGATGATGTTGTCCTGTTGGCTTCATCAAGCCAGGACCTTCAGCATGTGCTGGAAGCGGTTTGCAGCCGAGTGTGAAGCGGCTGGGATGAGAATCAGCACCTCCAAATCCGAGGCCATGGTTCTCGACTGGAAAAGGGTGGCGTGCCCTCTCCGGGTGGGTGGAAGAGGTCCTGCCTCAAGTATCTCGGGGTCCTGTTCATGAGTGAGGGAAAGATGGAGCGTGAGATTGACAGGGCGAATTGGTGGTGCAGCGTCCGCAGTTATTATGCGGTGTCGGTGTGTACCGGACCGTCGTGGTGAAGAAGGAGCTGAGTCGAAAGGCGAAGCTCTCGATTTACATCCGCTAATCTACGCTCCCACCCTCACCCATGGTCATGAACTTTGGGTAATGACCGAAAGGACAAGATTGCGGATACAAGCGGCCGAAATGAGTTTCCTCCGCAGGGTGGCTGGGCGCTCCCTTAGAGATAGGGTGAGAAGCTCAGGTCACTCGGGAGGAGCTCGGAGTAGAGCCTGCTGCTCCTTCACATCGAGAGGAGTCAGCTTGAGGTGGCTTGGGCATCTGTTTCTGTGTTCTAACTCAAACTGTATTCACTGGGGGCCTCCATCATCTGGACCACAGCAGTCCTATAAACACTGCTCCTGTTGGATCATACACACTCTGAAGCATCTTTTGAAGGCTTGCCAAAGTGCTTTGATAATGCCAGCCCCAGAGCTACTCCTTTAATCTTTAAATCTAAATGCTGTCTCACTATTGTGTTCTACTACCACTGATGAGAGGTTTGACTTTCTCCTGAGGATGACAACCATCAGTGATAGCCCATTGAATCAAACAAAATTATGACTGAATGCTAATTGAAAATAAATGTATCTCACCCTTTCAAACTTGCAACTTCCTTCATTCCATTTCAGTGCCATAGCTCTAGTAGAGGTCAGATAAAGAAACTAGTGGGCTTGTGTAAAATCTTACATTGTACAGGAGTTGCTATTATTCAGAGCTGTGTTTCACATCAGTGCCATATCAATATTATTAATATAGGCATTAGCTCTTCTGGTGGTATTTCCTTAGCTGCAAATTAACATTATGCTTAATAACTTAACTAACTTGCTTGCTTAATAACTTATTATTATTAACTTATTAACACAGCAGTGATAATAATAGTAGTAGTAGTAATAATATGTCCCTGAGGTCTTTAAGATAAATCTATGAAGATAAAAACAATCATTATACTAAATTCTTGATGAGGACTACTATGTACAGAACGCTGAGGAATGTAAAAGGCATGTAAAATTTGTACATTTGTGCATGCACTCTTAAAGATGCACATAAATGAGAAGAACAAAATAGGGACCCACTCATAATAAACAGCTCCATAGCTCTGATCAAGGTGGGAAACTCCACAAGGAACCCTTAATGGAAGTAATTTTGTTGTCATGTGACTAATGTTGTTAGAACTCTACAAAAAGCAATTAAATGGATTCTGTGTTGCATTTGGACTCAATTCATTGCAATTGCATTTCAAGCAAAATGCCAACCTTGAGGATTTTTTTTGCTTTCCTTTATAATACATCACTATAAATTTCTGAAAAAAATGTGATGGGCATTTTGCAATGCTAGCAGCATGGCTCTAGGGATGGGGATGTCCGTTGGCCCACCATCAGTCACTGGGTCCACTATTTTGGTCCAGAGTGAAATATCTCATGAGTTTTACATTTGTGACTTTGAATGAAATGTCGTAATAACTATTGAATGGATAGCCATTAAATTCAGTTCAGTCATTCATGTTCCTATCAGGATGAACTTTCCATCTACCGCCATCATCAGTTAAAAATGTGAATGTGAATACTACAGCTCATTAGTTAGCGTTAGCTTTCTAACCCAATAAACTAAGACAGTGAGTGTGCATAAATAATATCAGCATATTAGCATTGTCATTGTCAGTATGCTATCATGCCAATATCAAGATTTAACTCAAAGCACCACTGTGCTTAAGTACAGCCTTACAGTGCTGCTAAATTGACTATAGACTTTTAGTCTAGTTTTACTATTGTTTGACATTTTCTGACTAAATGATTGATTATAAAAATAATTAGTAATTTTCTTATTTTTTTCCTGGTGGATAGGCTATAGAATCTACATTTTGAGAATTAAAATTCTTAGAAGTCTGATTTAACTGCAACAGTTTTGGCTTTCAAACTTTTTTTTTAATATATCTAAGGTAAAATGGTGTAAAATATCAAAACAAAACTCAAAAACACAAACTCCATCTTGTTTGCCACAATCAATGAACATGAATTACTGAGCTTACAACAACAAACAGGGAAACAGTAAAAATAATAAAACAGAGCCCCAGCAAGGGAGATAAAACACATATAATAAATAATAAAGATAGACAATATATGTGACAGTGAAAAGTGAAAGAAGAGTTCAAATGACAGAGAAGGCCTTGAGAAAATAGTTTGAAAAGTAATTTAAAAAGGTGATACTCACGATGTTGTTGTGTTCAGGCAGGTGGTTATTGCTCAGCAGCTCATCCTCCTGAACCAGCGGGGAGGGTCTGGGTGCAAGGGGGGGGGTGATGTCTGCAGGTAGGGAGCCAGGGCTCCCCATCCAACTGATAGAGTTACCTGCATAGAGACAGTCCCATCACTGCCTATGCGTGGCATGTGTATGTCTGTATGTGTCTGTGTGTGTGTGTGTGTGTGTGTGTGTGTGTGTGTACGCTTGGCTGGCCTGTGTGCCATGACGTTGTCTCTGAGTGGGCGTGAACCTACATATCTATTGGGCAGCTTTATTGGTTGAGCTGTTAGCAGCTTGATAAATCACAGAGCTTTATGGGAAGTGCATTGATGCATCGATTCGGGCTTTAGTGTTTGGACATACAGGCTTAGTGTGTATCGACAGCCTTATTGACAGCTGCTGTGATTGAGTGACACCTTGAGGGCTTTACCCTCCAGCTTCTCTCCTCACAGCCCTTGAGCCCTACAGATGCCTAATGCTGCCAATCCAGACTGTAAGACCCTTATGAATGAAGGTTGTAGCATCTAGCTGACATATAAAGAGGTAGAGTTCAGTTCATGCCGTGAGCACTGCTGTAGGCGCCAGCCATCCAGAGAGATTCCGCAAACATTGTATGGAAAAACATTTTTTCATGCACTCCCTTTGAGTCCCTTTGAAGTATCTTTGGTAATGGTGACACATTATTTAAAATATGGCTTGCAAAAACAATATTAATAGTAGTATTTTTGGTCAGTCTTTTAAATGTGTCTAATATCTAAGATCTATCTAATATATGACTATCTAATTAGTGTGTGCGTTAGTGTGAAAGCAGCATACAGGGCATCACTAGACAATAATACATGCCATAAAACCCTAAGAAGTCATTCCCTTCATTGGAGAAATTGGTTGCACAAAATTAGCTTACCTTACCTAACTATATCCTTGAAGTAAATAAGATTTTTTTTTGTTTTTTTTAGACTTTTTTAGTCTGTACACAAACAGTAATGTTAAAAAAAATGATCACCCACTCAGCACCTCTGTGCATTGTCTCTTCGGTGTAAGTTGCCATATGAGGTCAATGAGCATTGGTTTTGGTGTCTGTACAATGCTACCAAGCCTAGCAACCTCACTCTGTGAAAAGACTCATAGTCATTGCGTCCATCTGGTATTTGCCAAACAAGATAGAAAGTGTGCTTAAAAGCTTTAAAAAGGTTAAAAAAAAAAAACTTTAAAGGGGCACTGGGACACTTTGCCTTAACAATAATAGTTTGGAGAAAATGTTGGATAAAAGGTTGTATGGAGCCAACACATCAAATAATTAATGTGTTGTTTAACTTAAGTAAATTACCGCACACACAAGTACATTGCATATACAATACATTATACAAAGTATATTAAAGACCAGTAGTGTATTATAGACATGTAGAATGTAGACTCACGCAGGCAGGTGTTGTGGGTAAACATGCGCTGCAGTCTCAGACAGTCCTGCCACTGGTTGCCAGTGTTTTCACAGTTGCACCGCAATGACACATCTGCAGAGCTGTTGCTGATGTAGTTGGGTGTCATGGTGGTACCTTAAGGTCAGAGAGGTCAAAGTTGGCAAATGTCAGCAGAAACAGAAAGAGGATACTGTTCTTTCACTTTAAGGAAAGGCTTAAGCATAGCTGGTAGAAAAACATGGTGTAGACCTTTTCTAACAGAGCCAATGGGACATTTGGAAGCCTGATGTAGTTTTTTTGGCAGTTTTTTGAGACAGACAACACAAATTCTGACAATAAGCTGAGTTAGCAAACAACATACCTGAGTGCAATACACACTCCCAGCATACCACGTTTAAGTTTTGAAGACAGTCACATTTTGGGAAAAATTGGCTCTCTTTCCAAGATGGACATAAGAATATCAATCCAACTCTTATGTTCATGCCTGAAGTTCGAAGCTGGAGATGGGAGGAGATAAGCCAGCTTAGCATAAACACTGGGAGCAGTTCAAACTAGGCCAACCATGTCCTGAATCCAGCTCCTTACCTAATGCACATTAGATTCTCACCCAACTTATATGAAAAGTGACCATTACATACCATAGCTTCAGATTTATGAATGCATTTTTATTCACTACAGGTCAACCCTTTCTCCAAGAATAACTGAGTAATTATCATTACATATTTATACTTTTTTTCCATTACACTGTATTAGGAAGTCAAGTACCAGCCTAGATCATGTTCACAGACAAGATTTTTTCTAGTATAGACAGAGCTACATTTGTTGCACCCTAGTCACAGGAAGGTGGTCATGTGTGGAGTGATGACTCCAGTCCAGTACAGTTTAACAGTTCAGTTTAATCACCAACAGAAGCCATGTGCTTCAAGTCACTGTGGACTTGTTTATGAAATAAGAAAATGTTAGGGGCTACAGAACTAGTTTGGGACTAATGAGGCCTTGGACTATCCCTGAGTTTAAGATACAATGTACAGTAGTTTTCAAGCATATATCTCATGCGGATACATGAGTTGTCATGATCAGTGATGTCTCAGAGTTAGGTATTTTCTCAAAAAGAAAAAAAAAAGGAAAAAAAAAAATTTTTTATACCAGGTAAACGTTTTGTAAATATGTGCATTATGTGGCTTGTGTCTTTAATAAAGGAATGAGCTTTATAGAATATTTAGTTATCATTATCAAAGTGATGTCAGGTGTCATGTGTCCTCATTTTCTATCTAGGTGCGTCATCTCTCTCCTCTTCACTACTTGTGCCCTGTCTGATCACCTCATTTACACATTCTCTGCTTCTCCATCAGCTAATTGGATTCTGTACACCCACTTTTGAGATTTGGGCACTATTAGCTCTATTTTACAGCTGTTTTTTCTTGTGACTGATGACAGTTTTAAGATGAACTCTAACTTCTTTATCTTTTCTCTTCATTTCAGACCCTCTAACGTCTCTTACAGTAACAAGTATTATAGACCTTGTATGGGCATTCTTTGACCATGTTAAAGAGAAAATGGAAAAGCTGTTTTACATTTCAATTCAAAAGTCATATCCTGGATAAGTATTGACTATATTCAAATTTGAAAATTAAAACATAGTATAAAGAATGTAACCTTATTTTCCATTTACAATCATGTGAAAAAATTAGGACACCCATTAAATAGTCAACGCTTTATTAAAAAAAATGTTCACATAACAATGTCCAATCTTGTTTTTATTTATTTCTGGAAAAGAAAGTGATTTAATTGTAATTAAACAACATAAATTAACATATTTTCTCACTCAAACAAAAGATAAGAAAAATGCGTATTGTAATGGAGGAAAAAATTAGAACACCCTAGCCCCTAATAACCAGGGTTACCCCCTTTGGCTGAAATAACTTCAGTGAGAACGCTTCTTGTAACCATCTACCAGTCTCTGACATCGATCTGAGGAAAGTTTTTTTTACAGATGGTTTCACATGTTCTTCAAGCACCCTCTGATACACAGCAGAATTCATGGTTGGATTCTATGATGGTGAGCTGGCCAGGTCCTGCTGCAGCAAAGCATCCCCAAACCATGACACTTCCACCTCCATGCTTCACAGTTGGTATGAGGTTCTTTCCCTGGAATGCTGTATTTGGTTTACGCCAAACATGTCTTCTGTTCTGGTGTCCAAATAATTCAACTTTAGACTCATCTGTCCAAAGAACATTATTCCAGAAGACCTGGTCTTTGTCTATATGTTCTCTCTGGCAAACTTCAGTCTGGCCTTAATGTTCTTTTTAGAGAGCAAAGGTTTCCTCCTTGCACACCTCCCATGAAAGTCAAACTTGTGTAGTCTCTTTCTGATAGAGTCATGCACTTTCACATCGACAGTAGCGAGAGCCTGCTGTAGGTCCCATGATGATATTTTAGGACTTTTGATGACTTCTTGTAGCATCTTGCGGTCTGCTCTGAACTTGCTTGGATGGCAGTTGTTTTGAATGTCCTCTACTTGTTAACAATTTTCCGGATGGTGGAATGGCTGATGTCAAATTCTTTTGATATCTTTTTAAATCCCTTACCAGACTCATAAGCAGCCACAATCTTTTTTTCTGAGGGCACCATGGTGCTCGTTCTCACTTCAACAGACAGGGGCACACCAAACTAAATGTCTGAGGTTTAAATAGGGCAAACCTCCTTCAAAATGCTGGGTAACGATGTTCTGATCATGTGCACCTGATCTGATACACCTGTGTGTGATTATAGCCATTTTAAGTGGGAAAATATGTGGGGGTGTCCTAATTTTTTCCTCCATTAAAATACACATTGTTGTTCATATCTTTTGTTTGATGAGTAAAAATATGTTAATTTATGTTGTTTAATTACAATTAAATCACTTTTTTTGCAGAAATAAATAAAAACAAGATTGGACATTGTTATGTGAACATTTTTTAATAAAGCAGTTGACTATTTAATGGGGTGTCCTAATTTTTTCACATGACTGTATGTGTTAGAATTTTGAATATTGTCCACTGCAGAGCAGGTTAAAGCTTTGAAAATGAAATGTCAAATGTTGCTTTCATTTTCAAATAGTTAGAAAATAGCATTTTTATTTTTTATTGTAACTTAACTACCACTTGCATACTGCTTGTTATATTCTTTGTATTTGTCTTTTTAATTTGAATTAACATTTGAAATCTGTCTTCTGTACAGTGGGTTATTACTTTGAAAATGAAAATTTTTTTAAAAATTAGAAAATTATAAAGCTACTGTAGTATTACATTTTGATATTCAAATTTGATTTCTCCTCTATATGGTTCTATAAGACACCATATCTTTCACACATCTCTTTTCTTTACAATTTACAACTGGAAAATCAGGGAAATCTGTATTTTTAAAATGTCCTACAGATAAACCTGCTAATATGCCTTCCCTGGAAGTTATGTCCTGGTGAAGGTGAAATGTATCCCTACATTTTATGTAATGTTTTTTTCCACCCCTTCCCCCTCCAAGCCATACCGATGAGTCCAGCGTAGGCTCTGAGGCACAGGCCTGTTGAGTCTTTCATACAACCGCTGACTGTCAGAGGGCCTGGCTGGCAGTTATTAAGAAAATCAGCCAGTCTGGACCTGGCAACAACACAAACAAGAACTCAACATCAAACACAAGAAGTAGGCAAGAAATCTGGATGTGTATGTTGGGGGTTTAAGTCTAATACACACATTTTAATACTTTTAAATTTAACCCCTTCTCTGTCCTCTCATTATTACTTTCTTCATAGTGCTTTGCCCTAATAATTTTATCCTCAGTTTCCAAACCCAAAAGGGAGCAGTACACCATTCCCCTTTAGAGGTTCTTTTTCTGCCTCTCTAACCCCACTGGTACTTGAGTATTAATACCAGATATATCAGAGAGGACAGAGATACCAGGCTAGAAATTAATATTGTGAGTATTTCAAAGTAAAGTGTAATATGCTACTTAGCTATATTGTAAGATTATACGCTATGATTCTTAACTTTGGTCTGAAACTAATGTTAGCCTGGTCCACCTAGTAGCATCCCAATACTATATTTCCTATATTTATGATATATTTATAATATTTTTAAAGTCAATTAAAGTTCATCAGTGGAAGGGAATTGATTGAGAATTGACAATACTTCGATTACAAAATACACATTCACATTCATAAACATAGAAGATATTGTAACATTGCTATCAATTCTATAATAAATTTATAATCAAGTTTCTGCAAATAATGCAGTCTAACAGTCTAATCCCATAGACTTGTCTGGGCTAACCTGCAGATGTCATCTTGGCGGCAGCGACTCTGCTGATCGAGACAGTTAGGCTGCTGATCCTCCATCTCCTCGTAAGAGCAAGAGGGTACAATGGTTTTCCTCCTCCTCTCACCACACAGGGCGTTGGTACATGGACAGAACAGGACACCCAGGCTGTACTCCTCAGGCACCCGCTCTAGGAAGCGTCGCAGGGCCCGGCGACACTTGTGCTGGTTACATCTGTTGTTCCCCGACTTCCGTTTGGTGCAAGCCAGGACATACTCTGATCGCAGAGAGCCACATTTCTCATACAGGCCACAGTCTTGTGCTGCCTTCAGGCACTGATTCTCACCATCCAGTTGCATGAAAGATGAGGCTGAGAGGGTGAGGAAAAGTCAAATTAGCCAAACATATAACACCTGTCTCTGCAGGTGTGAATAGAGATATGGAAGTGCTAAGCCTAATACAATAATTGCTCAACATGGAGCAAGTCTTATAGTTAACAGTTTTTACTATCTAGAAAGAAAACCACACAAGTAAAATACATAAATAAATTAAACTCAAAATGAATACAATGAAGTAATAAAATAAAATATAGAAATAAAATAAAACTAAAACAAAATATAGAACTAAATAAAATTGACACTAACTAAAATAGTTACAGATACTATTTTAGTTAGTGTCAGATAGTGTTGTTAGTAGTAGGTAGCAGTAGGCTGTTGAGCAGTAATGTGCAGATATTACAAAGGTGCAAAATAATACTGATAAAGTACAATTAAGAGTCTTATGGCCAGGGGATGAAGCTGTCTCTCAGCCTGATGGTGTGGGCCTAAATGCTGCGGTGCCATCAGCCAGACGGCAGCTGGCAGAACAGTTTGTGGCTGGGGTGATTTAATGTGTACACAGAGTTTAAGTTAGGAACACAAAAACTGCAGAAAAAGTGCACACATAATCAACAATCAGTTTTAGTAGACCGTATTAGTCTGACATTGCACTCATATGCAGTTCAAGTTGAGAATTCCAAAAATATTCTAACTAAAGTTTAGAATTTTTTCTGACTGACTGCAACCTGGTAGCTCAGTGGTCTCAGTGATTTGTGCCAGTGAAGCCCTGGAGGCAGTGGTATGTGCGACTGGTAAGACAGAGCTATAGACAGTGTTGTAGAGCTGTCTATCATTGTGTGACAGCGAGTGTGTGTGTGTATAAGTGTATGTCAGTGTGTGTCTTACCTGCCACTAAGGAGGCCATGCGCGTATCCTTTAGTGTGTCATCATAGGGCGATATTTCCAGTTCATCCTCCCCTGGAAAGAAAGAACACACATTGGCAAACAGTTAAGTGATCATTTACAATACGACGGAAGTTGGAGGGAACAAAATCGAGACAAATACTGAGGTAAAAAATGGCAACTGAGAAACACCAATTAAATTCAATGTGACCTTCCTTCCTCCATTGGAGAGATGTATCCAAACTATCACTTCTAGTCATTTTTGAAAAATTGAAAAGTAGACTTTAACCCAAGGGCCACGACACAAGAACTATTTACTCTGTTTGACAGGACTTTCCAGAAGAAACATGGTTTCTTAAAAATTTAAACAACCAGACAAATCTGCCCTAAGGAAAGCTGAACAACATAGAACAAACGTTTCTGTTTCATAAAAAAAGCATCAGGCATATTAAAAAGGGAAAGACTACTAGTTGTTTTTACAGTATCTGACCTGATGTAATGTAAATTATCTAGAATTTAGCAAGAACCCTAACCCTAACTGTTGAACGGTTTGATAATACTGTTACTTTAAGACTGCAGAGTTTGGTCCCAGGTTGCAAATGGTGACATTTTCCTTTCAGATAATAAGGTCATTCTGGTTGGTTATGTCATTGCACAAAGAGTCAAGATAACACTTTATGGGGGGTAAGTAAGCAATGAGACACAGAAATAAATTATATAACAATAGATGTAGGTACAGGAAAGTGATATAACAGTGGTGGAAAATCCTCTAATGATAAGAAGATCCTGGGTGTAAATATGAGTCATCTGCAACATCAAGTTGTACAGTATGTTCAAATAGTCTAAAATTATAATGCAGTCATAAATTACTGATGACAGATCAAACCTGCTTAAACTGGCCTTATCATCATGCTGCTGTGTGCGCATAGTACATTATTTTGTGATGTATTCCGGTCTATCACTAAATTAAGTTCTGTCGTGTATGTTCTGACAGCTCACCGTATTGAATTGACATTTACTTTACACAAGCTAATTACAAAAACAAAGGCTTCCCTCAGCATCCCCTGCAGTGCAGGAACACATCTGACAAGGCAGTGGTTCTTCTTCCCCCACAGGCTGCAGAGGCTCAACATGGACTCAGAGATCCTCTGCAGCTTCTACAGGTGCACCATAAAGAGTCTACCACAGTATCACAGTTTACACAAGATACAAGATGTCATCCAAATACACAAAGACAAACTTGTTGAGCATGTCGCAGAGCATGCTGGGGTGTTGGTGAGGCCGAATGGCATGACCAGGTAGTGTCCGGTGAGGGTGTTAAAGGCTGTCTTCCATTCGTCCCCTTCTCTTATTGAGAACCAGATGATATGCGTTGCACAGGTCCAGTTTGGTGAAAATAGTGCCCCCTCCAGGAGTTCAAAGGCCAAAGAGATGAGAGGGAGTGGGTAATGTTTCTTAATGGTGATGTTGTTCACCCACGGTAGTCGACGCAGGGGTTCTGCCCCGCCAGTGATGATGAGGGTAGGATGAGGCCTGCTGCCAGAGAGTCATTGATGTAAGCCTCCATGGCCTCTCTTTCAGAGGCAGACAGACAGTACAGGTGGCTCCAGGGAGGAGTTGTGTCGGGTTGCAGGTCGATGGCGCAGTCGTAAGGCCGGTGGGGAGGGAGAGATGTTGCCTTGGCCTTGCTGAAAACCTAATAGAAGTCCAGGTATTCAGCTGGCACCCCCATAGCACCCACCGAGGAGCAGCAGCTTGGCGAAGACAAACTTGGTGACAGGAAGACCCACAGCCCAGGATGGCACCCATCATGAGGGTTATTATCTGCAGCCAGGGGTACACCAGGATGAGAGGCAAGTGAGGGGAGTGCAGGATGTGGAGCAGAATGGTTTCATGGTGGTTGCTGGACAGGAGCATGTGAATAGGCTATGTCTGGTGGGTGACTTCCCCAGTAATTATCTATCAAGGGCACTGGTGGGGACAGCCTTGGGCAGGGGAATTCGTGCGATGCCTAGCTGCAGGGCCAGCTCCTCATCAGTGAGGCTGAAGTTGGAACCAGAGTCTATGACAGTGGCTAAGGTGTGAGAGCCACTAGGCAAGAGGGGCTGGGCATGGCAGAGAGGACGTTGTGGAGGAAGCAGTTCACAAAGACAACTCACCAGTACTTCCCCCTCTACTGGTGAGTCCATCCTTTACTGAGCACCGTGAGATGAAGTGACCTGGTTGACCACAGTAGAAGCAGAGATTCCCCTGGCGGCGAAATGTTCGTTCCTTGGCCAGAGACTATTTTAATGTGTAATTTTACAAACCAACAGACAAAGGTTAAAAACCATGGATGCCTTTTTACTTTATTTTCCCCACAGCATAATATAAGTGTTGAAGCAATTAAACCACACTCACCAGATACTATCACGTGTAAAGCAAGGTTGGACCCAAATGCAGGACAGCAGGAGATGAGACAGAACACTGCTGATGTAGATCGTGAAGCACTTTATTGGTAATAGGCAGGTCCGCAGGAAGGCAGGTGAACAGGCAGATACAGACCAGTTGACACAGGGCAGGTTGATGGCACAAACAAATTTCAGGGAACAAATGCAACGATCTGACACTGAACAAAAGGGGGCTAGAATACCAGGTTCTGGTGTTGGCCAGGCCGCCAACGGAGGCTCAGAGGATAATGTTGGCCGGACCGGGCAACCAGGTTCTAGTGGGGGCTCGGGGGCGCTGGGCTGGTCCGTTGGGAACTATGCTTTCCAGGGATCCAGGCGAGAGCCAAGCGAGTCCCTTCCCAGGGAGGCTGGGGTGCTGACTGGAAACCTGGAGGCTGGGGTGCTGACTGGAAACCTGGAGGCTGGGGTGCTGACTGGAGGGGTGGTAACTGTCGCTGGGAATGACGCGTCCCTCGGCGGGCTCCTCGGGACCCCAGGAAGATAGCCAGGTGGGTCCCATCCCAGGGAGACGACTGGGTGTCAGAATCTGGGCTGGCAGGGTGCAGGCTCAGGGACCCCAACCAAACTCTCCAGACTGGAGACCAGCGGGCTGGTAGCCGGGATGGAGGCTAGCAGGCCGAGGTGCGGGATGGAGGCTAGCAGGCTGAGGTGCAGGATGGAGTGACTGTGGAAGGTCTGCCAGTTGGAGTTTGGTTGGCCCAGTGCAGTCAACAGTTCACTGAACAAACCTGGCACCCTCTTCAAAAGCCACGGATCATTGGCCAAATGGTCGATGGCCAGCTTCAGAGTCTTCTTCTTGCCCTGGCAATCAAAGGCAGGGTACATACCCACGAGATCGGTGATCATCCGGAAGGATCCCCCCCCATATTCACGGGCGCCGACCATGTCTGCTGGATCCATGATGGTAAGATCGTTCTATCACGTGTGAAGCAAGGTTGGACCCAAATGCAGGACAGCATGAGATGAGGCAGAACACGGCTGATGTAGATCATGAAGGCACTTTATTGGTAACAGACAGGCAGGCAGTCAGGTCCGCAGGAAGGCAGGTGAACAGGCAGATACAGGCCGGTTGACACAGGGCATTTTGACAGCACAAACAAACTTCAGGGAACAAGCGCAACAATCTGACACTGAACAAAGGAAGGGGCTAGGTATATATACTGAGGGTGATGAGGAAGTGGAAACAGGTGAGGAGACAAACGAGGAACAAGTGAAACTAATTGGGGAGGAGCAGGTAATCAAATGGGAGGGAAACAAACGGTAAGGGCAGGAAGTAAAAAGTACTCAACAAGTGAGGCGAGGCAAGAATACAAAATAAAACAGGAAGTGTGCGCACAGCCAGACAGAAAACTGACAAACACAAGGACAAGGAACAAGAACTAACAAAGAACACACTGAGGGAGACAAGGCTGCCACTCCCACATAAAAACACAAAAAATTCAAATTCAAATTTCAAATTTATTTATTTATTTAGAGCCCAAAATCACAAACATTGTTTGCCTCGGAGGGCTTTACAATCTGCACAGTTGTGACACCCTCTGTCCTTAGACCCTCGAACCGAGTCAGGAAAAACTTCAAAAAACCCTTTATGGGAAAAAGAAGAAACCTGAGGAAGAGCCACAGATGAGGGATCCCTCTCCCTGGGACGGACAGACGTGCAATAGAT
Organism: Scortum barcoo; assembly: GCA_023238725.1. Taxonomy (NCBI): domain Eukaryota; kingdom Metazoa; phylum Chordata; class Actinopteri; order Centrarchiformes; family Terapontidae; genus Scortum; species Scortum barcoo. The sequence continues at coordinate 28,545,608 of CM041554.1, forward strand.
GCCACATGTACAGAGAACATCATCAATCATATTATGGAATTATACATGAGTCGTAATAAACTGTAGCTATACTGAGTTCATTGGTTTAGTCCATGTGTGAAGGTATCACAGGTAATGGAAATGAGTCTGTGAGTCCAGGTGCATCTCTAGATGTCCTCATATGGAGCTCTGGGCCACTCGACCTTCTCTCCACAACACAGACACAGATCATGTCCCCACCAGGCCAGTGAACCTCAGACAGATGGACCACAACCAGAATCAGTGAGGAACCTGCAAGACTGGAGAGAACAAAGAGGACCGGGGCTCCGGCAGTAACATGCACTTTACAGGACATAAGAGTATTCACATTAACCGCTTTTGACACTTTAGCCAATTTAACTACTTTAACCAGTTTAGCCACTTTAACCAGTTTCTAAAAGTGACTCCAGTTTGCACTACTACCATAATATGAGTAAAGGAAGCAGAGGAAGAGGAAGCAGAGAAAGAGGAAGCAGAGACAGAGGAAGAGGGAGAGGTGCCCGATGCATCATGGGAGCCCCCCGGCAGTCTAAACCTATAGCAGCATAACTAAGGGCGAGCCTGTGCCCACCCTAACTATAAGCTTTATCAAAAAGGAAGGTTTTAAGTCTATTCTTAAACACTGACACTGTGTCTGCCTCTCGGACCCAGACTGGGAGCTGGTTCCAGAGAACAGGGGCCTGATAGCTGAAGGCTCTGCCCCCTAGACTACTTCTGGAAACCCTGGGAACTACAAGTAAGCCTGCGTTTTGGGAGCGCAGCGCTCTAGTCGGTTGATAAGGAGTTATCAATTCATTAAGATATGATGGTGCCAGACCATGTAGAGCCTTATATGTGAGGAGTAGGATTTTAAAATCCACTCTAAATTTTAGAGGGAGCCAATGCAGAGAAGCCAATACTGGAGTAATATGGTCTCTTTTCCTGGTTTTAGTCAGCACCCGAGCAGCGGCATTCTGGACCAGCTGTAGAGTCTTTAACGACTTGTTTGGGCAGCCTGATAAAAGTGAATTACAATAATCCAGCCTGGAAGAGACAAATGCATGGACTAATTTTTCAGCATTGCTTTGGGACAAAAAGTGCCGAATTTTTGCGATGTTGCGCAGGTGGTAAAAAGCAGACCTTGAAATATGCTTAATATGGGTGTCAAAGGACATATCCTGATCAAATAAAACCCTGAGGTTCCTTACAGTGGTGCTGGAGGCCCAGTTAATGCCATCCAACAAGGCTATCTTAGGAGAAAGCGTGTTCCTCAGGTGTTTCGGACCTAATAGGATCACTTCAGTTTTATCTGAGTTCAACAACAGGAAATTTCTGGTCATCCAAGCCTTTATATCTTTAAGGCAGGCATGGAGTTTCAGGAGCTGATCAGTTTTGTGTAGCTCCACTGATAAATATAATTTGTGTCTCTTAAAAGCCCTTTTAAGAGACACTGTTTGGCTGTTTGGACATGTTACTCAGAACAAAAATGTCAACCGTGGTGGCACCAAATTAAAAATGAGGATATCACCATCAAATAAAGAGCTTTGTGAGCTTGGGTGAAATACAGCAAAATATGAAAGCAGTGCTCAAAGCTGATGCAGATAAGAGAACCATTTTATTTGTTCTCTTTCAGGAAGTATTCTGCATGTGAAGTTTCTAGCAGCTCTGAAATCAGTCACCTGATCATCAGATAAGGGCCACTCCAGTTGTTCAGCTAACCTATGTAATTAATCTTGGAAGCATGTTATCCTTATTATTTAAATGTATATGTTAAGCCTGTTTGGTATGTATGGTAGAGGATCAGGGCCACATGTGAAAAGTTCTGTTTAAGGAGTACATTTATATATTTTTCAAATGTGGCCTTAATTCTCTTCTGTATGTGTGTGTGGAAGGAAATGAATTAAACAATGATCAGTGTTAAAATAAAGGCCTATCATACCTTCAGTACAGGGTTAGAAGGGGGTGTCACATAAATCCCATCAATGTGGCCAAAATGACGATTGGATGAGGAAGAAAGGAGGAAATACTCAAAGTAACCATGAGCTAATGTTATTGCTTTTGCACAAATCTGAAACCCTTTAGCCTTGATTGACTAGTGGACAAGCTGTTTGTTCCTGCAAATTATTTAACACACACTCAAAAGTTCAAACTCAATCAAGAATGTAATGGCATGTAAAGTGTTTATGTATGTAAATCCTATTCTAGGCTATATATTTATGGTAATGACACGCTAGAGCAGCCTAGCAGCATTAGAACTGAAGAGTGTGTAATTACACTAATGCTCCGCTGCCTAATAGGCCACAGGGGAGGAGAAGTCCACTGGCTAGTGTTAGCTCACTTACTAACGCACATATCACACCAGAACCCCAGATAGGCCTCTGTACTGTGTGTGTGTTCAGGGTGAGGTATTTTTGACTGGACACACTTCTACACAAGGCTGGTTGGGGATAATGGCACAGTTTATGGTTATATGAATGTGACTTTGAACAAAACATTACACTGCCCATTTTGTGCTGCAATAACCATGATCACAGGTTAATTATCTATCAATACTCCAGGATGTTTCACTGATTGTCTATAGGTGTAAATGCCAACAATACACATCCATATATTGTTTTCTATATAGGTGGCACAAGATGTGTGCTATCTCCACACACAGATGTACACCTCCCAAAGGGCATTGTTGCAGGATGTCCTGAATGTTTGAAAAAGTAGACTCTTATGATTAACTTGTATATAGCATGCAGTTGCCTATTTACACATCCAGCAGACAAAAAGCAACATTAGAAGGAGAAGAATTACTTTGTGAATCCATGTGGGCAATATTAATGTTTTTCACTGTATATAATTCATATACACATAGCCCCAAAATACAGACATGCACACACAGGACCCATAGACATGCAGTTTGGGGGTTTGATGCCTTAAACGGCCACACTCTGTTTCCCAAACAGCATTATCATTTCTAGTTTTATTTGTGTCTACCTGATGAATGTAAGACCATTATTCACTCTCCTTTAGGTGAGCTTTAGATAAGCCCCCACATACAGACTTTAGCGCATGTCCCCAATCCCAAGAGGCCTGACTGACCTGGCAACAGGCGAATTGTCCAGTATATGCGCAGACACTGCTCCTCTTTGCGGAAGCCACGCTGGCACTTGCAGGCCAATAGAGCAGGGTGTTTGGCCAGCAGAGCGTCCTGTCTCTCCAGGCACTCGGCAGCCGCCTGTTCCCCCAGTGGGGACACTGATGCATCAGCTGCACACAGCTCCAGTCCCCGGTACAATGCCTCGGACTGGGGATCGGTGGAGCACACCTGATGAGCTTCAACACAGTCAGTGGGGGAGGGAGGGACAGGGGGAATGGGTGCTGAGAATGGCAACACACCTAAAAGAGAACAAAAGAGACAGAGGGAGACAAATTAAAAGAGAAAGAGGGGAAACAGAAGCACTGACAGGGACTAACTTTAAGTGAATATATTAACCAGACCACAAAGTATAAAGCTGTTAAGGAACCCAACACAACCATCAACTACCGTCAAATACAGGTACTATGTCAGCTAAGCTAGGTCATAATATCTTCTGGAGATTCTGTTTTCTCTCTACCGTTATGTTTACTTGCCTCTGGCATTTTGTTCACCATTGTACACCATTTGGATCAATAAAAATTTATTGTAGAGGGGAAAATAAAGCTCCCCAGGCAAATGAGCTTGCTAACAGCTTAGCCAGGTCACTAATGGAACGATATGTTCACACGGTTTATTCAAAAGATGACTTTGCACTATTAACTGCTGTTTATATGTCGCACAATTTCATTTGAGGAAATTGAATTTTCAGTGAAATTTTGCCAGATTAAATGATATATTTAGACACAAATGCATAACCTTAAATCCTAGTATGTCAATGTGAAAATGCATGTCCATGCAAAGTCAATGGGGAGATGCAAGCAGACACAAATTCTCTCTAGGCAGCACCTTGCAGTTAAAAATGTTGAAATAAAAAAAATTGCACTTAAGAAGACATGAGAATAGAACTGGGGACTTCCAGTTTCACCTCAGCTCTTTATTTGGCCAAGCACACTTCTAGCTGATGCCTGTTTTTCACAATGTAAATAAAGCATCTTACAGTGTAGCCCTGTAATGGTCTGTTTTGCTTTCACACCACAAATGAACCACGCCAGATTTGGATTTTAAGTGGTTGGTTGGTCAACATCAGAATTTGATTCAAAAGTGTACAGAACCTAACTGACAACACTGCTGAATGAAAGCCATCCCATATTCAAGCTCCTGCCAACTGTCTATTCTGTTTTCTTTTCTGTTGGCTGAAGTGCAGTAAATGCTCATCAGCCAACATATTCACAGCTGGTTTGCATTGGAAATGACAAACCTCACTTCATTTATTACGCAAAGGAATGTGTGGAACCCAAAGTTTCTCAAAGACCAACTGTTGTTTTCTGAAGTGTGGCTGCTTCGATTTGCAATAGGAAAAAGGAGAGTTTCCTCTGGTAAAATCCAATAGCTGATACACATAAGGGAAGTGCAGAGAAGTTGTCTGAGGACAGCAGAAATGTCATACGGGGAAGGGAAATAGAGGAACAGAAAGATAGATGGAAAAAGGAAGAGGTGGGAGCAAAGGAGAAAGCGAGAGAGATAGCGGCAGAGACAGAGAGCGAGCGTACCAATGTGAACCTTGATGGGTTGGACACGGGTTCAGTATGAGGAACAATCAGCATGCACCACCGAAATGATGTTCTTAGAATCACACAAAGGTGCACACACATATGCACACAGACACAGACACACTCTCACACACACAATCACAAAAAACAACACATAGACACACGTACACATGGCTGCCCTGAGAAGGACCCTTTTATGTGTGTGTCCTGCTGGGAGGAAGACTGGGAGGCACAGAACCCATCATTACTACCAGAACACAATACTGCACAACCACAGGGGAGGGGGGGCAGAGGGGGCAAACCAATCTGTCTAAGATATGCACCCAAACGCAAAGACTTCCACACACACATCTCAGTGTCAGAATAAAGTGGCTGATAGAGCATAAACAGCTTAACATTCAGTGCCGGATCAGTAGACAGTATGTAAATTGAATACTGAGTATGCTGATGAAAGACTAACCACATACATAAAACATTGTTGGTTGAACAAACAGCCTTTGTGGAGCGCTGCATCCTACGCTGCACCGCAACTCACTTTTTCCACATGTCAAACTGCTCAGCTCACCCTTCTTGATCATGACCACTTTCCAAGCAGATACTGTCTCATCACTAAAGTCCTACAAACAAAGGATTTTCTAGCTCTGCTAGACAGGAAATGTGGTCCATTGCCTTTAAACCTAATGTCCTCTAATGTTAGCAGTTACCTATGGGGTCATGACATGCTCAGGTCACATACATCTTCCAGTAGCACACATGCAACATTGTAGAGAGACTTTGTTTGAGGTATTTTTCCACAGCTATGGCTGAGCCGAGCTCAGACTGTATTAATTAATTGTTTGAGTGGATTGCTAAACTGAACACACAGTTTATTCCACACATTCTTCTTCCTTGTCAAAGCCTGGCATCAATATTACCCACCATGCAACTCAGCTGCCATCACTCTGGCCCTTTTGTTATACAGTTACCGCAGACTGGAACTTCTAGCCTCGAGCAGTGGCTACAGGGAGTCAAGAATGTGCAACAGAGAAACATCTGGTAAGATCACTTCTTTCTAACTCCAAACATTTTTTTTCATTGTCAATGGCACTCTGAAGCAGAGCCTATGCAGAAGCAGGGATTGAAGCTCAGTCAGATACTCTGCTCTGATTGGTTGTTTGGATACAGGAGAGGTAGATTCTTGCCCAATGACCTTAGAGACAGCAGTTACTTACTTCTACTTTAAAGCAACAGTTTGACATTTTTTATTTTTTATTTAATTATCCTCGTTAGTTTCATCATCCAAACAACGACTTGTCTCCTAGACCCCATCCCAACTACACTGCTTAAGGAAGTTTTCCCATTTATTGGGATTCAATCTGTCCCTGGTGTCAGGCTTTGGCTTGTCAGGCCCAAGTCTTTTAAAATAGCTGTAATTAAACCATTGATCAAAAAACCTACACTTGATGCAGATGTGTTAGTCCAATTACAGACCAATATCCAACCTCCCATTTTTGTCTAAGATCCTAGAGAAAGCAGTTACCAGCCAATTATGTAATTATCTCCAAAGCAATAGTCTTTTTGAAGATTTTCAGTTGGGATTTAAAGCTCATCATAGCACTTGTGAAAGTCACTAATGACCTGTTGACAGCATCAGATAAAGGGCTTCTGTCTGTACTTGTCCTGTTAGACCTCAGTGCTGCCTTTGATACAGTTGACCATCACATTCTGTTGCTGAGAATGGAAAAACTGCTTGGTATTAAAGGGTCTGCATTAAACTGGTTTAGATTTTACCTATAAGATCTGTCTCAGTTTGTCCATACTAATAATGAATCCTCTGTGCACACTGTCATGGAGTTCCACAAGGTTAAGTGCTAGGTCCAATTCTATTTATTTTATACATTCTGCCCCTTGGCAATATTATCAGGAAGTACTCCATAAATTTCCATTGTTATAGTGATGACACGCAATTATATTTATCAATGGAGCCAGACAAAACTGATCAGCTCCTGAAACTCCAGGATACTCCAGAATGTAAACTTGGATAAAACTGAAGTGATCATACTAGGCTCGAAACACCTGAGGTGTTATGTCTCGTTAGATCTGTTTGGCTGTCATGTTCTGTTTCCTGTTCTGGCTTGTAAAGTTAAGTCTAAGTCTAAGTCTAATGTTTTATTTTGAAATGTCTAACTCTCCTCTCGTTTCAGGTCCCTTAACTTCCTCCCATTGTGTTTTTCCCGCCAGTGTGATTGTCTGCCCCGCCCTGATTGTTTCCACCTGTTCCCCATTACCTCATGTATATATAGTCCACATCCCACTTCCCCTGTCTCGTTGCCAGATCGTTGAACTTCTCTTCTCTTGCCATGCCATGCCATGTCATGTGTCTACGTGCTTTCAAGAAACAAAGTCAACTGTTAGATCTAGCTTTTTATTAAAACTCTTAAAAACTGCTTCTGAGTCTGTCGTCCTGCATTTGGGTCTACCTGCTTGTGCCACCGTTATATGAGGAACACAGACTTGTGATAACTCATTTAAGCTTTGCTTTTTCCTGAATATTGTCGTCACGTTTGTTGCGTGTTTGGTGCAGGAAGAAATGGCAAAAACGGGCTATTGTAAGGAAAGTGCTAATCACCTATTGACCTCATCAATATTACATTTATATATACGAATATAATATATTTTTAATGGTTTTTATTACACAGTTTTTACTGTAAAAATAACTCCTCTGACAAACACAACCCATGCCACTGTACATACTGTATATACTGTACATAATACACTGTCATAACCATCTTGTAAATAATGTTGCTTTTTGTAAATAAAATGCCTGAGGTATTGCATTGCATTTTAATGTAAACAGCTGTAAATAACTTTGTTGTTTGCCAAATTTGTATATATGTTTTTGAAATTTACAATTTATATTTGTAAATTATAAATTATAAATTAAATTATAAAAATGGTTCATTTTTCACAGTAAAAAATCCCACTTTTTCCTGTTCGGATTTTATGTTTTTTTGTGTGATTTTAGGTCCAGTGTGTTAATACAGTATGTCAAAATGAAAAAAATAACTGTAAAATCACACATGAGAGGTTGTGCTGAAAAAAATTACACCAAACAAGGCATGGTAAACAGTTTTTAAGGTGAAATATAAATGTAAAATCAAAAGTAGTCAGAAGTAGCCAATTATACCCTCCAGATTCCAGATTCTGGTTGTGGTCCATCTGGCTTCCCGAAAACTAAGCTAAATTCTGAAACTACCAGTCAGTGTTATTCAACCTGGGGGAGCACATTGTGTCGATGTAATATCAATCTGCTTGGCACAAAGGATTGGGTCTTGCTTCAGTTTCCCATTCAGATGAAGTTCTCCACTATCCTGAATGAGGACCACCTTACATGTTGTTGACTAAGGCAAACTAATGCGCTGTCACTTGAACGTAAACAGATGACAGACGACATTGAGCAAGGCCAAAGGATGGTTGAAAGAGGAAGAGGACACTGCCACACAACAGACCACTCGAGAGGAGCATGCTGCCACAGAAGAAGCTAGTATGGAGGAGCAGGCTGCTGCAGAGGAGGCCAGTGTGGAGGAGCAGGCAGCTGCATATGGGACACACGAGAAAGATGGAAACACCCACAAAAGGCAACAGAGAGAACACGCATCCTTCCGCAGCTTGATTTTCAGTTCTCTGCTGGCACCCAGCACTGGTGACCTGCTGGCCAGTAGCTGCATTGAGGATGAGCTACATCTGTACCTCAAGGAGCCAGTGATCGACAGGCAGAAAGGGGACCCACTCCAGTGGTGGAGACAGAATGAAGGGCGCTTCAAGCTACTTGCGAAACAAACAAGAAAGTTTCTTTGTGCACCACCCTCATCAGTCCCGAGTGAGCATCTTCAGTGAAGTCTCTGCAATTTATGAGAGCAAGAGAAGCCGTCTCACTGCAGAGCACGCTGAACAACTCTGCTTTTTGCACCACAATCTGGTGCTGCTCAATTGGGACTACTAATTGATTTGAGAGTCACATTTCTGTGCACATTGTATTATCCAAAATTCTGATGCCAATAGTTTCACTTTTACTGCAAATGAATATCTGGCTCCAAATATCGGTTATCGGCCTCCTTGACTACTAATAATCGGTATCGGCCATGAAAAAACCATATCAGTCTATCTCTACTAAACAGACACTTGAAGAGTCACTAAGCTTCTAAAGATTTCTTTCACTTTCTTCTTTATGAAAAACTGAGGTAATAAAGGAGCCATAATCACGTAATTGTGATCAAAGGGCAAAATAATGGATAATGTCTGAACAGTTGCAAGGTCTTAGGCAGTGATGAAGGCCTCCCATTTTTTCTTTACATTTAGGAAGGGAATTCCTGCTCCTTGTGTTTTGGCAATATGGGACTGTTGTCTGTGGTTTTCACAAGAAAACAGCTGGAAAAGAGTGAGTCAGATAAGAGCTACAGGATAACTGGGGTCATGATGTCAGGCTTTTGGACAGTCTGTAAATTCCAAACCATTGCTCGCAACCCACACTGCTCAAAGACATCTGTGGGTGGCCTTATCACTTACAACTTTTAGTCTTGCTATACTTACTATACTATGAAATATTGCTACATTATACTATACAATACATACTCAATAATACAATAATACATATACATACTCAATTATACCTTATATTATATCTCATACTATCATATTGTATACTATTATACTATATCATTACATTGACTTGCACAATATTCCATGTTATACCTTGTTTATAGGTTTATGTTAATAGAGACAATTATTATTATTATTATTATTATTATTATTATTATAATCTGATCTCTACATAGGCATGTTGATTCCACTGCTATTAATCACACCACTGACACTTTACCTTGTAGTCCAAATGCCAAATGTATGTATATAATTTCTATTTTATAATCTTTTTATTCTATTTTTTTAACCTGTATACTTACACGTCTGGATCAGTGAAGGCTTATCTCTTCTTTACATTGATGATAGGCTAGCCATGGTGAAAGAATGAATTCTAAGTTTCAAATGTTAATCTTGTTTTGTGTTTTGTTTTGTTTTTTGTCTCACAGTGACAGTAGAGAGCTCACAAGAGATGAGAGATAGCTTGTGAATGACCTGCAACACACAACGTTGTGTTCAGAATTCCTGTTTATATTCTGTTCTTTTGCTTTGTTTCATCTCTCTGTCCTGTGCATTTCTAACTTCTATCACTTAGATTTAATTTAGTGTTTCACGTGTACACACACAAACATAAAACTTTTAGGATGACATCGTAAGACCAGAGTCACTTATCAGTACACTTCTTATTTAGTAACACTGGTTTTCTTCAGAAATTTGAAATTTGAAAATGATTTACTTTCATGACCTATGTATTTGGTTTTGTGCTTCCTTCTCTTTCTGTTGGACAAGAAGTAGAAGAAAACACATTTCATTCAGTGTGTCTCCAAACTATTTAGGATTTAAAGTACTAAACTAAGTGTCTGGCAGGGGTCGTCCTGCAAACGGGGGGGCAGCCTGTCAGAAGGACTAACTGGGGATTATAAGTCCAACCACAGATCTGAAGCCAGTCTCTGACACATCTGTTATCATGACAGCAGATGGGCCTGAGGTCAGGACGTGGCTGACCTGGGATCAGCCCCAGCTCTGACCACAGAGAGCAGCAGTACCTTTAGGGACCACTGACTTGCGTCTGACACATGAGTTTGAGTAAGGACATGCTAATACACACACACAGCACTCAATCAAATGCCTGTTCATACACTTTACACACACACACACACACAACTATGGAAGCAGAAGCCAACACACCATCTGCTGCCCCTGTGTTTGAGTTCCAAGTCCCAGTTATCAACAAAACACACAGAAGACCTCCAAACTACCCCCCTAGATACAACATTCCCTTTGAGAAGAACTCTATCACACACACGCACTCACATATGCACACACCCACACACACACTTCTGCAACAGGATCAGATGGAACCAGGTGGATGGAGGTTAGGTAAGTTGCTCATTTTTCATTAAATGTGACAGAAGTAGGAAGATGGATTTCCTCACTTCTTTTACCAAGTTTGTTCACCTCACACACTTCTAATCCTCTTCGTCTCTCACTCTCTCTCTCTCTTTCTCTCTCTCTCACTCTTTCACTCTCATCAAAGCAAGTATATGTTGCTCATTTTTTCTGGCCTCATTGTTCTTCATAAACGGTTAAAGCAGATTAAAACAAATAAGACATCCTCCCTCTCTCTGTGTCTAGAGTTGTTAAGCTTCTGACACCTGTGTGTGTGTGAGTTTTATGTAGGGATACTTGTGCTGTTTGTTGCTTTGATTTAGCCTTTGCCTGAGTTACCTGAATGAACAGCATTCCACTGAGTGTTTATTTTCACTGTTTTCACTGTCTATAATCCGTCTTTCAAACAATACCAGGAAAGAGGAAACAATCAATTCAAGCTAGCCTCTACTTCACAAGATAGCTACCAGTGCGACAGTCTATTTTTTTTTGTGTGTCTGGCGAGAGTACACATGTATGGAGAGACAGAGAATTGATGATGCCTGATTTACTGACTGACTGATCAAACCCACTGTCTATGACTCAATAAAATAATCACATAGCTGAATGTTTTTGAATTTTTGTATTTTTAGTTTCTGCAGAAGTATTCATGAGCTCCTGGGGATAAATAAGCTTTTAAACTGACGTCAAGTGTATTCATTTAAAAAACAAGATCATTTACAATGTCTGGGTATGTGAGTGGAGGTACATTGCATTGGATGATCGTTTCTGTTTTCATATCGTCCATCGTGGCTGTTTAAGATCACCAGGCTAAGTGGTTATTTATAAAATGATAACTATTTAAACATCAAAAGATTTATTTAAACATGTATTTATTTCCTTTTAAAATACTTTGTGTCTGTGCTTGGTGCATCATGTTCAGTTTAACATTATTATCTTATCTTTAATATCACAATCCAAATCATATCCATAATGTTAACTATTCTTATGGAGAGCAGAACAAAGTTTTGGTGAGCAGGCAGATTCAGAAATGAGATGTGTGTTGTCAGATCCATGGAACAGTAATGGCAAACAAAAGGGGGAAAACTGTAGGTTAATGGGTTATGATCTAAACCTTAAATAAGCCTTCTAAGCAACTTCACTCCCAAAGTATTGGTGTCAGTATAGGTCTTCAAAAACCCACTAGTGGTGTCTAGGCAAAATGAGCTCTGTCACACACCCTCCCACCCCTAAAAATACACACAAACATGCACACCTGCCTGTGCACCGATAAGACGTCAACCACCAAATGTGTTTGCACACCGGCATCGGTTGACTGCACTTCCTCATTGAACGACTTGAACAATTTATTCTGACGCACCGCTGAATCTGAGGGGGAATTTAGATTGAGATTGAAAAAAGGAAAATCAGACACGACCTGAAAGCCTTGAGGGAGAAAGGCAGGGGGTGGGGGTAGGTAAACCTGAGGCAAAGAGGCAGGCAGATATATGACCTTGTCACTCAATATTACAGTGTCACTACAAGCTGGACAATCATTAACATGGTTAATGAACACAGCAGAGCCATGCTGCAGTACAGATCACACTCACATAAAGCCACTGTTGGGGAAATTTCATTAGTCCCGTTACAGCAGTGATATAAGCCACTGATTCCCAACCAGAGGTAATTGTATGCTAGGTGGTACTTCTGCTGTTAACGTGGGGTGACTGGCAGTGCTGTGGAGTAGCTCAGCTAATTTGAATTTTTTTTATTTTGGGAAAGTAGAATTAGTTTGAGGCCGATCTTTGGTTTATTGGCACAATTACCTACCAACTATGGTAGTCTGACTGCATCATATATGCTTCAGTCTTCCACCAACCTGAGTTAATTTTAACATCAGCTATTGAAAGTGCACGAAAGGAGCTACAAAAAGCCCAAAAAGCTGAAGTAGTGGATAAGTGGACAAAATGTCCAGTTTTGCCACTCCAAGCAGTAAAAGTACAAATAGAAATGGAATGAAACTACTGCAAAAAGACCAAGCTAAAAAGACAGTTCTTAACATCAAGACTTCCAGGAGCTCTGTGTTGTATGGAATCATATCCCCTCAGACTTTTGTTTTCTCCACATTTATTGATTCAACACTAAATATTCAGCATTTGTTTTATTCTGTTCAGCCATGATAATAGCCAATATCATTGGCATTATTTATTTGTCCAGTAATAATCTGATGTCTACATACGCTGTACAATGACCATTAAATTCTATCTGTAAAGAATATAATACAGTATGTAATCCAGAATCAGGGACACTCCAGCCTTCACCTGAGTCCTGAGTTCTTTGATTCTAAAACTCTCCTTTAGATCTTTGACTAACACTGCCTTCACACCTGTTTGTGAGCACAAACAATACCATATAATACCAGAAAATGATTAACCACAATCCACTGAGGTATAAACAACCTAATAGAAAGTTATTTAAGAGTACATTTATGATGCTGTAAAAGTCTTCTTTTCTTTCGATTTTTTTTTCATTTAAAAGCTTTTAGTGCCCACACAGACTACTGAACACATTACCTCTAAATGAAATACACAAAGAGGAAAGGGAATACATTTGACAAAGTCATCATCAGGACGATATCCTGCTCACACCCAAATTCATAAATTTCGATGTGATCATCGGAAAGACCCAGAAGTGCCGATATGAGATAGTGTATTGAGATTTTAAACTTTTTGAGCATGTGCATCTTGTGTTTCCTTAGTATGAGAAACTAATTTCTGCAACTATTTGCAGAATCCAGGTAGAATAATCAAGCTTTAAAAAACCTTTTAGAAAAATATGGCCTTTATCAATATTATTGGTATACGTGAGGGAATAATTGAGGTGTCCACATGACATCATGAAATAATCACAACTCTGTCATGGTGGAAAGTCAAACAATGGCTAGGAGAAAAAAATAACATTTTTAAATGTCCAATTGGGGTCCACAACAAAGTCGCGGTTTATTTACTGTACTGTAAGTGATATAAAGTTGTTAAAAACGTTTTAAAAAGGTCTTGTATTTATACTCATGATAAACTATCTCTGCAGCTTTGGAACAGAGATCCATAAGGGTGTATAAATTGTATAAATATCCCTTAATAATCCAGTAAATCTGTACACCCATACAAAATATGGATCCCTATATATCAGTGAATTTCATGCCAAATCTTTCCCTTAGTTTGCCTGGCGGGGCAAGCTGCTGAAATACACATGAAATAAAAAAGTTCAACGCCTTAATACTTAATACTCACTGAGGTGCAACATTTTATGGCCGAACTATGGTCTGCAGAGGATCAATTTGGTTTTTGTTTTTTTGGAAATGGTGCAAAATATGGCCTTATAAAATCTCAGAATTTCAAACCTAAAAACGTAGTTTGACACAAGCTCAACTAAAATATCTTGCATATGTATTATTTTATTATTTTCATTTTCTAATAACAACTCAGTGACTCTTTAGAGCCTTATATCTGTGTAGACAAAAAAAGGAATAGTTCTTACTATATTACAGGAACCCAAGAAATAAAACACTGCCCTGTCTTGCTGAGGTTTTGTCACCTATCAGTCAGCATGTTTCTGTGCTCAGTCATCATTTTTAAGTTTCTGGTCAGGGCTTGGAGCTGGAAGGGCGTTTTGGACATTTCTTGTCTTGCTAGAAGTAAACGCACCGCACCACCGCCAAAAAACTGAATTATTTAAATTAATATTTTACCTGAGGTTTTCATTGGTTACTAAGTTATAGCTACGAAACATTTCCTACTCTGCTAAAAAACGTAAAGAGGAAAAAACACACTTCTTTATATCCCAGTGGCTCAAAGACAAAATGATAAAAATGACCAAATGAGTAAGACAAACTGCATTCCGGAGTCATGTAAGTAGGTAAAGAACCTAAGCAGGAATATCTCTTTACTTGGAGCAAAATGCGAGGCTATAAATAAAATGTGACTTCTCGACTCTCAAGTTAGATGGAGAAGAGGATGGAAAGTAGAGACCACCAAGACAAAGACCGCTTTTGTCCAGGTGTGTAACCAAAACGATTTTTCTCTTTTGTTGCAATAGTGAAATCACTGAACATACCTGAGAAGGAAAGAACAAGAACAGTCCCGAAAAGAATCATTTTTGCCGTGTCCGGGACACCGGGGAGGGAGGGTGGGGGATAAAACGGGTACGTGGGACTCGGTGCGTCCTTGGCTGGTCCAGCAGCACCGCCGTGCGCCCCGCAGACAGACACCCAGCCTGTCACCGGGCTGCCCGCACCGTCACTGTCCGGGCGCCGCTCCGGTCGTCTGCCTGCGACGGTGAAGTCCCTCAAGTTTCAAATCCCCAGATGGATGGACGGAGAAGCCTCGGAGCAATGTGTCGGAGGAAAGTACGCGCCGGAGACGCAGCCGCTCAGTGTGTGAGTGTGTGTGTGTCTGTCTGTGCCAAAGCTTCGCACCGCGCTGCTTCAAGAAATCAACTAGAGGATGAAGCAAATGTCAAGCGTCGGGCTGCAGCTCTGCCCGCGGACAGACCGAGACCGAGCTCAGCCGATGAAGGGGTCCCGGTACATTCTGCGATCATGCTGCTGACAGGCAGAGGAGGCTGGGGTTATTAACTGCTGATATCCCCCCTCCTCCTACTCTGATATCCCCCCTCCTCCTACTCTCATGTCCTTCCTCCTCCTCCTCCTCAGATCATCATCACCTAGAAGGACAGTTAACCAAGGGATGAAAAAAGCCAGAGGTCTTTATGGCTGAGTAGTCAGATATTGTAAGTTTATTTTTTTATTACTACTCTAATTTACATTCCTGTAATCCCTGAAGACTGAATTTGATGCAACTTCTGAATTCTGTACCCAAGAGCAAAAATCATTCTCAGTTTTATTAATCATTTATTATTATTAAATAATGCCAAATATTTGGTATTGCTACTATAATTTTTTAACTGAAAACATTCACCTAAAGATTAAAGGACTTTCGCTGCTTACCTTGTAGTAGCAGCTGTAGCTTTCAATTAAATAACATGTTGCATTCATTGAAAAAGAGAACTGCTATTAGCCTGGTCATCAATAAAATTAAATCACTATTATGTGTGTGTGTGTGTGTTTATATATATATATATATATATATATATATATATATATATATATAGAGAGAGAGAGAGAGAGAGAGAATGTAATTTGAAATCAAAGGATGAAGTGCAGTTTTCAAGCTTTTATCCTTTGATTAAAAATCTATCTATATAACAATCTATCTAGCTATCTATCATTAATTACTATGTAAGGGAAAACACTTATCTTTGTTATGATGCTTTAGCAGTGGCAGCTTTAGGCAACAAATCATACTTCTATAATACCTTTCTTCTGTCTTAATTTTTATCTGCCACAAAGTTTCTAGTTTAAGTTTAATTCAGTTTAAATACTTTGAGTTACAACAAAATCAAATAATTTTCTTGCTATTATTTAAAGCTTAAATTTATCTATATGCAATTGAATTTTTAATGAATTAAATTGACCAGATACGATTTAGTTAACTATGTTGAACAAATAGATCTGCTCCATACTACTTAAAAGCAAAAGTAATTTTAAAAAACCTGCATTCTCCTCTATGAGTGAAATAATTTGTTCTTTGCATTCTGTAGATGTTTAAAACACATATAAGACGACTGTTCTGAGTTAAAAGAGGGATCCTGATCAAAAAAGAAAAACAATACAGAATGTAACTTCTATAAAAGAAATATAGATATTATATAGAAATTGTGATTTTTAGGAATATAACATGAAAAAAATCTTAATATCCAAAATATGTATTTAAACTTTGGCTCATCACTTACATTAACATTAGCAAAATGGACATCATTTACAAATACAAACTGACACCAAATTGACAACTTAGTTCAACTTGCTTTAATAAAATAATTGGCTAACTATTACATAGGGAATAAAGTATCATTGTCATCATGAGGCTATTTGTTTTGGAGGCTCGAAAACTACTCTTTAAATGTAGATGTGTAATTTTATTTCAAATTTAAAGACATTTTCTGTGACTTCTGTTGCTCATAATATGTGTCTTTTGTATTTTGCTCTCCATTGGTTTCAGTGCTGGAAACATAGATGGTTTCTGGATTTGGGGCAGAGCTGGTGTGGAATAAAGCGCCATGTTGTGGTGTATGCTTTTAGGTTTACTGCTGGATTGGATGATTGTATAAATGGAAGAGAGAGAAGCTAGAGGAGACACTTTTATGGTTGACTAACCATAAATAGCAGTAACACAGAGGCACCCTGCAAGCACACACACATACTATACACCTCACAAACACATATGCACACAGTCAAGCATCATGTATACTTTAATTTCCTCACATGCAATTTCTGAAATTGGTGATAGAAGCAGCTGAGATGACACACTTGAATGTCAATTAACCTCTTTGGTTTTGTTTTACACAGAATCATAGGCATGAGATCAACAGGAAGGACACAGAGACAGGCATGCTTTCGTTATTATCTTATTGACATCTTTTTTCAGTTTCACCTAAAAATCTCAAACTGTAATCAGAGTCCATTTTAACAATGATATGTGCATAAATATACGCACACACACTCTCTCACACACAAAAGAGTTACAACTTTGTCCCATCAAGCAAATTGCAAGCCTCTCTGTTCACCCCCAGAGGTCATTGAACCTCATGGCCTGTTGAGCAACAAGCTGTTCAGCTAATCATTGGAGAGCCTCTCTCCAGGGAGAGACATATGGTGAACAGTACTGTGACATCACAACAAATAACAACTACAGTGACATCACAAAGGACACTTTGTGGAGTCATAAATCTCTTTGTACATCTGGTGCACCACAGAGGTCTACTACCAGACTAGCTGTATTCATGTCGTTCTAAGAATTAACTGTAATAACTTTGAAGATCTTCTTCATCAGTGCCATCATCAAGTAATTTCTTTTACTTTGTCTGTACTTTATATAGAGTCCCCAAATTATTTGGGGAACTATTCTTGTGACCTCTCGCAATACCTTTGCGTTACCTCATGTCATGGAAATGATCTGATTTCTAAATGAGAAATAAACAGCTTGAATCAGGTTGTCTCTCTCAGATGTAGCCATGAAACTGGGTTTTAACAAGTTTTCACAAATATTAAATACAGAAGTAGAACTATAACACCTTGCAATACTTCTCTTTTTCTATTCCTACTGAGCCATATGTCTAGTTTTACTCAGTTGCTTCCAGCACAGTGTCCCAGGATGGATCAACTGACAGAATTTTACTTTGAACTGGGCATTAAGTAGTGCTAATACTCAATTAGGTTGGTTACTCAAGTAGCCTAACTCGTGAAAGTAAACTTAAATGGTGGTAAGCCCAGCTTGCCTCAAACCTCAGCGAGGTACCCACATCTCTAAGAGAATCCTCAGCCTCGACATCCTGACTCACTCTACAGTGACCTTTACCAGACTTTGGCTTTCAGTGAGGACAGTGCGGTTGACAGTCACGCTAGGAGTACATATTGCAAGGTAGCAAAAGTAGTCCTCAAATGCTAGCAGAGGTGCTAGAATTGCTGTGTTACTATATATGAACATACGTGTACATCAACATTTCAAAGAACTTCAGTCTCAACTGTTCCCTTTTACCCCCCAAAATCAATTAGTGCCACAACACTACAATGTCCTTCTGTGATGTTGTGGCATCCTGACTGTGTGACAAGCTCTAGTTGTAGCTGGTGTGTCAGTGTTTGTTGCTGTATTTCTCTTAGAGATAGTGCTTGGAGGAACAGTCTCTGTGTGACTGGGATTAACAGCCTCTGTAGCATGCCAGTGAGCTCACTGGGGGCCATTTCTCAATCATCTAAAATGGTGTCTAAAAACACTACTAGACTGGACTTCATAGGACCTAGCAGCATCTTGCTCATTTGTTCTAGTAGGTATTCTGCTGTTTGTTTTTGAGATCCTGCTGTTCAGCTTTAGACGGCAGCAGACTTGCTTTTGTGGGCAGTAGCTTTCTAGTATGGTGGCTGAGTAATCTCTGTGCTAGATACGTTACCAATCCCTATGATGGTATGTTGTGTTGAAGGTCCAGTCCAGCAGATGTGGGTTTGAGTGTGAGTCTCCTCACTGTCTTCATGGCATCTTTGTCATCTCAAATCAAAATCAAATTTATTTATTTATTTAAAGCCCAAAATCACAAACATTGTTTGCCTCAGAGGGCTTTACAGTCTGTACAGTTGTGACACCCTCTGTCCTTAGACCCTCAAACCAGGTCAGGAAAAACTTCAAAAAACCCTTTATGGGAAAAAGAAGAAACCTGAGGAAGAGCCACAGATGAGGGATCCCTCTCCCTGGGACAGACAGATGTGCAATAGATGCCACATGTATAGAGAAATCTGTCTTCATCTTTGCTGTGACTCAGAGGGTAGAGTGTTGATGAGATCAATAATAACCAAACCTTATATGCTTTCAGGTTTTTAATAAGTTCTCACTGTATGTGTGCTCTCCCCACTGCTCTTCTCCCTATATACAAACGACTACATTTCAAGAGACCAGTCTGTTAAACAGCTAAAGTTTGCTGACGACACAACGGTCACTGGCCTCATTCAGGACAGTGACAAGTCTGCATACAGACAGGAGGATGAACCGCTGACCCTTTGGTGTGGTCATAACAACCTAGAGTTGAACACATTCGAAACTGTAGAGATGACAGTAGATTCCAAGAGAAGCCCACCCAAAAATGCCACCCTTCTTTATTTTCTTCATCACTATGTCATTGTGTCATAACATGGACTCCCTTCCTGAGAAATGTGAAGAATTTTCATCAACAAAGTCAGAGCCCTCCTTCTGCACAGGGCACAGTGATTTCTTTCAAAACTACTGCTTTTTTTGAGCCCTTTGATACATTTTTTGTAATTAATAAAATTAAGCCCTCTTCATGTGCTTTTGCCATCTAAACAAATATCTTTCAAATGTTCTGGTAAGAATTGTTGCTCAACAACTGATTGTTTTTCTAAACAGAAACAACAGTAAATACACTGCCCTCCTTAGGTGATGAATGACCTGCTACTTGCCACTGATGCTGGAAAATCTTCAGTTTCAGTTCTTTCTGATCTAAGTGCTGCACAGAATTGTTTTGACCCTTATATTTCATTGGAACAGCTAAAACAGCGGATGTGCATTGTGGTTCATGGTTCTGTTTTAAAGTGATACATTCCTACAAGATGGACTTTTAAATGTAGCCTGTGGTGACCTGGTACTGGGTACCTCAAGGGTCGTTGGACCGCTCTTGTTCTCCTTACACATGTTAACCCTGGGGCATGCATGAGCCTTAATTCCTACACAGATTATTCAGTTCTACAGCTCTTTTAAACACAACAACCACACTTAACAACTGCATCCTTGACCTTAAATGCTCTCAACATCAGGACACCAGGGCTGTGTGCTCAGCCCTCTCCTGTACTCCCTGTTCACACATGACTACATGGCCACCGATAGCTTCAATACCATCATCAAATTTGCTGATGACACAATGGTCATTGTGTGTCAACGAGGTAGCTATGTTTTCTCAACAGCCAAAATTCAATGATGGGTCCCACCAGGTGAACGAAGAAGTCTTCAGGATTCTCTAAGGGGACTTGAACTCCTTATCCCCAAATTGGTTTCCAGAAAGACCTTCATACAGGTGGGAATTAATGAAGATACTGAAAGAACACCAATGGTAGTTACCTCAAATTATCGCATGTCAACCATCAAATTGAAACCAACAGCCCTTTTAAAGTTTACTGGCAACAAACATGATTTCCACAGGTGGAAAAAAGGACTGGGAAGCATTCCAGAAGTTGACAAAGTCACAGCAGACCTTTGCCTGACTATAACACTGCAGATGACATTTTCCACGTCCTAGAAAACCGTTATGACAATTAAAGATCAAATGCTATTGAAACAGTATAGGAGTTGCAGAAAATGCTCTTTGAAGAATCATCAGCAGCAGAAGATAGTGGAATTCATTCAAAATTTTGAGAATGCACTGCAGGACTTGCGAAACACTGGTGCTATCAAAAATCTATTGGTAACAAAATCAATTGAAAATAATGCAAGAATTGCCTCGAAGTTCATGAGGACAGTTCATACTGCAAGCCTGCCTATGTGTGCAATAACCAGGACTGCAAAGACAAGCATACTCCTGAGCATACTCCTGGAGTTGGTCCAGAGGAAAATAAAGGCAAAAGGAAGTACACAGAGAATCAAGAGGAGTTCCTGAACAAACCTTCACCAGAATTGGCGAAACAATGCCATGATGTATTCTTAAACACTGCATCAAGAGCTTGTAGCATTATAAGAGATCAGCCAGGTCCTCTCGAGGAAAGTGGAATAGAAGAGCTGCCAGTGATTATGATGCTTCTCAAGAAGCAAGAAAGTCAGGACCTTAATTGATTTGGTTTCAGACACTAATTATGTAACCCACAAAGGAGACTAAACCTCAGAAGTGAAGAAATCACTCTCATCATCCATGGAGTTGGAGGGATGAAGGTTTGTGTCACAGCCTGCCTCCTGGTAATTTTCCACTCACCTGCTAGCCACTCCTTTCATCAGCCAACTCCCTTCTCCTGGGCCACTCACCTGCTCAGGATCACCAATTAGCTTAGTATTAAGCTCTCCCCTCTCCCCCAGATAGTTCACACAAGACCATTCACACAAGACTTTCCAGCATTCTTGGAGTGACCACCTGTTGCCAACCCTGCCCGTATTGAACCAACTTGCCTCTGCCCCAGAATTTACTTTAGCCTTCTGTCCCCGAACACAGGTTCTGTGCCTGTCCCCCGCATATACTGTTCTCGTGTGGCTTCCCGGCTCCTGGAGGCTCTGATCAGTCACTGGCCTGACTTCCTGGATCACCACCTGGCCCTGCCTGACGTCCAGTCTGCACCCGCTTGGTTGATCAGTCACATCCTGAACTCACCTGGTTCCCTGGCAGATTCGCCAACTTCGACTCTGACCACAGCGCCATCACGGCTCTCACTGAGCTATCCAACATGAATGTGAACCTATCTTCCTCCCCTCGCTCCTCGTGGTTTCGGCTCAGCCCATCCAGCCAGTCCAATCGGAGCACAACTGAATTTTTAGAGACTTTGATACTGAGTGAATCCCTGAGCTGCTTTTGCCTTATCATTTGCTTAAATAAACACCAAGCCAAACAGTTAGTGTGGTGGTCGTGTTGCATTTAGGTCCTGAAGGTAGCCTGTGACAGGTCTATGTGGAAACAATGCATACCTTTGAAGATCAGAGTAAACACTCCCAAAGGAACCCTCAGGTCACAACAATTGGTTTGTTATGGACTGGACAGCATTTCAGAATTCCATGAATATGCAAAACTGGAGCAATTGCAGAAATTCTTTACAGATATATCACTTGAAAATCTTGTGAGACCCAGAGAAATAAATTTGCTCATAAGCCAAAGAGAGGGTCAGCTAGCACCTCAGAAAATCTGAGCAATCGGAGACCTCTTACTGTGGGATGGACTACTGGGAAACACTGTCAAAAAGATGCATCCCGAGCTCTTTGAAGAGCTTACTAAGTAAGTCCACAGGACCCCGACACATTTTACAAGGTCAACGAGAGTGGCTCCAGTAAAGCGCGAGGACCTCACTGACAGGGACTCAGATACCCCTTTTCCACTAAGGCGAACCTAATGCTAGTTCTGGGCTCATGCTAGTACCAGTTGCAGTTGGTTCAACTTGTGAACCATCTAAGAACCAGTGCGCTTTTCCACCTGTTTCCCGGGGCTAGAGAGCCACATCATTGTGTCATTATATATTTCTCCATTTCCCCAGCAACACCAAGTTCAAGAACAACAACTACAATGGAGGACTTCATCATCTCTCTACAAGTGTTGCTCCTGGCTTTGCAAGCCTTTATTGACATCCAGACGCGACTGATCCAATACATTTAGGCAGCTTGGCATGATTATTATGTACAGCGATTACATTTGAGAAGAAAGGTTATTAACAAACACGTTTATCGTAAACTAGCTTGCTTGCTAACTACCTAGCATCAACAGCGCTGATATCGATCTCATTGCAGTTGCACAAATTTAATGAATGAATGATCCAACATTTTTTATCTTTACACATAGTCTTGCGGCTGATGGAAAGACAGAGGTCACCTGTTGTGTGGGCACACCCATGATCTCACCACTGATGGGACACACTTGTTCTGGATTTCAGCCCACAACAATTTGTGCAGAGCTTCCGTGTTTCTCGGGAGTCGTTTGACTACATCTGCCATCGGGTGAGGCATGTCATGGAGCGGAAGAACAGAAATTACTGTGTTGTGTCTCAATTCAAAAGTGGGTGGCAGCAGCTACCTGGAAGCTGGCCACAGGCAGTGGATACAGGATGATCAGCCATGTTTTTGGGGTAGGCCTGAGCACTGTGTTTAATTGTGTTCAGGACTTCTGTAGCACAGTCATCATGGTGCTGCTTCCTGCCCACATTACATTTCCTGATGCTGACAAGTTGATGAAAATGGCCTCTTTTTTCAGTAATCGTTGGCGAGTACCAAATTGTGTTGGAGCAATTGATGGAACCCACATTTCAATAATAGCACCAGAGAAGTATCCTCATGATTACTACAACCGGAAAGCCAGGGAGTGTGCTTGATGCAAGAGTGCTACGCCAATCACATTTGTGGGAAATGTTGGACATTATCTGATTGGTGACCCGGCTTACCTCATGCAGAAGTGGCTCATGAAGATCTTTTCTGACACTGGCAGACTGACCCCTGAACAATACAACTACAATTACAGACTAAGCAGTGCATCAATTGGGCAGACGATGGAAGTGTCTCCTAAAAAGAAATGGCTGCAAGCTGAAGCTGTACAAGAAAATGGTGTTGGCCTGCTGTGTGCTTCACAACATCTATAAGGAACATGATAATAATTTCACAGAGGAACACACAGACAGGCCTGTAAACAGCCGTCTGTTTAGGCATTACCCAAGCATGGTAACCCAGATAGGACTGACATTAGAGCTTCATTAATGGACTACTTTCACAGTGGAAATGAGTGAATACATCAAAACTGTCATAACCGTTAATAAAGGATATGAAGTCAGACACATTTGCTTAGGAAGTACATTTATTTAGAAAAACATAAAATACATTTGAAATGTTTAAAAAAAAAGTTAAAGGTTGTTGTGCAGTGTGAAATTTCCATAAATTATTATTTTTTTAAGTAATCTGTTGGTTTTGTTTCTTGCTTGCTTGTCCCTCTATCACCACAACTACGCTTCCCATGAGCCCAAGCAAAGCACTTGTGTTCGGCTCCATCTTCTGGAGTAGGGCATTGTTCATGTCCTTGCTGTGCTGCAAGCAGACTTGTCATCTGCCCTCTCAAAATACTGTACCAGCTCTGCATTGCTGCCTCGCTTCCTTGTTACTGTGTAGAAGAACAACAAGAATTGTCTCAAATGTTGTTGATGGCAGTATATACATGTAGATATATGTTCTGTACTAGATACTACACTATAGAGTTGGTGTATAGATATTATGCTTCTATTACATCTCTACATTCATTAAGACAAAGCTAGGTCTCACTACTTAATCATTGTTATATATTAGTCTTGTACTTGCTGTTTTGTGTGTTGTGTATTTCACTGAATGTTACTCAGTTTGATTTGATGCGTATTAAGCCTCTATTTTGTGTCACACATTTCTACTACCAGGAACATTGTCATAACATAACACATGTTAACAATAAATCTTACCGTGTCTGGCTGACGATGCAGATGAAAAGCTTTGGGCTCCTGAGCTGCACAACGGTGCAGGCGAGCTGCACTCCAATGGTGGTGCTAGCCCCATGTCATCACCAACATTGTCGATAACAGACAACAACCACAAAAACAAGAAAACAGTGTTTTAAAACACAAACTCGTGTACCACATTTTATACAGTGTTAAACATTTGTTAAGTCCAAGGTTAAGTGAGGTTGGTAGGTGAGCCATTGGCAAAAGTAGCATGTTAACATTAGCTACTGTTACCAAGGTTATGATGTGAGAATTTGTAACGTTTGCTTGCGAAACCACAAATGCATAGCAGGTTGGCAGCAAGGTGAAACATTCTAAAATGGGACATGGCCATTGATGAGCCCCTGGACAGCTGGAAAGTCGAGAAGGTAAAAATGTGAATTTCTCAACCAGCACCACCTCTCCCGGGGTCCTTCTTTTGGTCCCTATACTCCTTCTTTAACTTTTTAGCTTGTTTGTTATTTGGGCCATGCTCTGGTCATACCCAGCAGTCGCCATCTCACGCTGTAACTGTTGAAAAATGGGCTTTGTGCTTGTTGCTCCCTCAAGCTTATTTTGAATTTCTGTGGAAGACCACTGCACAAGGAGACAGTTTGTCTCCTCCACGGACCACTGATACTACCACTGCTACAGTTTTGAGTTCATTCTTGTTTCTTGTTTTTTTTAAAAAATGGCAGCCACAATGTTTTTGTTGTTTTTATTGGTGATGATAATCCCACCCTCAACCCCTGACATAGGCGGTTTTTGGTTCTAGACGAGCAAAGTGTTGGTGCAGCTGGGGAACCATTTTTTCTGGCCGAGAGCCGAGAGTTCTCTGGCTGTCAAACCAAGAACTGGTTTGCGACTAGACACTGGCCCCTAACTGGCCCTTGAACTGCTTCAATGGAAAAGGGGTAATAGAGACTTCTAGAGAGATCATCAAGTATCAAGGTCCTGAAGTCAAGTACTTCAACCACCAACCAGGACTTTCTGGAGTGGTGGAGATGGAATAGTCAGGGCAGCTTGCAAGTCAAAATGCAGAGGTTGCCGTTGTGGAATCTGAGCCTTGCTGGGGAGAAGAAATTTAAGGTAGTAAGAGAAAGCCTCACAAACGTAACAGGTGATAGCCACAGCAAGTCACCGCACTGGCACACCAGATATCCTTGTTTAGATCCAGTTTCCTTGCCAAACAATAAAACTTAGCCAAAGAACCTGAATGGAACATTGCTTTTGCAACTCAAGTACATGACATGATTGAAGGGCTGTAATTAAATCAAAATAAGGTAATCAGACTAAACTAATCAGGTGACTCAATTCCAGTCTGGTACGTGAGTCACACCTAATTGCTCTTAATCCCCACTCTGTTACAATCCTGTGAAGACTCATTTGGAACAGCAGCCAAAAGTACAGAGGTGAGAGTTTGAATGCTGATGATGAAACCTGCTGATGAAAGGTCAAGATGTTTTTTTACCAGATCCATGCTGTCCTCCTCAGAATCAGGTTCTGAGTGACATGAAAAAGATGAACAATTAAGTTTGGTTGGAAAATAGAGAAATTGACCTGCACGGGTTCCTTTGGCAGGAGGATGAAGAGCTGGAGCAATAGGCACTCACAAGGGTAAATATTGGAGACAAATCAGCAAGGTGTATTGTTCAGCTTGCAATGCAAGAAACTGCTTAACTCCCTCAAAGAGTGTCATGTTGGAGTGTTCCTCTTTGAGGAACGCCAGGTACTCCAACATGACACCTACGTTGATGACATTCTCACATCTCATAACTACCTTGGCCAGCTGAAAATCTTCACAGCAAATGTGTAGTGGATCCTGAAAGCTGGAGGGTCACGAGCTTGAGAATGCAAAGGCAAAGATCATAGTTTTACTGAACTAAATGTGGGAGGAAGACAACAAGGCACTTGGTCTGGGCAACAGGGTCCAGGAAGATAAGCTCTATGTTACAGTAGCAAATTAACTTAAGAGAAAGAAAAACATGAAACTTGGCCAAGACCTTCTACAAGAGCAAATCAGAGCCCAGACACCAAACCCACTGACACGAAGGGAACTGCTCAGCCAAGTATCAGGGCTGTATGACCCATTTGGCTCGGTAACTCCCACTAAGCAGAAGGGAGATATTCTAGTTCGTAGGGCATTCCAAGAGGCGAAGGTTGTTCTGTCAAAGATACATGGGACACAACACTTTCAGACAGCCTCAGAAAGAATATGATTAAACTCTTTGAATAGTATGTCCAACTTGGCAAGATCAAGTTCACCAGCTCACTAACCCCCACAAGCTGCACTAGAAAACCCTGGGCAATTATATTCTCTGATGGAAGCAAGCATACTTATGAAGCAGTGATGTACCCTATGGTGGAACATTGACCAGGGTCCAGTTGTCAGGCTAGTGGAATCCAAAGCAAAAGTAACTCCCTTGGACTACAAAGGTGATGCAGTCAAAGCCAAAGTGTGCAGAGCAGTGTTTGCCTCACACCTGAAAAAGTACTTTGATTTACACAGCTGAATCGGAGTTGAAAGGTGCTACCACTTTGTCAATAACCAAACAGTTCTGGGATGCAGTACAGTGGGAAAGCTATGGATATCAAACATTCTTTGCAAATAGGATCGGAGAGATTCAAAACAGCATAAGAATCCAAGACTGGTGGTGCGTGCCTGGTCAGCAAAACATCATGGGTATAATCTCTCGAAGAGCCAGCCCTCAAGACCTCAATGAGTTTGCCAATGAGTGTATGGCCGAGCAGATCAACCAAAGAACTAGCAGTGACAGAGAAAGCATTAACACGTTGTAGAAGAAGGCATTCATTACTGTGTTTAAAAAAGCCAAGACAAATGGGAAAAAGGAGACCCCCTGAAGGGTCAGTAATCCAAAGTCTTGTGGATGTTGAGCAGTTCAGTGTTTTATCCCAAGTAGCTGCAAAACAGTTGCATGGATCTGGATGGCAGTAAAGAACAGTTCAAAGTGAGAGGCGGTCTCTTTAACTGGAGTCATTTCAGCAATAGAGCGAGAAGATGCTTTAAGAGACATCTTAAGGGCCCAACCTTTCCAGGCACCACTACAGACAGGCTGGTGGTCTACAGAGACCGAGACCCTGGGCTGTTGGTTTGTGATGGCCGAGTGCAGATCTTCAAGGAGGACCAAGGAAATGTTAATAAGTTACTGTCCTCCATAAAGAACTGAGTCTGCTGCACCAATTGAATTCACAATAGTAAACCTCTTCGGACCCTGATGGGTAATAGATGATGTCAAGTAGAGAGTGACAATAAAAGTCTGGGAGATGTGTTTTGCTCTAT
Source organism: Scortum barcoo (assembly GCA_023238725.1). Taxonomy (NCBI): domain Eukaryota; kingdom Metazoa; phylum Chordata; class Actinopteri; order Centrarchiformes; family Terapontidae; genus Scortum; species Scortum barcoo. The sequence continues at coordinate 28,573,357 of CM041554.1, forward strand.
GGCCAGCGGAGCCATCCACTCAGAGGTGATAAATACCCTATCGACTCAAGGTTTCTTGACACCGTATCAAAGGGTCACAGCAATCAGGGGCAATCCTGGAAAGATCTGTTCAGAGCCAAGCACCAATGTCCTTGGAGCAACGTCAGTCTTAGAGGAGCTGAACAGATTCTTGGACGTAATGAATAAAGCAGACATGGAGGAGACCATGGCCAAAAATGGAATGGAGTGGATGTGGAAAATCCATCTAGCAAATTCTCCACACAGGAATGGTGCTACGGAAGCCACTATGCATATTGTGACGAGGGCACTCCAGAGCCTTGGAAGGGAGTCTGTGCTCAGTTACAACAAATTTCAGACAACTTTTCTATAGTAGCAACCTTGCAAAGGAGCACCCTATAGATGCCAGGGTACAGAGCTGGGATAATTGTGTTCAATATGTCACACACAATGCTTTCTTGTTCTGTCAGGCATCTCAAAGCTGGGATTTCAAAACTTTCAACTTTTTCAGCTACCCCTAAAAAAGACTGGCAGGCAGGGGTAAACATGCGTTCTAGAGGTGCTGGAGCCAAGTGGTACACTGCACAGAGAAACATTGCTGTTGGGGATTGCTGCTATGGTGACCAGAATGCACAGGGACAATTCAAACTTGGCAGAGTGGTCAGCATCAATCCTAAAAAAAAATTAAATAAAATAAAAAGCGTTGTGAGGGTCCTCAATGTCAGGACCATCCCAAGCTAATGCGTTCCTGTGATAAGACCCTTGACTGAGAACTGCGGGTTGCTACTGGACAAGTATCAAAAGTTGGGTGTTTTATTCTAAACATTCCTCATTCTAGGCTGATAAAGGCCTTTTCTGTTGGCTGATATTCTGTGGAATAATCTTCCTGGGGGGAATACTCCAGTTTAAATCCCTCTTAAAAACAAAGAAATGTGCATGAATTGTGCAAAAATTGCGCTGATCTGCTGTGTGCTTAACATAACATTTTAGAAGAACTTGGAATGAGTGACGACATCAAGACTGTCATACAGTGGGGCAAAAAAGTATTTAGTCAGCCACCAATTGTGCAACTTCTCCCACTTAAAAAGATGAGAGAGGTCTTCCAATTTTCATCATAGGTTACACTTCAACTATGAGAGACAAAATGAGAAAAAAAATTCCAGAAAATCACATTGTCTGATTTTTAAATAATTTATTTGCAAATTATGGTGGAAAATAAGTATTTGGTCAATAACAAAAGTTCATCTCAATACTTTGTTATATACCCTTTGTTGGCAATGACAGAGGTCAAACGTTTTCTGTAAGTCTTCACAAGGTTTTCACACACTGTTGCTGGTATTTTGGCCCATTCCTCCATGCAGATCTCCTCTAGAGCAGTGATGTTTTGGGGCTGTCACTGGGCAACATGGACTTTCAACTCCCTCCAAAGATTTTCTATGGGGTTGAGATCTGGAGACTGGCTAGGCCACTCCAGGACCTTGAAATGCTTCTTACGAAGCCACTCCTTCGTTGCCCGGGCGGTGTGTTTGGGATCATGGTCATGCCTGAAAGACCCAGCCACGTTTCATCTTCAATGCCCTTGCTGATTGGAAGGAGGTTTTCACTCAAAATCTCACGATACATGGCCCCATTCATTCTTTCCTTTACACGGATCAGTCGTCCTGGTCCCTTTGCAGAAAAACAGCCCCAAAGCATGATGTTTCCACCCCCATGCTTCACAGTAGGTAGTGAGGTATGTGTTCTTTGGATGCAACTCAGCATTCTTTCTCCTCCAAACACGACAAGTTGAGTTTCATCATCCAAATGCTCTCTAGCAAACTTCAGACGGGCCTGGACATGTACTGGCTTAAGCAGGGGACACGTCTGGCACTGCAGGATTTGTGTCCCTGGCAGCGTAGATGGCTGATGGCAGCCTTTGTTACTTTGGTCCCAGCTCTCTGCAGGTCATTCACTAGGTCCCCCCGTGTGGTTCTGGGATTTTTGCTCACCGTTCTTGTGATCATTTTGACCTCACGGGATGAGATCTTGCGTGGAGCCCCAGATCGATGGAGATTATCAGTGGTCTTGTATGTCTTCCATTTTCTAATAATTGCTCCCACAGTTGATTTCTTCACACCAAGCTGCTTACCAAGCTGCCTGGTGCAGGTCTACAATTTTGTTTCTGGTGTCCTTTGACAGCTCTTTGGTCTTGGCCATAGTGGAGTTTGGAGTCTGACTGTTTGAGGTTGTGGACAGGTGTTTTTTATACTGATAACGAGTTCAAACAGGTGCCATTAATACAGGTAACGAGTGGAGGACAGAGGAGCCTCTTAAAGAAGAAGTTACAGGTCTGTGAGAGCCAGAAATCTTGCTTGTTTGTAGGTGACTAAATACTTATTTTACTGAGGAATTTACCAATTAATTAATTAAAAATCCTACAATGTGATTTCCTGGATTCTTTCCCCCCATTCTGTCTCTCATAGTTGAAGTGTACCTATGATGAAAATTACAGGCCTCTCTCATCTTTTTAAGTGGGAGAACTTGCACAATTGGTGGCTGACTAAATACTTTTTTGCCTCGCTGTATATATGTTTTTCTGTTGATTAAGGGTACAGACAGCATACAGCAGACATGTCTATTTAGGAAATTGGCCTATTTTTTTATTTTATTATTTATTATTATTATTTATTTATGAAAGCAATTTGAATTGATGTATATTAAAGCTCAACACCCTACACTACTATCAGGTGCATTTTCATTTTTTGAAAAACAAATTTTGCCCTGAGTGGCTGATGATGAAGACAAAGAGCTTTGATCTGCTGAGCTGACAGTGTGATGGAGCTGCAGTCCAGTGCTGGTGGTAGCCCCTCGTCAGCTGTGGCAACAAAAACAACAGTGCTCTGAACACAAACTTGTACTACACTTTATACAATCCTTTTTTGAAGCTAAAGATTAAGTGACATTGGTAGGTTTTAGGAAGTAGCTAACAGTAGTTATTGTTATCAAGGTTACGCTAGTTAGCTAGCTGTTGATCAGCTAACATTACCCAAGCAAGGACAGCTTTCTCACATTACAAATGTATATTTTACTTAGCATGAACAATGCTTGGCTAATACTCTCGTGACGGTGTAACAAAGTAACCACTGACACAAATGATGCTATCATCAAATGCAATTATTTCAATGGATTTGTACATATTTATAAATGCTGATGATGTTGCTGTCTTCAGCAAATGTTATAATTAGCTACCTAGCAAGCCAAGGGGCAGAACTTTGGGTAATGAAAAGAGATATCACAGACTGAATTTAATGTTTGTTAATAAATTTGCTGCAAATGTTACAACAGCTCAATAAATAAATAATAAATAGAAACGTTTTTAAAACAGTGGCTCTCATTTAACTGATTATTTATTATTTATTCAGTGTAATTGTTTTTATATCACACTCCAAAACTAAGATTCCCTCTGCTGGATACAAGCTTTGGCAGCTTGTTGGTGAGTGAATCTCTGGATTGCTTACATCGAAATGTTTTCCATATCTATGAGAAACATCATCTGGGTCACTGAAATAAAAATTAGAAATTAGAGTGTTAATAGTTAGTTATTTATCTATAAATATCCCTACCACTCAAAACTTCTAAATAAATGTCCTTTCCCAACAAGAATCTCACTCCTCTGCTGTGACATTGCTGCCTGGCTCCTTGTTTTCTGTTCCTTGTTAAGTAGTTTGTTGACTGATCAAATGGATGGTGCCTCTGTTGCAGAGAGTCAGCCTGTTTAAGTTATTAACACACTGTTTTGTTTTTATGTATTCCTAATAATTTTGTAGTCTTTGTTGAAATGGGAGTCTTTGACAAGCCATAAAGAACAGTGGTGATGTTTTGTAAGATGGAACACTTTGATGGAATTCAGTTGAAGAAATGAAGGCAGCCTTTTTGGGTTCATTAGTATCACCATCCGTCCAAACCAAAATGTCTATAAAAAATGTTCCATACTCTTGGTGCTCTTACCAGCTTTTCAGCAAGGATTTCTACTTTTAGTGGTTTGCCTTCAGCAAATGGAACCTGCTCAGGTGTGATAGTATGACATTAGTACATAACTTCAGTCAGGTGTTTACAAGTGGTGGTATAGGCAAGGTTGAATATTTACTGATGAAGGCTGCAGAAGTTTTAAGACGTTTCAAGTTGAGTTGAAAGTGCAGACTTCAAACTATATACCAGTTTATAAATCGTGTTGATAGGCCGAGTAAAAACAGAGTTATGATAATTGATTTACGCTATGTTTTTTCCTGAATATCATCGTCACGTTTGGTGCGCGTGTTTTGTGCAGGAGGAAACAGTAAAGATGGGCTATTGTAAGGAAAGTGCTAAACACCCATCCATTTTCTATACCTGCTTTTATCCTGACACACAGGCTCACAAGGGTGTGCTGGAGCCTATCTCAGCTATCTTGGGCGAGGAGAGTAGGGGTACACCCTGGACTGGACGCCAGCCAGTCACAGGGCTAGTGCTAAACACCTATTGACCTAATCAATATTACATTTATATGTACACAATATAATATGTTTTTAATGGTTTTTATTACACAGTTTTTATCATATAACTATCTCCCCTAACAAACACAACCCATGCTGCTGTACATACTGTATATACTGTACATAATACACTGACATACACACCTTGTACAAAGCGCCTGGAGGCCTGCATTTTAATGTTGTAAATAACTTTGTTGTTTGCTAAATTTGTACATCAGTTTTTGAAATTTACCATCTATATTTGTATTCTAAGTTATAAAAATGGTTCATTAGACATGTTTGTGGTTTTTACAGTAGAAAATCAAACTTTTTTTCTGTTCGGATTTTATGTTTTTTGTGTGGATTTTAGGTCCAGTGTGTTAATACAGTATGTCAAAATGAAAAAATAACTGTAAAATCACATGTGAGGTTGTGCTGAAAAATAATGACACCAAACAAGGCATGGTAAACAGCTTTTAAAGGGTGAAATATAAAGGTAAAATCAAACTCCAGAGGGTTAATATCTCTTTATTTATTTTTAATCAATTATAATTATTTTGTCATTTTTAAAATCAGTCCAGTAAGTGCTTCAAAAACAGCGTAAATCTGCCCAGGCAGATAAACAGTGGTCTTTGTGTTTCTAGTGTATTGTAGAAATACTTTAAAATAGGGTTTAACATCCAAAAACCTCCACTAATGATTTAAACATAGAGAAATATTGTTATGTTATGTTGTTATTGTTGTGTATGGGTTATTATGCTATGATTTTACTGGTCCGGCCCACTTGAGATCAAAGTGGGCAGTATGTGGACCCTTAACTAAAATGAGTTTGACACCCCTGGTGTAGGCTATAAAACAATCAGCTGAAAGACACTAATAGGCTCTGTATGTTATATGTTGTCTTCAGAAACACAGTGGACATACAGTAAATGAGTAATGAGGTGGTTTCTTGTAAAGATAAAGGGAGATGGCTTGGTGGAGGGAGGGGGAGTGATCCACAGAAGGAGATGGTGGAACTGGTGTGGCAATGAGGAAGGGTGGAAGCATGGCTGGTGGTTCTGGCATGGACAGGCAAACTGGCTGAAGAGGAAGCAGACAAGAAACTGATGAGTGATGCTGGTGCACAAGAGACAGTGGTTAGCATCAGCACAAGCAACAATAAGGAGCTACTGAGCACAAGCAACAATAAGGAACTGCTACTGAGCTGGCCTGAACTGAAGCTACTGCAGAGGTTGCAATAACAATCTGGCAATGAGTGACTGAAGAACCAGAGGGGATTAGCTGATGAGAGGCAGGTGAGCAGAACTGGCAGTGGTGATAATCTGCAGGTGAGGTGAGGTGAACTGCAAAGCCCGGAAGCCAGAGATTGAAGACATGCCCATGGGAACACACACATAGACACATGCTACAGTATAAACAGATACCGACAGAGACAGATAGAGGGAACACAGGGAAAAGGGAAAACACAGCAAACACTAGGAAGAGACATGGCGGGATCATAACACTGTGGAGCTCTGAGGAAGAGTCCAAAGCAAATTCAGCAAATTGCAATCCATGGAATGCAAATTAATTTGGTGAAATGAATGAGACAAGAGCATTATTTTACCTAGCAGATAAATAAGAGTAAAATGCATGTCCCATGGAAAATTTAATAATTTTCTCTAGTTACTGCAAAGCTGCTGCTGGAAATTTTGCCTAAAACCATTCTCTTCCTGTGACTTTACCAATGGTCAGACTTTGTCAATTTCAGAACAGAAAACAGATTTTTGGGGCGTCTTTTAAAAGTTCATCTAGTCTAATGTGAAGGAAGGATGTTTGGAAACTCCACATTTGCCCTTCAAAGCTTCATGACAGTTTGTTAAAAACAAATAAATGGTAAACATATTTACAAACCACTTCATCCTGATAGTGAGTGAGATTCTGCACATAACAGAGTGATTTGATAACGGGACCTGTTATCCAGATCACAGTGGAAACCCATACATTAGGTAAGCAGGAAATATTCAGCTCCAGCCAGTCCATTTATTACAATAATTGACTTGTTCTTGACTTACATTATAAGACAGCTTTGTATTGTTGTGAATAAATACTTTGTACATTCCTGCAGTTATGTCACCTCAAGTCAGTTACTGCAGAGCATTTGGCTGTGACAAAGCTGGCAGCAAAGACAAACAGGGAGTGTGCTATTGCTCAAAATTGCTCAGTGGGTAGACAAATCATAATTGTGCCTATGTGAAGTGTACACAGTGTGACACATTGTTGCTTAGCCACTTTTCTGTATTCTTTATTTGAATAATTTCACAGATTTTGCTTTTGTTTTTTTCGCATGTTAGTTCTCATATTAGTTTATTCTTATTAGAAAACATTTCAAAGTTGCATTTCTCTCAGCTTTGAATGTGTGTAGGTTTTGCATAGAACTGAACACAATGAAAGGGATTCTACTTTTAAAAACCAGAGCTTTAAAGAACAAAGTCAAATTAGTCAAATTATAAGAAAGACAATGTGATTTTAGCTTAACATTATGAGTAGTATATATGGCACCTTTGCGTGTGTGTACGTGTATGTGCACGTGCACTCTTTTCCAATAATAAAATTCCTCCGGGGGGTAATGAAAAGACATCCTATTGTCTTATAGTAAATAAATGATAAACAAAGGTCGGATCCCAGGTGTATAGTGTGTTTATGACCATGTGACCGACTACTCGTGTATTTCCCATCATTGTCACACCCGGTGATGTCTTATAGTAAGAGAAAGATATATGAATGAATGTGTGTGTGTGTGTGTGTGTGTGCTTTGATTAACATAGAGAAGGTTTGTTGAATATAAGACATCCTGTTGTCTTATAGTAAATAAATGACAAACAAAGGCTGGATCCCAGGTGTGTTTATGACCAATAGTGTTTACATGGGGACCTGTGTGACCGACCACTCAGGTATTTCCCACCACAGGTAAACCGTGAGCCCTCCTGCCGCGTCCAATTTCTGTTTAAACTAATTGTTCTTAGTTGGGTATAAAGGCAGGGCGCTACAACGTTGAATCAGACCGTTTCATCCGATCAGCAGAGGACTTTATTTTTCTGAGTGTTTGCGAAGACAGAGAGAGGGTGCGCAAACTGTGACAATCCTACCCTTGTTAAAGATGTGATAACAAACTTTTTTTCTAGTGAAGATACACATAACGTGTATACACCTGGAATCCGGCCTTTGTTTGTCATTTATTTACACACTATACACCTGGGATCCGGCGGAAGTGAGTGCACGCGCATGCACATACACACGCGTGCGTGGTGCCATATATATGTTACTATTATGAAAATATACATTTAATAAATGTAAAATGTAATGTAATGTAAAAAAACAAATAAATTGTTGATAAACATAAAATATATAAAGAGAGGCTATTTAGTCTCATAGCTGGGTTCCAGTCCATCCATTTTCTAGGGACAAGTTGGATTATGATAAAGCTACAGGCTACATTCGTCGTATTCGAGTTGATGAGTTTGATGAGAAATCCTTTTGCAACCATCACTGCCTTGACAGAGTAAGGGCACAAATATTCCCTTTCAGCATAAAATCAGACCATTCCTTAGCATGGTGGTGTTTAACCAGCAATTCATTGAAAACTGTAATGGTCTGGGCACTGTGCAGTCACACATCCCTGCTGGTGGGTCTACAGCCAGACCAATCGCCTTTGTAAACAAATCACTCAGTTATGCTCAGTCCAGGTACCTCGCACACAGGCTTAAGTTTTTTTGCCTTAAAGAGTGCGGTGTGTGACAAGTTCCATCACTGGCTGAGGGGTCATTGGTTCATGGTGTGGACTGACAATAATCCCTTGACCTACATTTTGTCCAAAGCTCGGCTGGATGCATGTGAGCAGAGATGCATTGCTAAGCTAGCACCCTTCCAGTTTGAAATCAAATACATTCCAGGACCCAAAAGTGTCATTGTGCATTCATTAAGTAGAGAGTCTTTTGTGAAGCCCAGTACTCTCCATCTTTTGACAAGTGTCATATGAGGAGCTGCTGGCTGAAGCCGCAGCAGTGTGCACACATGGTGGGCAAGAGGCATTTCAGTGGTCTGCTCACCCAGTTGATAAGTCTGCAGAGGGAGTTCAGCCTATTACTTCACAGTGTACAGCTGTTGCTCAGGCTGGCACTTTGACGTTACATGAAGTGGCAGCTGTTTTCCATGCACACGGCCTGCAGGACTCCGGAGTGTGTCCTGATGCACTCTTACTGCCCCAGTTTTCTCAGACTGTGTTGCTATCAGAGCATGTTGGCTCAGATGTACTCTCAAGTGATGTGTTGGTGGGAGAGCAACAAAGGAACAGTGTCCTCAGTAGAGTGCTTTTCTTTGTGGAGAGAGGACAGAGACCATCATGGAAGGAACGTGCTAAAGAACCAGTTGAGGTTGTTAAATTACTCAGAGATTGAGACAGGTTGACAGTGAGTGATGGTGTGTTGTATTGTGCTGCAAAGAACATTATAACTAAGAAGAAAACCAACCTGTACATTGTGCCATCCTCACTATGTTCTATACTATGTAAGTGTTGGAAGGTGTCAGTTCAGTTCTGGACGGCCCTGAGGTTCTTGACTATGATATTTATGTCTAGTCACTGCAGGAGGACTTGAAGGAAGCCATGTCCATAGCACAGACTATGTCATCTAAGCAGTTGTGATGTCATACTGATCAGTATAGCTGGAAGGTTTGTGGTGCACCAGTGGAAGTGGGTGACCATGTTTTGCTTGCTAACAAGGGGAAGCGTGGCAAGAAGAAGCTTGCTGATCACTGTAGATGTTGTCTATGTGGTGGTTGGAAAACATTAAAACCTTTAAGATCCAACACACCTCCACTGGTCTGGAGAAGGTGGTACACCAGAACCTGATAATGCCAGTGAGATTTCTACCTTTGCCTGAAGCTGTCTCTCCTGATGAGGTTGATGTGTTCTCTGTGTCTGGTTCTTTGGAGCTCCATGAAAGGGAGGCAGTTGCTGATGTTTCTGTTGACTCTGCTGAGTATAGGACTAGGGTGTGTTTATATGTTCTGCCCTCAGTAAAGCCAGTCTAAAGGATACTGATTAGACTGAGGATTGAGAATTGGAGTTGGTCAGCAGCTTGATGCTGCCCCTGGGCCATCTAATGACACTATTTTGCCTGGGACGTTGGCTAGCCAGCCATCTCATTGATGTTCCTCCAGGGAAGTGATCTTGGGAGCGAGTGTTGGTTATGCTGACTCTGTTGTCAACTCAGCGGCTGTTCATGTTCACCCATCACTTGCACAGACACAGAGTATAGCCGACACAGCTTCCCTCATCCCTAGCAACTATTTTGCTAGGGATGGGGAAGTTGGAGATCGTACTAGGTCCAGAACAGGGAGACTTTTCAAACCTTACTAGATTTATTGAGATGATCCATCGGAAGACAAGATAGGGATCTGAATGTTGTTCTTTGTATACAGCGCTTTTGGGGGTCTTTACCTATTGGTGTTTCATTGAAGTTTTTTTCCCCATTCTGTTTCTCAGTAGTGGATGAGTTTTAATCTAACCTTTTGTTTCCCATTTTGAGGTGAATTGCTTGTGAAGAATAGTTTATTTAACTGGGTGTCTGTGACAAAGATTTCTTTGTATGTGTTGACATTTTGTTGCTGTTGTTTTGTTAACACCTGTTTTGTTTTGTTTCTACTTGCTGTATTCTACTGGTCAATTTTTCTTTTTTCTTTTCTTGGGGGCAAGTGGAATTTAGCAGGGGGGACGTAACAGTGTTTGTATAATATTGTATTCCACTTGCCATAGTTTGTTTAATATTTATGTATATGTCTGTAATCGTTGGTCCAGGGCACCCTCTCTTGGTGGTGATTAATATATGCCACTGGCAGCCTTAACTCACTGCCAGTTAACAAGAGCCATTTCTGAGTTGAGTCAGTCAGCACAGCGCTGAGTACAAACTTGTGTATTAATGTCCTTATGTACATCATGTGAACATTACAATTCATGGAGATGTTACTAAGAATAGTTACAAATGGTTACAGTACTTTTTGAGTGTTAATATGTTCAAATCATGGCATGAGGACATCAGGGATGTAATGACTCCGATGGTGCCTTCTGGCACACACATGCAGGAAGGAATAATAACATGTAACACACACCATCGTCATGCTTTGGGGCTGTTTTTCTGCAAAAGGGACCAGGACGACTGATCCGTGTAAAGGAAAGAATGAATGGGGCCATGTATCGTGAGATTTTGAGTGAAAACCTCCTTTCCATCAGCAAGGGCATTGAAGATGAAACGTGGCTGGGTCTTTCAGCATGACAATGATCCCAAACACACCAGCCCGGGCAACGAAGGAGTGGCTTCGTAAGAAGCATTTTAAGGTCCTGGAGTGACCTAGCCAGTCCAGATCTCAACCCTATACAAAATCTTTGGAGGAAGTTGAAAGTCTCTGTTGCCCAGCGACAGCCCCAAATGAGTGCTGAATTTCCTGAATTGTGCATTTTTTATTAGAGAGCATTTAAATTATTGTGGGATAAAAGCTCTGTCAGTTTTATAACTGCAGCGAAACTGGATTTTAGCTGGACCATCAGAGGAAAGACATCATCATCCTATCCTGCTTCAAGGTGGTTGGACAGGATATCCCCCATATTCATCTCAAAACAGGGGTGGAGGATATTCAGAAGGCTCCTGTATACTCACCTCCTCTATGGGAATTCATCAGCCAGGTACATGGGCAGGGACCTTTGTAAGAAGTGATTTATCAGGTGCGCACAAGGACTGCTGCTGCTGCCATCAGCTGGATCCTGGGTTTCATAGCCCAAGTATGTTTTTTGTTCCCCCTTGATATTCGTTTAGCAGAGTGAGAAAGAACTTAGGTAGAAACCCTGTAAACATTTATACAATGCAGTCCAAACACGTAATACTAAACAGTGTATAGAGCTAGAGAGATTGGAGGATTTGGTACTGCTTGGTCTTGGCCTACAGCAATGATCCAAAAGGTCCATTGTGCTTGTTTTTGGTTCTGGGAAGGAGTTTGTTTCGTGATAAAACTGCACTGACCCTTTTAGCGTTAGAGCATGCCATTCCATCATTCTGCATCATATCACTGCTGCTTGGGTGAAAAAGACATAATCAGAGAGGAGTGAGAAGAGGGGGTGCAGATGCACGCAAGCATGAAATAACCAGATATTGTTACCAAATCTCAAACAATTTCATATAATCTCTCCCACTCAACCTCTCTCTCATACCTACATCTTTCATTTGTTCTCATACCCTACACATTCATCTCTTCTTCCTCTCCTCACCTCTTCCTTATTCTTCTTACTCTCTCTCCTTCCTCTCACCTCCTCTTAATATCTCTCTCCTCTCCAGGTTGCCCCCCACCTCAACATGTCTTCCTCTCGTTACCATTTTATAGGCTTGTTAGTTCCACTTGAAATGCCAAATGACAAACAATCTAAACCCAGTGAGCCGCTACCTTGCTACCCTCATAGAGCTGCAGATCTAAACAAACACAATATGAGCTGAAACACTCACACAGTCCGCCCCCACCCACCATAAATCCTCACATAGGATTTAGACATGTAAACACACACAAGCTGTGTAATGACACATCAGTAATTTCTCACCTTTGAATTCAGTATGAAGAGGTACTGAGGAGGGTTAGATCAGCTATTCTTGCTGCAGTGAATTCTCCCTTAAATTTTCAAGAATGATTTATTCTTTATGGATGAGATATTTTTAAAAATAATTCTATATGAAAATCATGCATTTCTGCATTTTTGTGTCACAACAAACTCATTAGTTAAAACAGCTTCTGCTTCACTTTTATCTTTATGTTCGCTGATGTACAGAGCCATGGAACAAACTTGCGATATTTATTATTTGTTATTCAAGGATTACAAGGTTCCATGGCTTGTTAATCAGTCATTAGTGCAGTGGTCCCCAACCTTTTGCAGCGCGGACCAGTTTCATGCAAGACAGAATTTCGTGGACCGGGGGGTGGGGGCACTGGGGGTATAATCATATAATTAAATTAAATTAAATGACATAATAATTAACATATTGTACCACATGATAAATGATAAATTATTAATTAAAATTCTCCAAAGACAGAATCAGTTGGAACAGTGCGCTTGTTTCTCTGTAACGAGCTGGTGACTTGTCAAGCGCGTGGAGAGGAACTGACAAAAGTTAGTAAACCATCCATCCATCCATCTTCATCTGCTTGATCCGGGGCTGGGTCGCAGAGGCAGCAGTCTGAGGCAGAGATGCCCAGACTTCCCTCACCCAGACACTTCCTCCAGCTCTTCCGGGGGGACCCCGAGGCGTTCCCAGGCCAGCCGAGAGACATAGTCTCTCCAGCGTGTCCTGGGTCTTCCCAGGGGCCTCCTCCCGGTGGGACATGCCTGGAACACCTCCCTAGGGAGGCGTCCAGAGGGCATCCAAAACAGATGCCCAAGCCACCTCAGCTGACTCCTCTCGATGTGAAGGAGCAGCGGCTCTACTCCGAGCTCCTCCCGAGTGACTGAGCTTCTCACCTTATCTCTAAGGGAGCGCCCAGCCACCCTGCGGAGGAAACTAATCTTTCATTCGGCCGCTTGTATCCATGATCTTGTCCTTTCAGTCATTACCCAAAGTTCATGACCATAAGTGTGAGGGAAATGGGAGCGTAGATTGACCGGTAGTGGGGAAATTCGCCTTTCGGCTCAGCTCCTTCTTCACCACGACGGTCCATTCGGTACACCGACCGCTGCACCAATCCACCTGTCAATCTCACGCTCCATCTTTCCCTCCCTCACTCGTGAACAAGACCCTGAGATACCTTGAACTCCTCCACTTGAGGCAGGACCTCTCCACCCACCCGGAGAGGGCACGCCACCCTTTTCCGGTCGAGAACCATGGCCTCAGGATTTGGAGGTGCTGATTCTCATCCCAGCCGCTTCACACTCGGCTGCAAACCGCTCCAGCACATGCTGAAGGTCCTGGCTTGATGAAGCCAACAGGACAACATCATCTGCAAAAAGCAGAGATGAAATTCCTGTGGTTCCCAAACCGGACTCCCTCCGGCCCCTGGCTATGCCTAGAAATCCTGTCCATAAAGATTATGAACAGGACCGGTGACAAAGGGCAGCCCTGCTGGAGTCCAACATGTACTGGGAACAGGTCTGACTTACTGCCGGCAATGCGAACCAAGCTCCTGCTCCGGTCGTACAGAGACCGAACAGCCCTTAGCAAAGGCCCCCGGACTCCATACTCACGGAGCGCTCCCCCACAGAATACCACGAGGGACACGGTCGAATGCCTCCCATAAACCCTCAAGCACCCTGCACGGAGAGTATAGAGCTGGTCCAGTGTTCCACGACCAGGGACAAAAACCGCATTGTTCCTCCTGAATCCGAAGGGTCGACCATCGGCCGAATTCTCCTCTCCAGTACCCTGGCGTAGACCTTCCCAGGGAGGCTGAGAAGTGTGATCCCTCTGTAGTTGGAACACACTCTCCGGTCCCCCTTTTTTTAAAAAGAGGGACCACTCTTTGCCACTCCAGAGGCACTGTCCGGGCTGCGGCTTGCTTGGCCTGCCGGTACCTGTCAAACTGCGTCAGGAGTCCCACAGGCCAACATGGCCCGATAGGACTCCTTCTTCAGCTTGACCTGACGGCATCCCTTACTTCCGGTGTCCACCACTGGGTTCGGGGTTGCCACCCACGACAGGCACCAGAGACCTTAATGCGTCCACAACTTCGAACTGCAGCGTCGACAATGGAGGCAGAGAACATGGTCCACTCCTCCAGACTCAATGTCCCCAGCCTCCCTCAGGAATCTGTGAGAAGCTCTTCCGGAGGTGGGAGTTGAAGACCTCCCTGACAGAGGGCTCGGCCAGACGTTCCCAACAGACCCTCACAATACGTTTGGGTCTGCCAGGTCTGTCCAACTTCCTCCTCTGCCAGCAGATCCAACTCACCACCAGGTGGTGATCAGTTGACAGCTCAGCCCCTCTCTTTACCCGAGTGTCCAAGACATACGGCCGGAGATCAGATGAAACGGCAACAAAGTCGATCATTGACCTCCGACTTAGGGTGTCCTGGTGCCACGTGCACTGATGGACACCCTTATGCTCAAACATGGTGTTCATTATGGACAAACTGTGACTAGCACAGAAGTCCAATAACAGAACACCGCTCGGGTTCAGATTGGGGAGGCCGTTCCTCCCGATCACGCCCCTCCAGGTATCACTGTCGTTGCCCACGTGAGCGTTTTAGTCCCCCAGTAGAACAATGGAGTCATTCATAGTCACAATGGAGTCACAATGGAGTCATTCATGGTCAAATGAATAGCATGTAATGCCCCCGACAACATAGCTCCTAGGATCATTTGGGCACACAAACCCCTCCACCACAGTAAGGTGGCGGTTTAAGGAGGGGGTTAGTAGTAGTAAACCAATATCCGGTAAAAATAAATAAATAAATAAAACAGTAACTAAAACAGAAATATACCCATTTTTTTTTATTCTTTCTTCGCGGCCCGGTACCAAATGACCCGAGGGTTGGGGACCCCTGCATTAGTGGACACAGAACACCAACAATTTTGACAGAAAAAAGTCACAGGTTAGATGCAAAACAAAAACGTTTTATTATATTTTATTTTATTATATTATATTATTATATTTAGTCATTTTAATGATTTCTGAGGAGGCTACATAATAATTATAACATTAACATAAGACCAGAAATATCCCAAGGTATAGTCTTCAGTAGGCCAAACTAAAGGTGATGAGGGTGAGGATGACCAGTTCCAGCTTCTGAGACTCTCAATGTTACAAATGTGATTCATGTGTAGTGGTCATTGCTAGTGCACACACAGAGTAGAGCAGGAGCAGAAGTCAGAAATCCACAAGATAAACATAAGGACCAGACTTCAATAACTTCATGAGTCCATGTGGCCAAACTGTGTCCACCACTTTTTTGTGCCCTCAAGCAACACCTACATTGTTTTCTGTATTTGCAACATTTCTGTATTTACAGTGTGTTCTGTAAATGCTGCATGTGTTGGTATGATGGCTGGCACTCCTAATTCCCATGATAAAAGTGTTTGTTTTATAGTCAAGATTTCATTTTGTCTGAACAGACATCAAAAATACAAATCAGTCACACAGTCTCTTGCAATCTGGTTTTGTTATTTTTAAAGGATGCACTAATTTTTCTTCCATAAATATATCATGATAATCTTTTTTTAACACTGTTGGAAGGAATTCGTACCTGTATTTCAGGGTATGTTATTTGTGTTGTGCAACAGTTTATTATACCTAACTAAACAGTGGTTCATTCTGGGTTAGGGTTATACCACTGCATCATAAATAGCTGTTAAGGCAAGTGATATTTGTGATATGGGAGCAACCTATTATGTCAAAATCTGTTCAAATATAGTCATAATTAGCATTAGTCTGTAATGTTTTCTGTACAGTAGTCTGAGAGTGAAGGGCACACCGCAAAAAAGAAAAGTTGGGTGAACTCTATTTCAAAGTTTTGCTTTTGAGTTTGCTCAACTCTGAATTCTGATTTGTTGTACTAACTTATAATTTTACATTGTAATAACTGAATTCTTAACCAAATTAATGTGGATTCTGTGTAAGTTAGTATAGCAGAATAATTTAAGAGCAATTTAAAATTGCAAACTGCAATAGTTAATGTAACTTAACTTTATACATTTGATTATAAGTTATTGGTTCTAAATTATAATTACAGATGCAACATACATACTGTACTAGCATCAAATCCCTTCCAACAGGACCAAGTAAATGCAAACTAATAAGACCCAATTGTCCCAGTCCTAGCAGTCAGTTTGTGCTACATTATATACACACACACGCACACGTAAACTTTGAGATTGAATAAAAGATCAAACATAATACAAGACCATACAGAATCAGTATGATACACAACTATGAATCTAATAAATCTGTTAACAAGGTCACTGACTAACTTCTGGTCTCAAAATAATCAGCAAATTCTTAATACTATGTGACAATTTACAAACACTGAACCTTAACATGTAATATGTTTAAGAAAAACCCAATATAGTGCAAAATAAATTTAAGAGTGGGAGATCGAGGTACATAAGAGTTGAGTGAGTAACAGCAAGAGTAAATTAACATGGTGTTGGTTGGACAGAAGGGAACTTTTAGAGGTCAACAATTGCAGATCCAACATTATCAGTTAGCTTATGGATTCACTGAAAGAGTGTTTTTGAGGGATCTGACCCTCCATGAAAACCTTCTGAACAGTTTCAAATGTGTACCTGAGATCTTTTGGGTACTTAAGATTTAAAGTATAGGTCAATCCAAAGAGGTAAGCAAAAGCAGTTGGCAGGTCAGGGAGATCTTGAAGGACAATCAACAGCAACACTCACGACACTTTGAGGAGCTGCGCTGTTATTATCCTCCAACACAGTGAGGATACCCACAATGAGGCCCTTCGTCTGCTCCTCTTCTGGGTCAGTGTCCTTGTGTTGACAGACAGGAAAAGACACATGAATTGCAAGACAGTCATTAAAATACTGTGAATCAGAATAAGCTATTCATCTAAAATAATTCCAAATTATTGGATAAATGTTTTTCCCCCCCAAAATAGAATTATGAGTTTGACATTAACTATTCATTCATCCATCCCATACCCCACAACCAAAAATTTAACCCCTATACACACATCAACTAACATCAATTAGGCTACATCAGCCAGGACATCAGCCAAGACACTCTGGACATCGGGAAAGATGAAGGGAACAAGGAGGAAAGAGAGGTAATGGTTGAAGTCAATGTTAAATACAGTACTATACAGTATATTTACAATTTCTATTCATAACCAAGACAGTTCCTGAAGAGCTTTTGACTGTCAGAGATACAAGGGGAGGCCCTTCAATGCTGCAGTCTGTCAATGTGCATTGATGTCAGATGTCTAAAACAGTTGCATGAAACATTACAAGATGTAATAGAGTAAACATGCAGGCAGCTGTCCTTTTCCATATCCAGAGAATTCCTGTTGATTGCATGGCAAAGGTTTACTCCTTTTAAAAGGGTAATTTGGCATTTTTCAACTTGGGCCCTATGATTGCTCAATGTCAAGGTATGGCCACTGAAAGTGCTTTGTGTCACTGACAGGCTAATATTATCAGTGTCGGACAACATTATGAAAAGAATCCCTACAGAGCAAGATCTATTTAAAAATTAAGATACCCTTTGTTTAAGAAAAAGCCACTCAGTAGTTTTGTCTCTGATCAACCACTACCTGAATTGTTTGTGCTATTGTGTCAGCCCCTTAGATACCCATGCATTTATTCTGAGGGTTTGTCACTACAAGGCTCACTTAAAATTGTAACAATTGCTACCAAAATTATTACAGCTTCAAAAAGGCAAAATTCCTTTTTAAATCCATAATGTTATTAGTTATTAAATTACTACATCTAGAGTTCACCTCTTGATCCAAGCTGTTAAGGAGCTGATCCATCTCTGATGAAAAAAGCGCTCCTCTTTGCTCGATAGAGTCTCAGGAGCCTCCAGGTGTGCTGATGAAGGGCTGCTCTGAAGTTGTCCATTAGGTTCTTGTTTGTAATGCGATAAAACCCTTCCCTAATCTGTTGAAAACTGTTAACATGAAATTTAAACCCTCAGTACAAAGTCAAAACAATTTTAACACCATCTTCATGTTAAAATAGGCATTGTAATCAAACAACTTCTACTCTTTTAAAAAAAAAAACTAAGTCAAACACAACACAATATATTCTTGGTTCACCTGCTTACCTCTGCCTCGCAAAACGGAGCAGGCCATCATTCCAGAACCTCTGACACCATAGGCTGCAGCTCCACAATCTCCTTGCGCCTCAAGGAGAAAGTCAGCTCCATCTTTTGTCTGAGTGCAATTCTTATTCTTAAAACTCCTCATCTAGAGCCAGTCTTTCATAGTTCTTGATAAAAGCTGAGGGACTCTGGAGTGACTTTCTGCTGGATAAACTGGCTGTGTCCAGGGAAGACCCTGAATCAAGAGTCTGACTGTGCTGAACGAGTACAGACTCATCGCAAAGAATGGGCAAGATAGCACGCTCAGGTGGCAACTCACAGATGTCAGTCAAATTAGAGAGAGCATTATTAAAGTCTGGGTCTCCATATTGTAGTGTGAAGCTGCCTTGAAGATTTTCCTGAAGGATGTTTTGCAACTGTTCAACTGATTCAGGTACTTCAGGAAGTGCCACTTCACGGGACATTCTTGGGGAGATTTTCACCAGCAGCAATAATCCAGCCTGTGTCACAAGAAACAAGGACAAAATACAGAAGGGTTAGGTTGCAGAGGGTAAAAAACAAGACAATTTCTTGAAAGTTAATGTAGCAAGGTCTTACACTGTGTTAGTTCTACCTGCAATATATATATCTACCTGCATATTATAATATGTGGTTCTAACAAACAGATCAAATATTAACAAGAAAAGCAGATATCCATAGGCAGAGCAAGCTAGTGCAGCCAAAAAACACACAACAAAGACTAAACTGAAAACCAAACCTATACACACACATAAGGGGTGATTGCAAACAGGACACAGGTGAATGAAACAAGACACAAAGGAAACAAATCAGGAAATCAACTCAGGAGGGAAAACACAGGAAGTAAAACAGAAACACATACAGAAAAAAATTCAAAATAAAATGGCAGACAAGATGTGACTGCATCTTGTCTGAATGGGAGAAAAGGTGAAAATAAGAGTTAGATCAACAGAGTTTTGTCTATAACCTGTAATCAGAGTTTACTTACCATTCTGTGTCACTTCAATGGAGCACTTTTGGAGTCACCAGCACCTTCCCTCCCACTGTATATGCAAACAATAGATGATGGTCGTTGAGAGCCTGAGGATTAAAAATCTCAAAGTCTGTGTAGATACTCTCCACAAGCTCAAAAGACCTAAAATGTTCAAGGTACCAAGATGTGAGCTTTTTGCCAACAAAGGCTACTTTTCAGGGTTAACTACTATGGTCACAATTTTATAGAATTCTGGCAGTCCACTGCAGTGTCCAGATGACAGAATCATACCTTCCTCATATCAAGTTCCATGAAAATAAATGTCTTTAGAAAGGGACACAGTTTCATGATGTGGAACTTTCTCTTTATCACTGTGCACAGGGCAGCATCCAAAAAAGATGTTTTGATGTCAGTTACTTTCTCCACATGTAACATTGGCTTGAGAAGACTATCAAAGGCTATCAAACTGGCATGCCACCATCTGCTGGTGTTTTAAGGACAGCACGAGGAGTACATTTTTAAAGTTTTGAACATCATGCATAGTCTTCTTGAAAAAGCTATGTTTTGACTCAAACCTCATTGTCCATAATTCCACCAATGGACCAAAGCAGCGTAGAAGGTAAGGATAATGTTTAGCAAAGTGGTGCTTTGGGCGCAAGCTAAAATCAGGAAAAGTGTCTTGATCTCCAAGTAGTGCAATATTTCCTCTGAAAAAACAGGTGAGACAACAATTTCAACAATTTCTTTGAGGTCTCTCAGTATTTCCCATGCAGGTTCTTGTTCTGGTATGCTCTTTCCAATGAGAAGAGGGAGAAACTGAGTCCAATTTTCATGGTCATTGCCTAAGCTGCCCTTTTCAACATTTGCTTTAGAAATAACCTTTGGTTTATTCATTTCTTAAACAAAATCTACATAATTTTCATAACCAAACTGCTTAACATCACAAGTCTTTCCAAGAAGAGCTAGATGAATTGAGTGTAAAGTGGAACAAAACTTTGAGGGTAAATTAATAATAACCCAATAAACAGCAGTAATCCTGTGAATTTTCTTCGATGTGCCTAATGGGTTAGCACAATTCAAAATCATCTATATATAGACCTTAACGTCTTCCTCAACTTGAATATTATGTTTTGCAAAAACCTCTTTGAGAATTTCAGTTGTATGAAACTTGGAAAGGGACAAAATATCATTAAATTCTTCTATAATTGCCTGTATTGCATGTTTTGACACATGTAGCAGACATTGCATATGAAGAAAAAGTGAAGCTAATCTGTGCTCAAGTATTTCGGAGTCTACATTCTGTACACAATCGGGTTCACTTTTTTCTGTGGAATTCAATCTAGGACTACTTGTCAATGAAAATCAAGCTTCAGGATCAACATTACATGGCTGGTCTGTGTCATTAGACTGAAAATCACTAACTACCCTGACTGATGTCAGAAAAGCTCTCAGCTTATGGTTTTTATGATTCCGTGATGTACATCCAGTAAAACTATTAAGGCGGTTGGTTTCAAAGCTGCACCCCACGAATGGGTAACACACTATCTCTCTGCGTCTAAGGTGATGATGCAAATGAATTAATATTTTCTTTTTACAGAAACTGTCCTTGTATTCACACAACCAGCACTGAAATGATAAGTTCTCTTGCCTTTGGACAGCCCTGTGCAATCTTGAAAGATGTGATTTCAAAGCACTAATGTTTCTAAAAGTGCAACAGCAGTCCCTGTGGATGCAAGGCCAGGCTGAACCTCTGTGATGCAGTCGATAATTATTTCAACAGAACAGCTTCAACGGCGTGGCTGAACTTGCACTGCATTTATTTCAATCTGACAATTTGCTGGGGATTGGTAAAGCTGTCAGCAGAAATTTTAAACATTTAATCAATTTAATGACAATGTAAACAGTAGACTTGACTATATAATAATATTCTGTCCCATTTTTAATTTTTAATACATTTTGCTGCAGTAAAGATGAATTACAATTAACGTATAATAATTAAGGACAGTACTCAACAAACCAACACCTACAACAATTTAATTTAAGAAAGTCAGCAGTCAGTATAAAACAGAGCAGTCAATTGAATGCCTTTCATTTCAAGATTCAGTACAAGCAGGACTAGAAATGCAAATTATCGACTGACTTTAAATTGACTTCTAATGTAACCCTGAATGGGTCATACATGGAAATATTTCAACTTTTTTAAATCAACAGACAAGCAGTAACTTCTAGGTATATTATGACTAACACAATATTTGATACAGGTGAATTGGTCTTTCCTGCCACGACACTATTGATATTAACTATGATATGAATTACATCTTATTATTTTAATATTTAAATGGAAGTAGCATATATTGATTTATTGAACTCAGCCTGATGTAAATGTTAATACAACTCAATTAAGTGTCACACAAGCAGCTCCATGTTGTCCATCCCAGGACAGTCTGATGACAGAGAGCTTTGAGGCTGAAGTTTATATTAATGAAGGGTGCACTGTGAGACTGTGACCGACCACATGTCAGCTGTTCAGCTGTAGTAGAGGAAAACTCAGCTGTTCTCGGTGGAGCTGAGAACCGGAGCTTTTTTTTAAGTTCCGGTAGGATACGTGAGGATATGCTGTACCGGCGCAGATTCTGTGTATTTATCAAAGCTTGGTCACCGTGCTTTTATTAAGTTATTGTTGCCTCTTTTCATCATTGAACATATCGCCATAAATGTGCATAATATAGGCCGATATTGCGGCTGATTGATGCATTAGAGATTATTTAAAGTGAGAGCAAAATAACTGTAGCCTACCTTCACACACACATTGGTTATCTGAGTTCCCCCATCCGCGCAGATAATAATCATGTTATAGTTTAACGTTAACTTATTAAATCACCACAGTCTCAACACAGTCATTAACTGAGACCAGACGGTAGAGAACTGAGTAGAGAGGCAGCTCCGCGCTCTCTCTGTCCCTACTGTGAAACCAACCTGCTCACCTGCTGCGGTCCTGGAGCAGAGACAGAGCATGAGTGTTATTACCACTGTGTAGTAACACTGCCAATACTTCTGAAAGATGACATGAAAGCCTAATGGCTTCTCTTGTAGCTGTAACAAGTTAGCGAGCATGAATTAACACAATACCAACCAGTCAGAAGATAACATGTCTGTACTGTTTGATGGTCTGATAGCTAACTGATGCAGCGCCGCTAGCATCAGTTAGCCGCTAGCTTTCGCTAATGACTGAAAAGCTGTTAGTGTTTAAATGTTGAAAATGTGTAGGTTGCCTTCTCCATTAATCTACAACATACTGCACAACACTCCAACAATTCCCGTATCATTTTAACTTAAAATAAAAGGCTAGTTAAAACTTACCTGTGTGGACTCAGCTGGAGGCAGCACAGCCACAATGAGACTTAGTGAAAAGTGCCAACTCGGAAAGCTGGCTTTCCCGCATTTCACAAGAAATAAGAGTTAGCAGAACTGTTGTCCCTTGTATTGAACCCCAACTTATACAAAGATATAAGCATATTAACTCAAATTGTTTTGGAGCAAACGGGCTTGCTTTGTTGTACTAACAATGCCTTAAATGTCAATTTATATTTTCAAGTTTTACGAACTTAAATTACTGTTTTAGAAAAAAAAAAAAAAAAATACAAATTGGCTTTTTTTGTAGTGCAGATTGAAACTTCACTTCAGGTGGTGGAAGGTCTGAGACAAAAGGTTAAGTCCTTACAAACCACTGGCAAGATTTTAAAGTCTAACCTGGCACTCCTTATTTCCATTTCTATAGCTATACCAGCACCTCCCTCTCAACCAGCTAGCATATATGACAAAGCAAGAGTGAGGCTACAGAGCAGTTAGGGGGAGGTTAGAAGTGTGGGTATAATCAGAACATACATCACAATTGTGTTACGGTTTCAAAAGAGCTAGGCTAGACACAAGGTCAGACCAGAATTAGGTTGAATAGTCTTTTAATGGAGACTCATCAAGGCAAGTTCCAGAAAGCCAAAAAGTACTGTTTTCACTGTTTTCAGAGCCAAGAGTCCGATTACCACTGTGGGGAGAGTTTGGTGGTTAGCTGTGGGCATTCGCAGCTTGACGTGTGGCTGACACAGCAGGGGCAGAGCAGGCAGACAGGCACACAGTGTGTGTGGAACGTGAGGCACAGCGTGGTGTGGACAAAGCAGAGAGGCTAACTGGGCTGGAGTGGAGCAGACAGGACTGCAGAGGAAGAGATGGAACCAGGCAGGCAGATTCAGCGACACCAGGAATCAAGGAGGACAGTAACTGGCACTGGCAGACAGGGACAGTCCTGGCAACAAACACACAGACAACAGACAGAGAGGGGAACAAACACAGGGGAGACAGACAGGGACCCTAACAAACTGTCCCTTATTTGCATGGAAACTAGAGGGGCCGCACACAGAGGGCCCAGTACCTATCTCCCTTTCATTGGTATCCACTAGAGCCCCAGAGAAGGCTCTGGCTATCTCACAGCCAAGATAAGTGGGTCTAGTTGCCATGTGTTGGTTGATATTAGAATAAATGAATCCACTACACCTGAAAAGGTGACTGTCTCTATCACTAAGGGAAGGTCTCTCTTACAAGACAGCGTTGTGTCAGCAAGAGCAGCAAATGGTGGAGAAATGATCCTGCACAGCTTTGACTTTCTGCCCAGGTATTGGTGCTGTGGTTGATCTTGGTGAGAAGACTTAGATCTCAACCCCACATTGCAGCTCCACACTGTGGTTGTTCAGTCTGATACAATGGTACCAGCCTCAGTCATGTTTGCCAGTTTTCCACACTTATTAATCTAGTAATTAATGGCAGGTGGAGGTGGATCCTAAAGTTGCAAAACGGCTTTCAGAATACACCAGGGGTTGTTTAAAGGTACCAGGTACCATGCAAATGCTGATACTCTTTTTGTGTTTGCGGGAGGGACTAGGTCAAGTGTTGCCAGCCAGTAAAGAGACAGGCAAGGACATCCTTAACCCTGTAAAGCCTGAACCATGAAATAATTGCCAGAAAATTCACATTTTTATTGTTGAAACTTCTGACAAATTATTGATATACATTACATACACACACACATATATATATATATATATATATGAGTTTTTAATTTGTATAATCTTTTGCTACATTTGGCATTTTTATTTATTTTTGGTTATTTTGTATTTTCTGGCATTTTGATTGTATTGCAAGCCAAAGAAATGTAAGTTCAGTTAATTGGTAACGCTCAAAAAGAACTGCCTGTAGGTGAGAGTGAGTGATTGTCTTCTCCATATGTTGGCCCTGTGACTGACTGGCGACCTTTCCAGGGTGTACCTTGCCCCTCGCCCGATCTGGGCTTGACATAGTAACAGTTTTAGCAAATATGACTTAAAGTCATTTTTAGATAAGTTACCTACATCTCCTATAAGCTATGAAACCATCAACTTGTTAAATTGTCTTTAAGGACCTTTAAGCGTTTTTCCTATCACAGTGAATTACTTTGGAACCTGAAACGTTGCTAAAGGCATGCATAAGTGCATGTAACATACTCAAAACATTTAATACATATTAAAGAAAATTGTCTGCCTAAGCAGACCATAGTCAAGACCATCAGTTCCCATTTAATCAGACCAACAAAATGAAATTCAATTCTTTACAGGAACTCTTTCCACCTCAGAAACTGAAAAAGAATATTTGTTAAAAAAAAGAGAGAGAGAAAGAAAAAGGCGATTTAGCCAATGTCTTCAGTCTTTTTCTTCACTATATACACAGTACAAGTGTATATGTGTATAAGTGTATATCTCTGCAACCAACTTAGTAAACAATATTCCAATCGACAACAGTAGGCAGATGATTTACAATTTGTGCCTTAGCAGTTTTAATCCATGTAATCAGGCAGAGGCGTGGCCTGGTTTGATCTTCATGACCACCCTTTGTAGAAACTCGGAGGAATAGTCCATGGTGTGTGGATTCTCAAGATTCACAAAGTAGATAACGCCCATAAGTATGGCAAAGTTGTATGGCACATCTGTGAAGCTGTGTAACAAAGCTGTCTCCTCGACCACAACTGCTACATTGAAGACATCATGTGAAAAGGCATCCTGTTCCTGACCTTCTTGCATCCCCTTCATGGCTTTATCCAGCATCTAACCATGAGTTTTAAAAAGCAGAAATAATGTGTGACTGTTTTACTATTGTTTTTTCATAATTTGAGGCAAAACTGCAAAACTTACAACTCCACTTCATCTAATATTAGAGCCAAACTTGATGAATGAACCATCTGCACCTTATAATGAACCAGAATAATTTACACGACCAAAGTGATTTTTCATTACAAGGAAAATACCATATAAAACCATTATAAACTAAAAAAGAAATCTGCTATTCATTCTAAACATATATTTTTTTGTAGAATTTTGATAAATAACTCAAGCGCACTACTAACTCTGACTTTATGCCACCAGTCCAGTCAGTATTATTGCATGGTATATTCTTCATTTTGCTCTTTTTTATAATATCTGTATACATTATATCACAGTGTCGTTCCTAATTTATATCTTTGTACAGTTTTATATTTGAGACTATCTATGTATGATTTTTTTTTATTTCTTTCCATCTTATATTTTAGCATGAGCTTTGTTGAAGGTGCCATCGATTCAAGACTTTTTATTGCCAACAACTGCAGCTGTATTTGATGCGCACATGACAATAAAAATAACTTCAGCTTGAGTTGTGGTGAGATGCCAAGTAGCTAACTTTATACCACATTCAATGACAACAGACTGGCGCGAGCACAGGATAGCTAGCCAGTGATCTAGTTATGGTCACAATCACAGAGGTTAACTTATAGGAACCATCTGCCAGCGAGCATAAAACATTTTATTACAAAGCCATTTAAGAAGCCAGCCAGCAGAAATTCTTAACAGATTGAAAAACTGTCTTAAATTAAGTTTCAAATGTACTTCATATAGCTACGGTTGATTTCATTTTAGTGACCATTATTTTTCAGCTATATGACCATTAGTTGACAAAATAACTTTGGTCTAACATTCTCTGACTAGATAACTCGAAACGGCAATGTTGCTACATTGACAAGCTCGGTAAATTCTCATTAAAATTTTCAAAGCATCTCTAAAACATTATTCTCAATATAGCACTGTATAAGATTGTAACATAACATTTTTTTTGTTTTAAAGGTGCCTTTATACAGAGCTATATGCTTTAAAGTAGTATGATATCTATTATCTGAAATACTGTATATTGTCTATTAATGAAAAGGACCATGCTCCCTCACAGCACATTAACATTTACAGTCAGACTGTCAGACATAGCCAAATTTACAACTCACAATGTGAAGTTCATTTGCACGTTTAAGTTCCAATGAACTGACTTAAAAACCTGAGCTGTAATAGAGAAAACTCATAAAATTAATTTGAAATTGCATTAATCATCATCTTAAGTTGCCATTATTGGCTTTTTATTCGCTCAGGCTGCAGGGGATAAACCTTGACCTACAGCAAACCTTTTCATTCATCTCATGTAATTCACTTTAGCTAAGTATAACGATGCAGTTTAATATTAGCTATGTATCCCTACTGTACATCCACTAGCTCCTGATAACACTGAATTTTTCTCTCCCAGTTCCCCAAAGGTTAAAACATCAGCCAAAACATCTACATCACCCCTGGTGGCTGGCTGCAGTACAGGTCATAAGTCCCACCCCTCCATGTTATAAATGGGCCAAGCTAAAGAATCAAAGTACACGTCAAATGCATTTTTCCCAAAGATGGTTTCTGTCATTTTAGGTAGTTCTTATTATGTGTGTTGAAGTGTTGATTTTACTAATAAGCTTTTTAATGCTTTCAATTATTTAATGTAATGACTGACAGCTGTTCGTCAAAGTGAAGAAGTCACTGTGGCCTGTAGACGTCTTTTTAAGAATTGTATGTAGAGCAGGAATGTCAAGAGAATGAATGTAACTTGAACTAACGATCAATCAAATTATAAAATAATCAAATTTATTTATTTAAAGCCCAAAATCACAAACATCGTTTGCCTCGGAGGGCTTTACAATCTGTACAGTTGTGACACCCTCTGTCCTTAGACCCTCGAACCGAGGTCAGGAAAAACTTCAAAAAACCCTTTATGGGAAAAAGAAGAAACCTGAGGAAGAGCCACAGATGAGGGATCCCTCTCCCTGGGACAGGACAGACGTGCAATAGATGCCACATGTACAGAGAACATCATCATCAGTCATATATGGAAGTTAAACATGGGTCGTAATAAACTGTAGATATACTGAGTTCATGAGTTTAGTCCATGTGTGAAGGTATCACAGGTAATGGAAATGAGTCTATGAGTCCAGGTGCATCTCTAGATGTCCTCATATGGAGCTCTGGGCCACTCGACCTTCTCTCCACAACACAGACACACAGATCATGTCCCCACCAGGCCAGTGAACCTCAGACAGATGGACCACAACCAGAATCAGTGAGGAACCTGCAAGACTGGAGAGAACAAAGAGGACCGGGGCTCCGGCAGTAACATGCACTTTACAGGACATAAGAGTATTCACATTAACCACTTTAACAATTTAACCAATTTAACCACTTTAACTACTTTAACCAGTTTAACCACTTTAGCCACTTTTACCAGTTTATAAGCTGACTCCAGTTTGCACTACTACCATAATAAGAGTAGAGGAAGCAGAAGGAAGAGGAAGCAGAGAAAGAGGAAGAGGGAGAGGTGCCCGGTGCATCATGGGAACCTCCCCGGCAGTTTAAGCCTATAGCACCATAACTAAGGGTGAGCCTGTGCCCACCTATATAAGCTTTATCAAAAAGGAAGGTTTTAAGTCTATTTTTAAACACTGACACTGTGTCTGCCTCTCGGACCCAGACTGGGAGCTGGTTCCAGAGAACAGGAGGCCTGATAGCTGAAGGCTCTGCCCCCTAGACTACTTCTGGAAACCCTGGGAACTACAAGTAAGCCTGCGTTTTGGGAGCGCAGCACTCTAGTTGGTTGATAAGGAGTTATCAATTCATTAAGATATGATGGTGCCAGACCATGTAGAGCCTTATATGTGAGGAGTAGGATTTTAAAATCCACTCTAATTTTTTACTGGGAGCCAAAGCAGAGAAGCCAGTAATGGAGTAATATGGTCTCTTTTCCTTGTTATAGTCAGTACCCGAGCAGCGGTATTCTGGACCAGCTGTAGAGTCTTTAACAACTTGTTTGGGCAGCCTGATGAAAAGTCAGTTACAATAATCCAGCCTAGAAGAGTCAAATGCATGGACTCATTTTTCGGCATCACTTTGGGGCAGAAAGTGCCTAATTTTTGCGATGTTGCGCAGGTGGTAAAAGGCAGATCTTGAAATATGCTTAATATGGGTGTCAAAGGACATATCCTGATCAAATAAAACACCAGAGGTTCCTTACAGTGGTGCTGGAGGCCCAGTTAATGCCATCCAGCAAGGCTATCTTAGGAGAAAACGTGTTCCTCAGGTGTTTCGGATCCTAATAGGATCACTTCAGTTTTATCTGAGTTCAACAGCAGGAAATTTCTTGGTCATCCAAGCCTTTATATCTTTAAGGCAGGCCTGGAGTTTCAGGAGCTGATCAGTTTTGTCTGGAAGTTGAGAACTTTATCGTGCTTTAGTGTGAAACTGAAATATAAAACATACATACCAATAAAGGTAAGTTATTTAGAATATTACAAATGCATTAAACTAATGCAACATGTGGCTATACTATAGAGTCACTAATCAGGCATGTAGTGGAGTTAGCAGCTAGGATACAAAGTAAGTATTAACTTCAAAACAAATGATTATATAAAGACTAAACAAACGCAATGTTAATTAACATTATACATCTCACACTTTAAAGACCCAACATTCATATGTTTTACTTACAGGGAATGCCTTCAAAGGGCTAACAAGGAGGAGCACACAACAGAAAACTCAAGCTGCTTCATTTGTACTTTTCTTCCTGTCTGTCCCGCATCAAACTGGCCCCAAAATAAAAGCCTCCTTTTCAAAATAAAAGTCTCTGGATAAATAACCAAAATCTGCGCTGGCAATGCCAGAACACTCCCCGTCTGGTATGTTCAAGATACCATCACTAACTTAACTGCTAGTATTAACTTCACTCAGGGGATAGAAGGAATACAAGTTCTGAAATAGGTCTGTAATAGATCTTTGTGGTTCCCTGCTGAATAACTTTTATCTCAGCCTTTCTTACAAGTCCATCGTGGCTTGGAACAGTCTTTACAATGACCCCCATTGGCCATTCGTTCCTTCTCGCTTGCTTCTCCTTAAGAAGAACCACATCTCCTTCTGTAATGTCAGTTCTCCTGTGCTTCCACTTCTGGCGTAACTGTAGAGTGCAGAGGTACTCCTTCCGCCATCTGTTCCAGAATTAATCAGCCAACACCTGAACACGTTTCCATTGATACTTTAGCATCTCCCTTGTATTACAGTCACTTGAGGGGGAAATGCATGCGCCTGATTTCTGAGTCAGTAGGATGGAGGGTGACAGAATGTGAGGATGCTCGGGGTCAGATGAGACAGGCACCAGAGGACGAGCGTTGATTATGGCTGTGACTTCAGCCAGGAATGTGGTCAGTATTTCATGTGTAAGCTGCACACGTCCAGCCTGCAGCAACATGCTGTCCAGTATTCGTCGTGCCACACCAATCATGCGCTCCCACACTCCACCCATGTGGGATGAATGGGGAGGGTTGAAGATCCATACACACCTCTTTTCCTTTAGGTAGTCCTGAATCCTTTCCTGTTCTGTGGTGATTCCCATCTCCCTGCATGCACCAATAAAATTTGTGCCACAATCTGAGCGCAGCTGTTTAACTGGGCCATGCAAAGCAACAAAGCGCCTAAAGGCATTGATGAAGCTGGAAGAACTCATTTCCTCGACAATTTCAACGTGGACAGCCCTTGCGCATAAACAGGTGAATAGTATTGCCCATCGCTTCCTGTTAGCTTGTCCCCCACGCGTTCGTCTGGTGGACACCTCCCATGGCCCAAACATGCCCAAGCCCAAGTATGAGAAAGGGGGATCCATTTGGAGTCGATCTGCAGGTAAATCACACATTTGCTGCTCCTCGATCTTTCCTCTGAGCTTCCTGCAAATCACACACCTGTTGAGGACTTTGCTGATACACCTTTTGGCTCCAACTAACCACAGGCCACTGTCTCTGACTGCGCCCTCCGTAAAGTGTCTCCCTTGATGTTGGATCCTCTCATGGTGGTGACGTATAAGGAGTGTTAAGACATGGTTGTTGCCAGGTAGGATGATGGGATGTGCCTCTTTCAACTCAAGGCCACCTATTCTGAGCAAGCCTTTGCTATCTATTGATGGCTTCAGCTTTACGAGAGGACTGCTATGTGGCAGATCCCGTTTTGCAGTGATACAGCAGAATTCCTCTGTGTAGACTTCACGTTGCACATTTCTGATCATCACCTTCTCTGCTTCTTCAAGCATGTTGCAGGAGATAGCCTTCTTACAAATGTTCCACCCCTTACAGTCTTCATTTTCTCTAGGATGAGCAAAACAGTGAGCAATATGCTGGAGGTTGGCCACAGCATTTGTCAGCGATTTCCATGTGGAGAATCTCTCCCATCTCTTTGAGCTGAGGAACTTCTCTGTAATGTGTGTGGACAGAGTTTTCACCTCGGGACGGATCTCTGCATCACTTTCTGGTTCAAGCAACTTAAATGTTTCATGTTCTGATGGCAACACTGGTGAACGGTGAAGGAACGAAGGTCCTGTGAGCCAGTTGGTGCTATGGAGTTTTGAGGCTGGAACAGAGCGTGAGCCATGGTCGGCAGGATTCTCATCTGTTGGAACATAGTGCCATTGCGCAGGTGTAGTAGACTGTCTGATGCGCTGAACTCTGTTATTTACATACACATAAAAGCGTCTCGACTGGTTGTGTATGTAACCAAGAATCACCTTGCTGTCTGTGTAGAAGTTGACTGAGTCAAGTGTGAGGTCAATCTCTTCACTTATTATCTCTGCTATCTCAACAGCCATGACCGCTGCACACAGTTCAAGCCTGGGGATAGTGAGTTCAGGCTGAGGAGCGAGTCGTGCTTTTCCAAGAACAAACCCCAGTTCTGTGTTCCCCTCGGTGCTGGTGACTTTCAGGTAAGCAACAGCAGATATAGCTTTCACAGATGCGTCTGAGAAAACACACAGCTCTCTGCTCTGGATCTTAGAGGAGGGAATGAGAGCATAGGTACGAGGCACATGGATGCTGCTAAGATGTTGCAATGAAGTCTGCCATTCCATCCATTTTTCACGCATTTCCTCAGGGAGGCTAGAGTCCCAGTCAGAAGCATGAGCTGATAGCTCTCTGAGCAGGAGCCGTCCTTGTATGGTTACTGGCGCCAGGAACCCAAGTGGGTCAAAAAGGCTGTTTACTATGGAGAGCACACCCCTGCGTGTATAAGGCCTCTCCATCTCAGGGACATTGAATGTAAAGCAGTCTGACATAATACTCCATCTCACTTCAAGACTTCGCTGGTCTGGTAGGTCATCCACGAACAGGTCAAGATCCTGGAGATCCTTGGCCCTGTCCTCGACTGGGAATGCGTCCATCACTTCCACCTTGTTGGAGGCTATCTTGTGGAGCCGAAGGTTTGAGGCTGCCAGCATCTTCTTTGTCCTTTTGAGCAGAAGAACTGCCTGTTGTACAGTGGAGACAGACTTCAGAGCGTCGTCCACATAGAAATCACGTTCAATGAAGTGTCGGACATCGATGCCATACTGCTCTTCTCCCTGTTCAGCTACTCTCCTTAATCCGTAGGTGGCCACTGCAGGCGAGGGGCTATTCCCAAAAACATGCACCCTCATTCTGTAGTCTACCATGTCTTTACTCATGTCATTGTCTTGGTGCCAGACAAAACGCAGAACATCCCCTACAGTCCTCTCGCACTAGGAAGCAATAAAACATCTTCTGGATGTCCGCTGTGATTGCGACTGCTTCCCTCCTGAATCTCAGGAGAACACCCAGCAGACTGTTGTGCATGTTTGGTCCAGAGAGCAGCACGTCGTTGAGGGATATACCTTCAAACTGTGCGCTGGAGTCAAAAACGACCCGTATCTGTGAGGGCTTTTGTGGGTGATAGACTCCAAAAAAGGGCAGATACCAGTACTCCTTGCCCTCCTCGGTTGGTGGAGCAAGCTCTGCGTGTTGGCTATCTAGCATTGCCTGCATGAAGCTCTTGAGGTGGGACTTCATCTCTGGGTTTTTATCAAGGGTGCGGTGCAAGGACTTAAGGCGGCTCAGGGCATACTGGCGGTTGTTGGGGAGCCTTCTCCGTGGCTGGCGGAATGGTAGTGGGGCCACCCAACTGTTTGTCTCATCTTGACTGAATTCATTCTCCATTGTCTTGAGAAATAAAATATCCTCCATTGATGGCCCAAGCTTGTTGTCATTTTTGGTTTGATGGAAGACTGAACTTCCCAGGTCTCCAATGTTTGTGATGAGGAGGTTTTCCCTTGGGGTGTGAGGGAAAAGATGTAGTTGATTGGGGAGGACAGGTTTCTCTTTGACAGTTAGATGGCTCTCACATGGAGGGAAGTGACTTGGCCTGCCATTCTCAAGAACGTATGTTTTCATTACAGTGACCTCTGAGGGCTTGTGGGTGCTTCCCAAGCACACATCACCTATAATAACCCATCCTAAATCCAATTTCTGGGCGTATGCTGCCTCATGGGGACCACTGATCTGTCTGCGTACCTTATGGACTCTTAATATGTCCCTTCCCAGTAACAGCAGGATCTGTGCGGATGGATCCAGAGGGGGAATTTCCTGAGCTATACTTCTGAGGTGGCGGTGGCCATGCGCGGCAACTGGGGTGGGAATTTCATCCCTATTGTTGGGAATCATGTTGCACTCCAAGAGCATAGGCAAGGGAAGACTGGTGGCACCATCTACAGATTCTATGACATATCCTGTGGCTCGGCGACCAGCTGTTTCGCCCACCTCGGAGCAAGTTCTGAGTGTGTATGGTAATGTAGGGCCATTTATGTTGAACATATCAAAAAACTCAGTGCGAGCTAATGACTTATTACTTTGGTCGTCCAGCATGACATACATTTTCTTGCCTACCTTGCGGTTGCCAGCTGGATAGACTGTGACGAGGCATATTCTGGAGCAAGACTTGCCATGAAAGCCTTCTCCACACACTTCAGTACAGTTAGAGATGACAGCAGACTCTAGCGCTTCTTCTCCCTCCCCGCCATGCTCTGTAGGGAGAGGAGAGGGCTTGGAGGCCCATGGAGCTGGGCCTGGATGCAGAGCAGTCGGATGCCTATCGCTGCTACACTCAAAACATTTGGCTGTTGACTCACAGCGTCGAGCTACATGTTTATCTGATGCACAGCATTTAAAGCAGATATTGTGCTCCTTTAATATTTTTTTTCGTTCATCAATAGTCTTTTCCCTAAAGCCTCTGCACCTCCTCAAAGGATGTGGTTTGTGATGTACAGGGCATAACTTGTCTGGGCCCTCAGTGGAGGGTGTAGAGTTTGAGGAGGAAGACACTTCTGTTTTATGCACAGAGACTAATCTGCGGCCATTGCTGTGACTCTCATTAAGCCTGCTTCTATTTACAGTGTGAGATACAGAAGGTAGGTTAAAGCTGGGGTCATTACGTGCCCTGGCTTGTCTGCGTATGAACTGTGAAAAGAAATGAAATGGTGGGAAGGCTACATGATGTTCTTGTTTGTAGTGTGAGCCCTCCATCATCCATTTGTCCTAGAGCCCGTATGGGAGCTTCTCTACTGTTGGGCTAATACCTCTTGCTGTGTCCAGATAAGAAAGCCCTGGTAGGTATCCTTCTTGTTTAACAGACTCAATCTCTGACAGCAAGTCAGACAACTCCCTAAGCTTGTGGTGTTCTTTGAGCGTTACTTTAGGGAATCTTTCCAGTTTTGTGAAAAGAGCACCCTCTATGGCTTCAGGCGAACCATACATCTCCTCTAGCCTCTCCCATATCAGACACAAACCTGCTGAAGGATTCCTCACATTTACTGATTTGATGCGGCGTGCATGTTCAGCGGACTCTGTGCCAAGCCATTTTATCAATAAATCCATTTCTTCTCCTGCTTTGAGGTCCAGGCCCTCGATTGTGTTGTTAAATGACATCTTCCAGGACAAGTAATTCTCTGGCTTGTCATCAAACCTGGTGAGCCCTGACGAAACTAGCTGGCTCCTTGCGAGATATTTAGCCAAGTCTGATGTGGCTGAGTCACTAGAATGGGGGCGAGCTCTGGATGTATGTGTTTGAGGAACAATACAAGAGGGTGTGTGACCAGGGAGATCTCTAGCATAATGTTGCTGGCTGTTCTGGAGTGGAGGTAGAGTCTGTGCAAACCTTTTGCTGCCATGCACATTGTTAGCTACAGAGTGGCTATTTGGCTGATGAGGGATTAGGACCAACGGTTTATCTTCCCGTTCTTCACATACTGATGCATAGGAGCTGACATTTTGTGTGATTTTCTCATGGTTCGAACTGTGCTCTTTGAGTGAGTGTTTGCTGCCACTGAGATGACTGTGCTTGTTCAAAATCTCTCTCTCTGAAAAGGCAGCTCTTGCCTGTGCAGCTTCAGCTTTAGCACGCGCTGCAGCAGCAGAGTGACACTTGACGTTGTGGTGCATTTACTTGATACTGTTGCTCGTTCTATTACGTCTTCTCTATCCATCTTTATTGCAGGTGTGCTGTACCTCAGTCCTTGTTTATGATGCTGCAGTCGTCGTATTGGCCACGGTGCCGTTCATGACAGTGCAGTCTGATCATCAGCAGCTCCTTGCAAGTGTCCCTTTTCACTATACTGGCCTCACAGAATGCCTCATTCTGTTATCCAGCAAGATAAACACGTCCACACAAAGAGTCTCGTACACCAGGGGTGAAGTTGAGAACTTTATCGTGCTTTAGTGTGAAACTGAAATATAAAACATACATACCAATAAAGGTAAGTTATTTAGAATATTACAAATGCATTAAACTAATGCAACATGTGGCTATACTATAGAGTCACTAATCAGGCATGTAGTGGAGTTAGCAGCCAGGATACAAAGTAAGTATTAACTTCAAAACAAATGATTATATAAAGACTAAACAAATACAATGTTAATTAACATTATACATCTCACCAAACCCAACATTCATATGTTTTACTTACAGGGAATGCCTTCAAAGGGCTAACAAGGAGGAGCACACAACAGAAAACTCAAGCTGCTTCATTTGTACTTTTCTTCCTGTCTGTCCCGCATCAAACTGACCCCAAAATAAAAGCCTCCTTTTCAAAATAAAAGTCTCTGATAAATAACCAAAATCTGCGCTGGCAATGCCAGAACAGTATCAAAGGCAGCACTGAGGTCTAACAGGACAAGTACAGACAGAAGCCCTCTATCTGATGCTGTCAACAGGTCATTAGTGACTTTCACAAGTGCTGTTTCAGTGTTATGGTGAGCTCTAAATCCTGGCTGAAAATCTTCAAAAAGACTATTACTGTGGAGATAATTACATAACTGGCTTGGCAACGGCTTTCTCTAGGATCTTAAGACAAAAATGGGGAGGTTGGATATTGGTCTGTAATTGGCTAACACATCTGCATCAAGTGTAGGTTTTTTGATCAATGGTTTAATTACAGCTACTTTAAAAGACTTGGGTACAAAGCCTGACACCAGAGACAGATTAATAATATGCAGCAGCAGTGATGTGCCAATAAATGGGAAAACTTCCTTAAGCAGCGTAGTTGGGATGGGTCTAGGAGACAAGTTGTTGCTTTCGATGATGAAACTAACGAGGATAATTCGGGAAGGCCAATTGGAATAAAACTGTCTAAGCAATTGTCAGGTTTTAATGTATCTGCTCCTAGAATTTCCTGAGTCTGAAGGCAAGTTAGATCAGAGTCTGACGAGGGCAGATCCTGATACATTTTTTCCCTAATATTCAAAATCTTATTATTAAAGAAGCTCATGAAATCATTACTACTTAAACTTAAGGGGATGCAGGGTTCAATAGAGCTATGGCTCTGTGTCAGCCTGGCTACAGTGCTGAAAAGAAACCTAGGGCAGTTCTTATTTTCCTCTATTAATGCTGAATAGTAGGCTGCTCTGGCATTGCACAAGGCTTTCCTATATGTTTTGAGACTCTCTTTCCAGGCTAGGCGAGAGTCCTCCTCTTTGGTGGAGCGCCATATCCTTTCCAATTGTCATGTTGTTTGTTTTAACTTGCGAGTTGCAGAGTTAAACCATGGTGCCAATCTCTTTTGTTTTATAATCTTTCTTTTTAGGGGCACAATAGAGTCCAGAGTGCCTCTGAGTGAAGTCCATGGTGTTACTAACAAGTTGGTCAATTTGGGAGGAGAATAAACATGAGAGTCAGAGATACTAGGAAATCTTACTGACTTTAATGCTGTCGGAATTGCTTCCTTAAATTTAGTCCTATCAATCGGGTAACCATCTAGTGAACACAAATTTTTCTAGTGGTGCATAGTCCTGTAATTAGGAATTCAAATGATACTAAGTAGTGGTCTGATAATATAGGATTTTGGGGGGAGAGTATTAAATGCTCAATTTCAATACCATATGTAAGGACCAAACCAAGGGTGTGATTGTGACAGTGAGTTGGAGAATTTACTCTCTGAGAAAACCCTAATAGGAGTCCAATAACGAGATGAAATGCTGTGCTAATACTGTCACCTATCCAATGTCCACATGAATATTAAAATCACCTACAATAATTACCTTGTCATTTTCAAGGACTACATTTGACAAGAACTTCAGATAAAAATTCAGATAAGAATTCAGAGTATGGGCCTGGGGGGCGGTACACTACAGCAACTAATATTGGCTTTGTGCTCCTCCAGGCTGGAGATGAAAGAGTAATAGTATAAGGCTTTCAAATGAGCTGTAGCCCTCTTTAGGCCGAGAATTTATTAATAGGGCTGAATTTAAAAATGGCTGCAACTTCCACCTCCTCGTCCAGTGTCTCGAGGAACATGAATGTTAGAATGACTCGGTGGAGTGGATTCATTTAGGCTAACATATTCTTCCTGACCTAACCAGGTCTCAGTAAGGCAGAAATAGGTTTATATCAGAGTCTGATATCAAATCATTTATCTGAACAGCCAGAGATCTGATGTTTAAGAGGCCACACTTAATTTTCTTATTATGCTGCTGCTAAGTTGCTACAGCAGTTGTGTTAATTTCCCCTTTTTGGTTTTAAGAGATTAAATAGTCGCTGGGCAGACACAGTTTCTATTCTATATTGGGTGTGCAGTTCCTCTAATCAGGGTCCAGAGACAACTATGGAGTCCAACATAATTTTTGCAAACTTACTGACTTCTGATTGGCGTAATCGGGCGTCATTAATGCCGACATGAATTACAATTTTACCATATTTATGCTTATCCTTTGCCAGCAGTTTTAAATTTGACTCGATGTCGCCCGCTCTGGCTCCCAGGGATGCATTTGACTATGTTCCCCGGTGCTGCTAACTTCACGTGTCAGACTATGAAGCTTCCAATGACCAGAGTTTGTCACTGAGGGGGGAGAATTTGTTAGAAACGCGAAGTGCTTGGTGGTGAACCATGGTGGACTTCTTTTTTGAGCTATGCCTCCTTCGAACAGCTACCCAGCCGCCCGGCTGCTTGGGGTCTGCCGGGGACTGCCAGCTGATGCTAACCCTGCACTCGGTCGGCTCGCTTTTACCGGCTACTGGGGACTGGCTAACTATGCTAGCATAACTGCTAACATTGGTGCCGAGCCGCTTCTCTAACTCTGGTCAGCCTCGCCTCCAAAACTACATATAAGCTACATTTATTACAGGTACCATTTACGCTACAGGAGGCAGAGGAGTAGCTAAACATCTGACACACCGAGCAAGGGGAGAGGTGAGGGAGAAGCCATTGCTAATAAGAGATAGCTGACCACTGAACCAAATTAATGGAGTTTTAGGCTAAATTAAGCTTTTGGACAACTAAATAGTCACTAGCCTTAGATACAAGTTGCTGTGGTGGTTAACCGCAGATGTACAAAATTTAGAGAGTATTTAAGAAAATTATGCTCTGGAGTCTCAAGGATATTCACACAGCTCTAGCGCAAGGAGAACAGTAAATGACGCAATACGCTCACCGTATCACGTAACACGTACGACCGGAGTCTTGGTAGTTGGTAGCTTCTGTATCTGGGATATGATGGCTTCACTCTTGTACAGTGGGAGGAAGTGTAGACATCTTTATGTGCCTAGACATTATGTGCCTAGACATTAACAAAACCGTGCAAAAGATAGACAAGAGAAACAGAGAAAAGAGCCAGTGCAATATTACAGAATGTAAATATTCTAAATAGTTGACTATTTCTTAACATAGGTAGAGCGAAATACTTAAAACCATTCAAACCTATGATATCTAATGTGTATATGATGGTGTTTAGGCTGTACATCTCAGTTTTGTTTTTTTATTTATTGCTTAATTAATAATTAATTGTTTTTTCTTGATGGACGAACTGTTGTATCATAGAGAAATGAGGTGTCCAAACCTTAGTAAGGTATGATATAAATGTTGGATGGGAAGTATTATGAAGAAATCTTGAGGAGCAAAAATTTACAAGTATGTCTGTGAACTATAAAAACGTGATACCACAGCTCCAACACATAGAGTACCTATCCTTTATCAAACATCTGTTACTGTGTTTTGCCTTGGTGAGTGACTGTTCCATACTACTATCAGAGCCATCACCACTCTTTAAGTGTGCCTGTGTGTGAGTGTGTGTTACAGGTGTATGTTTGCTTTCTGTGGCGGGGGGGGGTGAACAAACATGTCCTTTTGAGTCAGTGGCTGCAGAGTTAATATTGACCAGCATGCTCAGCAACATGCAGCCGGTCAAATTAAGCACAGTAGCGACAGTCGCAGAGCACAAAGAGCCAATGTCACGCCTTATCACCTGGATGAATTAGCCTCCGTCTGTCAGACTGATGACAAAAAACACTACACAGTTAAAGGGAGAGGGAAAGATGAACACAGCCTTCACATATCACATATACATGCAACTGTGCAGCATTTATCAGTATCTTGTGTTGCATCCTAAAGGACACTCATTTTACTCATTTCATTGGAAAAGTTAACAAGTGTGAATAAAATTGTTGACAAAATGTATTCTTTTTTTCTATTTTCTCTTTTAGTCACTCATGAAAAGAGGAAACATTATGGTTATAGTTTTCACTGAGATTTGGATTGACCCTCTGACCCCAGACCAGGAGATTAGACAATACAATTGAGGAAGAACAAGGGAGGAGGTGTCTACTTCATGGTCAACGACCAGTGGTGCTCAGGAGAACTCAGGCTGTTCTCCTGACCTAGAGCACCTCATGATTGGATGCTGGCCTTATAATCTCCCAAGGGAATTTGCATTTGTAATTCTCACAGCGGTTTACATTTCACCACATGCTGACACTAACCAGGCCCTGGACGAGCTGTATGTTATTAACACAATACATATTTTAACAATGCCA
The DNA here is from genome assembly GCA_023238725.1 of Scortum barcoo. Lineage (NCBI taxonomy): Eukaryota > Metazoa > Chordata > Actinopteri > Centrarchiformes > Terapontidae > Scortum > Scortum barcoo. Next base: position 28,613,144 of record CM041554.1, read on the forward strand.
CCCTGAAGGAAATCCTGTTGAGAAAACATCAGAAAACTTGTTTACACACCTTTTCAGGATGGATATAAGGCCCTCCCTCACCCATCTGACAAATCTTATCATGTCTCAGTTCTGCTTCTGCATGCATCAGAAACTGCTGTCACTGCACTATGGAATTGTGTGTGTTTTAGCACAACTACAATAAAACATACATGCACATTCACTCAATCAACAAATGAATCGATGATGTCGTACTGAGGTTACTGTATGGACATTACTAAATCAGAAGCCCTGAGTTAACTGGGAACTCAAACATAAAGCACAGGTTGACACCTAAAAGTCAGGAGATGTGGAGGAGTACAAGAAGTCTAGGTACACACTCCGGAGGGCTCCAACTCCAGAGACGTCACTGACTACAAAAGGAAAAACAGCAGTGCTGAGTTAATATCTGCATCTTTATCAGATGAAATGAACATGTTTTATGTACATTTTAAGAGCAATTCCGTGACTGTGTAGTTACAAAAGGCCCAGGATGCCAGCCCACCTGTAATATCCAGGGCAGATGTGTGTAGATTGTTAATAAAGATTGCTTACAGAACAAACAGGTAAACTGATTGTACTGCCATCACTCTAACCCTCTACACTGCCCTCTCCCGTCTGGACCAATACAGTTGTTCCCTCCAAGCACAGTAGGGCATCAGGGTGCATCAGTTTGGACAGATACAACTATATAGTTTCATATTGTTTCATATATATATTATATATTACATATTTTATATATTATATATTACATATTTTGTGTATCATGTTTTTATCTTTTATGGCTTTTAGGTTGTTTTAGCTTGTTTTAAATCTGGTTAGTTTTTATTGCAAAGAACAAAACTGTAATTGAGTTTTGAAATATTTGAGGTCACCCTGTGTTCCCCTCCACCTCTCTTACTACTCCACTCAGGAGAGATTCTTGACAGTTTCTTATGAGCTCCATTATCCTCCCCACCCCTCTGCATGGCACAAACAGCCTATGTGTTATGTCGTGCTTTTTTTGGCATCCATTCCAGTGGACTGCAACTTTTACAGGTGCACTATAGAGAGTCTCCTGGCTGGCAGCTGCACCACACTCAACGATAAGGCTATACAGAGGGTGATGAAAACAGCACAGCCGGCCATCCCACACCAATAGACTCAGGGACAGCTTCATTCCTTGAGCCATTTGAACTCTTGATCTCACTACTCCTAGCAACCAGCCAGCTAGCCTCATGTCTACTTTCTGTACTGGTAACAACCAGCCAGCTAGCCTCCAACATACTTTCTGGCCTGCTAGTGTAATGGGTTACAGCCATGACTCTTTGCATTCATCAGTGTGACCAATATGTGAGGAAGGGAACAATGAGGATTCCAATATGTTTTCTGGCATTTATGACAAGTGAAAAGGACAATAAAACTCCTTTTAGTAACTCCTGTTGCTTGTAAATGCATCCAGCAGTGCTGATTCAATTGTGCCTCCTATTGTTTCTTATACAACTTTTATACATTTAACACATTTTTGTTATGTGTGACAAACAATGTCAAAACCATGTACATAAAACATAAAAAAATTACAATTGCAAAATGAACAAAAACAAATAATGTAGATCACACCTGACAAGGACAATAAAGCACAATAAGTGTCCTTTTAGTAATTCCCATTGCACACTGTTTGTAACTGCACTAAAATAAAGAAATTCAGACAGAAAACCCGATGTTATGCTGAGTTCAGTGTTGCCAAACAACATGACAGCAACAGTACCATGACTCTCACAGAACTTTTTCTAGCCACTAAAAGTTAATAAAATTGTGTTGGTTGTGCATCTACAAATACAACTACAAACACAACATACATAACAAACTACCATGACAGCATTTTTAGCACCACTTACCCCTAGCAGTGCTGATTCCACTGTGAGGGGAAGGCAGTAGCTACAACCAAGAAATAAAGAAAGTGGCTTGCTACAGAAGTGTTCCCACAGGGAATATAAACTAAAATAACAAATGAAACCTCAGCTTCTGTCCCAGGTTCCCAGTTACCAGCCTCTGTTTTGGCCTGCTAAAAACCAGTTTGTTAGCTTCCTGTCTGCTTCCCTGCTAGCTCCCAGTCTCCCAGTTGGTTAGGCCCAGTCAGCTAGCCTCAAGCAAATTCAGCTCAGGTTCCTAACCCTGCCACCTGCCAGTCCTGAACCAGCTAGCCAGCTGTCTCCCTGGGAAGGTGTGTGCATGACCATCTTCACCAAAACCTGGTTCTTCTTCATTAGCAGTCTGGCCAACACCAGTTCCTAATTCTCCATTGGCAGTCCAACCAACACTAGAACCTAGTTCCTCTGTATCAGCGGTCTGGCTTATACCAGAGCCTGGTTCCTTTCTGTCAGAAGCCCTGGCTGAGATCGGCTGCTGATTTTTCTTCTTCATGTGCAGTCTTCATGGGCTGTCCCTACCGATGCCCAGCCTGAACTCTGTGGTTCCCCTTCAGCGACTCCCAGCCTGAACTACTGTTGCTAGTCTCTGGTCCGGCTGCCCAGTTGCTTGTCTCTGGCTTCCAGAGGGCCTGCGTCTCTACTGCCGGTTTTCAGAGGGGCTCCGCCAACCTCTTGAAGGGGTTCCCCTTCCACTGACTGCCACCTGAGGGGTTCCACTAGCCTCTTGAGGGCTTCTGTCAATGCCATCTACCTCTTGAAGGGTTCTGCCTTTGTTGCCGGCCTCCTGATGGGTTCTGTCTCCTACACTGGCCTCCTGATGGGTTCCGTCTCTATCGCCAGCCACCTGAATGGTTCCATCTCTGTCTCTGGCCTCATGAAGGCTTCTGCCTTTGCCATCAGCCTGGTCATCCACCAGCCCGCCATCAGAGGGCTCCTGTTTCCTGCTTCACCTCTGCCCTTCTGTTTCCTAATCTCTTGCTCCTTCTTGAGTATTTTTCTGCATAGGTTTCCTGCTTTTTGTTGCCTTTATACCTGCCTACCTGTCTACCTGTCCTGTACCTGCCTGCCTGTCTACCAGCCTGTCTACCAGCCTGTCCACCAGCCTGTCTACCTTCCCTGTCTACCTGCCCGTTTACCAGCTTGTATACCTGCCCTGTACCTATCTGTCTGCCTGACAGCAGGCCAACCTCACCATTACATTAGTGCAATGACATCTCATATCTCTCTCATATGATGACTGTCTCATATCCATTCCATAACCACATTACTTGATGTTCAGTGTCATCATTTTATCACTTCTGCACACCTACCTTTCAAAGTACTATATTTTCTGTTTATAATCTATTTTATAGTTTAGCGAACTTTTGCAGTATTTAATATTTTGTATCTTAGGTTTTCCTTTTAAACATGTTTTTGAATATTGTGGGAGGAAGCCTGAGATTTAAGAATTTCCAATAAAAACGTCAAAATAAAATGTGATTTTTGCACTCCCTACCCAGTGACTCTGTATATTACAGCATGTCAGAGGTTACAGGACAACCTGTTGCAGTTACATCTGACAGTAAAGGTATAAATTATTGATCACTTTGTTGATTTAAATTGTTTTCTTCAGTTCAGTTTAAAGATATGTAGTCACTGACAGTGGAGTTTGTTCACATAGTCCCATATGTACAACAGCAAGTGAACACATTATTTATACTGATTGTCTTCTATTCAGTAAAACTTTAAGCCTGTTTTTATTTCAGGCTGTTATGTTCAGATTTGTTCAAAATGCCTATAAAAGTGTTGATGCATGTTCTGTTTACAAGGTTAATTGCTCAGCTGCAGCTACCTTTTTGTGATAGTATGACATTTTGATTGGTTCTGTGATGGTTTTGCATTCTTTTATCTGCTTTTAACAAAACAAGCTACTTACTGTGTGTCACAGCTGAGACAACAGTACACTCAGTCACCAGTAAGAAACTTTATGATATCTAAATATACTGTAATCTACATGCAACATAAACTTAGCTTTTCCAATTTCACAGTTTTAATTGCGTAAAACATCTTCATATAAATGTAGTCTGTTTAATAGGAGAAGGTTGTTTAGGCCAGCTGCTTTTCAGTAATTTCAAAATAGTCATAAGTGAAATATCACGCTAAGTCAGCGAACAATAATCGCACAGAGAGAGAGAGATTTTATTTTCCAGTCAGTCATCAGCAGTGTACAAGCCACATTCATGCTGTGAACAGCACAAAAGACTTACAGGTGAAAAAATGTAAGAAAATGATCAGCAATGAAAGTCACAGCGGTGAGTCAGTCTTATAATTTATTTTCAGTTACTCAAGGTAATATTTTGTTTCTGACAGTTAGCACGTGTTTATCCCTATAAGAAAGCAATAGATATAAGGTAGCAAGAGACTGAAAATATTTGACTCCTAGAAAATTAGAACATTAGTGAAGTATGTTTCAGAACATATTTTACTGAACATAATCCTTATAGCTCAAGTATGAATTCTAGCAAGTAATGTACAAAATAACTGCAGAAGAAGTTTTACACAGGATATTCTGAAAATATTTGAGAAACCACAGCTGAAAAAGGTGAAGTACTTCCAGAATCGTGGCCTGATGCCTTTCTGCTTCTGTATCAGTGAGGCATATATCAAAAACTAGGGCTAGCTCTCCTTTGTAGGATGAACATAAAAACCACAAAATACTTTTTCACTCAGGGCACTATGAAAATAATAAGTACTTATCAATCATGTAATACCCCAATACTGTTGCCCTTCAATACTATTCCATAAGGCAACCCTAAAATCAGATCATGGTGTGTTCCGTGTTACACAATTAACGAATGTGGGCATATTCTTAAATGACAAAATACTCTTTCCAACAAAGGCCTGAATGATTATTTCAATGAAGTTTTAACCTTCCTACTAATAGTTTTATCTCATAAGGAGAAGCTTTTCAAACCTTTGGTCAGACAGTTTTTTCCTCTTTGGAGACATTACCAAACTTTCCAGGCTAAATCAGTTACAGTATGTCAGTAATTAGTGATGTTCCCTGTCAGAACATTCTCTATGGTGCAGAAGTAGAAATTCCTCAGTATCTCAAGGGATATCTGGATTTTTCTCAAGCGCCTGAGTCTCTGCCTTGCCTTCCTAACCACAGAGTCAGTGTGCATTGCCTAGGTTAGGCGCTCTGTGATGTGTATACCAAGGTATTCAAAAGCTGTCCACCCTCTTCACAGAGGCATTATTGATGTTAAGGGGCATAGTTAATAATTCCCTGTCTCTTCCCAAATCCCACTGTTATCTCTTTAGTTTTGCCTTAAGGTAGGCCTTTTTTTTACTGTTACCTGTGATCAGGCCCACCACAGCTGGTAGTGTTGAGTGCAGTCAAAAGTGGCTACACAGTCATGTGTACAGAGATTACAGCAGTGGGCTGTAAATACACAGCTCTTGGGAACTCCAGTGTTAAAGATAAGGATGGATGAGGTGTGTCTGTCGACCTTGGGCATGTCTGTCAGGAAGTCAAGGACCCACTTATACAGCAAGGTGTTTAAACCCAGGTACTTGAGTTTTGTGAAGAGCCCGGAGGGAACTAAGTTGTTAAGTGCTGAACAAACAATATCACACATAGCTCCCTCTTTTGTCCCTCCCTCTCATCCTCAGTTGGGACGGTTGGCAAACTGTAGCAGGTTCAGTGTGTTGGATAGGGAGGAGATGGTCTAATCTTTGACCAGCCATTCATTTAATCACTACAGAGGTGAGTGCCACCAGGCAGTACTCATTCAGACTGGCTGGTCTGCATTGACTTATTGACAGGACCAAGACCTCATAGCCAAAGGCTGCTTTTATTGTAGCTGGTGATTTTAACAACACCAACCTGAGGGAAGACTTGCCAAGATATTACATGCACGTCATCTTTACTGCACATGGTGAGAATACACTCAACCATGTTTACATTCTTTTTTGGGATGGATATATCAGGCCTGACCTCAACTGCCATTCAGCTCATCTCAGTTCTGCGTCTGCCTTTTTATAGGCAAAAAATCTAAGGGGACAGACCAGTAATGCAGACCATTCACTGATGGTCAGGCCAAATGGAATCAGCCTCTACATCACTGCTTTAGCACTGCAGAATGGTGTGTATTTCAGTACATTAAAATGTACACAAACACAACAAGCCATTATGTTTTCATAACATTGTACAAGGATGGTATTGCAATACCAAATCAGAAGCAATGGGTTAACAGGAATGTCCAACACTAGAAACGCAGGCTGGACTCAATTTCTTAACAATCACTGACTACATAAAGGAGAAGCGGTAGTGCTGAGGTAATGTCAGCTTCTTTCCCACATGAAGCATTCTCCTTCGCAGAGCAGATGTGTCCAGATCCTTTAAAAGGATTAATCCATGCAAGGCACATGGGTGCCAAGCAGTCAAGGTGAGTACAGATCCACTGGCAGATGTCTTCACAGACATTTTGAACCTGAGAAGGTATTGAAAACTGCTCAGCAAAGCACTAGGTCGAAGCTGCCATCCATCATGGAGATGAACTCTTGAGCTCACAGGTTCATCACTTCAATTCACTTATGTCACTTTACTCGACCATCTATCATTTTCCTGGTTATTTACCTATTTACATCTCAGTTACCTATTTTCAATTCCGTTTACACCTCTGTTTTGTTTATACATATATATATATATATAAACAAAATAGAGGTGTAATATATTAATAAATGAAGTTTATACCCTCATTTTATCACTTCTGCACACCCTCATCAGCAGTAAAATATTTATATTTATCTTCTATTTTTACTTGTGATTTTCTCCATTCATATATTTTAGTATTGTTGGATGGAGCCTGGAATCTAAAAATTCTGACTGCAGTTTGTTTTCAATTTGGTTTATTTTCCCCTTTTTCCCCCTCCCCCTTTTTCCTTTCAGGTATGGTGATGAGGCTTGGCTGGTTCTCTCTCTCTCTCCTAAACGCAACTGATGAGATCCACCTGGCTTCAGTCATCTCCAGTCAACAGTCCCTATATAAACCCGAGTAGTAGTGTCTCGTGTGAAGTCTCATCAATGTCTATCTTGTGTTTGCTCTAGTTAGTGTCTTGCAGTCATCGCCTGCCACGTGTTCTCCTGTGCTCGGCTTCTCTCTCAGAAGTCAGCAGAGAATCCCATTCAGCCGCCATTCCTCACCGCCTGCCAGATCAGGTCATTACCAGTTATCGCCTATCTCACCCTGCCTGCACTCTTGCCTCGAATATTTATTAAAGACTGTTTTTTTCCAAAGCCTTTATGATTCCCCCTCAGCTTAGTTGGTCCAGCCACACCGCCAGCCATAACAGGAAACACTATTATAAATACATAATAGCATACCAATTTGTCCTTTAAATAGCATAAGTACATCACATGCAGTGCATACCAACAAATATAGAAGTCTAAAACCCTGCATCAGTTGTTCATGGCAAAACAACACTGAATTTCAGATATGTGTGAGTCAGTCACCTGCGTAAACCATTATTATTATTATTATTATTATTATTATACTGTTATTATTATTATTATTTTGATCGCCTCAAAATAATTTCCAAATTACCTTTAAAATGAACCCGTACTAGGCATGACAAGATGTGAAAAGTTATTGCTCTAGTTGTTTGAATTTGCTGGAATGTTAGCAGATTTAAACAACAAGAGCCACCACCAGTTAAAACAATCTCCCTCAACATAGAAATGCACCCTGTGATGTAGGCTTAGTATCTAAATGACTGTATATGCACAAGTTCCTTGAGTGGATATATTAAGCTTATTGCTGCTAATTGAATTAAAGGAAAACGGAATTGAATATTTGCAGGACTGTCTATTTTTTCAAGCAAGGAAAGGAAACAAGTAGACTTTGATTCATGTATTTGGCCCCTTATTTCCAACATCAGTAATAAACTAAAACACCCAGGTTGTGTTAGTGTGCACAAACTTATAACTGCTGCTGCCACTGCCTAATTGCGTTTTAAAAGATTTAACTAATTACATTACAAAGGAAGCAAAAAGCCAATTTACCCTTTCCTAAAACCAACTTGAGGGTTCCTTATTAGATTAGTGAAAACCACGATTTCACTGGAATGCCTCTGTTGTATGTTTTCAAAGCTGAGAATGATTATATGTAACACTTTTCATAACAGAGGGCTGTGTTTCAAAATAAGAAGGAAGAATGTCTTGCAAACTTGTTCTCACAGGAAAGTATATTTTTTATTGTACATAACGCAGCAAAATAGAAAAAGAAAAGAAATAAATAATGCCCTCTCTCTTGTCTGTTTTAGAAAACCAGAATGTGATGGCCATATCCATACCCCTCTGTATTTCTATCTGTGCGTCTCCCTTGCTCTCTTGGTTCCTGGCTCAACTCCTTCTACCCATCTGCCTGCAATGGGCTCATCGCCTCTCCTAGTCTGCTTACCTGCCTCTCATCAACTCATTAGTCTGCATCATTTATCCACTCTTCAGCCATTGCAGTTTCAACCACTATGATTGGCATGCTTTAGGCTAAATATTCCATACTCTCCAGTAACCAATTTTTGTTTTCATGTACTAACCTGCCTGTCTTGTATCTCAGGATCATATCCAGCATGCCAGTCATGCTCCCCTCTGTTCCCACCAGCTCCTCCATAGCCATCACTCCCTTCTGCACACACCAGATCCCAGTTCCCTGTCATCAGTCCTTCATCCTGTAAACTCTTTTCATTACCTAAATCCACTCTGTTCCTGTCTTGTATATAAGTCTCTTCCAAGACCATAACACAGAACTGTGTTGGTGAGTTATAAACATTAAGAAAAACACCCAATGTTGATTGCCTCCCCCTGTCTGTCTATGTCTGTCCTTCACCAAGGTAGACGAGGAGGTTACTCCAGTTCACCTATCTACACACCTGGCCTCATCTACAGACCTGCAGCTGATCATCAATTAAGCCACCTTCACCCGCCACTGTATTTAAGACCGGCTTAGTCTTCCATTCTTCGCCAGATCATCTGTTATCACTCCGCTGGCAACTGTGTGGCCTTTATGTTTGTTCATCTAATTTTGCCTGAGCTAACTCCTGATATCCTCGTCTCCCTAGACACCTGGATCTCTCATTCCTGCCTGCCCCCTCCTGGAAGCTCAACATCAGACCCTCACCTAAGAACTCTCACCCTGCCTGAAAACTCATTAAACCTTGTTTTAATTCACTCAGCTTCTGTCTCCTTGGCCAACATGGACCCCGCAGACCAAGATTCTGGCTCGGTCACCTTTCGCCAGACAGTCACCCAGCAGGGTGCGCTTCTGGACCAGCATGACAGCAGTATTCGGGTTCAGTATTCGAATCCAGTCAGGTCTTAACCCAACAGATCTCCTCAATATCCACCCAACTCTCATCTTTACTCTCCCTACAGCACTCCGCTACTCTATCAGCCTCACTGAGTCCACCTGGTCCGGAACCAGATCAGCCACAGAATATCCACACCGCTCCTCCAGAGCCCTTCTAAGGTCAGCATCATCTCTGCTGAGGATTTCTGTTTCAATGTGACATGCAATTCAGATCAAAGCCTGCCTCCTTTTAATTCAAAATGTCTAAGATCCACTTTATTTTGGGTCTATTACGAGGGAAAGCTCTGACATGGGCAGAAGCCATGTTCGCCGTAGGAGCCATGGAGGGAATCTCTTTGTGTGAGTTTTTGGAGGAATTCAGGCATTAGCTTGATAATCTTGACCTCCCAGATTATCAAGCTAATGCTTCTTCCCGACTCATGAATTTATCGCGGGGACAGCATTCTGTGGCTGACTTCACTCTGGAATTCCAAACCCTGGCAGTAGAGATGGATTGGAAGGACGACATGCTTCAGGCCACTTTTCTCAACGGGTTAAGTGGGTATATAAAGGATGAGCTCGCTACTTGGGATGAACCATCTAACTTAAAAAATCTTGTTGATCTCGCTCACTGCGAGCTCCGCTCCTATCCCCCTCCAGAACTCTGCCCTCACGCTGTGCACACCCAGGCTCCCAGTGATCCCGCCCTACTCCTGTTCCTCTGGTCAGTGAAGAGCACCCGAGTGGGGAGAACCCGACTTACTCCGGAGGAGCGCAGCCAAAGAATCCAAACTGGTGAGTGCCTTTACTGTGGCAAGGCTGGCCATTTTCTGCCCTCCTGCCCCTGGCAGCCAAAAGATCAGGCGGGGGTACTGGCGAGCCAAGTCCAAGATCCCAGCAACCTTCGTCCCCGATTCCAGGTCCACGCCACCTTATGCTTCCAGCACATTTGGGCTCATTGACCCCAGAGGAGAGGCATCGTCTCCGAGGCTCTGGAAAAACCCTGGAATGCCTTAGCTGTGGATGGAAGGTTCCTGGCACACAGTCTCTCACTCTTGTTTTGTCCGGAACAAGCAGTGAGAGTATTCAGTTTCTACTCACATCCACACCCAACACACCTCTCATTTTAGGTTTCCCGTGGTTAGCAAAGCATGATCTGCATGTCGACTGGGCTCGGGGGAAGATTCTAGACTGGAGCCCCCACTTGTCATGAGAACTGTTTGCAGAGTCCCATCCAAGCCATAGACACTTTGATTCATAAATATGTCACATTACAGAAGGAAGAGATGATCTCACTGCCATTTCAGTTTCTCTTAGTACTCAGTGAATCATATTCAGACACTCAATTTCTCTCAACACGAAGATTTTTATAAAAAACTAATTTTAAAAAAGGAAGAGATAACAACAAAATAAAGAAGGGCAAGGAAGATGGAGAGCATGTGGGGCAGGGCCTCCCAACATCAAGGTCCCTTCATTACCAAGCAGCTGTTGAACTGCAGTCAGATGACTCAAGTTGATTTCAAAGTCTTTAAAGAGTTGTCACAGCCGGGCTCTGGCTTGTGTGTATCGGAGGGGAATGAGGATTGAAAAGTGATGGAGAGTGACAGCCAACAGATTGCCGGCGCTTGCAGCTCACCCTCAGGTGAGACTGGGGATGACAGATCACCCCTGCTGATGTTTAGGCGAGGAAGGCGGAGAGCACAGCTGTGTGTGTGAGGGGGCATGGGAGGGGAGGGGGGTAATGGCAGCAGGGTGCAGAGAGAGCAAGAGAATGAGGCTACAGTATAAGCGCACACACACACACACACACACACACACACAACCCTAAGTGTGTTCATGGTGGATCGTGTGTGTTTTTTGACAGTTTTGGCCTGTGTGTGTGTTTGCACAAGGGTGTGTGTGTCAGACAAGACCCCGCGGCTCAGGATCTGCTGTCGCTAAGCAGCTGACACTTCTTAGCGACAGACTGACAGATTTTCACAAACTAATTTGACTCTGAGGAAGACGACACAAGACGCTAATGAAACTTTTCATATCCTGCCAGTGGAAAATTTACTGCAGTGTTGATGATGATGATGATGATGATGAGCTAACCCCAATAACTTGACACACGCAAAGAAAGAGTGATGGTGTAGGAATTGCAGAGTAACGCAGGATGGCACACCTTGTAGACAGCAATAACAAAATATCTGTGTTGGTGTCAGGTCACTTGACCTCCACAAAAATGTTGACATGTGTTCTCAAAGTCAGTCAGGACCAAGGCTTTAGATTTATATGTGCTATAGCCAGCAAGTGGAAATGAATGGGATCCACGCAGGTGTAAGTATTTGATGTAACATCAGTGAGCACTGAAAACACAATATATGCATGAATTGTCACACTGATGTCAAGCAGGACTTTGTCACCTGGACCTTTGTATCATCAGAGAAGGTGAATTACTCACTGTGCTACCAGAAAGACAGGCCTTTAACACACCTTACAACTTAAAGTAATAATATATCACATGTGCAAAACTGGGGTGTTTTTGTTTTTTTTTTTAACAGTTACAGTATTGTTGAAAAAAAAACATTATTCAGCTGGTTTCAGGTGCTTTGTCAAATATTTAGGTGAAATGACATCAAATATTGAGTAAGATATTGAATACCACTGTGAAAACCATTTCAACAATCTGTACACCACTTCAAACTTTACATATTTAGTATCCAATGAATATGTTTGTCAGTTTTGGCACCATTTGACTTGTGGAGATAAAGATGTTATTTGATTTAGTGTATTTTGAAAAATAAGTTACTGTAAATTTTTGAAAATGACCTATTTGGATAATTTAATTTTTTTTTGCTGGCATAATTGAAATGGTATATATGGTCAATATATTGACATTCCTTTGACAATTTTAGATCAACAGAGTCACTACAAGCTGGGACAGGCTCCAGCACCCCTGCGACCCTGTGTGTGCTCAGGATAAGCAGGTTTAGAAGATGGATGGATGGATGTAGAGTCACTACATCATCCTGACAAAGTTTTTGGACAATTGGCCCAACATCAGTTTCTGACAAGCTTTTGAAAACTGTATTTTGGGAAAACTGAAAATGTTTTTTTTTTTTTTGAAAATTTTGATGTCAGGCCAAGCCATTTTCCAGATAATTGTGAAAATATAAACTTTGTTAGTATAGCACCACCTTCAGGTCAATGAGTGTCAATCAGAGCAGGAGGAGTGTTTGACGCAGTGTCAATCAAAGTTTGCGCTCGCGTGGTCTCACTCAAACTCTTCCGGGTCACAAGCTGGTTTGTTTACTCAACAAGGTTCAGCAGCAAAGAGAAAAGTGAGCCTCCCTTCCTCTGACAACTACTGCTGATACTGAGAGAGAAGAAACAGAAGATGAGCAGAGAAGAAAAGAAGCTAAAGAAAAAGGATGTGACCGAGCTGGAGATTAAACGAGAGTAAACACTGGAGCCTTTGAGAGGTGGAGAGAGCTGAAAGATTCACACTGATGGAGAGTTAGGACACATTTCTGCTGGACAGGTAATTATCTCTGTTTGATTTATGTTTGAATTCCTACCAAATTAACCACAAAGCTAAGATGTGTTACAGTAACAGTCCACGGTGAATCTCATGTTACTGTGACGTAGAAGTTGAGCTAATGTTAGCTTACAGAGTTTAATGCCAAGTGCTAACATTAATATTTAGGGCCCGAGCACCGAAGGTGGTGCGAGGTGAATTTGAAATGTTTATTATTTTCCTTCATATTGTTTTTTCTGCAGATAAATGAATTGCTTTTTTGACGGCCTGAAGGTGCTCAAAAACTTTGCACCCCCCTCCCCAAAGTCAGGCGTAAAATTACATATTTTAAGTGTCCCAGGCACGGTCGTTGCAAAGGTTGTCTCAACAGCGCCACCGACGTACTTGTTTTTGGAAGGTCCCCCATAGACACAGTTTCACCTACGCATATGAAATTTGGAGGGGTTATGTAATATGACAAGATGCACAAAAAAGTCTCTTGGAGCCATGGTCTAACTCCAACAGGAAGTCCACCATTTCGCATCAAAAGTCCAATTTTGGACATTTCCAGGCCTCAGTACTGAAACAAACTCCTCCTAGAGATTTGATCAGAATGCAGCATTTCAAAATGCAGCCCCCGGCCACGCTTTCACTTACACATTTCAAATTTGGGGAGTTTATGTAACATCCCGAGATCTACAAAAAAGTCTCTTGGACCCATATCCTAAACCGGACAGGAAGTCAGATATTTTGATTTATCTGTGTCATATTTCCTGAATAGGAGCAATTTACAATCTTGTATTGTATTGTATATTGTATTTTAACACATTCTGCCCCGGGACTATGTTACACCTAAGCATATGAAATTTGGCACACATATGTAACATCACAGGCCCTACAAAAAAGTCTCTTGGAGCTAGACAAATAGACGCAAATTGGCTCTGTAGCGCCCCCTAGAATTTTTCAAAAAAGCAGCCCCAGCACTGTGTTTCTCCGATATATATATGAAATTTGGCATGTATGTATGGTAAAATTAAATATGGTAAAATTGTAATTCATGTCGGCATTAATGACGCCCGATTACGCCAATCGGAAGTCACCAGAATTAATGTGGAGTCGGTGTGTAAGTTTGCAAAAACGATGTCGGACTCCGTAGTTTTCTCTGGATCCCCTTCCTAATCTGACCAGTGACGACATGTATAGCCGCATGTGTCGTCTTTCCACCGGTGGTTAACGAGGTGGTGTCCGGCAAACGGCGTGGGCTTTATTAATAATTGGCAGCCTTTTTGGGGGAGATCTGGCCTGATTAGGAGAGATGGTATCCATCCCACTTTGGCTGTCTAGAAATATAGAAAGTTTTATTAGTCCTAATTCATGACATACCAGAGTTGGGACCAGTAAGCAGAGTTGCAGTCTTACACGCTTCTCTGCGCCTCCATTAGAGCAGCTGCACACCCAATATAGAATAGAAACTGTGTCTGCCCAGCGAACCATTTAAACTCTTAAAACCAAAAAGGGGAGTTATTCATAAAAATCTAATAAAAATTAACACAACTGCTGTAGCAACTCAGCGAACAGCATAATAAGAAAATTAAGTGTGGCCTCTTAAACATCAGATCTCTGGCCTCTAAGGCTGTTCTGATAAATGATTTGATATCTGACTCTGATATAGACCTGTTCTGCCTTACTGAGACCTGGCTAGGTCAGGAAGAATATGCAGCCATTTTTAAATCAGCCCTATTAATAAACTCTCGGCCTAAAGAGGGCTACAGCTCATTTGAAAGCCTTATTATTACTCTTTCATCTCCAGCCTGGAAGAGCAGAAAGCCAATACTAGTTGCTGTAGTGTACCGTCCCCCAGGCCCATACTCTGAATTCTTATCTGAATTTTCAGAGTTCTTGTCAAATTTAGTCCTTGAAAATGACAAGGTAATTATTGTAGGTGATTTTAATATTCATGTGGACATGGATAGTGACAGTCTTAGCACAGCATTCATCTCATTATTGGACTCCATTGGGTTTTCTCAGAGAGTAAATTCTCCAACTCACTGTCACAATCACACCCTTGATTTGGTCCTCACCTATGGTATTGATATTGAGAGCACTTAATAGTAATAGTCTCCCCCAAAATATCCTGTGTTATTTATCAGACCACTACTTAGTATCATTTGAATTCCTATTACTGGACTATGCACCTCTAGAAAAATTAGTGTTCACTAGATGGTTACCCGATTGTACTAGGACTAAATTTAAGGAAGCAATTCCGACAGCATTAAAGTCAGTAAGATTTCCTAGTATCTCTGACGACTCTCATAATTTTTTGAGCTCCCCCCAAATTGACCAACTTGTTAGAAACACCATGGACTTACTCAGAGGCACTCTGGACTCTGTTGCGCCCCTAAAAAGAAAGATTATAAAACAGAAAGAGACTTGGCACCATGGTTTAACTCTGCAACTCGCAAGTTAAAACAAACAACATGACAATTGGAAAGGATATGGCGCTCCACCAAAGAGGAGGACTCTCGCCTAGCCTGGAAAGAGAGTCTCAAAACTTATAGGAAAGCCCTGTGTAATGCCAGAGCAGCCTACTATTCAGAATTAATAGAGAAAAATAAGAACTGCCCTAGGTTTCTTTTCAGCACTGTAGCCAGGCTGACACAGAGCCATAGTTCTGTTGAACCCTGCATTCCCTTAAGTTTAAGTAGTAATGATTTCATGAGCTTCTTTAATGATAAGATTTTGAATATTAGGGACAAAATTTGTCAGGATCTGCCCTCGTTAGACTCCGATCCTTCAGACTCAGGAAGTTTAGGAGCAGATACATTAAAACCTGACAATTGCTTAGACAGTTTTATTCCAATTGGCCTTCCCGAATTATCCTCGTTAGTTTCATCATCGAAAGCAACAACTTGTCTCCTAGACCCGATCCCAACTATGCTGCTTAAGGAAGTTTTCCCATTTATTGGCACATCACTGCTGCATATTATTAATCTGTCTCTGGTGTCAGGCTTTGTACCCAAGTCTTTTAAAGTATCTGTAATTAAACCATTGATCAAAAAACCTACACTTGATGCAGATGTGTTAGCCAATTATAGACCAATATCCAACCTCCCCTTTTTGTCTAAGATTCCTAGAGAAAGCTGTTGCCAGCCAGTTATGTAATTATCTCCACAGTAATAGTCTTTTTGAAGTTTTTCAGTCAGGATTTAGAGCTCACCATAGCACAGAAACAGCACTTGTGAAAGTCACTAATGACCTGTTGACAGCATCAGATAGAGGGCTTCTGTCTGTACTTGTCCTGTTAGACCTCAGTGCTGCCTTTGATACAGTTGACCATCACATCCTGTTGCTGAGAATGGAAAAACTGCTTGGTCTTAAACTGGTTCAGATCATACTTATCAGATCGGTCTCAGTTTGTTCATATTAATAATGAATCCTCTGTGCATACTAAAGTCTGTCATGGAGTTCCACAAGGTTCAGTGCTAGGTCCAATTCTGTTTATTTTGTATATGCTGCCCCTTGGCAATATCATCAGGAGGCACTCCATAGATTTCCATTGTTATGCTGATGACACCCAATTATATTTATCAGTGGAGCCACACAAAACTGATCAGCTCCTGAAACTGCCTTGAAGATATAAAGGCTTGGATGACCAGAAATTTCCTGTTGTTGAACTCAGATAAAACTGAAGTGATCCTATTAGGTCCGAAACACCTGAGGAACACGCTTTCTTCTAAGATAGCCTTGCTGGATGGCATTAACTGGGCCTCCAGCACCACTGTAAGGAACCTCAGGTGTTTTATTTGATCAGGATATGTCCTTCAACACCCATATTAAGCATATTTCAAGGTCTGCCTTTTACCACCTGCGCAACATCGCAAAAATTCGGCACTTTTTGTCCCAAAGCGATGCTGAAAAATTAGTCCATGCATTTGTCTCTTCCAGGCTGGATTATTGTAATTCACTTTTATCAGGCTGCCCAAACAAGTCGTTAAAGACTCTACAGCTGGTCCAGAATGCCGCTGCTCGGGTGCTGACTAAAACCAGGAAAAGAGACCATATTACTCCAGTATTGGCTTCTCTGCATTGGCTCCCTGTAAAATTTAGAGTGGATTTTAAAATCCTACTCCTCACATATAAGGCTCTACATGGTCTGGCACCATCATATCTTAATGAATTGATAACTCCTTATCAACCGACTAGAGCGCTGCGCTCCCAAAACGCAGGCTTACTTGTAGTTCCCAGGGTTTCCAGAAGTAGTCTAGGGGGCAGAGCCTTCAGCTATCAGGCCCCTGTTCTCTGGAACCAGCTCCCAGTCTGGGTCCGAGAGGCAGACACAGTGTCAGTGTTTAAGAATAGACTTAAAACCTTCCTTTTTGATTAAAGCTTATAGTTAGGGTGGGCACAGGCTCGCCCTTAGTTATGCTGCTATAGGTTTAGACTGCCGGGGGGCTCCCATGATGCATCGGGCACCTCTCCCTCTTCCTCTGTCTCTCTCTTCCTCTTTCTCTGCTTCCTCTTCCTCTTGCTTCCTTTACTCATATTATGGTAGTAGTGCAAACTGGAGTCACTTTTAGAAACTGGTTAAAGTGGCTAAACTGGTTAAAGTAGTTAAATTGGTTAAAATGTGTCAAAGCGGTTAATGTGAATACTCTTATGTCCTGTGTAAAGTGCATGTTACTGCCGGAGCCCCGGTCCTCTTTGTTCTCTCCAGTCTTGCAGGTTCCTCACTGATTCTGGTTGTGGTCCATCTGTCTGAGGTTCACTGGCCTGGTGGGGACATGATCTGTGTCTGTGTTGTGGAGAGAAGGTCGAGTGGCCCAGAGCTCCATATGAGGACATCTAGAGATGCACCTGGACTCACAGACTCATTTCCATTACCTGTGATATCTTCATACATGGACTAATCCAATGAACTCAGTATAGCTACAGCTTATTACGACTCATGTATAATTCCATAATATGATTGATGATGTTCTCTGTACATGTGGCATCTATTGCACGTCTGTCCGTCCCAGGGAGAGGGATCCCTCATCTGTGGCTCTTCCTCAGGTTTCTTCTTTTTCCCATAAAGGGTTTTTTGAAGTTTTTCCTGACTCGGTTCGAGGGTCTAAGGACAGAGGGTGTCACAACTGTACAGATTGTAAAGCCCTCCGAGGCAAACAATGTTTGTGATTTTGGGCTTTATATAAATAAATAATTTTTTTGATTTTTTTGATGTATCCTCCTGAGTTCTACAGAACAGTCTCTTGGACCCAGATCCTAAACCCAACAGGAAGTGAGATATTTTAATTTATTTATGTGTGCAGTTCTTCCATAATTTCAGCTATTTTGAGGCCTTGTTGTTTCACATACATGTTTGAACTTCACTGACCATCTAATGTCTTCCATGGCTCACGTATTTTCCACCCGGTGTCATGCCGGTGCCATGCTGGCGCCCCCGACGGCACGGAAGTGCGAGGGCCCATCCAATGCTGCTTGCAGCTTTAATTAGGTTAGGGCCCAAGCACCAAATGGCACCAATGGCGGTGCGAGGCCCTATTGAATTTCAAATGTTTATTATTAGGGCCCGAGCACCGAAGGTGGTGCAAGGCCCTATTGTAACTCACTTATTTTTTCTGTCTTTTTTTTTTGTTGTTGTTCTTGTTATTCTTCCCCTAAATAAATCGCATTTTAGACGCCCTGAAGGTGCTCGAAAAAAACCCCAAAAGTAAAATTATGTATTTTATGGGTCCCTCTTGGAGCCATGGTCTAATTGCAACAGGAAGTCTGCCATTTTAAATCAAAAATCATATTTTGGCATGATTTTGGCCATTTCCAGGCCTCGTACTTGAACAAACTCCTCCTAGAGATTTGATCAGATCATCTTAAAATTTGGACTGTACGATCTAGAGACATAGGCGATGTAGAATTGCGAAGCTTTTAACTTTTCAATGGAGAACGTGGCCATGGTGGCGTGGCGAATTTCCATGTTTCGCCAAAAGAAACAGGAAGTGGGTGTAATTCAGCTGTAACTCACACATACATTGTTGAATCAGGCTGAAATTTCACATGTTTGATTGTAGTCCAGGTCTGAACAAATTTATGCAACAACAATATTCAGTTATGGTATAGCGCCACCTGTTGGCAACAGGAAGTGTCATGTTTCACATTATGATAGCCTGCTCCAAAGTGGTTGAGCACATTCACCTCAAACTAGGTGTGGAAGTTGTCAAGGCCTTGGTGATGACATTTGACAAACAATTTCAACTTTTCATCAGAGGCGAATTCGATATCTTGTCCAAATTTGACATGTTTTATTGTAGTCCAGCTCTGAACAAATCTATGCAGCAATATTCAGTTTTGGTCATAGCGCCACGTGGCGACAGGAAATTTTCAGTGCCACCTATGTATTGGTTTTTAGGGGGGGGCCCGCAGACGGTTTAACCTACGTGTATGAAATTTGGAGGAGGTTATGTAACATACCAAGATGCACAAGAAAAGCCTCTTGGACCCATGGTCTAACTCCAACAGGAAGTCTGCCATTTTGAATCATATGTCAAATTTTGCCACTATTTTAGTCATTTCCAGGCCTTGTATTTGAACGAACTCCTCCCCGTCCAATGCTGCTTGCAGCTTTAATTTTTCTTCATCTTCTTCTGGTTTTTCTGCACATAAATGAATTGCCTTTTTGACGCCCTGAAGGTGCTCAAAAACATTTGTGTAGCCCCACAAAGCAGGGTGTAAAATTACGTATTTTATGGGTCCCGGGCACGGGCGTCCAAAAAGGGTCCCCACTGGACATTTTTTCACCTACGTTTATGAAATTTTTGAGGAGTGATGTAACATGCCAATACACACAAAAAAAGCCTCTTGGAGCCATGGTCTATCTATAACGGAGTCCACCATTTTGAATCAAATGTCAAATTTTTTGCCATTTCAAGGCCTTTTAATTGAACAAACTCCTCCTAGAGCTTTGATTGAATCGTCTTCCAATTTGGACTGTACGATCTAGAGACATGTACAACGTTAAATAGCAAAGCTTTTAACATTTCATCAAAGGGCGTGGATTTGGCAGCGTGGCGAATTCCGCTATTTGCTGTAAAACAGGAAGTTGTTGTCAATTCCAGGCCTCATTCTTGAATGGATTCTTCCTAGAGGCTTGGTCAGATTGGCTGTACATTTCAAAAGTAAAATCTACAGACATGAGTGACGTTAAATTGCGAAGCTTTTGAGTTTTCGTTTGTCGGGCCGCGAAACTTTGATATTTCGCCATGCAACAGGAAGCTGCTGAGGGGCTTGGGATGCTCAGAAATTCACAAAATTTGTCAAATTCATCAGAAGTGGTAAAATCTCACTAGAAATGTTTTAGGATTGTGCCCCCAGTAAACGTTTCTTTCACCTACATGCTTGAACTTCACAGTCCATGTAACGACCACTAAGGCTCACATGTTGTCCACCCGGTGTCAAGCCGGTGCCCCCGACATGCCGCCCCCCCTTGACGGGTGCGGGGGTGCGAGGGCCCGTCCAATGCTACTTGCAGCTTTAATTAGCTTTGTTTTATCTGAAAGTTGTTAAAAATCTATTTGTGAAGTTTCAAGACAGACATATCGCCTTGATGTTGGACCTGATATTGATGTTTTGTGTGATTGTGTGTCGGTGTGTTGGTGCTCTCACAGCTAAATGTTCCCAGAAGGGGTTCACTGCTTATTTAATATTATTCATGACAGTTTATTAGTTTCTTATCAAACAAACATCTAAACTCTGAAATATGTGTGTGCTCATTGTTTTACCGAACAGATATTACTGTAGATTACTTTTCATGTTTGTTAATCAGCAGTGTTCACAACAGTAATGTGGCAGCTGATTTCAGGATGTGAAATATTAAAATAATTCAGTGAAAATCACCCCAGCTTTTTGGAGCTTCTGCTGCTGCAGCTTCTTCAAATGTCTGTAAACCTGCTGATGATAAAAACTGCCAGCTGACAAATATTAGGATGATATACCTTTATTTAGATTTATTTATCAATTTAGCAGAATGATTAATTATGTGCTGTATGTTTTCTTGCAGATGTTAGGCAGGTTCTTTACTGTGCTAAAACATCAACACATCCCAACCTCTCCAGAGTTGTTGGTGAGTCTCTCAGATCAGTAAGAACATGATTGTGAACTAATTGTGATTTAACAGACTCAGCTGTGTTCAGCACCACTGACTTGTATTGATTGTAGATGAATGTTTGGCTAACGGTACTTTTATATGTTTGGAGGTGTCAGTAAGTGATAAAAACACACCCAGTATTTAGAAAGCACAGTCATTTTTGTGTTTGAATCATAGACAGGTGAATTATTATTGAATCATGAGGCCAGTGAAGATTCACACCTCTGTTATTTGGTTTATTCCAGATCAGTGTTGTTGAACAACAGTTAATATTTAATGTTTATTTTTCCATGTATAAGTTCATTTTTCTTACTTGGTGTTACTTTTATTGCCTTTTACTATTGTATCCAGGGATTTTAATTTGGATTTTTTTTTTTTTCAAGTATTTTTTGGGGGTTACACCCTTTATCCCTTTATTGTTTTTTTTTATACAGACAGGACAGTGAGAGAGAGAGACAGGAAAGACAGGAGAGAGAGAGGGGGAAGACATGCAGGAAAGGGACCCCGGCCGGGAGTCGAACCGGGAGACATGTGTGCGTGCACTCTACTACTGAGCCACCTGCGCCACAATTTGGATTATTTTAAAACAAATGAGTGTCCCTCCAAGATGTCTTCATTCATAACTGAGACTGTCTGATCACATATTCAATTCTTTATTCTCTCCTCCTCAGTCTGACACAGAGGCTTGTTATTGCACTTTGAAGAATCAAGAATCCTGTCTTCATCACTAATCAAAGTTTATGTTGACCATAATTAATGTTCATCTTTAATCTGCAATAACGTTTCTGTCATTCCTATACTAAATAAAGCTTGTGTTAAAGTGTTATTAATTTTTTAATAAGTCATAAGACATTATTTTTGAGACAATTCATGTCTAGTGTTGACCCTTTGGTTTGAATTGGTTCCAAATGAAGGTTATAGTGTTTGTAACTGGTAAAAAAAAAAAAAAAGATATTTCAGTAATACAGTATAACAGCAAAGTGGTGTATTTGTTTTTACATTATTGTATTTAGACACAAATCACTGTAGACAACACACTTTATTAAATAATAAATAATTACGTCACTTGAATATGTTAAAATAAACATTTTGAAGCTATATAATAAATCTATGCACAGCACTCAGACTATTTTCAGACGTCCTCAGCATTGAGCTCCTCCAGTGTTTGGCCCAGCAGACTCTCTCTCTGCCCGGCCTTCTCTGTCAGACGTCGAGGCCTCCTCTCTCCTCTGCTCGGCTCCATCGTCATCGTCTCCCCTCTCAAGAACTGCTGAAGTCATCGTCAGGGTCTCAGTCTCTAAACTCACTATAACAACATATGAGGGCAGAAATGTCACACAATGGGCAAAGACACAAACACGTAAATAAACTGTTAATTTACTGGCTCTCCATCTCGGTTACTGAAATAAAAAACTAACAGCTAACAGCGCTAACAATGTTAGTATGCACAAGTTTGACTGTTTAACTAACAGATAATGACCCAAAAGTCTAGCTAATGTATAGTCAGACTAAAGTCACTGTAAAGCCACTGTGGTGGTGATGATGCAGGATGACATCACTAAAACTACTGAATGAATAAGTTTCCACTCCATAATTTTATAAGCCAGTGTACATATCAAATGGATTTGAACTCTAATGCACCAATGGGCCTGATGTAACAATATTCTCTTAAGTTTCTCCCAATTTTCTATCATGAGAAAAAATAAGACTACTTCAGATACACCAAACATTGTTAACCAGCCAAATCTGTTCTTACTCATGTATGCTGAATAATGAGTCCCACTTGATCATAAACTGGAAGCATGTGGCTATTTGTTCTAAGCACAGGTGATGACCCCTAAACATTATATACTACACTAATGGCAAGTTTGCATGTTCTGGCACATACCCAAGAATTGGAGTGATGCCACTGAAAAAGGCTTCAAGAAGAGGAACATCAGCCCAGGTGAAATTGAGGAACTGTTTGATAAACTTAAAGTAAAACTGATTTTCCACATCAGTACTGGTGTTACAGGAAAATCAAAAACTCTGACAAGAAAAAGTATTTTTTAGCCCACAACAATCTTAAACAATAATTTAATAATCCAAGCATTATAATCAGCACATTTGATTATATGATATTCATGTTGTTTTTGATCAAATTTAAAACATGTCTTTACTTGCATTAAACAAACAATTGGTGTGTTTTTCTTGTTTTAAAAAGAGTGCTCTTAACCACTCTTTTACTAGGAGAAGAGCACAAATAAGAAGATACTGGTGAATCCCAGGAATCGATCAGAACTAACAAAAAATAAATAAAAAGTGCATATGAGCAAGAATAAGAGGAAGTGTCTTTGTACACTGCCCAAAAAAATTAAGGGAACACTTAAACAACACAATGTAACACTTCTGTGAAATCAAACTGTCCAATTAGGAAGCAACACTGATTGACAATCAATTTCACATGCTGTTGTGCAAATGGAATAGACAACAGGTGGAAATTATAGGCAATTAGCAAGACACCCCCAATAAAGGAGTGGTTCTGCAGGTGGTGACCACAGACCACTTCTCAGTTCCTATGCTTTCTGGCTGATGTTTTGGTCACTTTTGAATGCTGGCGGTGCTTTCACTCTAGTAGGTAGGATGAGACGGAGTCTACAACCCACACAAGTGGCTCAGGTAGTGCAGCTCATCCAGGATGGCACATCAATGTGAGCTGTGGCAAGAAGGTTTGCTGTGTCTGTCAGCGTAGTGTCCAGAGCATGGAGGTGCTACCAGGAGACAGGCCAGTACATCAGGAGATGTGGAGGGCAACAACCCAGCAGCAGGACCGCTACCTCCGCTTTTGTGCAAGGAGGAACAGGAGGAGCACTGCCAGAGCCCTGCAAAATTGACCTCCAGCAGGCCACAAATGTGCATGTGTCTGCTCAAACAGTCAGAAACAGCCCAACGTCCACAGGTGGGGGTTGTGCTTACAGCCCAACACCGTGCAGGACGTTTGGCATTTGCCATGAGAGAACACCAAGACTTGGCAAATTCGCCACTGGCTGCCCTGTTGCTCTTCACAGATGAAAGCAGGTTCACACTGAGCACATGTGACAGACGTGACAGAGTCTGGAGACGCCGTGGAGAACGTTCTGCTGCCTGCAACATCCTCCAGCAAGACCGGTTTGGCAGTGGGTCAGTAATGGTGTGGGGTGGCATTTCTTTGGGGGGCCGCACAGCCCTCCATGTGCTCACCAGAGGTAGCCTGACTACCATTAGGTATCGAGATGAGATCCTCAGACCCCTTGTGAGACCATATGCTGGTGCGGTTGGCCCTGGGTTCCTCCTAATGCAAGACAATGCTAGACCTGCATGTGGCTGGAGTGTGTCAGCAGTTCCTGCAAGACGAAGGCATTGATGCTATGGACTGGCCCAATGCCCGTTCCCCAGACCTGAATCCAATTGAGCACATCTGGGACATCATGTCTCGCTCCATCCACCAAGCACATTTAACAAAGTCTGAACTCTGAGTTGATGAACGCTGAGTGAGTTTTCAGTTTCAGAGCAGCTGATCTGAGTTAGTTCAATCAACTCTGAGTATGTTTACTAAGAGTTAAAGCACGTGTGACTATTAAGGCCTTTCTACATCACCTACAGAGTTAGAAGTTCTAATACGTTTTGACGGCAAGTACGTACAGAAAAGGAGACTTGCTGCTCGAGTCAGCAGTAAGTTTGAATGCAGTAGTGATTTTGCCATGCCATCATGGGCACAAAGCGCAGCTGGAGCAGATGAGAATGAAATATAGCACAGTTCAAAGGCATACTTTGTTTCAGCCAGAAGGCTCATGATTGTACCTCACTTTGGTTTCAAAGTCAAAGTCTGCTTTATTGTCAATTCTGCAGCATGTACAGGACAAAGAGAGAATTGAAATTACGGTTCCCTCAAACTTAGGTGCAAGAAATACAAAAAGCAAAGAAATAAAGAAATAAGCAAAACAAGTACAATCAACTAGAAGAACAAGTAGACATAATAAATAGACAAGGCAAATTACAGTCTAGACAAGGCAAATTACAGTCAACATATGGTCAACAATATGGTAATAGTGCAAAAAAAGAAGATTGAGGTAGCCTTATGGTCTGGTTAAAGTGATTAAAGTGAGTGTGTGCTTGATCCTGAGGGTGTCAAAAGTTCAAGAGTTCAAGTGTTGATGGAGGGGGGGTCAGAGTCCAGGGTGTGTGTGTGGAAGGGGGGGCAGAGCAGGGAGAGAGTTCAGCATCCTGACAGCCTGGTGGACGAAGCCGTCCCTCAGTCTGCTGGTCCTGGCCCGCAGGCTCTGCAGTCTCCTTCCTGATGGCAGCAGGCTGAAGAAGCTGTGTGATGGGTGGGTGGGGTCCCTCATGTGAAGCAGAGGGCTTTTACGGGTGAGGCGAGAGGTGTAGAGATGTCTTGCAGGGAGGGGAGAGAGGCACCAACAACGATCTTCTCAGCTGCTCTCACGATGCGCTGGAGGGTCTTCCTGCAGGACACGGAGCAGGCGCCGTACCACACGGTGATGCCGCTGGTCAAGACGCTCTCGATGGTGCCTCTGTAGAAAGTGCACATGATGGGGGCCGGGGCTCTAGCTTTCCTCAGTTTGCGGAGGAAGTTGAGGCGCTGGTTTGATTTCTTGGCCAGTGATGTGGTGTTGATGGTCCAGGAGAGGTCCTCAGTGACATGCACACCCAGGAACTTGATGCTGCTCACTCTCTCCACCGTAGCACCATTGATGGTCAGAGGTGCATGCTGGGGACGCGTTCTCCTGAAGTCCACAACAATCTCCTTCATCTTCTCCACGTTGAGAGAGAGATTGTTGTGTTCACACCACAAGGCCAGGCGGCTCACCTCGCCTTCCTGTAGTCTGTTTCATCGTCGTTGCTGATGAGACCCATTGCCACAGTCATGTCATCTGCAAACTTGATGAAAAGGTTGGAGCTGTGCAACGGTGTGCAGTGTGCAGTCGTGGGTCAGCAGAGTGAAGAGGAGGGGGCTCAGCACACATCCTTGGGGGGCCTCCGTGTTCAGTGTGGCGATGCTGGATGTGTTCCTGCCGACCCGAACTGCCTCTGTCAGGAAGTTGAGCAGCCAGTTGCACATTGAAGTGTTAATTCCCAGCTGGTCCAGTTTCAGAATGAGCTGTTGTGGAATGATTGTGTTGAATGCCGAACTGAAGTCTATGAACAGCATTCTGACGTAGGAGTCTTTTGTGTCCAGATGTGTGAGGGCTGTGTGGAGGGCAGTGGAGATCATCATCGGTGGAGCGGTTGGACCGATATGCAAACTGGAAGGGGTCCTGGTTCGAATTATATCTGACATATTAGATAAATATAATAGGCCTAAATATCTTTCAGCGCAAAATAAAAACTACTGATTCCACTCTGAGGTCTCAGCAGAATGTCATTAAAATACAGAATTCAAAATATCATCAATAACTTCAGCTGAATGATTTTTACATCAGTCTAAACTTCATTTAATTTTATCATGCCTGAGAAGAAATTTGTCTTCCAACCAGGTAAAACATAAAACACAAAGAGACGGCATGAAGGCATCTTTTGTGGTCCTCAGAGGTTTCTGCACAGGGAACACTATGGTGTAGTCAAAGGGAGACTTTTCACCAGTGTTAAATATTATTCAGTTATAAGGGAAAAACTCAAAAAAACAAAAAGGAGCAACACAAAAAGCTTTGATCTGAAAACACATCTGCAGTGTGAAATATTAGATGTGAGGCCAGAAGGTGTTGTTCAGATAAATGAGTGACAAAAAGCTGTAATGTTTTATCACATAGTCATCAGGGAATGATAGCATGTCTTTTCAGGGTCTTAAATCCTATCCTGACATGAGACTGTGAATTAATTCAGCTTCAGCAGTAGGGAGGAGGTCTTACCTCTCTTTCTGGAATGGTAAACCCAGTTTCCTTCATCTCAGGGTTAAACTCACCCACAGACCGCTGGGTATGACAGTGTTTAATTTCTCAACAGTGTATACCACGATGTAAGATATGTTATCTAACCTTCTCTGGAACAACTTATGTTGGACATAAGAGATCAACATTTTTAAAGCACTGCCCTCTGACTAATCACCATTTCTAGAAGATCCAGAGGAGCTTGATGGAGAGATCGTGAGAGGGTCTCTGTAAAGGGCCCCTTGTCTTTCCCTGACAATTCTTTAGATCTAGATTCTCTTTGAAGGGAATGACTGATCTATGTCAGTGTCTTCTTTCTATTTATTTTCTATTTGCTGCATTTGTCACAACCAGGGTTGCAGCACAAAGAATAAACCTAAAATTGTCATGCACACTATAAGAACACATATAAACAATACATTTAATAGTTATATTATATATATATAACAAGAGGAAGTCTATGAACAGCATTCTAACGTAGGGGTCAAGAGGGGTCACCCAACAAGAGGTGAGTGACTTGAACACAAACATTACTGCACAATCAACAGTTGAGCACAAGGCTTTACCATAGCTACCATATGTTAAAGCAACCAATTTTTCCAGGATCAGCCTTCAGTCAATTCAAGCTGAGAGGCAGCTACAATATCTACAAACCCAACATCATTACTACATGCAAAACTTTAATAAAACATTCTCTCCTTCCAGTTCGTACCTTATTTCTTTTAGCTGACGTTTACATAAAGCATGCTATACGTAATAGTAATTAAAAAGACTTTCATTACAGTCATATCTACTCATGTTCATGGGCAGGGATATTATAAGCCTATTAAGTGACACACACTCCATGATTTTTTACTGCAGTTGCAGCTATGTTACTTAGTGAAGCTGGATAACGAAAAGATAATCTGGGTATGCTGAATTTGTGTGAAAAGATCACTGTCACAGAAACAGCCTGTTTTTCACAGTAAATCCTAATGTTACAAGATACACTGAAGGTTTACAGCATTTGTTGCTATGGCATTGTTAAGCCCTCGTCTAGGGGTAAATGGGTGGAATGGGGGGTAAGGGTTTTTTCTTGCCCCAATCTCCAAACCAGCAATCTGAGATCTGAACTGAATCCAAAGGTGAACAGTTCCTTTCTACACAGCCTTTCTACAGTAGGACAGAACAAGTGCCACTGACACAAGCATCTAACTCCAGTTTGAATGAGCATATAAAATTTGGAACAACAAGGACAGGTGTACTACAGGAGAGAGTTTTGGTAGAGTGTTTTGACAAGCAACTGACCAGACAGAAGGTTTCTTCACACTAATTAAACTACTGAGGGAGCAATGACAAAGCATGACAGTATCAAGCCATC
This sequence comes from Scortum barcoo, assembly GCA_023238725.1. Lineage (NCBI taxonomy): Eukaryota > Metazoa > Chordata > Actinopteri > Centrarchiformes > Terapontidae > Scortum > Scortum barcoo. The sequence continues at coordinate 28,641,299 of CM041554.1, forward strand.
CCCCAGAAAATGGAACTGCTTATGCCTGATCTGAGGTATGGAATAATCTCAGATGGTTTTTATCTTAGTGTCAACTACACATATATCACTTTAGCCCAATGTGTTTACTGGGTACGCTATAATCATATCAAAAAACACTTGGCTTGATTCAGAGTGAGAGGGTCGCTCTTTATATGTCTTATTCAAAGTTTTTGATGTCCTCAAACCGGTTATAATGCAGGATGCAATGGTAAGTTTTCTTAATTCCTAAATGGCCAGAAAAGTTATCATGGGCAAGACTTGTGAGTTCCAGTTCCAGCATACCACTACCTGGTGGAAAGAATTGCATTCTAAGTTTCCAACACTGGGAGGATATCAATTGTGCATCAAAATGTAATTTTATATAGTTATACAGGGTTTTTCACTTTTTTGAGTACTCACAGTAGCTATACATGTAACAGGGGTTCATCATCATGTAAGAAGGTGACAGATGCTTTCACAGATTGGCTGGTCTCCAGGACACATGTGGCCACTAAGAAATCCTTAAAGCTAACAAGTGTAATTTGTGTGGCAGAATGTGTGAATGAAATAAAAACCAACCATAGAGCAGATTTCAAGTCATCTCTGAGCAGTTTGCTATAAAAACAATACAGCTAAGAGTGCTTCACACCAACAGATACAACAAACCAAAAAGAATAGGGTCTGAATGAAAGATCACCACTTTAACACCAGCTTATAAGTGAACGGTCAATACAGCCAAACCCTTTGTATCCTTTGGCAGAGCAACTACAACTTTCAGTCCTTGCTGTATTTTGAGGCACCAAGGATGGTAAAAAGTCTAATCCGAAGGCTAGATGCACGTTCACTGGGCCTATCACACCAGGATGTCACATCCACTCATCAACTATCCAACAATCTTGTGGGAAATTACAAGGTTGACATACAATGGACTCATGTTTATTTATGTGTGTTCACTCATTCCAATAAAATAAATAAAAAGTGGTGATGTAAAAGTGCGCCTCAGTGACTGAGAATGACTGCAATGAATGACCTGAAATAAGCAGGAACTGAATGCCCCCCCCCACACACACACACAGACACACACACACAGGGTGTCATAAATCCAACCTTTATATTAACTCCATGGGGACCCTTAAATGGTCAATAAAAATGCCCCGAGACCTTGATGCAGATCAGATTGTCCTGAAAGCAGCCTGACCTGCTTATCTGCTGCATGGAGATAGGCTACAGTAATTCACTTAGATCACAGATACTTCAGATAAACTCCTCTTCTGGGAACACAACAAGATAGACATGGCAGGAGGAAACACCATATTCCCAACTTAATATCCTTCTTTTCAAACATCCCTCCCGTTCTCCTTCTTTCCCTTCTTCTTCTTCTTCTTGTGTAACTCTCTAAGTTCTTCTTTGTCACCTTTCTAAAATACCATTCCTTGTGTCATGGATGAACTCCCTCACTCCTTTCTCTCCCCTCTCTTCTCTTCCTTCTCATCTGCAACTTTCCATTGCTTGCTTTTTTTTTTTTGTACAATGAATCAAGCAGACCATATCCTGCAGCAAAAGCGATATCTTTAAAAAATCCATAAAAGTCATCAGTGTTTTTGTTGTTTTTCATTTCTGAACCCGCTGCTTCAGCGAGCTGTACCAGCACCAACCCCCCACCCCTAACCCCCCCACCCCTCACACACACACACACACACACACACTTCCCTATGGAGGTGGGGGGGGGGGGTCAATTGATCGGTAAAAACCTTCAGAGCAATGCCAATGCTACATCCACACAGACAATTAATGGCTGGCAGCCAGTACCTGTATCTAAGTACAGTCAGTGGCTCATGTTTCTCACAGCTTTTTTTTCATTCAGTCTTTCCAACAACAACAACAAAAAAGAACCCATCCTAATTAACAGCAGTTTGGGTGTGCTACTCAGCATATAGTTCAGTGGTGGAAGAAGCAGTCTGCAGGCCCTTTATTTTAAAGTACCAACACAGCAAAGGGAAAAACAAATCCTATGCTACTAGTGAAAGTCATTCATACGAAATCCATCTTCACTAAAAGTATTGTATTATCAGCGAAAAGTACTTGAAGTCTCAAAGTAAAAGTACTCCTGCAGAAACAACAGCCTTTATGAATGACAATATCAGATTGTATTGTTCATATTACTGCATCAGTGCATAAGCAGCATTTTACTGTTGTGGTCAGTCAAGGTGGAGCTAAGAGCCTGAGTCTGGGTTCACGTCTGAAGCATTTCTCTATAAAAATAAATACTTATGGCTAAATAAGTTAAAGTTTAGCAGGAAAACTTCCTCAGGGATAATTTAACAAGATTATAACACTCAATAACTCTGTTGGTTTGCTGAATCAGGTATGTATGGATGTGGTTTAACTCAAGTGTTGCTAGAGACTTAGTAATGCTCAGTAGTATGTAATCCTTTTTACAACTGAGCCCAACCCATCGGTTAGAAGAAGATAAAAACACCAATACAGAAATCTCTCATATGAAATAAGCAAAACTTTTAAATAAAGCAGATTATGTATATATATAACTAACTAACTATCTAATTCAGAGTTTTCTGAGTTTGCTTGGCGCTTATGATCTGGGAATGGTGAGAATGGGAAAAATACAATAACATTAAACTATGTATCTGGATAGAAACATATAAATATACAGTCCATACAGCAAAGATCCAGTGAACTATAAAAGATCAAAAAGTTATTTTAGCACCACAGCTGGCTTGCTTGTTTGCTGCATGCATTATTTTATGTTATATGATCAATTTATCGCTGTAAACATTGTCTGTGCAGATTCTCAGTCAGCCAGGTCATGGTCATTTCTGAGAGTTTGAAGAAAGTAAGATGGACTTGCTTGAGGTTCCTGAAGACATTTTACCTCTCATCTGAGAGGCCTCTTCAGTTCTGGTAATAACTGAATGAATCAACTACATTGTGTTACATGAAAACACACCACTCAATCCTTGGAGTGGAATGGAGTATTTGGTGGGGTGTGAAAGAGGAGGATGCTGAGAATACTACTCATATAATGGACAATGCCTCTCATCTACTGCATATCACACTGGACCACAGAATGCCTTTATCACTTTTCTCAGTTTATTTTCTCTACTAATTTATCTTACTCTTTATTGTTATTCTATTATATTGTATTCTAGCACTTACTCCCTATACTCTTTACATGTATTACTCTGTTGTTTATTACCTCCAAAAACTCCATACAGAGGATTCTAGATATAAAATGTCTATGTTTTTTTGTGAGCTAAGCTTAACAATGTACATCTCTCTCAGAAGAAATAGCTACCAGCAGCACTTACCTCCTGAGACAAAATTATAATACTGGATTTATGGCAAAAGGAATCATAAACTGTACTAAACTTGTTACACTTGAGTATTTTAGTCCAAAAAGATTCAACTGAGGAGCTGAGGGACTTTTTTGTAGCTCGCATCAAAGTTTCTACCAACTCCTGATGGAAATATCTGGCTCCTTAGTTACTGAATGCTTCACTATATTCATCAACTGGTCTAGCTTTTTTTGCTGAGCAGGTAGTGCACATTGGCTTTTTACAACTTTTACAGCTCTTTAGATTTTTCACAAGTTTCCCATTTAAAGTAAAGTAAATCTATCTGGCAAACATTTTGTGAATAGATGTTTATATACATTTGATACATCTCCTACACATAAACGCACAGAAAATAAAGCATTTACACTACAGGCCAAAAGTTTGAAAGCAAGATCAAATTTGTACAAAAAAAAGATCATAGTTTCATTGGTATACTTTGCAACAAAATAAACATGCTTATTATTACATAAAGAGTAACTTATCAGAAGACATTTTTACTATAATTATCAGGTATGAGTTTTCTCTGCTGCTTAGACTTTGCTTTCTTCAAAGTAAGTATCCTCATCTGGCGTCGTCTCGTCAACAGCATGGCATGGCATATACGAGGCATTACGTTCTACAAGTTTTTCTTAAGGTATGTGCCAGGAATTGCAATTGCAAGTTCATTAATAAGAGACTGATTTGTTTTCTTACTTTTGCTTTTGCACTTAAGTTGTGACTCTTGTAAATCTTTGACCCTAAAACTAAGCCCTTCCTTTGTTTTGTTCACATTTATTCAGCAATTGTCTGATAACATCAATGTATACTTAAAGGTAAATTGAGGAAAATGGTGCATATTGTCAGGGTAGGTGCAGGGCGAAGTGAAGTTTTGGACCCAGGATACAGATGAGGCAGGAGGCAAAGTAGGTTGAATGACTCTTTATTACCAGAACACACAGGAACACAGGCAAACAGGATGAACAGACAGGCAGGAACGCAGGAAGAAGACAGGAAGACAGGAAGGCAGGAACACAGGAACACACATGGGCTGGCAACATTGCACAGACAACACGACTAAAGAACAAAGGAGAAGGACCGGTATAAATACACTGTGGGGGAAAGGGTAAGTGGAAACAGGTGAGGAGACTAACAGGGGACAGGTGAACCTAATTGGGGCGGAGCAGGTAATCAAAATGGGAGGGAAACATAAAAGGGCAGGAAGTAAAGTGCTCAACAAGTGAGCAGAGGCAAGAATACAAAATAAAACAGGAAGTGCACACAGCCAGACAGAAACAAGAACAAGATGGACACAAGACAGGATAACACAAGGAGGCACAAGAAACAACAGGCAACATGCAAACCACAACACATATCAATGAAAGCAAAGTCTGATCATGCAGTAAATACATTCCCAAAATACATATAACTCATGCTGGTTTTTAAGAAAGGCATTGTGAACAGAAACTTGAAGTTGCTTCCAAATGTTTGGCCTTATTGCCTTCTTCAAACTTTTGGCCTGTAGTGTATATACATTTATGAGCATGCTCGCACACATACATATAACTATATGTCTATTCCCATTTTTTATTTCAAGACAGGAGTATCTAAACACTTGCATCACTAATACTGAGGAGTTACATGAGGATATACAAGCTACACAGTCCCATGAGGGCTGTTTTGTCATATATATATAAATATATATATATTGTATATATATCAGTTGTGACTGCTAAAAAAAAAAAGACTTACATGGAAAAAATACTGGTATGTGCCCAGAGGCAAGTATTGGTGTGTGGAAGCATTATCTTAAACCTTAGTCTACATCTGCTTCACTTAACATAAACAGAGTGTCTACGAGTCAAATATTTTTCTAATATCTTTCCATTCAGTTTTTGAAGCTTGACGCAGGTTAAATGAAAAGAAAAAAATACTTATTTTAAAAAGTTAGTGACACTCTAGGAATACTAGTACAATTTGAGTGCTGTTTTTTCCTGTTTGGACAAAGGAAATATTGCAGAACCTTTAACAAGTCTGAGAAAATAAGCCTGATGATGTCATGAGGATGTCAGCAGGGCTATTTTCACTTGGGATAAGAGACTAAAAATGTTGTGGAATTTGGTCTCACAAAAGAGGCTTTTGAGTTGAATTATGGGAACAGTAGGATGCAGTGTTTTTTATTCTTGCATCGGTAACTAGGGTACTGAACAGGCCTAAAATAGAGACCTCAACCCAACCCAATACCTGGAGTTATATTTTTGCTTTATTTCATCCATTACTGACCATGAATTTACCAAGATATGGCTGACATGGCTGATGTTATCCAAAGGTGTGCAAAAACATCCATGCAGGACTACCTATAGAAGCGTATTATGGATAACAGGGTCACGGGATCCAGTGCACACACCTTCTAAATCTCAGCTACACATTGTGCAGACCTGGGCCCTGTTCTTCAAATGTGGCTAAACTAATTCAGGTTAACATGCCATTAGCCTTAAATAATTCTCATCTAAATATCATCAGTTTCCAGACATCACTAGAGAATGTGGTTAGACTGACTATGACACTCGGTGTAGGACTGATGGAGGCTCCTGACATGCAAGAGACTTTAAAAATTCAACTTTGCTGAAATCTAAAGCAGCTTTAATCTCATGGTCCTGTTAATAAGCCTGTACTTTTGCAGGTTGGGCTTAAAGCAGAAGAAGGTAACTTATGTCAAAAGAACTTGTGGCCACATTTCCTCAAACTGTCTCTATGTCCTGACAGTAGAACATGAGACAGATAATCTGTGATAAAATCAGACTCCTCTGGCTCTCACCTGCTGCCTCTAAGCTCATTGGACAAGAATCCACCACACCTGAATCAAAACAACCAATCAGAACAGATTATCTGATGGAGCTTCAATCACCGCTACCACACAGACTACACTCCACTGTGCATGCTTGGAGCTGTGTAACAGAGTAACAGATAATTAACAACTGAACAACCAAGCAATGAGAAAACAGTTTACACAAAAGATAAGTAAACAGAAGAAGAGCAATGAAGAAAAGTGAGGTGAAAATAAAGAATTAGGTCAAGTGATGTTGCGGTGAGGGTTTTTTTGGCAAGCAAGCTGTGTATCAGCTTGCCAAAAGAACCCAGCAGAGAGAAACAGAGAGAGACTGGGAACCTACATTTGCTCTAATTTTCAAAATAAGAGCACTTTAATTGTCACTTATTGATTGTGTCTCTCCTGGTTTTCCTTTTCTCTCCTCCTGGTTTTTCTCCTCCCTTGTTAGCTCTCTAGGTGCCGCCTACATGATTAGAGATCACCTGCGACTGGCTGCCTTCTTCCAGGACCCTATAATAAAAGGACCAGGCTTGTTGAGTTAAAGGTCCTTATAGTTCCTGCAAACCCAGTCCAGCCTAGGCCAGAGTTTTCCCTTGATGATGTTTGTGCTTCCCCTGTAGCAGAAGGCAAAGAGGACACACCTAGCTACTCCTCCAGGTGATGTGGCTGACCATGAGGTTCCTCCTGCCACTTTGCCTCGTTTTGAGCCTTTCTCTCCAGAGTCACATGGATCTAGTGTGGATGTCAAGTTGAAAATTCGCCTAGCTCGCCTTCAGCTAGAGGCATAGGAAAAAGAGCGTAAGGCAGATTATGAACTGAAGCTATAGGTTCGCAGGCTAGAAATAGAGGCAGAAAAAGAGGTTAAGTTAAGGCAGCTGGAGGTAGAAGCCATGAGGATCACTTCTGAGCAGACATCTTCACATCCAGTTGATAAATCCTCCTCTTCACAGACCATATCCTATAGACAAGGTTTTGATGTCAGTAAAAATATTGCCTTGGTGCCAGCATTTCGGGAGACAGGAAGTTGACTCTTATTTTAATGCATTTGAAAGAATTGCTACTGCACTCGACTGGCCTAGGGACATGTGGCCTATCCTGCTTCAATGCAAGCTAGTAGGGAAAGCACAGGAGGTTGTGTCGTCTCTTCCCTTAGAAGACAGTTTGCAATATGTAGTACTTAAAGAAGCAATTCTGCGTGCTTATGAACTTGTGCCAGAGGCATATAGGCAAAAGTTCAGGACTCATAAAAAGTCCAGTGGTCAAACCTATGTTGAGTTTGTGCGGGATAAGGGGGTTCTCTTATGGCTTCTGGTGTATGGCTTCTGAGGTTAAGAACAGTTTTGAATCCCTTCGTCAACTAATTCTCTTAGAGGACTTTAAGAGTACTTTGCCAGAGAAGATTGTAATGTTTCTAAATGAACAAAAAGGTGGCATCATTGTCCAGAGCCGCTGTCATGGCAGATGAATTTGTCTTAACTCATAAAAATGTGTTTGCTTCTTCTTCCTACCCTGACAGAGTTTCAGTTTCATGCCCCGCAAGGCCTGATCCTGGCTGGCCTCCTTTTGAAAAGGCTAAGGGTCCACGGTCACCTCCACGTGAGGCTCGTGAATGTTTCTATTGCCATAAAAGGGGTCATGTGATTGCTGATTGTCTTTCTCTGAAGCGTAAACAGAGTTCATCTAGTTTACCACACCAGAAGGGCATGGGCTTGATTAAGAAGGTGTCACCTCTGGACACTGGGATGACACAAGTGAAGGAGATAAACCTGATCCTTGTTTCAAACCTTTCATCTCAGGGGGATTTGTTTCCTTAACTGGAGATGCAAAAGATCAGCTGCCCGTGAAGATACTGAGAGACACAGGAGGCTCTCAGTCCATTATTCGAGAGGGTCTACTATCTTTATCAAGTAAATCATCATGTAACTCAAGCGCCATTGTTCAAGGTGTTGGAATGAGTTTTGTGCCTGCACCTTTGCACAAAATCTACCTTCAGTCTCCCCTAGTCAGTGGTTTATTTACAGTCGCTGTTCTTCCGGCCTTGCCCATCAAAGGTGTTGATTTCATTCTCAGCAATGACCTGGCTGGTGGCAAGGTTATACCAGTTCCAGAGGTGTTTGACAGTCCTGGATTGAACGCCAACTCTGACAACTCAACACAAAATACCCCTGACATCTTTCCAGCTTGCGCAGTTACGAGAGCTCTGTCAAAGAAATATGGTCTTGATTTGTCTGACTCTTTTCTGGTTACAGAACAGGCTCTAGATGCTGATATGGCTAGGTCCAAAGGTCAACCTGAAATTCACCCTGCGGATGCTTTACCACTTTTCTCCAATTCAGAGGTTGCAAAACTACCAGCCACTCGGGAAGCATTCATCACAGCACAACAAGGTGATGTCACTTTGTTAAAATGTCACTCTTCTGTTCTTAATCAGGAAGATGCCAAAGGGGAAGAAGATGGCCTATATTTATGATGATGGCCTGTTAATGCGTCGTTGGATTAGTGATGTCCCCCAGGATGTGGACTGTGCAACTTATCAGGTTGTTGTACCTACAATCTATTGTACTAAAGTACTGTCCTTAGCTCATGACCATCCATGGTCAGGACACATGGGAATCACCAAAACTTATGCTAGAGTCCTCAAACATTTCTTTTGGCCAGGATTGAAATCTGATGTTGTCCAGCATTGCCATACCTGCCATGTTTGTCAGCTTGTTGGAAAACCAAATCAAGTGATCCCCCCTACACCTCTTTACCCCATTCCAGCAATGGGTGAGCCATTTGAAAAAGTGATTGACTGTGTGGGACCATTGCCAAAGACTAAAACTGGGAATCAGTTCCTGTTAACTGTCATGTGTGCTTCCACTAGGTTCCCAGAAGCCATCCCGCTACGAAAAATTACAGCTCCAATCATCACCAAGGCTCTGGTGAAGTTCTTCTCTGTTTGGTTTGCCAAAAGTTGTTCAAAGTGATCAGGGCACCAATTTCAGATCTAGGGTGTTTGCCCAGGCACTTAAAACACTTGGTATTAACCATGTAACCTCTAGCCCCTACCATCCTGAAAGCCAGGGGGCATTAGAACGGTTTCATCAGACCTTAAAATCCATGTTAAGGAAGTACTGCCATGACTCACAGAGGGACTGGGACGAAGGTGTCCCACTTGTGTTATTTGCTGCTCGTGAAGCTGTACAGGAGTCACTGGGCTTCAGTCCTGCTGAACTAGTGTTTGGACATGAGGTTAGAGGTCCTTTGAAGGTCCCTTAAAGAACACTTAGTGATGCCAAAGACAAGCGTCAAAAGCATTCCTGAGTACATCACCAATCTAAAAGATCGCCTCCAGTTAGCCTATTCATTGGCTAGAGAGGCCCTGGCCTCTTCTCAGTTGAAAATGAAGAAACGTTACGACCGAAAAGCAGTAGTTCATTCATTTCAACCAGGTGACAAAGTTTTGCTGCTTTTACCCATACCTGGCTCTGCTCTCTCTACAAAATTTTCAGGTCCTTATGTTGTAGAGAAGAAACTTAGTGAGAATAACTACGTTGTCAAAACTCCTGATCGCAGATGACAGACCAGAGTATGTCATGCCAATATGATGAAGCTGTACCACTCCAGAGAGGATCAGAACAGCTCATCCTCGGCCCATGTGAAAACAGCTGTCTCACCCATGGCTTCCGTTTCAAAGGTGGGCTCCACTGATAATGATGATGGCAATGATAATGACTTGGTGATGCGTAATGCCAAACCACATGGGACTAGGTTAAGTAATTCTGAGATTTTGTCCCATTTGCCCAACTACTTGTCTCATCTTTCTGATGAACAGCATGCTGACATTGGAAAAACTCATAAGTGATTTTCCATGTCTGTTCAGTGATGTTCCCTCCCAAACTTCTGTCATAACTCATGACATTGTCCTGACTAACCCTAGACCAATCAAGCAGCATGCTTATAGGGTTACTCCCAGTAAAAGGGAAGTCATGAGGGAAGTTGAATATCTGGTGCAGAATGGATTTGCAGTGCCACGTTCAAGTCCGTGGAGTTCTCCTTGTCTCTTAGATACAAAATCTGATGGAAGTCCCAGATTCTGTACTGACTTCCGCAAAGTGAACGCTGTAACTGTCCCAGATGCATATCCCTTGCCTCTCATCGATGACTGTATTGATGAAATTGGTCCTGCCAAATACATTAGTAAGCTTGACATGTTAAAAGGGTACTGGCAAGTTCCTTTAACCTCACATGCTTTGGATATTTCAGCTTTTGTGACCCCTGACCATTTCCTACAGTATACAGTCATGCCCTTTGGCATGTGCAATGCACCTGCTACGTTTCAAAGGCTCGTAAACAAGATACTGGGAGATGTTGAAAACTGCAAGGCCTATCTTGATGATATTGTTGTGTATTTTGATGACTGGATCAGCCATGTGACTACGCTGAGAGAGGTTTTCACACGCCTGTCAAATGCATCCTTAACCCTCAACCTTGCCAAGTGTGAGTTTGGAAAAGGTACTGTCCTCTACCTTGGTCAACAGGTGGGTCAGGGACAGGTGTGTCCAGTAGATGCTAAAAATTACCGCCATTGCCACATTCCCTGTGCCAACAACCAGGAGAGAGCTGCGGTGCTTCCTTGGGATGGTTGGGTACTATCGGCGGTACTGTAAAAACTTTTCCTCCGTCGCAGCTCCACTGACTGCTTTAACCAGTCCATTGAAGCCTTTCGCTTGGAACGATGAGTGTCAGCAAGCTTTTGAGTGCCTTAAAGGTCTGCTGAGCTGTAATCCTGTCTTGTCTGCACCAGATTTCTCAGTGCCTTTCAAGTTGGAGGTTGATGCAAGTGCAGTCGGAGCTGGGGCTGTACTTCTGCAAGAAGATACCCAGGGCATTGATCATCCTGTGAGTTACTTTTCAAGAAAATTCAACAAACATCAACTGAAATATTCCACCATTGAAAAGGAAGCTCTTGCCTTACTTCTGGCCCTGCAACACTTTGAGGTATATCTTGGATCTGGTGTTAAGCCCATCCAGGTTTTCACCGATCATAACCCTCTTGTGTTTCTCTCCAGGATGTACAACATGAATCAACGTCTTATGCGATGGTCCTTGATAATTCAAGACTTCATCCTTGAAATCCACCATAAAAAGGGGTCCGAGAATGTTCTTGCAGATGCTTTGTCTCGTGCTGTTTAGTCTGCAAGGAAGATTTGTTGTTTATAAGTACATTAGATATTTGAGACAGTACCAAACATTATGTTTGGACTTGTATGGGTGGGGGTGTTACATGCCAGGCTGGAGTGTTTGTGTTTGTGTTCTCTCTCCTGGTTTTCCTTCTCTCTCCTCATGGTTTTTCTGGTTTTTCTCTCCTCCCTTGTTAGCTCTCTAGGTGCCGCCTACGTGATTAGAGATCACCTGTGACTGGCTGCCTTTTTCCAGGACCCTATAATAAAAGGACCAGGCTCGCAGAGTATCTCTCTCTTCTTTTCTCCTTGCTGCCTGCATGCTAAGACGGAGAACTTTGATTTAATGTTTGTTAAAAAGAGGTATATGGAGGGAGGTTGAGATCAGTAGGTGAGTAGGGGTACCCTATACACTATTTCACACAGGTTAGTTTCCTTTGTTAGACACACCAGGTTAGCGGTTGGTTGCCACCCCCTGTATTGGTTTTGGTTAAATCACTTTTTTAGAGAAACTAGTTAGCCCTTTTGTTTGGATTTGCTTTTCAGAGTTAGGGGGGTAGTCAGGCCTGGTTTTGTTTTATTGGTTTCATTTATTTGGCACAACCTCATCTGGACTCATCCTCCCCCACATTATTGTAAACCCTCTCTGAAGTGAGTGCAATTAGAATTAAATAAGATTTGCACTGTCCACTGCTCTGACTGTTTTCTTTGTTGAACCGTGTGGCTATCCAATTTCCCCTAGGGGATGTAACACCACCTTTAAAGAACAACAACAAAAATAAATTCAGATCTTTCTCTTGAAAGTCCCTCACCTTTCTGGATACACAGTATTAAGTCACTGGTGTACACAAATGTAATTTGAAGTTAGTTGAAGTTTTGGCCTGTTTACATGTATATAATATACATAATATACAATATAATTCAGGATGTTGATTTAGTGCTTATTAATTGATAGCTTATCATCTGGTCATTACTAACTGTTAGCTCTGATGATAGCTGTTGCCTGTGTAAATGTTTGTCTAGTTTAGACAATGCTAGATGCTTTGTTGCTAATCTATCTATATAATTATCTATTGTTGCAGACCACACATACATCCACGTTCATGTTAAATCACCTACTGTGAGATAAACAATCTAAACCCTGGACCTGAACTCAGCTACTTTTTTTCAACAGTCTCATCTGAGCATCATAATAACAGTGCCCTGACCCGACACCCTGAAGTGACTGCCTTAGTGTTTACAGAACAAAATTTGCCCTGTTATGAAGTTCTCCACTAACTGGACAAGCCGGCTGCAGTAATACTGAAGGGCTATATAAACTACTTATATAAACTATAAATGGCCTACCATTCTCTACACTATACCATATGTCTGAACGTTGATTTCCTACCTTCTAGGCAGCCAGTGAACTGTGCTGAGTTAAAGAACATAAACTGTTAGCTAAGAGGAAATTTGGGGATCTGGAGGCTCTACTGAGTGCTAAAACAGAACCACTGGTCTATACTCGATTGTTTTTTAAATTCTTATGAGAAAGACCTTGTATAAACACCCATGGCTCCCTTATTTCTTTGCACCGTCCATCTATGTTTTTTGCCATGATGTTTTAATTGTACTAATTAATTGTAGCCAAGGAATGTGTTTACTGGATATTTAGCATTTTTGAAAATGAAGTATTTTAAAGCCTGCTTTTTATTTTTGTCTTTTGTTATTCCTCCTTCTATGTGTGCTGGCTTTGATTTTGACCATTGTCAGTATAGAATAATAATGATTTTAACCTACAGGTACTTCCTCATTCTTATCTATCCCTAACCTCAAATTCTAATGCTTAACCAACTTAACTTTCATCCCCTCATTCTAATTCTAAATCCAAAACCTAGTCCTGAACTAAACCCTTTCAGAAGTGCATAGTTCTCACAGGGTTGGAAAACAAGAACATGTGCATACACAAACTTTCAAGCACAGACGGCTGTTACTGAATAAAACATTTGAGACATGAGTAAACTGACTTTTTTTACCAGTTGAAGTTGGGCTGCAGCAGCAGTGTGGGCCTTGATGTGCAGATGTGACAGGGAGTTGAATGAACAGTGGGAGAGCGTCCTCTCTCAGTGCAGACACTCAGATAGCACTGCCTGCCTCAAGTTCAGACAGTTGATTTGTGTGTCTGTGGCATATGTCCATGTGTGCAGAGAACCATAAGTGCCTTACAAACATAATTAGCAAATATGGATTAAACAATAATATGGAAGGCACCAGTTATACCACTGGTGACAAAATTATTCTGATACTTTAAATATGTGGGCCATTGTTTTTTTGTGATGTAATGTGATGTTGTATTATTATTACTAACTAGAAGAGCTAACTTGCATCATTTAACAACCTATTGGGTAGTTTAGCTGAGTATAATGTAACATATTTGATAGACAGATCACGTTTCATGTAAAATTTGAATCTGCAAAATCTTACCTTTACCAGCCAGATAAATGTAGTGGAGTAGAAGCACAAATTATTAAACAAAAAATTTAAATACTTTAATACTTTACTTTAATACCTTTAAATTGTACAACAATAAATTGTTAAATTGTACAACAGGCAGTTTTGATTTGGGTGTGGTGAATTCTTGTCCAGTGAGCCTTAGAAGCATCAGGTAGGAGCCAGAGGAGTCTGATTTTTAGCACAGATTATCTGTCTCATGTTCCACTGTCAGGACATAGTCAGTTTTAGTGAATATTCATTTTTAAATAAGCTACCTACGTCTACTTAATGAAATTACTTCATAGATGTACAGGGACAAGGAAGGAAAGTCACTGGAAGGATACAATACAAAGAGCTGGAGTTCCTGGTGAGTTTAAAATCAGGCTGGTAATGACTTGGTACTTCTTAACACAATGCAAAAATATACTTTGCGAAAAAATGTTTTACTCATCTTTTAAGGATTAACCATGATCTAATGAGAGATGTAATGTTTTTGATACAGAATTTTCTTCACATCATATTGAAACTAAAGGTTGAATGACACACTCTCTCTCTCACTCTCAGCCCTGGCTTCACTCAGATGGGCATGGATTTGTGTACATGTATGCAGTAGGAGTCAGGAGTCAGCTGGGACAGACACACACACATAAGCAGAAAGGACAGAGAGTAACTAAATCAAATAACTCAGGTGAAAAAGTCACCAGTATGGCAGCACTTTGCTTTTCCTTTAAGCTACAGTATAATGCAGCATAATGCTTTCTGAAAATCACGTTTGTGTCACTGACAAAACAGCAGTCCTCCATACATGCCAAACACCTGCAGCACAACACATGGAGAGATTTCAGTTTTTGTCTTATGCAATGTATATGTATGTGATAAAAGATATTTTAAAAATACATGGCATTTATTCATCAAGTTAGTCATAAACATAAATAAACTGTTGATGATGATGTTGACGAGGCTAGTTCAACATACTCTGGATATCTTTCGCTCTCTAGTTTCACAGCGCTAAGCAGGCCTACAATACTATTCCTACAACACTATGCCGAGTTATCAACACAATGAGTCAACACAGGCTCACCGTGGCCTGGGTAAGATAATAGGCTTATAATATCACTGTCCCATCATTATCATTATCTCAATGGAATATTTCTGTATTCCAGTAAATGTATGTGTTGCTTAAATGTGTTCTTATGCCATGTATGACAATCAGTATTGTGTTTTTCTTTTAGCTGCAACCCTGCAAGCCTGTTGGCAGAGCGTTGGCTTGGGCAGAAGTGAGATTTACCCAATGTACTATGGAGGGAATAACTTTTCAGAACATTTTGGAAGAGTTTAAACTATTAAACTGACCACCTGGACTACCTTGCTAATGCCTCTTCTAAATTAATCAATATCTCGCAGAGGAAGCAGTCCGTTGCCGATTATGCTCAGGATTTCTGGCCACTGGTGGTGGAGGTAGACAGGACGGAGGATGCTTTTCAGGCCACCTATCTGAACAGACTATATGAGCCTGCTGCCCTGAACGACCTTATTGATCTTGCTCACCGTTGAGATGACCACATGAGAAGTTGCTGCCGTGAACCACGCTCCTCTCCAGGTTACACCAGTGGTCAGCCCTCGTCCAGCTTGCCAGTTTCTCCCACTCCTTCACCCACTGAAGAGCCAGTACAGCTGGGGAGAGCCAGAGTCACTCTGGAGGAACGCCGCCGGAGGATCATTTCCGGTGAGTGGCTTTATTGTGGTAAACTAGGCCACTCCCTGTCTTTCTGTCCTCTGCGGCTAAAAGACCGGGCCCACCAGTAAAAGTGAGGATACTGGCAGGCCAGATCCAACTTCCCAGATCAGACAGTCCTGGTTTCAAGTTGAGGCCACTCTGTGCTTTAGACTCCTGAGGAAACCCCTGTCTGCGCTCATCGACTCCAGCACCAAGGAGAGCTTCCTGGATGCACAGGTGGCAGAGCAAATCGGATTCGCCACACAGGCTCTGGAAAATCCCTGAAATGCTTTAGCAGTGGACGGGAGGATTCTGGCGTGCGTAACACACTGCACACTATCCATTGCTCTCATTTTGTCCAGTAACCACTGTGAAACCATTAAATTTCTTATTATTTCCTCTCCTAACACCCCTCTGATTCTGGGCTACCCCTGGCTTGTGAAGCACAATCCCCATGTAGACTAGGGGCAGGGAAAGATCCTAAACTGGAGCTCTTTTGCCACATGAACTGCTTGCGGTCTGCTCTATCTCCTGCACGAGGAGTCCCTATCACATCGCTGAGTTCCCTGGACCCAGTTGATCTCACAGGCATCCCTGAAGTTAACCACAATCTTAAAGAGGTCTTCAGCAAAAGTAAGGCTCTCGCTCTTCCCTGTCACTGTCCTTACAATTGTGCCATTGACCTTGTTCCATGTGCCACTCTGCCTTCCAGCCACCTGTACAATCTGTCCTGACTGGAACATGAAGCCGTGGAATGCTACATCACTGACTCTGTGGCTGCAGGAATCATTCAAAGCTTCACGTCTCTGCTCACTTGATTGTAGAGAAGAAGGATTCTTCTCTCCGTCCCTGCATTGACTTCCATGTGCCTTCTTCTCCCTGGCAGAGGCTAATTACAACGTGGGCAATAGAGAGCTACTCACTGTGAAGCTGACATTGGAGGAGTAGAGACACTGGCTTGAGGGCTCCACTCAGCCTTTTTGTGGTCTGAGCTGATCATAAGAACTTGGCATACATTGCAGAGTGCCAAGCACCCCAACTCCCATCAAGCCCGCTGGGCATTGTTTTTCAGCCGCTTTGACTTCACCCTCACCTACCAACCTGGTTCCTGCAACATCAAACCTGACGCCCTGTCCTGCCAGTTCAGCGTGGAAGAATCCTCCCAAAGAGACTTCAGACCTTCCAGCCTCCCACGTGAATGCAACCCTCACATGGGAAATCGAGACAGCGGTCCGGCATGCACAGCGCCAGCAGCCAGATCCTGGGAGGGACCTCCCAGACACCTTTTCATGCCTGACGCAGCCCGCTCACAGGTTCTTCAGTGGTCCCACTCGTCTAAACTGGGTTGTCACCCTAGAATCAACCGCACCCTCACACTATTGAAACAGCATTTCTGGTGGCCCTCAATGGACCAGGACACTTGGGAGTTCGTGCTGGTTTGCTCCATCTCTTCTAGGGATAAGAGCACTCGCCGGCCTCCTCAGACCACTTCCTGTTCCTGAGTGCTGCTGGTCACACATCACCCTAGATTTTGTTACTGGACTACCTCCCTCTGCCAACAACACAGTCATCCTTACCCTAGTTGACCGCTTTTCTAAGGCTTCCCATTTTGTTGCTCTCCTTAAGCTCCCATCAGCCAGAGAAATGGCTGACCTCCTCACCATCCACGTTGTCCGCCTGCATGGAATCCCCCAGGAAATTGTTCCAGTTTATCTCTCAGGTTTGGCAGGCTTTCTGCAGGAGATTGGGGGCTACGGTTAGCCTCTCTTCGGGCTTACACCCACAAACCAACAGCCAAACAGAGAGGGCTAACCAGGAACTGGAGTCTGCACTGCATTGTGGGCTGCCGCTAATCCTAGGTCCTGTTCCTGTATTCGGTGCGTAGTCGCTGTCACATTCCAGAATGGATTAAAAAAGGTCATGGATAAAATGGATAAAAGTTAAAAACACAAACTTACAATTCAGCTTTCATGTTGTTACTTGGATAAAAAGAATTTGACATAATACTGAAAAGATACTTGCCATTATAAATCTGTGTGAGCCTGAGTGTGTTCACACTTGAAAATTCTTTATAGTTTGCATTGTTTACAATGTGACTTAATGCTGTGTTAACATGCAGATGCAGATGTGTTGTCTCTTCATCCTTCTCCTGTGACTGTTCCCCTGTTTAAGGGCCCAACAGTACAGCATGGCAAGAAGTGAGGAAAGAATGAATTCAAATATAAATGAACCTGCAAACATACTTTTCTCATAGTGCGCTGTACACAGGGCATTCTTTTCAACCTACAGAACTGGACTATTTTTTTTTTTTTTTTTATTTGGATTATTGCAAATTTATCATCAGCATATATAGTTGATTATCCAAAAATAATCCTAATTACATGAAATACTAAAAAAAGAACTTTCAATTTCCAATGTTTTGGAAACATGTTTTGCCCACTGCAGGGAAAACTGATATAATCCAACACTGACCCTTTGTGGAATTCTATGCACATTACATGCAATAACAAGTCACGTTGTACATACTGCTGCTGCCACTGTCAGAAAATGGTGGTGGAGGGTTTTCTCTGTCAAAATTTAATCTGTCATTACTGATGGTTTTATCAGGCACACTTCTATGCAGTCTTGCATGAAGATTTTTTGGTGTGATTTTATTGAACCTATGAGTAAATGCTAACTGAAGCACTTTCTTGTTTGTTACCAGTCATTTTATCCCTTTTAACATTTTTTTCATTGCATTCACCTTCCTCATCAAGGGCTTTCATGAATTAAAAAAACGTTTTATAAGTTATTCTCCAAAACACCTGTAATCCAACTATATACTAATCACACCTAGTGATAACAAAGCCACCAAGAAACACAGTTAAACTCCAAGGTCTTTTATTGAAACATTTTTGGGTTACCAAGTGTTTGTTTTGTTTTTTGAGTTTCCTGCTCTGACTAAACCCAAAAGTCCTCTTCTTCTGTTTATTGGTGGTTGACAAAAAGCTTTCAGGTGCAATACTGTCATCTTCTGGATTGGCGTGTGGAGTGGAATGGTTTTCATATTTTACATTAAACTGTCTTGATTCATTTCTGCTTAGATTTTGATCTCAGCCTTGCTATATTTTACGACCATTCATCTCTTTTCCTTGTTACCTTGTTTCCATCCATCCATCCATTTTCTGTACCTGTCTCACAGGGTCGCGGTGTTACCTTGTTTCCTTGTTATAAACTGAACTGGACCAAGAACACTGAAGCTGTCAACAAAAAGGGCCTGAGTTGCCTCTACTTCCTGAGAAAGCTGAGGTCCTTTACTATCTGCAGGACGATTCTGAGGATGTTTCATGAATGTGTGGTGGGTCATGCTATCACGTATGCTGTTGTGTGCTGGGGCAGGACGCTGAGGGTAGCTGACACCAACAGACTGATCAAACTGATCCACGATGTTGTGGGGGTGGAGCTGGACTCTCTGACAATGGTGTCAGAGAGGAGGACGCTGTCCAAGCTACATGTCATTCAAATTTTTTTATTTAAAGCCCAAAATAACAAACATTGTTTGCCTCGGAGGGCTTTACAATCTGTACAGTTGTGACACCCTCTGTCCTTAGACCCTCGAACCCAAAAAACCCTTTATGGGAAAAAGACGAAAACCTGAGGAAGAGCCACAGATGAGGGATCCCTCTCCCTGGGACGGACAGATGTGCAATAGATGCCACATGTACAGAGAACATCATCATCAGTCATATATGGAAGTTAAACATGGGTCGTAATAAGCTGTAGATAAACTGAGTTCATTGGTTTATGCCATGTGTGAAGGTATCACAAGGTAATGGAAATGAGTCCGTGAGTCCAGGTGCATCTCTAGATGTCCTCATATGGAGCTCTGGGCCACTCGACCTTCTCTCCACAACACAGACACAGATCATGTCCCCACCAGGCCAGTGAACCTCAGACAGATGGACCACAACCAGAATCAGTGAGGAACCTGCAAGACTGGAGAGAACAAAGAGGACCGGGGCTCCGGCAGTAACATGCACTTTACAGGACATAAGAGTATTCACATTAACCGCTTTGAACACTTTAACACTTTAACCAATTTAACCAATTTAACCACTTTAACTACTTTAACCAGTTTAGTTTAACCACTTTAGCCACTTTTACCAGTTTATAAGGTGACTCCAGTTTGCACTACTACCATAATAAGAGAGTAGGAGGAAGCAAAGGAAGAGGAAGCAGAGAAAGAGGAAACAGAGACAGAGGAAGAGGGAGATGTGCCCGGTGCATCATGGGAGCCCCCCGGCAGTCTAAGCCTATAGCAGCATAACTAAGGGCGAGCCTGTGCCCTGCCCTAACTATAAGCTTTATCAAAAAGGAAGGTTTTAAGTCTATTCTTAAACACTGACACTGTGTCTGCCTCTCGGACCCAGACTGGGAGCTGGTTCCAGAGAACAGAGGCCTGATAGCTGAAGGCTCTGCCCCCTAGACTACTTCTGGAAACCCTGGGAACTACAAGTAAGCCTGCGTTTTGGGAGCGCAGCACTCTAGTCGGATGATATGAGTTATCAATTCATTAGGATATGATGGTGCCAGACCATGTAGAGCCTTATATGTGAGGAGTAGGATTTTAAAATCCACTCTAAATTTTACAGGGAGGGAGCCAATGCAGAGAAGCCAATACTGGAGTAATATGGTCTCTTTTCCTGGTTTTAGTCAGCACCCGAGCAGCGGCATTCTGGACCAGCTGTAGAGTCTTTAACGACTTGTTCGGGCAGCCTGATAAAAGTGAATTACAATAATCCAGCCTGGAAGAGACAAATGCATGGACTAATTTTTCAGCATCGCTTTGGGACAAAAAGTGCCGAAATTTTTGCGATGTTGCGCAGGTGGTAAAAGGCAGACCTTGAAATATGCTTAATATGGGTGTTGAAGGACATATCCTGATCAAATAAAACACCCTGAGGTTCCTTACAGTGGTGCTGGAGGCCCAGTTAATGCCATCCAGCAAGGCTATCTTAGGAGAAAACGTGTTCCTCAGGTGTTTCGGAACCTAATAGGATCACTTCAGTTTTATCTGAGTTCAACAGCAGGAAATTTCTGGTCATCCAAGCCTTTATATCTTTAAGGCAGGCCTGGAGTTTCAGGAGCTGATCAGTTTTGTCTGGCTCCACTGATAAATATAATTGGGTGTCATCAGCATAACAATGGAAATCTATGGAGTGCCTCCTGATGATATTGCCAAGGGGCAGCACATATACAAAATAAATAGAATTGGACCTAGCACTGAACCTTGTGGAACTCCATGACAGACTTTAGTATGCACAGAGGATTCATTATTAATATGGACAAACTGAGACTGATCTGATAAGTATGATCTGAACCAGTTTAATGCAGACCCTTTAATGCCAAGCAGTTTTTCCATTCTCAGCAACAGAATGTGATGGTCAACTGTATCAAAGGCAGCACTGAGGTCTAACAGGACAAGTACAGACAGAAGCCCTCTATCTGATGCTGTCAACAGGTCATTGGTGACTTTCACAAGTGCTGTTTCTGTGCTATGGTGAGCTCTAAATCCTGACTGAAAAACTTCAAAAAGACACCCTATCTCTAAGGGAGCGCCCAGCCACCCTGCGGAGGAAACTCGTTTCGTCCCACTTATATCCACGATCTTGTCCTTTCGGTCATTACCCAAAATTCATGACCATAGGTGAGGGTGGGAGCGTGAGATTGACCGGTAAATGGAGAGAGCTTCGCCTTTCGACTCAGCTCCTTCTTCACCACAATGGTCCGGCATACACGCTCCATCTTTCCCTCACTCGTGAACAAAACCCCGAGATACTTGAACTCCTCCACTTGAGGCAGGACCTCTCCACTCCTCCTCCTTCTTCAGCCTGACGGCATCCCTTACTTCCGGTGTCCACCACGGGTTCTAGGGGTTGCCATGCCATGCGACAGGCACCAGAGACCTTGCGTCCACAACTTCCGAATCAACTGCTGCGTCGACAATGGAGGCAGAGAACATGGTCCACTCGGACTCAATGTCTCCAGCCTCCCTCGGAATCTGTGAAGAAGCTCTTCCGGAGGTGGGAGTTGAAGACCTCCCTGACAGAGGGCTCAATGGCCAGACATTTCCCAACAGACCCTCACAATACATTTGGGTCTGCCAGGTCTGTCCAACTTCCTCCTCTGCCAGCGGATCCAACTCACCACCAGGTGGTGATCGGTTGACAGCTCAGCCCCTCTCTTTACCCGAGTATCCAAGACATACAGTTGGAGATCAGATGAAACAACAACAAAGTTGATCATCAACTTTAGGCTCGAACATGGTGTTCATTATGGACAAACCATGTGACTAGCACAGAAGTCCAATAACAGAACACTGCTCTGGTTCAGATCGGGGAGGCCATTCCTCCCAATCACGCCCCTTCCAGGTATCACTGTCGCTTTGCCCACGTGAGCGTTGAAGTCCCCCAGTAGAGACAATGGAGTCCCCTGTTGGAGCACTATCAAGTACCCCTCCCAGGGACTCCAAGTACTCTGTACTGCTGTGTCGGCCCGTGAGGCACAAACAACAGCAAGAGACCTATCCCCAACCCGAAGGCGCAGGGAAGCGACCCTCTCGTTCACCGGGGTGAACTCCAACACATGGCGGCTGAGCTGGGGAGCTATAAGCAAGCCTTACACCAGCTGCCGCCGCTCACCCTGGGCAACTCCAGCCCCTCTCAAGGAGCTGGGTTCCAGAGCCCAAGCTCTGCATGGAGGTGAGCTCAACTATCTCTAGCCGGTACCTCTCAACCTCCCTTTGCACGAGCTCAGGCTCCTTCCCCAGCCAGCGAGTGTGACATTGCTAGAGTTTTGGTCCAGGGATTGGGTCGTCCGAGGCCCCCCGCCACGACTGCTACCCAAACCACATTGCACCGCCGCCTCATGGACCTTCCTGTGGTTGGTGAGCCTACTGGAAGGCGGGCCCATGTCGCCATTTTCGGGCTGAGCCCGGCCGGGTCCCATGTGCAAACACCCGGCCACTAGGCGCTCGCCTGAAAACTATGAAATACACCCACATTATACCAGCTAAAAGATCCTTACACAGATCAGTCAAAGAATTGATCTGAAAGTCTTGCTGTGTCACTCTGTTCCAGCCATAAATACATCTCTGACATGCTTTTGTACCATATGAACTTCTAGGGCTCACCTACTACCTGTCCCAGAAGTGAGAATAAAGCATGGTGAAGCAATGCAACACAGACCTGGAATAACAAGATGATTTTAAACTAGCACAGACTCTTTCCATTTTTAAGTTAAACCATAAAACTTTACACTTTTACACCGCTTACTCAGCCCTTAATGACAAAAAAGGGCATCTTTTGGCTTAGCTACTAAAAATCCTTCATTTGAACTGATTCTGGTCATTAGTTTACTCTAAGTATTTTATCTTTTGTTTCTGTTTTCTGTACTTTTGTATTCTTTCATTGTAAATATTTTACCTTTATTGCAGTTTTAATTGTACTCTGTATGACACAGTGTGTAAGATGCCATATTTGGGAAGCTTTGCAAGCTACTAGTAACTTCGCACAAGCAAAGCAGCAAAGATACCCTCAGGAGAAACTTAGTTTTACACAGAAAAAGTGGTCCAAACTACTAGTGACTTAAACCAACAAAGAGTAAAGCAACAAGAAAACTACCCATCCGTCTTGTTAACGGCCGCTTACAAAACAAAGACAAGTATACAGAAGAAGACCAATGAAGGAAAGCAAGTTAAAATGAGAGAATAAGTCGAGCAAAGTTGGGGGGCAGTGCTTTGGAGACAAGCTGGAGCGCAGCAGAGAAACAGGGGGAGGGACCTTGAAGTACTCTTTCAAAATTTCAAGCTAAATTCACTCTCAAGTTAGTTAGTTTAATGATGCCTGTACTCTAGCCCTTTATTCTTCAGCTCCACAGACTTCCAAAACCTTCTGAAATTTTGTTTTTGTACTATTAATCCATTTGTTAATCCCTCTCATCCTGCCACTCCCACCTCGACCTCTATTCATCCATCCATCCATCCATCCATTTATTTTCTAAACCTGCTTATCCTGAGCACACACACAGGTTCACAGGGGGTGCTGGAGCCTGTTCCAGCTATCTTGGGCAAGAGGCGGGGTACACCCTGGACTGGACGCCAGTCAGTCACACAGGGCTTGACATTGAAGGACAGACAAACCATTCACACTCACATTCACACCTAGGGGCAATTTAGAGTTGTCAATTAACCTAACCAGAGAGAACCCACGCAGAGCACAGGGGAGAACATGCAAACAAACTCCTCACAGAAGGGCCTGCCTCAACCAACCAGGGATTGAACCCAGAACCCACTAGCTGTGAGACGACAGTGCTAACCATGCTACACCACTACACCACTGTGCCGCCCTCTAATGTATGTGAAAAAATCTTATTTTTGTTTGCAAGATTGATTATAGCAATTCTTCCCTGACTGATGAAGCATAGTACATAGTTTAGAGACCACTTTACTAAGAGTGACCAAAGACAACTTTAAATTACACACTTTATTCATGGGGGCACCTTGGCAGTGCTCAGGAGGTAAACTGGCACCTCTCCAGCTACCAGTCCACATCCATGAAGACTGGTCCATGGGGACTTGAACTGGCACCCTCTAGTTCCCTGGTTCCTGGTTCCCAAGCCAAGTCCCCACAGACTGAGCTACTGCTGCCCCACTTTGACTTGTTTATTGGTCCACTTCAATCAAAAGTCAAATCCACCACTAAGAATCGTGGTCTCATCATTAACCAGTATTTGACCTTCAGATTAGTTAGCTAGTGCAGTCCTATTTTCTTCAACTAAGAAATATCACCAAAATAATTGCAAATGAGATAAAATAGAAATAGTTGAGTATACGGTTCAAATTATATCAAGAGACTAAATGTCACTGTGGACTCAGTGTTTGACCAATGTGAACACCATTTGGAACACTTTCTATCTACTATCCAAAGGATGACTATGCACGTGGGGTCAAAGGTCATTTGCTGACCAATAGTGGACTCCAGGTGCGGCCACGTAACTGTCCGCGCGAGTAGAACGTCGATGGAGATGATGGAAAACAAGACGAGCCAGGTAACCTTTTCAACGTGAGACATTGTGCTCACGTTTTCAATGTGGTTGTTCGTAAGGTGAGCGGAGCTTGGTCTGTCCGAAGATAGCGCAGACTGCTCTGCTTCTTTGAGAAGTTAGTTTGTGTCGCGCTGCACGAGCTCTTTCTGAACGGGCGCAGGTGGCTACGTGTGTCAAGTATCCTCTGATGGCTTGTACTTTACAGGGTTACTTTGTTTGTTGTGGTTTCTCGTGTTTGAAATGACTGCCGTTCTTGTTTAATCTCCCAATACGGCCGCTCCGAGCCCACCTGCCGCTCATCAACATTAACGAAGAGGCCGCCGGCCCGCTGCTGCTCAACGTCTCCGAACCACCGAGCTCTGTCCATTCCATGATATATCACTTTATTCTTTTTATCTTTAACACCATGTAATGCCTTTTGCAAATGGTTAGTGCTGGTGCTCCCTGGGGATTTTTTTTTCAAGTCTAATCAGTGGCCCTTCAGCAAACACCACCATACTTAACATCTTTAGTTTATGCGACTGCTGCTTTGTGTAGCTGGTTTTATGTGGTTTCCCATGTTTATGAAGATCCACCACTTTTACATACAGCAGATAAAATATTAGCAGCGTCTCCCAATGTTCATCGGTATAATAAAATAGAATAACAAAGAGTACAATGTCAGCACCTCTCTGAATATGAAACAAGCTATTTACAATTTGGAGAGGAAATCCACCCAGCCCCTCTTAAAAACACCTGCAGTGTTGCTCTCTTCAGGTGGAGTAGAGGGATACAAGTATTAAATGTACTCTTTATCTGCTTTATCACTGTAACAGTTAAACAAATGAGATGAGGATAATCCAGATTCCAGATCCAGATCAGTTGGAATTTAGCAATTACTCATGTCATTCTCTTCTAGTTATTTTTGTATATATCTTGTATGTTCTCCTGAAAATGATGCAATCATTATGTGTAGGGGAATATGTTTATGTAAAAAATGTAATCACTTTGCTGCCCTGAGGACCTGTTACTATTAGGACCGGCTACATTTAAGCTGTATCACAATATAACAATGACAAAAACCAGGTTCATGTCTGTCTGGTTTCATATCCCAATACTGATAATGTATAGAATACACCTGTTGTTAACTATAACCTCCTGAGACCCGAGCTTTTGTTTGGTGTGCATTTTTTATTTATCCTAGCTATTTTGGATTAGTAGAACCTAATAAGTATAATAAATAAACATTTGTCTTGCACTTTGTTTTGTTTTGTTATGCGGACGCAGGGTCTCAGGAGGATAATCTACCCAAGCAAGTGAGTTAAAGAAGAGACAGACCCTGAGTCTGTTCATAAGCCTTGATCTTTGCTGTTAGTTGGAAAGGTGCTTTTTCTGAGGAATAGTTCAAACTTTGTTTCCCCCTCAGGTGTTGAACCTTGAGCGGGCGCAGGAGCTGGAAACCTGGCTCAAAACAACCAATACAAAGCTGACTCAAGTTAACGGCCAGAGGAAGTATGGAGGACCACCTGAGGGTGAGAGAAATTGCTAAGCTCAAACACACCACCTCTGTGCTACAGTAAAACTAGTTCATTGGACAAACAAAAAGATACAAATATTCACAAGTTAGGACTGCAACTAGAGATGAGTTTCATGACTTGTCATAGTAGGAAAAGCACAACGGTTGCAAATAAGTTTACCATTGTGTAACTATCACAATGCCGTGATATTCTGATAAACCGTGATACATTACTGAATTTACAGAAGTTTACACTGTGTTGTGTGTTTATGTGAGATTTTAGCTCTCTTAATTGGATTATTGTTAGTAATAAAAAGATCAAATAACTCCAGCTTTTAATGGAGACCTTACAAAGAGGCAAGTAAAATGGTTAATATCACCCACTCCCATCTCCTCTCCATTCTGCTGTCAGTGTGGGATGGCCCTACCCCAGGAGCCCACTGTGAGGTTTTCATTAGCCAGATCCCACGGGACACCTATGAGGATCTGTTGATCCCCTTGTTCAGCTCCGTGGGGCCCCTCTGGGAGTTCCGGCTCATGATGAACTTCAGCGGCCAGAATCGTGGCTTTGCCTATGCCAAATACAGCTCACCAGCTGTAGCTGCCGACGCCATTCGCCTGTTGCATGGCCACATGCTGCAACCTGGCTTCTGCCTCAGTGTCCGCCGCAGCACAGAGAAGAGACATCTCTGTATTGGAGACCTGCCGGCTACCACCAGGCAAAAGGACCTGCTGCAGGTATAACAGATCTGTGGCTTGTCTTTGTCAAAAAAACATGTTTTGTTTAATTGAAGTTGAAGAAAACTCAAGTGAATACACTGTTAAGGTTGTATTTTGTTAGTTAAACTATATGAGTATATGTCTGGTTGGCACTCTCCTGTTTGTTGCATCTGATGGGGTGGGACAACTGAACACCTTTTTATCATGTTGAAGGTCCAACTAGACTGTGCCAGGTGAAATACTCATAATAATACTCATGAAATACCCATTCATTGTGACAAAAAGAAGTTGCAATAAGAAATAGGGTAGGTTTGTAAGAGTAAGTGCTAGTACACGATAGCAAGAACATTTTACAGTTTCATTCAACAGCTTCATATACTTCAAATACTTAATTGTAATTATATTTTACTATTGTTCTTGCACTTACTGCAGCCAAGCAGCATAAATACTCTGCTGCTTAGATTATCGTGTTGTGTGTTTTACCTCGATTTTACAGACAAGATTTACTAAATCAAAGCCCTCTCTCAAAGTGGTTGCTCATTGCAAACATTGGGGATTTCATGAATGAAGTTCAGTCACAATTAAAGTCAAAAGGCAGGATCACAGATTTTTGCAAAGACTCTGGATCTTGCATTTAATTGATTACAGGACTACATCTTGATTAATTTTGAGATGATTTCCCATCTGCTCCTGCTGGAAATTTAGAAGAAGTCTGTTGAACAGTGGCACTTGTTGACTATGTTCAGTACAGTTGTTTCAGTACAGATGCCATAAGTGGAAATGCCTCTGATACAGTCTAAAATGCATGATCAGGTATCGGCAAGTACTCTAGTCTATGCACTGATCCGATACCATAATTTATTAGAACCCCAAAACAACCATGTTTCACCAGAAATCAATACTTCTACACCACTCCAAAACAGTAGTAGTAACACATCAAGTTGTGCTGTGCAGCCACCATGGATCCACTGGCAACTGCTGTTTTAGAGTAGCAAAGAATAACTGATTTCAGGTAATTCATTATGTGATGATAGCAAAAGAGCTGCATGTGAGTCTGACCTGACAAAATGCAATTTAGGTAAATTTTCAATAGAAATTCCCACCTGTAATACAGTAATGTGTAAAGAGGTACAAATGCTGGTATCATACCCTGGTCGGGTGTCAGTATTGCCCCACGCTGGACAAATTAGTACACGGGCTATCTGAGGAGAGAACTGAGAGAGAGATGTGTCTTAAAATCGTCTTCATACAGAACTGTTATTTATTCTTGTTGTTTCTTCTTGACATTTATTTACGTGTGTCCTTTTTCAGTGATGACAGCCTGTCAAACTAGGTAATGTACGGTCAACCTTTTTCTTTACGTCAGATGTAAACTGTTGCTATAAGGTGAATCTTTATTAATATTAGATAACCTCACTGTCATGGGGAGCTGAGGTGCAGACCCCACCTCAAGGTTAGCCTCTGTTTTACTAACTTGTTGTTACCCATATACAAATTAGTAGCACTTGATATTAGAATTTGGAACCCACTCTGAGTTTAGCTTTTAAGAAAGGCTGGTAAAGATGGTAAACTTGTTAGCATCCAAAAAGCACATAGAGTACATAAAACATCATTATAACTAACTATAGGTCCTGAGCCTTGTTGATAATCAGGATTTTTGGGGCCAATTGCTTAAAGCAGAATTAACCAATCCAAAGGCTGATCAGATTATCTATTTGAAGCCTTCTGTTTATTGTGCGGTATTATTTATTTATTTATTTATTTATTCCTAACAACACTGTATTATTTATTAAAATTAAGAGATGAGAAAGTACCATAAATTGACAACAATTTATTAGCAGACACATTTTTAACCACAGCAGCCAATGCTTGGTTAGTGGCAGCGGTGGAAGAAGAACTGAGATGTTATACTTAAGTTAAAGCAGCAATACTACATTGTAAATGTATTCTGTAGTCCTACATTCAAAATTTTACTTAATCAAAAGTATTAGCATCCAAATACATGTAAACCACCAAAATGAAAAGAACTCTAATACAGGGTGGCCTATTTCAGAATATGTTATATTATGGGATGGTAGATTGCATTAATGTGTTCATCACTTTAATGCTGGAGCTGGTAAATTTGTCCCCCAATAACATCCAATAATATTTTCTTTTAATCATTACATCAATTATGTGTAGATTGTGCTATGCATTATTAATCTGAATCTGCAGATAACGAGTAAGTAAAGTTATCGATCAACATAGTGGAGCCAAAAGCACAATATTTGGAGTTAGTTAGTTGTAGAAATGGGAAAACTCCATCCATCCATCAATCCATCCATCAATCCATCAATCCATCCATCTTCATCCGCTTGATCCGGGACCGGGTCGCATGGAGGCAGCAGTCTGAGCAGAGATGCCCAGACTTCCCTCACCCCAGACACTTCCTCCAGCTCTTCCGGGGGACCCCGAGGCGTTCCCAGGCCATCTGAGAGACATAGTCTCTCCAGTGTGTCCTGGGTCTTCCCCGAGGCCTCCTCCTGGTGGGACATGCCTGGAACATGGGTGGGTCTGGGTCTGGGTCCTTCCGAGGCCTCCTCCTGGCAGGGACATGGATGCCTGCCCCTGGACGCCTGCAGGCGTCCAGGGGGCATCCGAAACAGATGCCCAAACCCTCACCTCAAGCTGACTCCTCTCGATGCGAAGGAGCAGCGGCTCAACTCCGAGCTCCCGCCGAGTGACCAAGCTTCTCACCCCTATCTCTAAGGGAGCGCCCAGCCACCCTGCGGAGGAAACTAATTTGGCTGACCCGAGACCCCGAGAGATACTTGAACTCCTCCACTTGAGGCAGGACCTCTCCACCCACCCGGAGAGGGCACGCCCGTTCCGGTCGAGAACCATGGCCTCGGATTTGGAGGTGCTGATTCTCATCCCAAGCCGCTTCACACTCGCCTGCAAACCACTCCAGTACATGCTGAAGGTCCTGGCTTGATGAAGCCAACAGGACAACATCATCTGCAAAAAGCAGAGATGAAATCCTGTGGTTCCCAAACTGGACTCCCTCCGGCCCCTGGCTATGCCTAGAAATCCTGTCCATAAATTATGAACAGGACCGGTGACCCATGCCAACATGCACTGGGAACAGGTCCAACTTACTGCCAGCCTAACAGGTCAGACTCCTGCTCCATAAAGATTACAGAGACCAAACAGCCCTGACAAAGGGCAGCCCTGCCGGAGTCCAACATGCACTGGGACTCCCCAACAGAATACCACTGCCTGGTCAACCTTCTCCAGAGTGAACCGAACCAATGGCTGGTTACCTGGAGCATCCGTCCAGAGACCTCAACAGCCCTTAGCCACAAGCACATGTGGCCACCTGGATTGGGCCCCATACTCCGGAGCTCAAGCCTCACATGAATACCACGAGGTCGACACGGGTCGAATGCCTTCTCCAGATCCACAGAGCACATGTGGACTGGTTGGAACTCCCAAACCGCTCCCATGAAACTTAGAGCTGGTCCTCTCCAGTAGCAAAACCGCATGTATAGACTGGTCCTCTGTCCCCTGGCAGGGCCGAGACCTTCCAAGGCAGGGATCCTCCTGTAAAAGAGGGACCACCACCCCGGTGGTCCCCACTCCAGAGGCACCCAGTGTGATCCCCCACTGTCCCCTAACCTCCATGCAATGTTCCAGGCAGAGGCAACCACGCTTGCAGAGCACTCAGGCACCTCAGCCAAGACAGCCCCCCACAACATCCAAAGAGACTTGAGGTACTCAGGGCGGATCTCATCCACCCCCGGCGCCACCTTGCCACCGAGGGAGCTTGCGAACTACCTCAGTGACTTCGGCTTGGGTGATGGACGAGTCCACCTCAGAGTCCTCAGCCTCCGCTTCGTCATTGGAAGGCAAGTCGGTGGTGATTTGAGGAGATCCTCGAAGTATTTCTTCCACCGTCCGACAATGTCCCTACAGGTTGAGGTCAACAGCTCCCCACCCGCACTGTAAACAGTGTTGGCAGAGTACTGCTTCCCCCTTCTGAGGCGCCGGATGGTTTGCCAGAATCTCTTCGAGGCCGACCGATAGTCCTCCTCCATGGCCTCACCGAACTCCTCCCAGACCCGAGTTTTTGCCTCCAGGACCGTCCCAGGCTGCGGCTTGCTTGGCCTGCCGGTACCCGTCAACTGTGTCAGGAGTCCCACAGGCCAACAACATGGTCCGATAGGACTCCTTCTTTAGACTGACGCATCTTGGCATCCCTTCCTTACTTCCAGTGTCCACCACCACGGGTTCGGGAGTTGCCGCCACGACAGACACCAGAGACCTTGCGTCCACAACTTCGAACTGCTGCGTTGACAAGACAATGGAGCCAGAGAACATCCAGCCTCCCTCGGAATCTGTGAGAAGCTCTTCCCGGAGGTGGGAGTTGAAGACCTCCCTGTGACAGAGGGCTCGGCCAGACGTTCCCAACAGAGACCCTCACAATACGTTTGGGTCTGCCAGGTCTGTCCAACTTTCTCTTCTGCTGCCAGCGCATCCAACTCACCACCAGGTGGTGATCGGTTTGACAGCTCAGGCCCCTCTCTTTACCCGAGTGTCCAAGACATACGGCTGGAGAGTCAGATGAAACGACAACAAAGTTGATCATCGACTTCCGGCCTAGGGTGTCCTGGTGCCACACGTGCACTGATGGACACCCTTATGCTCTCGAACATGGTGTTCATTATGGACAAACTGTGATTAGCACAGAAGTCCAATAACAGAACACCGCTTGGGTTCAGATCAGGGGAAGGCCGTTTCCTCCCGATCATGCCCCCTCCAGGTATCACTGTTGTTGCCCACGTGAGCGTTGAAGTCTCCCCAGTAGAACAATGAAGTCCCCAGTCGGAGCACTATCAGGTACCTCTCCGGGAAAACTCTAGTAGAGTTAAATATAGTACTTGTGTAAAGGCACTTGGTTATTTTCCAACATTGATTAGTGGTAGCAGCTTAGAGCTAAAAAATACAGCTGTCCTGTGGAAAAAAACAAATAGGCTTGTTTGTTAATCTAACAACTGTTTCTACAGTGGCAAAATTTCATACATACAAATTGTAACTGACAACACTAGTTGTCACACAGCAGCTAGTCTGACATACACTTTAGTGATGCTTCAGTCTTCAAACACTTAAAAATGTCAAAATCAGATTATATGAACTGAGTATATCACTGCCTCACGGGTCAGAGCATCGGTCTGATGAGTGAGTGACAACTGAGTTGTTAAACAGTCCTGCTCTCTGTCTGCCCTAATCACATCAGATAATATGTTTATAATATAATACGTTTTCAAAGTTGACTAGCCCTGACCTTTCTGCTGGCTCTTCTCATTGGACTTTATAGAGACCAACACTGATCAAACTTTTTAGATCGGTGTACTCTTGATATCTAGGGTGTGAGGGGGCAGCCGCGATCTTTGCTGCACACCTGGAGGGGTGGCAGATTACAGCCAGTCACTCTCACTGCAGAACAAATGATGCGCTGCAGTCTGCCTCTGTCCTTGACAGTGGCAACAGCATGCTAGATGGTGAAGAAGGGGAATGATGTTGATGTAGAAGTGCACAAATCAATGTTGTATAATGTTGTTGTCTTTGTAACGAATGTTTGCTCCAGGTCCTGTGTGTATTGACAGAGGGGGTGGAGAGAGTGTCTTTGAAGGCTGGGCCTGGTATTGAGGGGGTGTCTGCTATAGTTGCCTTCTCATCCCATCACACTGCTTCTATGGCCAAGAAGATGCTGGTAGAAGGTAGGTGACGTCCAGCTGATGGAGATAAACAGACTGATACACAGGATCAGCGTTTGCTGTAAATATGGTCCCATTTACTTTGCTCACTTATTTCTGTCAGTGGACTTGTGACAATCTGTATAACTACTCCAATCGCATCCATGCTTTATATTATTTTTGTGGCAGGTTTTTGGCTTCTGTTTTCCTGACCAACACGGAATTATTGGTCCCTCATACAGCAACATTCTCTTAAATTTCTCATTTTCTTTTAATTTTCTGTTGAGGGAAAAGATAAGAGAAGTCCACAGTGCCAAACTTTCTTAACCATCCAAATCTGCTCTTAAGCAGGTGTGCTGAGTGATGAATCTTACTTGAGATTGGGGTGCTTGGTTGATGGTGTGATGAGTATAGGTAATGTCTCCTAAATTCTTAATACCAAAATGTAAGCCATTCAGAGGCTCAACGCATACAATATCATCCAAGAGTTTTTAGAATCTTCAGCAGATCAATGGACTAATAGTATTTCTTAAGCCAACAAATTAAAAAATCCAATCATTATAATTACGCTAAAATATATAACAGTGAAAATTTGATTATATGATATCATTTTTTAATGTTCTGCAAATTTGTTATGTTTCCTTGTATTAGAAAAACCGATGTGCGTATTGTAGAATCTAGATGTATTTTTCTTATCTTGGTTTAAAAAAAAAAAAAAAAAAGCAAAAACAAAAAAAACATTGACGGATTCCAGAAATCAGTCGGTCGTAATAACATATGAACAAATCATGGATAGTAACAAAATTAAGAGGAAATTTCTTTGTAGATAGCTTCCTGCCTGAGATCCATTGTATTTCCTAGTCCTGTCATCAAACCTCTGATTGATCGGTTGTTTCCATCGATGTAAACATCAATGAGCACAACACAACCAGACATTTTGGATTACTGAAAGAAAATAATATATGCAGTCAGCAGTCCACCAAGGCTAGAACCAGGCTAGAGGAGTACTGCAAAACGTGTACTGTCACTTCTTCACTTCAAAAATCTAACAAATGAGAACTAAAATGTAATAACCCACCCAGAGACTTGACCTTGACTCTTTTTTGTAAAGGTTCCGTCCCAATGTTCCATTGTAATTCCATCAATAAATTAAAGGTGATATTGATTACGTTCAACCTTCACATCACAACACTGCTGTTACTCAGAGCAAATATCTCCTCAAGAGGTCGCCAGTTCAGTTCAGTTCCATCTAAAAAGAAAGAATTAGACTGTGGGAATCTGCGGGAAGGGGCTTTGGAGGGGAGCTGGAGTACAGAGGATAAAGAGGGGGAGGCACCTGGAAGTTCTTCTGGTTCAAATTTTGAAGTCCACTCTCCCCTTAATTCCACTAGCTTTAAAACATCACTAGTTGGAATAGTTAATTTAACTTTTCAAAACTGCTATTCCAGTGTTCACACCCACTTTACAAAATGACTGGTCAGTTAAAAAAAACAACATAATGAAATGCATGTCCATTAGTTCCTTCAATTTGTGCAATAAAAAATATATGGAAAATAGAATAAGAATAAAGAAGAGAAGTAATAAATAATAATGTTAACAATAGTAATAACTTTAAATAATTCATTAAAAATCCTCAAAGCCTGAGGGTAGAAGCTCCTCCTGAGCCTCTCTGGCCAAGTGTATCTCAACTGCAACAAGGAGAAAAGGACATAATCTTGGTGAGCTATTTTTTTGCCTCAGTCTTACACTACCGGGTGTCGATGTCCATTAGCCAGGGTAGAGTGCCGCCTATTATAAGTTCAGTCGAACAAACCACTTTTTGTGGGGGACTTGTTTGTTGCTTCTCCCATACCAGGCAGTGATGTTCCTGTCAGGACACTCTCATTGGTGCAATAGGAGATCCTCAGTGTCTGTGGGGATATCTGGTATTTCTTCAAGCGTCTGAGATGAAACAGCCTCTGCCTTCCTCTTCGCAGAGTCAGCATGCAGCTGAAAGGGGATTGTAGTTCCTCTCCTGCTTCTTCCCTAAGTCTTCTACTAGCTCCTTGGTCCTGCTAGTGTCCAGGTTGAGGCTGTCTTGACACCAGTGGGTCAGGCCCTCAACCTCCTTCAGCTAGACATTTTCACTGTTACCTGTGGTCGGACCCAGCATAGCTGTGTTGTCATAACGCAGCTCTTAGGCGCTCCAGTGAGCTGAGGGTGGATGAGGTGTGTCAGCCCACTGTCACCACCTGGGGTTGTCTGACATACACTTTAGTGATGCACTTGCACAGTGACTTTCTAACAGGTCCTTGAGTTTTGTGATGAGCCTGAATGGAACCTTTGGTGTTAAATGCTGAGCTGTAGTCAGTGAAAATCTTCTCACACAGCTCCCTCTTGCCCAGATGGGATAGGGTGGTGTGGAGGACGTGTGCTATGGCATCATCCATTTATTGGCTAGGACGGTTGGCAAGCTGTCGCAAGTGCAGTGGGCTTGGAGGATGTGTGCAATGGTGTCTTCAGTTGATAAGTTGTGATCATAGGCAAACTGTAATAGGTCCAGTATGCTGGGTAGGGGGCAGGGGCACTCACAGAGATGAGTGCCCCTGGGAAGTAGTCATTCAGGTAGCCTGGCCCTCTGGTGGACTTGAAATACAGTTGGTCAGAACAGAGTTTGAGGATCCACCCACTGATATCATCTGGTCCCACTGCTTTCTTTGTGTTCACATGCTTAAAAGGCCTCCTGATGTCATGCTCAGAAAGGTTGACAGCTGTGAAAGGTGTACCTACTTTCCATTAATCTGTTCTTCAGCTGGTTTGCTGGTTGGCTGTCTCTGATTGGCCTGACCTTTTCCTGATCCATGATCACCATATGTAAAGAATGTCACATCTTTGGCCAGCTTTTCAGTTCCTGGTTCGGAGGAGTCATTGATAACAGGGTAATATTCTCTTCTTCTCAGACAAAAGGTTGACTCCCAGTGGACAAGAACACAACTAAACAACTTAAAATGAGAGAATTCATGTATGCTCTCTAGATATTCATCTCAGCCTGTGTAAGAAATAGCTGTGGTTCTTTTATACTGAACTTCCTCTTCTTTTGTCTCTAGCATTCAAGAAGCAGTTTGCTTTGACCATCTCGATCAAGTGGCAGTCAACGGTGAAGCCAGGCCCGGTTGAGACACTACTTCCACAGAAATTTTTAAAGAGCCTCCTGCCATTGCCATCACCCTTGAAGCCGCCGCGCCATACCCTGAAATCTCCACAGCCCTCTCGCCTGCCTCCTTGCCTGCCTCATCCTTCATCCATCCCCCCAGGTTTCTGCAGAATAGTGGGAGGGCCTACTTCCCCCCAGCACCCTCCCCATCCCATCTCCTCCACCACCTTCTCATCCTCCCGTGGCCATCTAGTTTCAACAGCATCCTCAGCATCCCCAGTCATGCTTCTGCGTAAGATGTGTGAGGCAACTGGGGTCGGTCAACCGCTCTATGAGATCAGATACAGCCATGCTGGCCCTGATGGATTCCTCTACTTCAACTATGAGGTGTGTATCCCTGGGATAGCCATGGCCTTCAAAGGACTGGTTATGATCTTGCCAGGACCCACCACCAACACCATGCTAGAGGAAGCTCAGCGGGCTGCAGCCCAGCAGGTCCTGAAGAGGATGTACAATGACACAATATAAGATTATCAAATTGTGTATAGTACAAATACTTCTACAGTGCCGTTTCAGGCTGTGTTTGTTTCATCAGTGATGTTATATCAAAAAAAGATGTTTGATCCTCTGTGTAGTTTGATTTTTACATGCTTTTATTAGAGTAGTAGCAGACCAGTTTGTCTTGTTTGAACTTCCGTGGTTTGTTTTATGCATGCGTTTTATTGTGTGTTATCGTTGTATTTGTTTCTCATTTTAATTAAATGAGACTTAAAAGGGAATGTGATGGCGTTTTTACTTTAGGTACATGAAAGGAATTATTGATAAATGTAATCTCTTTACTAAAATGACCATGTTATGGCAACTTATAAAACAAGGGGATTGCCCACAGGACGTTGGAGATGGTAAATATCCACTTTAATAGTGTCCAGGTTAACACACTGTCATGAGGTCAAAATAATTCTGGGTAACTCTCCAGCTAATTCGGTTCAAACAAATCACTTAAAGAATCGATTTTTCATGTGATCAGGATCATATGATTTCAGGTACATGTGTGTGTTGGGAACATAGACTGTATGCAACGATGAAGCCAAAACATCTCACTCGCCCCCTGGGTGTAAATACGCCATTAATAAAATAAAAAAACGTGCTGCTCAAAGCTCAGAGTGGTCATTAAATCTAGACTGTACCTGTTAAGTCAATACCATTATTTTGACATTGTGACTTTTAGTTGCCTCATTTTAACTTTCAGTTCAGAGATAAATAAAAGGGGAAAGGCAGTCTAATCTGGCCTCCATTCTAAAACCTCCCATGAATGAAAAAGGTAGCAAGAATGATTGCTTGTTTTTTTCATTGCTTCGTCCAATTGGTATGCACTATTATGGTACATATTGTAATAGTTTATTTTAGGGATGTTTTTAGTGGACCTTTAAATTAATCCATTTAACCCAGGTGACAAACCGAAAGATGACAAATACGCCACTGAATACAAAAATATTAGGTTGACTTAATTTCATAAATCACAATATTACCTAAAACCGGTCCTGGGTTGAGGTAGGCAAAAAGAGGGCAGTCCTGGGTGTCAAGGGTGATACTATACTGGCTTAATCCCATCAAAACATGTCATACACCTACACCACAAATATCATTCAGTGAGGCTTCAACTGCACCCAGCACATGGTTACACTGCAGACCCACTCGTATAGCACACCAACATGGCAGAGATTACTCACAGCAGTTCCCCTTCACCCTCATCCAGTACACACAGGAGGAACTCCATCTCTGCCCCTCCTTCCCGGATCTCTTATCAAAATAGCACATTAGCACAAGGCCACGCCTCCTCCTCCCCACACTGGAACGACTCCCCTCGCCTTTCAGTGTTCGCTGCTAGCAAGCGGCCCGTCCTTTGTGTCAATACAAGCCACCTGCGGTGTGCTGAATGGGCGGCACACCGCAGGTATATACTAAGGTTGTAAAGAGATACTGGATATACCTAATATACAGTCAATGGTTCCAGCCAATAAGTAGTTGACTGCAGGAACAGCAAAGTGAGTTTTCATGTTAATATTACAAATTCCATGTTAAGGTTCAACCAAATATTTGTTTCCCCTCAAGACATCTCACATGGTTTCGTTTTGATAACTTCAAATGATCCAATATTCACAAAATGGCAAGTATTAATCTGGTGACCCTGCGGAGGGGCCTGATGCCTTAGTTAGTAACCACTGGAGGAGGGAGTTCTCTGATTAAAATATTAAAACCAAACAACTACAGCAGTCTGTATGACTAAATACCACCTAAAGGTCACTCAGAAACACATTTGCCTTTTCGGCCAACCATTTCATTGTAGCTCATAATAGAAGAGTGAACACACAAAATTCACAACTTCATATCACAGTCTACATAGCAGTTGTTTAGTATTAAGCAAAATGATGAATGTGTTTATTTCAGACACTTGACAGTACAGGCATGTTTGATACAGGTAGAAATGAGCCTTCATTTAAGAGTTGAAGTTATAAATTGAACTGCAGCAAATTATCTGATACAAAGTGGACTTGGACTGGACAGATAAAGCATTTTTCTAATTACTTTGATTATGACCAATATTCGAATATTGATTAACAATGTGATGTGTTTCTCAGAGCACACTGCTGAGCAGTGGTCACACTGACAGGACATGTCTTTCAGGCATATTCCATAACATTACATCTCATGTAAACTGCAACATATTGCCTGGATAGTGTTTTCTAATGACACTGTTCAGTAAGCACATCATGTTGAACACACTTCCAGTTAGCTTCATTGCTTTCGGCTACCAGCTCTTTGCAACAGTACACACCACATGCTCCATTCAATACCATGTGGTTGCAATAAAAATTAGCTTGTGTGTTTTTTCAAGGCAGCATGTCTAGCATGCTCCATGGAGGACTAGAAAAGAAATTCAGTACAAGATTATGCAGAGTTTCTGTGTTTGAAGCAATCAGATGATGTGGTTGAAGGTGTGGCTAAACTGCAGGGAATGGCTAGGCCTAAGAGGTTGTCCTCCTCCTGATCTCACTTATGAGACCCGCTCTGGAAATATCAACCTGTGGAGAGAAAATAAAAGGAGACTGAAGTTAGTTCTGCAACTAATTTCTAGCTAGGCTAGAAATTATATAATACACAGCCCTAATGTCAAGGCTGTCTGTGGGGTGGATATTGAGAAGATCCTCTATCCTCTTTGTTAATTATATCAGGTTGATTTGTAATTCTATATAGTGATATTGGCATATCATAACAGAGCATATTACTCCACAGGGTAATGTTTAGTCTGCTAAATTACTGTAACATCCTGTTGTTTCTGGTCTTACCTTGGTTTTATCTTTTTGATTGTTTTCTTTTTATGAGGTAAACCTGGCACACTGTAGAAGAGGAGTACTGTTCCTCTATGGTTTTTCTTGGTGTGAATAATGGTTGTATACAAAAGCTGCTAATAGTAAAAGAAATACTTTAACTGGTACTCTATGTATGTGATGTCAGAGATACAGTGTATGCATTCTGTATCAATAGTACCTCCTCTCTGGTGGCAACAATGCGGAGTTTTACCACACCATCTTTCAGCTCCTGCTCTCCCAGTATGGCCACAAGGGGAATCCCAGACTCCTCACAGTGTTGCAGCTGACTCAGCAGTTTAGGGTTCTTCTTGTACATCACCTCTGCCTAGATACGCATACACAAACACACACGTTTAGTTAAGTCACTTTTGGAGAAATTACATAGAGTTGCATTAATTTCCTGGAGACTCACCCTTACCTAATCCCAAACTTAAACTCTGACATAAAAATTAGACTTTTCCAAACAGGCCGTAGTATGCTATTAGTATATTTGGGAAGTGCTCCCAACAACAAAGAGAAATCATATGCCAGACCAGTGCCACTTCATCACTCTTTGAGTTATGAGTTCATGCCCCTAATTCTATGAGTGTGTGGTCTTGTCAGTTTTCTCTTTAAGTGTGTATGCAAACATACTGTTATTATTGTGTTGAGGCTTTTGCTCTTGTTGGTGTGCGATAGTGGAATTTGTTGGAGACGTGAACCATTTACACTCCTCCTTCAGGTCTCCAATAACTAGCCGCACAGTTCTGCACTGTTTACTCTTCTGATGAAACCTCGCCGGTGAATGTCAAGACACTCACTTTTCTTTTAAAGTTCCTGGGGAGCTTTTTATTACATTACAGAGGGTGTTGCACATAATCTTCAAAGTTTCAGTTTCTCATGCCTCCAGGGACAATTTGTGGTCGTTATCCTGAAGAAAAGCAGGTGGGTCAGTGTGGGTGGTAAGCACACTTTATCATAAGAGGACTGTTCCTTTCTAAAGGAAACCCCCTGTTTCTGGTGTAATATATATTTTTCTGTTTTTATGAGTTCCTGCTGGATAAAACTGATCAACAACAACAAATAGCCCATTGCTTTTTTTTGTTGCTTTTTTTATTTGTTGCTCTCTTTTACTCATGTTTTTTCTTCTTTCCTCTTGATTAATTTATGTTAATTCTTATTTATTTATTATATATTTATATCTTTATATTATTCTTCCTTTAATTTTATTTTTTAGTTTTGTCTTTTATTAAATACATTATTTTTGTTTTTGATTGCAGAATTGCTCCAGGTTGTTTAATTGTGTGACTTCAATTGTCCACATTCACAACTCTCTTGGTTTTTTTTCCTGGAGAAGATCTGTCTTAACTTGCTTGTAACAATCAGATTTTTTTTTTTTTATGGCTGTGACACATCTAATCGCTTGTAACTGCTGGCAGTAAAGTGCAACTTGGATGAGTTATCCACTCTTATATCCAGTTCTACTTTGAATCAGGAACAGGTTCAAACTGTTACAGGATGCTTCTCAGTTATGTGATAATACTAAAAAGTACTTTAGAACAATGGAGGCTGTGCATCACTGAGGTTTTGGGGAATGTGTCTCAGAGGGAGGTATTCCCACTACGAATGATGTGCCGAGTACATAAACTTGAGGATTTATCAAAGCAACTTCCTTCCTAATCTGACTATTTCCGTTGAAGTGAACCTGAATACTGCACAATGGATGTCCACTACAATGATCATTCTAAGAGAGCACCACGATTCAGTGCTACAGAGCTGGAGAATCTAGGCCACTTACAACCAAAGGTTTTGATAAGGCAGTTCTTTGTGGTAGAACGAGATATGAGAGAAAGCTAACACATTCTTTGATTGAGATATGTAGATAGGGGGTGATTTCACCTGTCACATTCTGAACTTATTGTTCACCCACATACAAATGGGAGGATTCAGGCTTGGACAGCCCAATCTCATAATGACCGTAGCAGCCACTTTTTCTATGACCTCTATCCACGATCTGCTAATTCACTACTCAAGCCTGTTGCCATAACAACACCACTCTCTCTAATAAGACTTAATTATAAAATTAGAGAGAAATATGTCTACCTGGACAGGTTAGAGAAGAATAAGTTTGAGATAAATCCAAAAGATCTGGTTCACTGTTCACTTATACTGTGTATAATCATAGTGAAATTGTAAAAACGTGGAATCACCTTAGTCACTTGTGGCATGATGTGGCTGACTGATAGCTATGATATACCTGAGCTGTCACTCATTTCCCCCTGGAAAGTAATGAGGAATCCCAGTATGGTAAGAACTTAACAGATAATGGTGCATGACTTCCATGCATCATCATTCACAAAAAAAGTCATTTCGGTCTCTGAGATCCCTCTCTCTTCTAACAGCAAAATCTTCCAATTAACTTCCAATTAACCAAAGAACAACCATGGTTACTTCTTTCTAATTTAACACACTATTTATAAACCACTGCATCCTATTTTTAATTCCAAAACACCCTGCGACAGACCATGAATTCCTGACACCTTTAATTGGTAATTCCTATCACATTGGTACCACACGCTTGGGCGTATGTCTCAAACTGCAATACCCCTCTACATAACATGCAGGAAAATTACTTTCATCAAGTGTAGAATACTTAGAGGTAAGACCATTTTCATGTTAACCTCTGCAGAGATGCAAATGATGAGCTGCTTTGGTTTCATTCTAACCGGACTGAAATGTCTTTCCTAACCCTGACCTCTCCAGAGACGGTAATAGTTAGGGGCTGTGAGTGACCAGATCAATATCTGGTCCTAACCAAGATTTAGACCTTTCTCTTAATAATAATGTTTTAGTTTCTTAAATTCATGTTTGTCTAAATTCTTATTTTTGTGTTTAATTAATTATATAATTAAATGTGTTTAATGTGGGCTGTAGTATTTTTGTGGTACACTTACTCATAAAAAATAATAAATTCAGAAAAAGACACCATATCATTTTTCTGAATTTATTATTTTTTTATGGGTAAGACATGTCCTTGTGAGACTTCATAAAATATCAGCTTTTTCCTTATTGGGGAAATAAATGGCTTCTGTTGTGGTGTCAAGTTTCATAGATGTGTAGATTTTGCAAGGCTGCTATTTACTTACTAGGCCTCATTATGATTATTAACACTGATCTATGGTAAAACCCTTAGTGACTAACTATACAAAGAAAGTACCTGTAAGTACCAAAGTAATTGGTATGTGGTAATGTTTAAAGATTGATGCTTACTTTTTAAAAAACCAACCAATAGACATTCTGACTCCATTAAAAACGCAACTGTGTATGCTTGAAACAAAATGGTCTCCCACAAGATAATTCAGACTACATTAAAAACTGGCTTTATGCAAAAAAGGGTAATCCCAGACACCAATAAAAACCACTCCCAGAATATGAAAAATGGCAAGACATGCCCCTTGGTCTAAAACACACCTACAACTCACAATATAAAAGCTGATGCACAAAGGTTAGAGTTCAGTTGTTCTGCAGGACAGCTCATGCTTTATACTCTGTGCTTGAAGAATAAAGCTCTCTTG
Source organism: Scortum barcoo (assembly GCA_023238725.1). Taxonomy (NCBI): domain Eukaryota; kingdom Metazoa; phylum Chordata; class Actinopteri; order Centrarchiformes; family Terapontidae; genus Scortum; species Scortum barcoo. The sequence continues at coordinate 28,683,904 of CM041554.1, forward strand.
GACTCAACTTTGCTGGACTCCAGTGCTTATTTTGACTTTGCATTTTCCTCAGAAGAAGATTTAAATACTTAGAAACTTTTTGAGCAAAAGACTTTGAGAAAAAGTAAGGTGCGGAGATTTAGGCAGGAGCAGACTTTGTCTCCAACTGGCCCCTAGACTGAGTCTACAGTCCAGCCTGAAAAATCCACATCATTGTCTCCAATTGGACAAGCCTTCCTCATCTAACTGGACTTGAGTCTGAAGTGTGTCCCCAAAGGTAGGATTATAACTTACAGTCGGCTATACTTTTCAGAATTTTACTGTCTTAAGGCTTAAAAATCTTAATAATTAACAGTCCTTACTAAGTGACTGCATCTTTATTAAGCGATCAGACAGGGTCTGGGTAGTCACTGGCAAAATAAGGAGTGGTTTAATTTAACTATAATAATCCACTAGTAATCATGCCAGTTAAGACAGAGCATATAACTGAAAAATGTAATCACAAATTTAGGTTTAACCAATAGGGATGTAAAGATTAACAAATACAAGTTACAAATACACAGACACGAAATTACAGATGCTAACAGAAATTATGTGTGGAATATATAAAGAAGTTTGATATGGTAGTCAAAAAACTAACTCCATCTCTCTCCCTAAACACATATTCACTTCAAGGCATTCACAGAAAATTTCTATACTGCAAGAAATGTCTCTACTGTGTCCACTACTACCAGCAATACCAAAAAATATGACGGTGGTTTGTGGTATGGCCATGGTTCAACTGGGTGTCTCAGTTGTAGTGTCTCGTATTATTACAGGTTTGTATCATGTCATCTGTATCATGTCACTCATTAAGGAATGAATGCACCAATGCAGGGTTATTCGACTAAAATTCAAAAAGGTCCAGTCAGCGAAAATGTATTAAAGCAAAGGTCCGGAACATCATAATGCCTAACTTGAGTTAGTATGATATATGCTGATGTAGCATATATCAACAAAGTCAACAAAAGAAGACACAATCTCTGTCCCTGAACCCTAACCCTGCACTGCTGGGAAGTGGGCACAGTCTCCCTGCAGATCTTCCTTGAAGTTTCCTCCAAAAGGAGCAGACAGCTGTTAACGGTTCACAAATTGAATTGTCCTTGCCCTGTAGCTTCAAACTTTGTTCATTTAGATGTGAGGTGATATCAACCAAAAAGGCCTCATTATCCATCTTTTTTCATCTTTTAAAAAGAGAGAAAAACTGCGTTGCCGACTTTCAGCTCTACCAGGAAAGCTGCTACCTCCCTTCTGATGGACCAAAACCGCCCCCAGCACTCTACTTTTTTTTGCTGAGCCATCTCACATTGTTGTGCAGCAGAAGATTGGTGGAAAACAGCGGTCAACAAAAATACAGCAACTCAATTACTCACTCCTCTCTCCTTTGTTACGCCTAAAACCATGCAGGTGAAGAGGTGAATATAACAATGAGCTGAACCCGCCCATACCCATGTAACCTAATGTTATGGTATAATGTATCATGTATAATGGTAGGGGAAACACTGGAATAATATTCAAAACAATATGACCACAAAAAATAACCCAATAAACAAAAACACAAAAAATACCTATTCCCTATTTATTGCAAATAATCCATTCATGGCTCCTACATGTATAAATCAGATTCTAGACAGACAAAGCTCAACTCAATTAAATTAAGACTGAAGCAAAAGATTGCCTTTTTTAATCTGATATGTGGTTCCAAGCTTTAAAATAGGCTGTGTGAAATAATTAAACATAGCTAGCAATGGTGACCCAAAGTTAACAGACAAAACATGAAAAGGGAAAAACCAAGCCGCATGGTTAATACAGAAAGAATATTTCACACACACACACACACACACACACACACACACACACACCTTAATGCCAGCATTCCAGAGCTCCGTGACGAGTTTGAGTCTCTCCTCCAGCAGGTTCTTCTGGGCAGACGCCACCATGACCTGAACCTCTGTGGTACGAACCTTCTCTGCTGAGGCCTGTACAACACAACACTGTTAAAGTCTAGATATCTACACACACTTATTATCCATCCACAAATACAAAACTTCAATTGGAGGAACAGAATACAAAGTGCTCTTTTTTTAAAATAAAAGAGATTAACAGACACATGGAATTCAGTCATTTTTATTTTACAGGTAATAGCTGACACAGCACCTCAGCTTTCTGCTCCATGATGGAGAAGATTCTTTCAATTCCGATGCTGACGCCCACACACGGCACTTTCCTGCCCTTGGGGTCAAACATGCCCACAAGGCCGTCATATCGACCTCCACCAGCCACGCTGCCCACGCTGACATTCTCCTCTGTAGGTGTCCCGTTTTGGGTGTCAGTGGACACCTGGGCCACACCTGCTTGGGTCAGCACCCCCTCATAAATGACTCCTGTGTAATAGTCAAGACCCCGGGCCAGACTGAGGTCAAACACAACCTGGACATGGCGGAATAAGAAAAGAGTAAAGATGGAAAGGGTACCAGACTAGAACAGAGACTGTTACTAGTTAAGGTTAAGGGGGTTTGATGAAACCAAGGAAGTGTGACTCTCACGTACACATCTTTCACATTCAGATTTTCACTCTCACATTAATATATTTTCATACTTACACCCACACATTTTTTATTCTCATGTGTCTATATTGTAACACACATACCTTTTTTTCTCTTGTATTTATATATATTAACGTTTTACTGATTGTTATATTTTCAATCACATACTGCATACATTTAATTCTATAATTATATTTGTATGTATGGCTGAATAAAATGTATGTATCATGCAATAGAATGTATGCATGTGTGAGAAAGTAAAAGGAAGGTGTATAGTGCTGTGATTTATCACGCTGTGATTGGCTGAGTAGCTTGAGCTCGATCAACATGGGGTGGGGGGGTGGAGTATACACACGTACTGCAGCAAGGCACTGAGGAACTGCCAGAGCCAGCTTTGAGGTTACAGGGTTTGAGTTTGGATAGCTGGCTGATATATCAGGTTCTTTTGTTGATCTTTCAATTTGCTCATCAATGCCCAGTTAACACAGAAAGTTTCAACAACATTCCAATAATGTTTCTTTCAGGTTACTATTTTTTTACATTGCCAAAATGTCCTAAGGTAGTTGTGCAAATGTTGTTTTCTACACAACTTTCCCATAACAGAAAAGCTATGTTGAACAAATGTTTCACATTATCAAAATATTGTGGGAGTGTTACTAAAAACAATACCAGCAGGGAACCTCGGTGGAACACAGTAAATATTACCCCAAACATAGGGTCCCTCAGGTGTTTTTTTTTTAAACACGTTGGGAATGTTACACTGAATAACAACATGTGCACAACATTGTTAGGTTGTTGTGGGAGGGTTGTATGCATGTGAAAATATGGTATATGTTTAGACATGTGAGTGAAAATTTATATGCAAGTATGTATGTATATATGCAGAAGTGCACACGCACACACACACAGAATATATATTAGGGGACATGTGAATAACCGTCAGACCTTTTCTGTGACCTGGAAGAGCTGCAGGTAGCTGAAGAGCAGCTTGATGTCAGACAGGCCAGCACAAGCCTGCTTACTCTGCGACATTTTTGGGTCCTGAAGGAGGCGCTCTGCTAAATCCATTCCACCTACGACATAAACAGTTGCCTGTTTAAACATCCAGCAGACACAGAGTTCTGTTTCTGTCCACCTTATAAACTGCAAACATTATTTTCTTGAATATTTATAAAAGGTCCATAGAGAGAAAGATCGCAATCAAGGTCAGCAGAAAATCATGGCGAAATGGTAGACAACATATAAGCTGGTTGTTCATTAAGATAATGTAATAACACTTCAAGGCCAATGTTGCACAGGATAAGAGTAGCATAGCATCCAAAATCTTTTGTGATCTTGAAAACAGAGGGCAAAGGCAAAAGAACATTTTCTGATAAAAATAAATTGGGACAGAGGTTCCACTAACCTGCCAATACTGGCAACTAAAGTTATTTTTCTAATGTGTTATTATAAATGGATTTGATGCACTGGTAGTTGACAATACTGGCCAGATCTCACGTTAGATCAAAGCTCCCATTTCTATGAAGCACACTGTGTTGCTGTATTTATTTATTCGGACCTGCTCTACACTTTTGACTCTGACTTTCCCCACAGCATTTTTTAGCATTGCTGGAGAGTTGTTGAAGTGTCACTTATCCATCCTCAAACAAATACATTTCCATCTTAATGACCCACATTGACTCACAAATTCAGATTCAGGATTTCCAGAGTAAAATCTGTCAATGCAATTAGTTCAGTGGTATTTCAAGATTAAGTTTTAGTAGTGGTTTAATTTCACAACAGAAAACTATTTCTTTCCACCTTAATAAACATAACGCATACATACTCTCGACAAAACTCTACCTTAATACTTCTTTTATGTTCTTAGTCACTCTGCACAAATGAATCAAATAAAAAATATGCCACAATTTTTGTTCATTAAATTTCTGATATTGTCCAGTCTAAAGTTATGTAAACTCTGCCTGTGTATCAGAAGGAGTGGTGAAGAAGTATTCAGATTCTTTATTTAAGGAATGTAGTAATAATACACTGTAAAAATACTTCATTACAAGTAAATAAAAGCCCTGCATTCAAAATTTTACATCACAATCTCTACACTTCAAAATAACACAGATGTATAATCAGCAAAATGTACCTGAGGTATCAAAAATAAATAGCATTCATTATGTAGAAATGCCCCGTTCAGCATGTTTGAATTTTAAACACTGTAGCTATTATATTATTAGACCACTATTATTGATTAGGTGAATCACCTCATTATTAGAAGAATCTCCTAATCTTACCAAACTCTTATTTTTTTTTGGGGGGGTGGGGGGGCGGCAGTAGCTCAGTCCATAAGGACTGTTCTCAAGTTAAAGTCCAGCATGGCCCAGTCTATGGAGTGTGGACTGGTAGCTCCCCCACTCCCCTCAGCATTGCCCAGACTAATTCTCTCTTTTTGACTCCATTTCTCTCCTGTTTACTTATCTTTCATGTAAGTCTTTCGTGTTCTTTTCTTGTTGCTTGGTCGTTATTCATTATTGTTATTTACTGTTCACTGTCCGCTGTTGTGTCTGCTCAGTTAGCTCACGGGCATTGAAGCAAAGCCTGAGCATGAGCAGCAACTGAAGCGGCTTCAGATACTCTGCTCTGATTGTTTTGATCCAGGTGCGGCAAATTCTTGTCAAATGAGGCAGCAGGTGAAGCCAGAGGAGCCTGATTTTATCACAGATTATCTGTCTCATGTCAGGACATAGAGACAGTTTTAGTTAATATGACTAAAAGTTATTTTTAAATAAGTTGCCTACATCTGCTTTAAATTGTGAGCAGCATTTTAATGTTGTAGCTCATTCTGAAGCACATTTGACATTGATTTGAGTACAGTGCTTAAGGAAATGTTCTACTTTTAACCACGGATCTGTCTGCTGCAGTCTCCGCTGCTGACAGAACAGCCTGTTCTGAGGACAGTGACACCATTAACTGGAGCTGGAGTTGTTGTGGATTCAATGGATGAGTGCCACTGATGTCTTGTATCCTGTGTTAATTAAAGAGAAATCTCACCCTGCATACTGACATACTCCCCAATCTGTTCAGCAGCCTCCTCTGATAGGCCCTTTTCATTCACCATCTCCTTCTTCACATCCTCCCATGGCATCTAGGTTTAGACAAGAGAAAATAACATGAAGAAATGGGTAAAAGACATATTGATGAATGATAAAGAGGGTCAGTGTCAAAAAAAGAAAGTGTCAACATCACACTGACCACAACCATCATCAAGATTTGTAGAATCAAGTCTGGAACTGAATAGCCCAGTATATGCACAGCTGTAAGTCTCCATACCTTGTCCAGTTTATCTACTGTTGAACAGATTGTACGGAACTTGTCATCTGGAACACCACAGACAGCAAACATCCCATCAAGGATACGTCTGTCATTGACCTGGAGGTGGAGGACATGGTTACAGAGAGGAAACCTACTAATCCTAGTCTGCAGGTTTCATCTGTAAATTTAACTGAATGGATGAGACACACCTTGATACGGAAGTCTCCAAGGTCTAACTCACTGAGGATTTCATGGACAATCTTCAGACACTCAGCATCTGGAATCATGGCATCATACTGTCCTGCTATGTCAAAATCCTGAAACACATACACACATTACTTAAAGCAGCGAAGACAATGTCCCACGGAAATTATGAATTCACTTAATTAAACCAAACCTGTTTTCAAAACAAATTAGTCAACAACTCCATCAGTGGTGCCTGGCAGGAGTGAAACATGTATTTGAAGATGACTCACACATTGGTAAAACTCTCTATAGCGTCCGCGGGTCATAGCTGGGTTATCACGGCGGTAGACCTTAGCAATGTGGTAGCGCTTGATGTTGGTTATCTTGTTCATCGCCAGGTAGCGGGCAAAGGGCACCTATAAGTGCAGGTCAGGGATAACACACGGCTTTTTGCTAAGATGGAGGGAATCAAGATTTGTAGGTTAATGTAGTAGTATTCATTTCACAAAAATAATCACTTTAAAAAAAAACAAAAAAAAACTAAATCAAAATAACCTTTGGAAATGAGACCAATGACAAAATGTAACTCCATGTTTCATGACAAATGGACAAACAAGTTATTACTGTTAATGCAAAGACTTGCACGTATCTACACTATAACAAACTATAGATAAGCAGTATTCTCTGTCACCCAAAATATCAATTCATCACTGGTTGATTTAGCCACTTGACCTGTTGCACTAGGGTTCATAAGAAGCATCTTAATATTCCATAGTGTTATGTTTCTGTCACTTATGTTAACGCTACAGATTCTTGGCAGTAACACAATTATGAACTAAATTAATCTACAATTGACTGACTTACACCAGAAGCAGCAACAAAATGGCTGGGACAAACTTAAACATAATTTACTGGGAAGAGTCACTCTGTTGTATTGCTGAAGTGCAAAACGATGTGGACACCATTTTAGTAGAGATGGGCAAACAATACCGAAGCTTCGATGCTTGTGCCAGTCTAATGTACCACCATGTGTCGGAGCTCGTATCAAGCAATAACTGACTGATGATGCCCAAAACTTCATTCATCCGTCACTGGTGCCCCACGAAGCGTTACATTGGTGCGGTTGACAGAAGCGGTTCACTGGTTTACAGCTTGAAGGCTTTGGCGCTTTACTATGCTATGATGCCTCAGTGACACTCCAAGATGTGGGTTTTGAGAGAGGACTTTGTGCAACGTTTATTTTCACAAAACGCTGCCACTTTTTACAATGCCCATGTTCACAAGCACAACCACTGATACTTGTATCAGATCATATTTTACTAATATGGCATAAGATGAAAAAAAATATAAGTGATATGTATGCATGTATGTTGAATGAAATACAGCCTGAAAACTATAGTCATACAAAATTTGATACTGAGAAGCAGTGCTGACATAGCTCTGCAGGTTGCATTCAGGGTTTGTAATTTTTCTCTCACTTTGGGTGAAGGATCAAACCCAGCCATAAACACATGCTTTATATTTTTGTCTAATATTTACTTTTGTTGCTAACATAAAAAAACAGAGACAGAGGCCACATCACCAAAGATTGTTTATAACTTCAAATCTGTTTATGAACATGCAGCTTGCAGATGAATTTTACTGTACACATTTGGGATTGAAACAATGATTTTTTTGTGCGAGTGCTCTGGTCAAATTATAAAACTCCTGCTCTAATTCCAGTCTGCCAACAGATATCACTGTTCCTCCTCAGAGTGAAGCCCCAAATCTTAAAATCATGTTCGGTACAAAAAGAAAGCCTCAATGCTTCACAAGGCTTCATTAGCTCATCACTACATTTTAGTCAAAACATCTAACGTTACTTGTGGGAAGAAGTAGACAGTTCCAAAATTAAAACAACTGGACTACAGGTAGTAGAAATATAATGACTAATATTGAATAATAACTTGTGATTGAATAATTGGATTGTTATTGAATTAGAACAGGTGTTACTTTTTGTCAAAAGGCTAAAACTAATTCACCATCAAGTGTTGAAATAGAGGCTGTAATATGGTATGTATAGCAGTATTTTGAGCTGTTAAAGAGGGCCTGTTCTGTAGGATTCAAAACACAAAATTAGGGTGATACATCCGGTGTCTGCTGGGTCTTCCATTAGAAAAATTGAAGAGACGTATTGTATGTTTTCAATTATGTGAAGTAATATATGCAATAAAATCATCTTCAGAAAGCCATATCTGTGACTCAAGTTAGCACTTGTTAAAGAAATAGGAGGCTGTGCCAAGCAGATGTATCAGGTCAATCAAAGCAGCCAGCCAACATATTCCACTGACAGGGTCTTGCTCTAATAATAGTAGGCCTGTTTGATTAATCGTTTTTAAATCGTAATCGGATTATATAGTTAGGACAATGTTAAAAACGTGTAAATCGTAAAAACGATTTTTCACTTTAACTAGGGTAATTACGCTACAGCCCCTGTTCATGTATCTGGGCTGCACTGGGTTGCCGTAGTGACTTCTCTAGTGACGTCTCAGGGATACAAATTACATTTTTTTAAGCTTTATTTATTTAAAAAAGTTAAAGTTTTGCACTTTTCATTTTTGTTTAATCAAGAGGATGGAGAAACCTTAAGTTTACTGTGAAAGTGAGGTTTTCACTTAATCCCAAAGGGATTGTTCTTTTGTTTACAAGAGGTCTACAAGAAGATAGCACGGAGCAAAGCCAGATGGCAAAAGTTCATAACATTTTTTTTATATTAATTATATAAATTTGTTTATATTAATAAATTAATAAAGAGCAAGGTCTGTGCTTTCATCCCAATGGGGAAATTGTTTGCAAAATGTCTACTTGATATTCGGGTTCAGCCAACTGATGCTCTTGGTAGTGAGTATTTAAAGGATACAGTGAGGTCATATCTGAGGGACAGCAGCTCTCCTCCTTGGTCTTTGAGGTCATAGATGAGCTTGGAATCTTCTCCATACTTCCCTGTCAATGTTTCCTACACCCCACAGGGAAAAAAAAACATTCAAGTTTGAATAGGAGATGATTTCAAGTTTGTGTTCAGTTCATTTGTGTTAATCTACCTTTAGTTCAAAAACAGGCGTGTCGATGGTTTCTGCTCCGTGTCGTTTGAAGCAGCTAACAATGGTGCTAAAGACTTTCTCTCTGATGGCCATCTGCTTGGGGTTGTAGTCCCTCGTTCCCTGACAGAGAAAGACATTTGATGGGTTTCATCTGGTTGTAAAGATCATTTTGCCCAAAAAACTCTGAGGTATTTTAAAACATTCTGTGAATTTGGTGTGCATCCATCAGCAAGGTTGTAGTGAATGAAATACATGAATGAATACTGAAAAACTGAAAAAATATATTGGTCTGCAAAAGATAATGTTGCTTTGTGTCAGTTATGGCTTTTGTCTCTCTTTTGTAGTATAATCACACTTTGGAGGTAGACTGCATGCTGTGTATATTTATTTGGATTTCTTTTTTAAATTACAATATTTTAGTGCTTTAAAAATCAAATAAATCTGAATTACATCTGGATCACAGGGATAAGGTACTGCTGAGAAAGTTAACGTCCAAGAATTACAGCACACTAATTAAAGAGTTGGTTCATGTTTTCTCAAATCTGTCTCAAAATATGGAAATGCCCATATGTACATTGAAAGATTTTTAGTTGTTGTTATTGTTAAAAATCTCCATAACTGCTGTAGAGAGATCCCATCCTTAGTGGATTTCAATGTAAACAATGGGGGACAAATCAATAAGATAGCTAGATACAGATAGTAATTTAATACTAGGAGGAAACTGAGTCTGGCAACACAAATTGCTTTTTATTTTATATTCAACAGTGCAGGTCACTTGTATGTACAGTAAATAAATGTACGTTTCAGTACAGCGTACTGTATTCATACCTTTGCTGTCTTGAGGACAAACTGATGTTTGCCATCTTCTCCTCCTAACTGAGCCTTCAGCTCTAGCAGTTTGGCTACTTCTTCATCAATCTGCACCAAACACACAGACCAACACATCAAAAGATAAAATCTCTGAACAACTACTGTAGAAATGTCTGCGAAGATTTTTAGTCATCCAGGTCAAGGTAATTTCCAAGAGTCTGAAGAAAGTCAGCTGGACTTGCTTGAAGTCCTGAGTTCCAACCCTAGACTGCTTCACAGCCATTCACACCCTGACTCATGTGACCTGAACGATTCACTTGATGGTAAGGTAACGATCCACATCCACATATCACCCATATGACCCTACTAGATTTAGTTTTTGTTTTAAAACCAAAGACTTTCCACCAGTCAGTCAGAACTGAAGAAGCCTCTTGGATGAGAGGTGAAATGTCTTCATGCAAGTTGAGTTGACTTTCTTCAAATGTTTAGGAATTACCGTAGAAATGTTATAACATAAGTATCATATTGCATAGGTCAGTGTTATTGAACAAAGGTTTAAAAACAGAGGACATATTCTCACAGATCATTTAGTCAAATGCACATAGCACCAGAGGCCTACCTGAGCAACAGTGATCCCAGGGAACAAATGTAGACATCGAGCACATGTTGCAGTCCAGAAACCCATCAGACCAGAGACAGCACGAACAGGAAACATTCCAAGCACGTTCATCCCACAGGACAGGGAGATGATAAGTCCAAAAATTGAGCAGGCAAAGGTTCAGAAATGCATCATAGATACAGCATTATCCAGTGGTATTGTCCAGGGCCAGCCATAGCAGCCAACCACCATGGCAAGTCAACGAGAACAAGGAAGTGAGTTGAGCAATGATGTCCAGGAGGATTAGAATATCCAGACGGTGAGGCAGATGATGGTGATGATGAAAGGTGAGGCAGACCAAGGTCATCCAGGGTCAGGCAGGAAGAACAGGAAAAAAGTGGTAAGCAACCCTAGCACTAGGGAAGGCGGCGCATGACGTATCATCATCAGCGTGGAGGATAGAACATGAGATGTATTAAGTCAATTAAAACAGCCAGCCTGACACATCCCACAGACAGACGACAGACAGTTAGAAAGACAAAGAGACAGACAGACAGACAAAGTCCTGTTCTGATCATATTGTCAAATATATATGTATATAAAAAAACTTCTTACACTTAAAACTTTTGTTAAGTTTGAAGTTTTCCTAAATTGTAATTTAAAGATAATCTGAGATTTCTGTTTGTCTGCAGATTTCTTTCTTATAACAGATGTGTTTATTGCATGGAGCAGGTGGAAAATTAGTACCAGCCATCAGCCAAACGCCAGCTGCTGCTTGAGTTTATAAAACATCTAACTTTTCAAAAGTGGCATTATCTGCCTGTATGACCACACACTGGCAGTGTTAGATATAACACTATCAATGATTCAAGTGACCAGTGCCAGGGCATAATATGAAAACAAAGTCTGTGATGTGGTTAGCATGTGTGCAAGTTAAAGGTCTAACACTGACATAGACAGTGTAGATGTGCAGTTACTGTATTGGATGCAAAGCACAAAATGTGGCCTTTGCACTGCTTGTCAAAACCAACTAAATACTGATTGTTGGATTTTTTCAGGCATAATTTTAAGTGAAAGTAGACTGTTAGATGCCTGCAAGCTTAATGTTAAATGAGGTATCTTTACTTTGGATGACCTCTTACTGTAATTTTATAAAATTAAGAGGTCAGCAGAAACATAGAGCCTCGTATTCCTCTTTTATGCTAACAACATGTTTCACTCTCAGTTGTATCTGCTATTAACTAAACAGGATTATTTTCTCCTTATAAATCATTATCATCCTAAACATTATTGTGCTTTAAGGTTAAATGGCACATTACTCAGCAGTACTGTAAAGAGAGAAGAGGCTTCACCATGTATATAATACTGATAATACTGGTAAGGAATGTATAATGCAATTTTAGGGCTGAATTCTATTACCCTGCTTGGGTTAAGAGTCCAGTTGTTGTAGCTACTGGCACTGTCAACAGTATCATACTGCCATGGCTTGATAGATCATTGGAATAGGCACTGGTATTATTATTACTAGAAACACCTGTTCTTTTCCTATGATGACAAGTTGAATGGCCTGTTTATGGCCCTATGAAATCTGTTTAAATTGTTTTCAAATTACATTTTATTTATTTCCCAAACTTTGTGTTTCTAATCATACACTACACTCAAGCTTTTATTTTTTTTAAACAACATTCCCAAAAATTATGCAAAAGCATTTTTCCCCAAGCTTGTTGTAGTATAACCAACAAGCAGTACTTTACAGTACTGCTGAGCAATGGTTAATGTGAATACTCTTATGTCCTATAAAGTGCATGTTACTGCCGGAGCCCCGGTCCCAGGTTCTGGTTGTGGTCCATCTGTCTGAGGTTCACTGGCCTGGTGGGGACATGATCTGCATCTGTGTTGTGGAGAGAAGGTCGAGTGACCCAGAGCTCCATATGAGGACATCTAGAGATGCACCTGAACTCATGGACTCACTGGACCCATTACCTGTGATACCTTCACACATGGACTAAACCCATGAACTCAGTATAGCTACACAGTTTATTACGACCCATGTATAACTCCATATATGATTGATGATGATGTTCTCTGTACATGTGGCATCTATTGCACGTCTGTCCATCCCAGTGAGAGGGATCCCTCATCTGGTGACTCTTCCTCAGGTTTCTTCTTTTTTTTCTTCTTTTTTTTAAGTTTTTCCTGAGGGTCTAAGGACAGAGGGTGTCACAACTGTGCAGATTGTAAAGCCCTCCAAGGCAAAGGATGTTTGTGATTTGGGTCTTTAAGTAAATAAATTTGATTTTGATTTTGATTTGATTTGAGATGATTGATGTGGGGAGTGATTCTGGGGACACTACACTGTATAAGAGTGATGTAATGAAATATTTTTGTTGTATCTCTTCTTGATGTTGCACCTTTTAGATGGTCCCTGCACTCTCATCTCACAGTTGGCTGTACACAGGGACCAATGTTATTAGTGCAGCTTGGAGGAATGGACTGTTCTCATTTAAATGAAAATGAGGTTGTAGCTCATTGTCTACACTATTGCAGTTGGAAAGACACATCATTTGTGAACACTTGTGAGTTGTTGATTCAGGAGATTCCAGTTCAAGTTCCATCCATCCATCCATCCATCCATCCATCCATCTTCATTCCGCTTGATCCGGGACCGGGTCGCTGGAGGCAGCAGTCTGAGCAGAGATGCCCAGACTTCCCTCACCCCAGACACTTCCTCCAGCTCGTCCGGGGGGACCCCGAGGCGTTCCCAGGCCAGCTGACAGACATAGTCTCTCCAGCGTGTCCTGGGTCTTCCCCGGGGCCTCCTTCCCGGTGGGACATGCCTGGAACACCTCCCTAGGGAACACATCCCTACCGAAATAGATGCCCAAGTCACCTCAGCTGACTCCTCTCAATGTGAAGGAGCAGCGGCTCTACTCCGAAGCTCCTCCCGAGTGACTGAGCTTCTCACCCTATCTCTAAGGGAGCGCCCAGCCACCCTGCGGAGGAAACTCATTTCGGCAGCCACTTGTATCCGCATGATCTTGTCCTTTCGGTCATTACCCAAAGTTCATGACCATAGGTGAGGGTGGGGGCGTAGACGGATTGACCGGTAAAACAAGAGCTTTGCCTTTCGACTCAGCTCCTTCTTCACCACCATGACGGTCCGGTATACAGACCGACCGCATAACAACTTTCTGCGGACACTGCAATCCAATCCGCCTGTCAGAATCTCACGCTCCATCTTTCCCTCACTCGTGAACAAGACCCCGAGATACTTGAACTCCTCCACTTGAGGCAGGACCTCTCCACCCACCCGGAGAGGGCACGCCTACCACCCTTTTCCGGTCGAGAACCATGGCCTCAGATTTGGAGGTGCTGATTCTCATCCCAGCCACTTCACACTCGGCTGCTGCACCAACTGCTCCAGTACATGCTGAAGGTCCTGGCTTGATGAAGCCAACAGGACAACATCATCTGCAAAAAGCAGAGATGAAATCCTGTGGTTCCCAAACCGGACTCCCTCCGGCCCCTGGCTACGCCTAGAAATCCTGTCCATAAAGATTATAAACAGGACCGGTGACAAAGGGCAGCCCTGCCGGAGTCCAACATGCACTGGGAACAGGTCTGACTTACTGCCGGCAATGCGAACCAAGCTCCTGCTCCGGTCGTACAGAGACCGAACAGCCCTTAGCCAAAGGGCCCCCGGACCCCATACTCATGCGGAGCACTCCCCACAGAATACCACGGGTCGAATGCCTTCTCCAGATCCACAAATCACATGTGGACTTGGTTGGGCAAACTCCCATAAACCCTCAAGCACCCTGCATGGAGGGTATAGAGCTGGTCCAGTGTTCCACGACCGGGACGAAAACCGCATTGTTCCTCCTGAATCCGAGGGTCGACTATCGGCCGAATTCTCCTCTCCAGTACCCTGGCGTAGACCTTCCTGGGGAGGCTGAGAAGTGTGATCCCACCTGTAGTTGGAACACACTCTCCGGTCCCCCTTTTTAAAAAGAGGGACCACCACCCTGGTTTGCCACTCCAGAGGCACTGTCCCCAACCTCCATGCAATGTTGCAGAGGCGTGTCAGCCAAGACAGCCCCACAACATCCAGAGACTTGAGGTACTCAGGGCAGGATCTCATCCATCCCCCGGCGCCTTGCCACCGAGGAGCTTACGAACTACCTCAGTGACTTCGGCTTGGGTGATGGACAAGTCCACCTCAGAGTCCCCAGCCTCCGCTTCCTCATTGGAAGGCAAGTCGGTGGGATTGAGGAGATCCAATGTCCCCAGTTGAGGTCAACAGCTCCCCACCCGCACTGTAAACAGTGTTGGCAGAGTACTGCTTCCCCCTTCTGAGGCGCCGGACGGTTTGCCAGAATCTCTTCGAGGCCGACCGATAGTCCTCCTCCATGGCCTCACCGAACTCCTCCCAGGCCCTGAGTTTTTGCCTCCAGGACCGTCCGGGCTGCAGGCTTGCTTGGCCTGCCGGTACCTGTAAACTGCGTCAGGAGTCCCACAGGCCAACATGGTCTGATAGGACTCCTTCTTCAGCCTGACGGCATCCCTTACTTCCGGTGTCCACCACCGGGTTCTGGGGTTGCCATGCCACCAGAGACCTTAAGCGTCCACAACTTTGAACTGCAGCGTCGACAATGGAGGCAGAGAACATGGTCCACTCGGACTCACTCATGTCCCCAGCCTCCCCTCCCTCGGAATCTGTGAGAAGCTCTTCCGGAGGTGGGAGTTGAAGACCTCCCTGACAGAGGGCTCGGCCAGACGTTCCCAACAGACCCTCACAATGTCACAATACGTTGGGGTCTGCCAGGTCTGTCCAACTTCCTCCTCTGCCAGCGGATCCAACTCACCACCAGGTGGTGTTCAGGTTGACAGCTCAGCCCTTCTCTTTACCCGAGTGTGTCCAAGACATACGGCCAGAGATCAGATGAAACGATAACAAAGTCAATCATCGACCTCCTGTCCTAGGGTGTCCTGGTGCCATGTGCACTGATGGACACCCTTATGCTCGGGCTGAACATGGTTTTCGTTATGGACAAACTGTGACTAGCTCAAGTTTTACAACCGATTCCATTTTCATTATCAAATTTGGCCATTCCACCCATGTTTTTATATGAGGAATCATGGGGCCAACCCATTTCACAAGTCCAAACAAACCCTCACATCTTTGTCACATTTTCACGTGATCTGGGTAGTTTCGGTTTCACATTACAATCACGCGACCATTCTAAAGAATGGCATCACATACCTCCGTCTGGTTGTCATTGACTATTTGAGCTTTACGTCTTTACTTTGCTTTGCATATAACTATACTTGTACTCAAACCATCTGGGAATCAAAAAAATGTCTTCACACTATAAACTTAAACCATTATTTAGGTTTGCTCCAGACTGTAACCATCTCTTTCAGTCAGCCCAAGGTTCTGCTGTTTGATCTGGAGATTTCAGACCTGTAATGGTGGTCTAAAAGTCCTTAACAAACGAGGCAGTTTTGAAAAGGCCTTATGTTTCTGCTGACCTATTTAACTTTCCTCTCTCATTTACAACAACCACTGTTTGTTTTTCTTAATTACACTTGTGGACAAAATTGTTGGTACCCTTAAGACATTGCTTCTGAATTGTGGTTCAACAAAATCATTTTAAAAAACAAACTGGCCAGGACAAAAATGATGGTGAGTTTTTCTTTCTTTAACGGAGGGGTACCAACAATTTTGTCCACGTGTGTATGTCCTGCAGTTGGAACATATGTGGTGATATAAGGTCAGACAGGTCTCAATGACACACACACACACACAACACACAATACTAGTCAAGACACACACAAACAAATGAGGACAGAAACAGCTCACAGACAGTACAATCATAAAAGAGACAAACACGTTTACTGGGAAAGAGGCGGAACAATATCTCCTACGATATTAACGTTTTACACTTTTGCTACGAAAGGTCTGTCCCACATAACAACTTAAAGGACACTCTTGGTTTGGACCTTGCTTCACCTTCTGCACTGTGCACTTCTATGGTGCACAGCAGAGGAATATCCTGAATATCACAAAGGAACCAAAAACCGCTTTGAAATTTGAGTAAAATACATGATCATATTGAGTAACAGCTTAGCTCACGGTCAGATGTGTCTGCCATTTAGTATGTCAATCTGGCCCTAATAGAGCATAGATCTCAGTTACTAGAAGCAGGGCACATGAAGACACCTGATTAGCTAACTACTAATACTCTGCTTGTCACAGGCTGATGACATCTGCCCGTGCTAACAAGGCAAATTATTGCATCAGCTATCCACTTCATATAAGCAGTTTTAAAATGTATGTTTACACGCATTGTGACAGAGATGGCAACCTTTGCTTATAAAATGTACATTACCAGTACCAATACCACGTTTATGAGTCGGCTGGCTACTTTCCTGCCAACTCTATACCATTCTGTTAGCATTAGCTAGCTGACTCGACAGAGCGAAGGACGGCAGTTAGCTGGCGCAGCTAAAATGCTAACACTCGTAGGAACAAAGTAATCAGCAGTCCCTTCGATATGTAATGTGAATGGTTAAGCAGCCGATGTGACAGCATTTTATCCAAATAACAAAGGATGTGTTTTTTTACAAAAACAGCAAACAAATTTGATAACTGGCGTTCCATTTAAATGGGTAACGTTTGCTTAATGGACATCACATTAATATATGTCAAATAAAGACCTGACAACATCATGTAGCTACCTTTGAACAGAATGTTAAACGGCATTTGGCTAGCTAGGTAATATGAATGAAGTTGGCTGGCTAGCAACCCATGTGCTAAATGTCAAATAGGCATGATGTTCGCCGCATGTTAACAACTTGCCTTGGTATGTCCATGAACATTCACTGCTAAATCTGAGTACTGACCTGCTCTTTACTCGCCTTCTCTGACTTTAACCTCCGAACGACTTCGCCTTGGGTTTTAATCGCTTCTTGTATCTGCGCCTTATCTTCCATGGTTTTTCATTAATGAATTTCCACTGCTAATCACACCTTCGGAATCCTGTAGGTGTCAAGACAATGGCGACTTAAGTCGGATACGGAAACAAGTAAAACTTCCGTTTAATATTTTCTAAGTAAAACGCTACCTGAATTAAAACAAACTGACCTGCAAGGTTGGAGCCCTGTCGACATGTAACATAGTTACGCAAATGAATTACGAGTAAACCTTTAACCCAATATTTGTATATTTAACACGTGAAAACCAAGACTTTTTTTTTTATCTTTGTTTTAAATTGTCACCATACACAGCATTAAAGTAATATATGAGAATTTTACACATACAAATAAGGCATTAACAAAACAAAACAAAACAAAACAGAAAGCAATAACAGGAAAAGATATCAGAAACAAAACAAATATAACCTAATAAATAAATTATGTACAAAATTAAAACAATTATGAAAATTAGTTCACATGAAACTTGAAACATGAAAATATTGCAAACAACTATTGTTAAAGATTTTTTGGTTTGTGTGGAAGAAACCATTGACACGTACTGTTGCATTTCTTTCATAAATATAAAAACCTGTTTGTAAATTTATATTTGTGAATTTGGCAAAAAGTAAGATTAGATTAATAAAAATGTATTAACATGTTTGTCACTGTAATCATAGCAACCAAAGATGACATTTCAATAATAAAATTCTCATAACATGTTGTCAACTATGAAATTATTAACATCTTTCCACAGCCCATGTGTAAAATTAAAAGACCAAAATAAATGGGAGCAAGTTTCAGGGTGTAACTCACAGAAAGAGCTGTTCACAACTGTGTAACATCTATATCACTCTTTAACTTTTGTAAGAAATGCTTCAATGGATAGATTCCATGGATCAGCTTAAATTAAACTTATTTCACCTCTGTTGTTGAAAGTAATTTGTGGTAAGGATAAAATTTCTTCCAGTCAATGTTACAAACAAAATTACTCCAATAAAATATTGTTCCAGGAGCAGCAACGAATATTTTTATTATAATGTTGGCATGAATTGTATCGTGTTTATCAAAGAGATTTTAGAGATGGCCTGAGTCCTAGTCCACCTGAGAAAACGTAAAAATCGGCCTCCTCTACCAAGTATTCTTCTGGCTAATGTTCAGTCTCTGAATAACATGCTGGATGAAGGATGGCTTTTCAACAGGACATTAAATACATTTTGGTTTTTGCTGACACTTGGCTTGACCCTTGATCCCGCACTCTGCCATGGTTCCCGAGGGGCTCCCCATCCACCGGCAGACCGGACAGTAAATTCAGGGAAGAACAAGAGAGGAGGTGTCTGTTTCCTGATCACGTCTGAGTTTTGCCGCTGCCTTCCTGAAACATTACAGGCCAGTGATTCAGCACTGGTCCGACCAATCAGACTCGGCTCTGTGTGACTGCTTCAAGTGAAGTCATCGTCAGTGTTTCGTTCTCTAAAATCTTACCCTAACAACACATATGGATAGAAATTTCACATATTTTGCAAAGAGACTAATGTTAATAAGCTGTTGTGCTAGCAAGCCAATAGCTAGCAGTGCTAACAAACGTTAGCAGTGTAAACAAACTGTGCAGAAACACTTAACCATCACGTTTATCACAAAGTTAGACTATTTTTCGGTAAATAAACAGGTAATAAACCAAGGAGCAAGCACTGAGCTAAAGTATAGTCACATTAAAGTCACTGTGAGCCTGTTATATCTGTGTACAGAGTTTAGTTAATGTTTCTTACCTGTGTCAGAGAGTGTGTCAGTGTTGAAACTCACCCTGGTGCAAGCTGGTATACAGTTCTCCTCATGGAAGTTGATGTATGACATCACAGCCTATGTGAACCTATCCAGACTGTTGTTAGCAGTCCTGAAAAAATCCCACACAGTGCAGTCCAGCCACGTTCAGTGTTCCCATGACCTCACTGATCCACCTATTTGATGTCTTCACAACAGGTTTGCAGATCTTTTATGTGGCATCTATTGCACGTCTGTCCACCCAGGGAGAGGGATCCCTCATCTGTAGCTCTTCCTCAGGTTTCTTTTTTTTTCTCCAGAAAGGGTTTTTTGAAGTTTTTCCTGACTCGGTTCGAGGGTCTAAGGACAGAGGGTGTCACAACTGTACAGATTGTAAAGCCCTCCGAGGCAAACAATGTTTGTGATTTTGGGCTTTAAATAAATACATTTGAATTTGAATTTGAGTGACTTTAATTTCTGCCTGTATGTAGTGTGATAGGCTCTGTTTGTAACTTTGTGAAACAATAATCTGAAAAGTTGTGCATTTAATAAACTGTATGTATTTAGGGAGTTTGTGACTGAGGTTTCCTTTGTTAAAGTCAGAAGGGACATAAGGACTTAGGAGTCTAAATTTGTCCACTTCACTCTCAGTATCTGGTTGGCAATTGTGCGCCGGGTGTCCAGCACGCTGGCCTGCACTAAAATGTGACCCAAATGAAATAAGCAGATTTACAAGGTAGTCAAAAGGTTTACAGTCTATGAAATAATATTCCAGTGTAGGAGAAAGGTACTGTTGAATCACTGTGATGTTGTTACCAGCCTCTGCGTATGTAGAAACAGATACCTCCACCTTTTGTTTTCCCTGGAGGTTGTATGTCCCAATTGGCTGTGAAGAGTTGGAAGCCTGCCAACTGCAGCGCTGAGTCCATGTTAGCAGTGATTAGTATTAAGCAGTATTGTTTTGTCTACATGGTTATTGAACTGTTAACATTTCATTAATGTTTCATTAGGTCTGTTCTGGTTGCTAAAACAGGTGAAGCGAGCTCTGTAGTTTGAGAAACATTAGCTTGATAATAGCAACAGTGTTATTTCAGGCATTTGTGAGAGTTAATTTTGTGAGATGGTAAATGTGTATAATGTTAAATGTTATATCCTACTGTTATATACTGTAATCTGATAGTTATTCTACTGGAATAGGCCCATACTGTTAAATAAATCACAGCAGATGCACCGTAATAGTAAAATGTTGATGTGTCTTCTGGCAGCATTTTGACAAGAATTGATTTTTTTATGATACGATATTGATTTGGTTACTGTCACAGTCTGCCTCCTAGTAAATTTCCACTCACCTGCCTGGCACTCCCACCAATCAGCCAACTCCCATGACCTGGTTCACCAATCAGCTTAGCATTTAAGCTCCCTTCTCACAATCACTCACTGCCAGGTTGTTCTTTGCCTCTCATACAAGATTTTCCAGCATTCACTCTTGGACTGAACTTCCGTTCCCAACCCTGTCTGTCTTGGATCAACCTGCCTTGTCTCTGCCCCGGTAATTACCTCAGCCTTCTGTCCCCGATCACAAGTTCTGTGCCTGTCCCTCACAGATTCTGTCTGCTTGGGGTTCCCCAGCTCCTGGCTGCTCTGATTCACCGGCCTGACTTTCTGACTTTCGGCCTGACAGTGGGGAAATTCACAATTCGACTGGTAGATCGGACCCTGTGCTCACCTGGTTCCAGAACCACAAACTCACCCGCATCGGCCTAAGCCTGTGACCATGGCTTCACCTCCACTCATACCAAGCTAACCAATGTGAGTTTGAGTCCAGCTTGTTCCTCAGAGTGTTGGCACAGTTTGATCAGCCAATCCATTTGGGCCTCTACTGAACTCTCACAGACCTGTATTCAGGCTGATAACCTGCGCTGCTTTTGCCTGTTTGCATTTGAAAATAAAAACTGAGCCAAACTGTTACTGTGGTCAGCGTGTTGCATTTGGATCCTGAAGCTAGTCCATTGCAGTTACAGGTCCAGGGATACATTATTGAGACATCATATAGAGTATTTTAGACCCTTAATGAGATAAGCCAATGAAACGACAGTCGTGCAAAGTGTTGGTTGGGAAGTGTCACATAACACATAAATGGCGATTGAGATAAAGGTTAGGGATCAAAGACACATTTATACTTAAGACTATGTGCTCAGAATGTATCCTTAATAAACATTTATTTGCACTGTCAAAAAAACTGAAATTGATAAAATCATGGACAGACTTTTGCTTTCAAAACCTAAAATCTGGATCTGATTGTTATTGTTGGAATTGGAATCTATAATCTAAAAGGGTAACTAAGTTATATTATTTATTGTGTTTACATTTCTCAAACTTTTATATTTTCTTGGGCTCAGGCTCTAAAACAGTTCAAATCAAATGAATATAACATAGAAAAATCACAGATATTTCAGGATACAGAAAAAGAGCTAACATATGTTTTTAAAGTGTGTGTGTACCCCCAAATGTCAGTGCGCATGATATAGGACTTTAAACTCTTACAAACATCTTCCTGTTCAAACATTGACGAAAAGCAAGTCCATAACCAAAGTCCACTTCTGTGGAGTGAACAGAGACTTTCCATCAACATGTCTGTGAGTATCACCATTATACTTTATTTTGCAGCTAAATAGAGACTATAGACAGTAAAGAATGAAACATTAAGGGTGATGGCTATAAATAACTACACTGTGGGGAGATGTCAATAGTTTGTTGCAAGATATTAAACTTACAAGCACTTTCATTAGCTCACTGCATGGCCTGTGGTGCTGCAGAATTTAGACTGTACTTTCTTACAGGGAACTACTTCCAGGAATTTTCTATATTTCTAGTCACCAGCAGGACCACTTGTGGGGCATGCTCCTCAGGCTGAGTGGAGGCAAACTGGGATGAGCATTCCTGGGTTTTGGAGCTGGCTGTGTGGATGTATGAGGAGGTGCCAGTATATTGTTGGATGGGCTGGGTGGAGGATAGAAATGGTGGGACAGAGATAAAGCAGGCATTTGGACAACTGGCAGGAAGAGTCTGTGTCTCTGTGTCATTGTCATTGTGGACACCAATAAGAGTTGGTCTATCAATTGTTGGACTTGCCTGATGAAGCTCCTTTCTCAATTCTGTGTCCTCCTTCACTTTGGCAGAGCATGGACACACTGTTCTTCAGTCTAAGTGCCTTCCTCTGAGATCAGATGCCAAGGCCTGGTTTTCTCTTTTTCCCCCCTTTAAGTTGCTGCAGAGTGTTTCATGGGGGTCACACAGCCTGACTTGGGTCAGCTCTTTGAAATCAGCAAAGTCGAGCTCCAGCAGGGCCATACTCTCTTCAGCTGGTTGGTGGAAGTAGCAGGTATGGGAGGGCAGATGGACAAGGTGGAGGGGTTCTTCATTGTCAGAGGAGACATTCCCTTGGACCATGACATTTCCTTTGGTGTAGTATGTGATGGTAAGCAGGATCATCCTTGTCAAGGTGTTTATCTTTACAGATCTTTAGTCTTCCAGCTGACCTGATGCCCTCGCTAGATATGTAGAGATACAGAGTATATTTCCAGATGTTGACAGAATCAGTGACGAATATGAGGTTGTTCTTTTTCTTTCCTTTGGGTATTTCAGCAAGGCAATAATCTAGAGTATACCTCAAAATAAACCTTGAGGTACCTCCAAGAAAGATATGCAAAAGTTTTGGAACAGCCACAGACTTATTTGTTATATAATATATTAACTATATTTAAGAGAAAGAGAGCTTAATGTGCCATGAATGCGACAAGGCCAAAGCATATCTAGCTTTATGAGATAGAGGTGTTCTCCTAAGAAGAACAGGGGAAAATCATTAAAGCAAGAACTGAAATACTCTCAGCAACTCAAAGTACTAACAGGGTCCCCAAACTATTACACAGGACTTTTTTTAACAAGTGTAAATTAAAGTAATCCTGCTTTAAAATTTGAAGAAATGTGTCATGTTTAAGTTTGTATAATTTAGAGGAAAATTATAAAAAAATTTTACTACTAGTACTAGAGTACAGCGGAAAACAATCCTGTGCTACTGATTCCTGGGGGAATCAAAAACAAGTGCTATTGGTTGTTACTCCTGCATGTCGGAGGACATTTGCATAAAATTAAACCTTTTTCAGCTCCTACACATCAGCTGAGTTTCTGATGTTGGCATTCAGCACCAATGTCTAAATTAATAGAGTTTTATTCACAATGAGTCCATACATTTTAGTGATAAAATTGCCCTTTTGGAATTTTTATGGGTCCTTTTACCCTCAAACTAGCACCTTTCTTTGACTATAAAGATTGACCTTGATGAACATAGATCATACAGGCTTTAAAATGTTGACCATTTTCTTTCACAGGGTACAGTCAGCATTGAACTGTCTCCCCCTCCCTCAGACTTAGAGGCAGAGTATGAGACACTTTTCATCACAGACTCCCTCCTCTTCCTTCATGAACTGATCTCCACATTTGATGAAGATGTTGATCAGGTAAGACAGCTGAAAAAGTCCTTTAATTAAATTCATGGAAGACTTTAATTCAGGATATGGCATGTACTCTATTAAGGTGCTGCGGCTGCGGGTATCCAGAAAGGCCCACTTGGACCTCACAGGTGACCTGCCAAGCTTTCTGGAAAGTACCACACATATCAGGACAGACCCAGCCTGGAGGGTGCTGCCCATCCCCCCAAGGCTTCAGAAAAGACATGTGGATATTGGGGATCTGGCTCCCTGTAACACCAAGCGCTTCATTGAAGCTCTCCAGTCACCAGCACAAGGCATACAGGTACCACATCTGTCATTTACTTGTGACCATACTTGATCAAAGGTTAAAACGTATAACTAGCCCGCAGGTGCTTATTTTGTGGTCCTCAACATGTCTAGTTATGAATGTCAGTGTTTCCCCAACCATTATATTGGGGAGGGCGCGCAATTCTCCTCTGCTCGCCCCCAGAACCCCTAACAATCAGAAACATTGACCTTCTTCCTTTGTTGCTTCTTTCTTTTTAACTTGTTTTTCTACATTGCTCTTCTGTTTACTGTTACTGTTCTGTTTCTGTTTACTTATCCCTCTGAGCGGTGGGTGCAATCTGTACAGGAGCAGTGACTGAAGCGTCATCAAATACTCTGTTCTGATCTGGTCTTAGAGGCAGCAGGTGGAGCCAGAGGAGTCTAATTTTATCACAGATTTTATCACAGATTATCTGTCTCATGTTCTACTGTCCTGAAAAAATTAACAAAAAAGTAGTCCATGGCATGTGCATTATTTTCTGCTAAAAATGCACCAAAAATGCAGTTTTGTGGCTCTACAGCCTTCAGTGATGATACAAAACGATGTCTGTTAGAAATAATGAAAGAGAGAACAAGCGGGTGATTTCAGACACAGCACTAGTCCTATTGAAAAACAAATTGTCAACATTTCTTGGACCGTAGTTTCGACAGTGAAAAAGCTGATGTCTCTGCTGGCATTTAATCCTACATTTCCTGATGTGCCTCTGTAGATTCAGTTCAAATGTTTTCTTTGGTTTTGGCAGGTTGACTTTGATGATGGGAACTGCCCTACATATCACAACCAGATCAAAGGCATTCATAATGTTTTTAAGGCCGTTCACAACCAGTTCCCCAGTAAGTGGTTTATGTGATACACAGTTACTTTAGTGTACAAGAATATTTGTATGGATGCACATACTAGAGTCACGATGCATGTACAGTGGATATAAAAAGTCTACACACCCTGTTCAAATGCCAGGTTTTTGTGATGTAAAAAAATGACTTTTTCCACCTTTAATGTGACCTTTAACCTCTACAACGCAATTGAAAAACAAACTGAAACCTTTAAAGGGGAAAAATAAAAAATAAAAACTTGGTTGCATAAATATGCACACCCTTAAACTAATACCTTTGTTGCAGCACCTTTGGCTTTAATTCCAGCACTCAGTCTTTTTGGGTAAGAGTCTATCAGCGTGGCACATCTTGATGTGGCAATATTTGACCCACTCTTCTTTGCAAAACTACTCCAAATCTGACAGATTGCAAGGTCATCTCATATGCACAGCCCTCTTCAGATCACCCCACAGATGTTCGATCGGATTCAGGTCTGGACTCTGGCTGGGCCATTCCAAAACCTTCAATCTTATTCTGGTGAAGCCATTCTTTAGTTGATTTGGATGTGTGCTTTGGGTCATTGTCTGTGCTGAAAGATGAAGTTCCTCTTCATCTTCAGTTTTCTAACAGAAGTCGGAAGGTTTTGTGCCAACACTGACTGGTATTTGGAACTGTTCATAATTCCCTCCACCCTGACTAAGGCCCCAGTTCCAGCTGAAGAAAAACAGCCCCAAAGCATGATGCTGCCACCACCATGCTTCACTGTAGGTATGGTGTTCTTTTTGTTTGTTGTTGTTTTTGCGCCAAATATACCTTTTGGAATTATGGCCAAAAAGTTCAACCTTAGTTTCATCGGACCACAACTCATTTTCCCACATGCGTTTGGGAGATTTTCAAATGTCTTTTTGCAAAATGAAGCCGGGCTTGGATGTTTTTCTTTGAGAGATAAGGCTTCCGTCTTGCCACCCTTCCCCATAGCCCAGACATATGAAGAAGATGGGAGATTGTTGTCACATGTACTACACAGCCAGTACTTGCCAGAAATTCCTGCAACTCCTTCAATGTTGCTGTCGGCCTCTTGGCAGCCTGCCCTGACCAGTTTTCTCCTCGTCTTTATCATCAAATTTTGGACGGACGTCCTGTTCTTGGTAATGTCACTGTTGTGCCATATTTTCTCCACTTGATGATGACTGTCTTCACTGTGTTCCATGGTATATTTAATTCCTTGGAAATTCTTTTGTACCCTTCTCCTGACTGATATCTTTGAACAATGAGTATCCCTCTGATGCTTTGGAAGCTCTCTGCGGACCATGGCTTGTGCTGGAAGATGTGGCTACAAAAATGTGAAGAAAAGCCTACTAGAACAGCTGAACTTTATTTGGGGTTAATCAGAGGTACTTTAAATGGTGACAGGTGTGTGCTGACTCCCATTTAACATGAGTTTGAATGTAATTGGTTAAATCCGAACACAGCCATACCCCCATTCCCCAGTTATAAGAGGGTGTGCACACTTGTGCAACCTCATTATCTCAGTTGTTTATTTTTACTTTACCTCCCTAAAAGATTTCAGTTTGTTTTTCAATTGCATTGTACAGGTTATAGGGTCACATTAAAGGTGGAAAAAGTTGTGAAATTATTTATCTTGGTGTCATTTTTTTACATCACAAAAACCTGGCATTTGAACAGGGGTGTGTAGACTTTTTATATCCACTGTATGTACCACGTACCACATTATTCAATTGTCTCCTTCACAGATGTTCCACACATAGCTCAGGCTCCAGTGCTGATGCTTCGTCCTCGCGCCTGGAACATGATGGAGCACAACATGATGGTAGTATAGGATTTTCTCT
Source organism: Scortum barcoo (assembly GCA_023238725.1). Lineage (NCBI taxonomy): Eukaryota > Metazoa > Chordata > Actinopteri > Centrarchiformes > Terapontidae > Scortum > Scortum barcoo. The sequence continues at coordinate 28,710,658 of CM041554.1, forward strand.
ACTTAACTTCACTATGTGTATTTTGTGCATCTTCTGCATCCAAATGTCACAGAAGTGGTTGAATAGAAAGAAAAAAGTGTGTCCTGATATTGAGATTGTCTATTTTTTCTATAAACAGAAACCTCTACTATCAGAATGATTTGAAAGACATGCTAATCACACAAAAAGGGACACAGGGGCTGTCACAATAAGGGATGCTATAATCTCTGAAACTTATAATTAGAATCAGTAATAGAGGTTTCAATTTCTCACTAATTTTATTCCTAGCAGTGTAGAGAAGGTTTTAAAATGGTAATAAATCCGGTACAGAACTAGCTTGAACCAAAAAGCATGACACAAATGCATCAGGGTAACACAAAAGTTCTCCTTTATTCAATCCAAAAATCCAAAAGGCAAGAATAAATGAGTAAAAATGTTAATCAACAGTTATGGTGTTATATTTTAGCAATCTTAGTGCTGTGTTAACTAATGGGCCTTTGTCATGATTTTTAGCAGATTGACAGGTTAGAGTATCAGCATATGATTAATCAAAAGGAAAGTAGTCCGTTTATGTATTTTATGACATTCTCTGTTTTTTCTGCTCAGCAAAAGTTAAGTATTGTCTTGCTTTACAGGAAATGTGTCAATTTAGCCTCAAGTGTTTGACATTAACTTCAACTCAGTGGATCGAAATGATCAAGGGAAAAATGTAATGACAGGTCAGAGGAGCCACATAAGCAATCGTAGTTTTTCTCTACTCTGTCTTTCTTCTGTTTGCTAGGTGGAGGGGAAGGAGGTTCCTGGTCCTCTCTTTGATTTTGGACTTCTCATGTTTCACTGTGGAAAAACACTGTTTGAAAACAAGAGTGGACCCTTTTTCTACCTTTCAAAAGTGAGATACACAGACACAGAACCAAGATGTAATATGGATGTAGTCAACATAAAACTCTTCTGTTTCTCCTTTTTTCCAGGTGGAGAGCTTAATGGAGGCCAGACTGTGGAACAAGATATTTGTCTGGACACAACAGAAGGTCTGCAAGTGTCAGTGTTTATGCACACATCTGTCATCTATTTTTCTGATTTTAACCATTATCATGTTTTCAACAAAAATATTCAGGTTTTGTTTTTAAGGTTTTTAAATAAACAGATTAAATTGGTTTTCACTGACTGTGAAGACTTAAAGTAAAAAGTAAAGTAAACTAAAGTAAAAAAGTGTGTGTAGCTGTGTAGCAGCTCAGCTTAGTTTCACTTTGCAAACAGAATGTGAAGAGAAAAATAGAGTTGGGCAACATCTTTATCAGTAAGGCATCTTGTTATATTCAATCTTATTTTACTTCATGAATCAAGCCACAAAAAAGTGACATCCTAACTGAAGACCCACCTTGGTGAGAGGAATGAAAGATTTTAATTTTCTTGGTGTTTCCAAAAGAGCATGGTGACATGTAAATGTAAATGCAATAGGCCAGGGACGCTGTTTTTCTTATTAAATTTAAATATTTTCCACAGTAGAGCAGATCAAGTCTTTAAAATGAAATGTCAAATGCTGTTTTGATTTTTCAAATAGTTAGAAAATTGAATTTTCATTTTCACTGTTTCTGAAATGCAATTGCATAAATGAAAAATAAGGTTACATTCTTTATATTATGTTTTAACTTTCACATTTAAATTAACATTTGAATATTGTCCACTGTACAGCCAGTTACAACTTGAAATTAAAAGTCAGACAGCTTTTCCATTTTCATTTTGGTCTGGTAAGAATGTCCAAATATGTGAAAATGAAAAAGCAAATTGGATTACTTCATTTTCATTTTTGTTTTTACTCAAATAATTTATACATATGTGATGAAAATTATAATGATATTGCAATTCCAATGCAATCACAACATGTAACTCTAATTATGGAATTTATTGTTAGAATATATTCACTGTATTCCCATGAAATTATCACTTTACTTTAAAAATGTTTTAAGTTCAGTCTCAAAATCACATTTCATCCCTGATTCTGTCATACTCTGTAGACTGTCCCAAATTATTTGAAGCCCTTCCAAAACCTAGGCCACAGCTTTTCATGCACATGCATCTAGAAAAGCCAAATGGTAAAAGGCCAATGGCAAGTCCACTCATAAAAGATGTTTTTAGTTAACATTTCACTTTGAGCATGTCTGCTTAAGATATTTTTATTAAGGCAGTTTTGCTTTCCAGTTCTACTATTGCAAATATTTTAAAGTTCAAAAGTCAGTTTGGTATTTTAAAAATGCAATTGTTTTTTCATTTATTTTGTTCTTTTAAGCATTTTATGAATTCCATGATTGTTGTCAGTTGTAATATAAAGGTAATCTGTGTGAAATTATCTCTCATGTGTGGTTGTACCTTAGTGAATTTGTGCATCTCTGTTTCTAGCTGGACCTTCCACAGGGCAGCATCAAGGTGATGGTGCTGATTGAAAATGTATTAGCAGCATTTGAGATGGAGGAGATTCTCTTCGAACTGCGAGACCATTCAGTGGGGCTCAACTGTGGCATTTGGGATTATTCAGCTTCCTTTGTCAATAAATTTGGTAAGCCAAACATTCTGACTTTTAGCTGGTCCTGACATTCTGAAAAACCTTGGATTTCCACTGAGCCTCTGACCATTGAATGACAGAATGTCTTGGGACTGTAGCATAAGATTTTGGGTTCATATAGTACAAATATTGGAGTGTATTTATTATCATTAAGAACAGGGTTCATTAAGTAAAATGTATGGATTACAAATTGTTCCCACATGATATTGTAAGCTATGATGAATAAGGTAATCTCTGTCTCACTGATGTCCAGAAGTCATGTTTCTCCTCCAGGTCACCGACAGGCCTTCCTCCTGCCTGACCGCAGTAAATATGTCAACATGGAAAAACGTTTTCTGCGAAGCTACATGGACCTGCTGGTTCAGACATGTCATCGCAGGGGAGCGCTGGCCACAGGAGGCATGGCTGCCCTTCTTCTGCCCAAAGACCAACATAGTGACTTCTACAGGAGAGTGTTGGCTACTGTCACCAGGTAGGATCGTCACAGTTAGCTCACATACATTTTCATGAGACAGAATGCTAAAAGCATAGCACTGCGGAAAATAATTTATGAATTTACTGCCGCTGTGGTTTCTGTGCCAGAGCCAATATCCCTGTCTCGGCCTTTGAATATTATAAATGAAACAGTCACTCTGGTTATCCATGCACGTGGCAAAAATATTCACAGAACTGGACAATATGACTAAAGGCTAGTCATTAGGCAGCAGTTTTTATCACAACCCAGAACACAAAAGCACTGTAGGGAACCACATACAGCAAAGTATGTATGTCAATCTTCCAAGAACATTATTAATTTTAAGTCTTAAAAGTAAAGGTTGTCATGGGGATGGTGTTAAAGCAAGGCTGTTTAACTTTCGAAAGAATAAATAATACATAATTGAAAAATTTAATTCATAAGCAACATAATGTAAGCTTTCTCATTTTAACAGTTAGGGGTTCTGCTACTACTGCATGGACTGTATAAAAAGATGGACGCTGCACTACTTCCTCCCACTGTACAAAAGTGAGGCCTAAAATAACAGAAACTATCTTTGGGAAAAATGTATTTGATGAGTACTTTGAATTTTTGGTTTGGCCCATGTCCCATCTGCTAACATGGAAGGTGTGAGAATATTGATTTACTGGAGCCAACGACCAGGGGAAATTGAAATATTTTGGATTCACTTTTGGGGAGCTGTCACTACATCCTTATATACTTATATATTGGTCATGGCTAATTTCACATTTATAGAGCCAAGGCTTTGTATGAACTGAGTTTCTTTACATGCATAGAACAGGCCGCTAGTGGACTGTGAGGGGATATTAGCTTAATCCATCAAAAAATGATTGGATTATAATTGCATACTATACCTTTACCTATACCTATAACCTATAACTATACTATAAGTATTTGTCATGCATCAAAGTTAGTCAAGGAAAGAGCATAACAAAATGGAATCACCAAAGTACAACGTCATTTTTTTCTACAAAGAGTTTAATGGAATTTCATTTGCAATCTTACCAGTAGTTAGGTTGGAACTGCTTCTTCTAGTTATTCATTTCACAGGGAAATAATGTACTTTTTACCCAGCTGTACTTATCTGACAGCTATAGTTACTACGTATTTGTGTGATTCAAGATTAGTTACCCTGGTCCCAGTGCAATAAGTAAAAGAGTATAAAAAGTAGAATTAAGTATAAAAAAATTTTAAAAAGTAGAACAAGTATAAAAAAGTAGAATAGTACAAAATAAACAAGACAGAATAAGCTAATTTAAGTAGATAATATAAATAAACAGAATAAACAAGGATAAACTGCAAATGAAAATAAAATTATATGACAATGTGATGACACAACAATATACAACAGTCTGTATCCATTGAGGTAGTGTGCAAATAGAAAGTTTAAAGTGACAATTATGCACTTGTGCAATGTTCAACTGCATTTTGTGCAAGTGTTGCAGTGTCCAGATATGTGTTGCCTGTGGGTGGCTGTCAGAAGAGGGAGGGGAGGGGTCCTCCAGAGTTTAACAGTCTCATAGCTTCCGGGAAGAAGCTGTTCCTCAGTCTGGTGGTCCTGCTCTTAATGCTCCACAGCCTCCTGCCTGAGGGGAGGGGGACAAACAGTGCATGTGCGGTGTGAGTGGGGTCCTTCATGATGCAGGAGGCCCGTTTCCTGCATCTGGAGGTGTAGATGTCCTCTGTGCAGCCTTCACCACCCTCTGCAGAGCCTTCTTCTCTGCCGCCGAGCAGCTGCCGTGCCACACGATGATGCAGGAGGACAGGACGCTCTCCACCACACATCTGTAGAAGGAGGTCAGGACTGAGCTCCCCAGTCCCGGCGCGCCTCAGCCTCCTGAGGAAGTAGAGGTGCTGATGTGCCTTCCTAATCAGACAGGAAGTGTTCTTGTTGCTCCAGGTGAGGTCGTCAGAGATGTGTACGCCCAGATACCTGAAGCTGGAGACCAACTTCCACCGCAGTCCCTTCGATGTACAGTTGAGGGGGGAGGTGTCTGTCCCTTCTGAAGTACACGATAATCTCCATGGTCTTCTTCACGTTGATGCAGAGGTTGTTTTGTCTGCACCAACCCTCCAGGTGTTTCACCTCCTGCCTATAGTTGGACTCGTCGTTGTTAGCGATCCGTCCCACCACAGCTGTGTCATCCGCGAACTTCACGATCAGACAGCTCGGATGTATCGCTGAGCAGTCGTATGTGAGCAGGGTGAACAGGAGGGGGCTCAGCACACAGCCCTGGGGGGAGCCGGTCCTGAGAGTGATGGAGGAGGAGGAGACGTTGTGGATCCTCACAGACTGCGGTCTGTCTGTTAGAAAGTCCAGGACCCAGTTACACAGGGTGAAGCTCAGTTCCGAGTGTTGTGAGTTTCTGGACCAGGGTCTGCAGTATGATTGTGTTAAAAGCTGAGGTGAAATCCACAAAGAGCAGGCGGACATAAGAGTCTTTGTTCTCTAAGTGGGTGAGGGCTGTGTGGACCACAGAAGAAATGGCGTCCTTTGTGGAACTTCTCTAAGTTCGTAAGGAGCAAGGATTTGAGTGTAATAACCACAGCAACACCACAGGTTTTGGTTAACTACACTTTAAATTTTAGTTTGCAAAATTATGCAACATTGCAAAGAAATAATATTTGCATGGAAGATAAAAAAGAAATAAAGAAATAAAATGTCTCCTCATTTTCTGAGTTCTCTCTCAGTTCAAGCGCTTTTAAAGTCAGTCAAAGTCAAGTTATTTCAGACCAGAGGGTCTGACAGTCAGTTTGTCTGCTATTTCAGAGGAAGTGTAGATCCTGTTTCTTGGAATTCAAGCTGGGTGGCTCGCCATCTACTGGAATCTGCTGGGAGTCTTCGGAATCGTCCACAGGAATCTTTTCACTCCAAATAAAAAACCTGACCAAGTCGCATATGCTCCACTACCGAGCGACGCCAGGCCCGGGCCGGGTCGAGCGACGCCAGGCCCGGATCTCGGGCTGCACCCTCAACAAGGTGGAAACGCTTCGCCGTCGTAATTACATTTTCTGCTACCGCCAGTACTCCCACTCCTCCTCAATGTTTCGCTCCTCACATGCGTGCTCTTTGCTTCACATGCAACAGCTCATGCTGCTGGCAGAGACAAAAGAGGAAGTAAAGGCTCCCACGATTCGCTAAGTTCCCTCACAACCTAGACTGAACTTGGCATCTAATTGGCTATTGAATGACGATTTGCTACCTGTTTGGCTAGCTGATGCAATACATGAGATGCTGCCTTCAAGTGCACCTAGGAATTTTTCAAATTTGACGAATAAAATAAAACAAATGAAATTAATGAAATAATTATCTCCCTTTATCAAGTTAGTTATATATGTTAGTTAACCTGGTGTTTTCACCTGGGTTACATCCTCCCCCTCTTAACTGACATGAGTCCCTTCAAGTTCTCTTTTTTAAAAGTGATGGCTTTAATAAAGGAAATGAAGGGGTTCCCAAGCTGAGGTTACGTGAACCTCCCAGGTGGTTTTCTCTGACGTTCAGACCTACGTACAGTCTCTTCACCTGGTTCACTAACAGCAATATCACTTCTATCTACAGGAACATGGCCACTATGTGATGCAGCTGGCTGGTTTGCTTCCTGAGAATCAGATGAGCTGGTAGAAGGAGTATAAACTTCTCTAGTTTGGTCTTGAGAAGAACTGTTTAAGGTTTTTAACAGCTTCTGCCCTCTTTCAGTTAGTTGTTCATTTCTCTCTGTTTCAGATAAGGCTGCATCAGGCAAGTTTGTTTCAATTTCCCTTTGGTTAGGTTCGGTTATCTGGTATTGCATTCCCATGTGATCATTGTCCTCTTCTGTTTCACCACAGAAAATTTAATCCTTTTCCACTGGATAGTTTTCCGCAGCTCCCGAAGTGTTTGGAGTAAGATCAGGCAGGTTTCCGGTCAGGTTTGTATTTTCCTCTTCCACAGGTAAGTTTAACACATCCGCTGTAGGTTCACAGGTAAGCCTTTTAGTTCCATTTCAGGTACGGTCACCGGTTTAGTTTCCTAATTCTGTTTCAGGTATGTTTTCCAGTCTGTGTGAGAGGTTTGTTTGAGTACATGTTCCGCTTTCAGCAGCTGCGACATTCTTAGATGGAGGCACACTGAAGGGCTCAAGGACTCTTGTCTCTGTCTCCACAATAACAGTGGGATAGAACCATGGCCTTTCATCATCTTCCTCATTTGAATACAAAGGTTTCTCATCCAGTTGTTTGGGCATTTGTCTCGTTCAAGGCTTAGTTACTGGTGTTGGTTTTACAAGCTCTTCCTCTACTTCACAGAGGAATCCGCAAGGGGAGTAATAAATCCCGATGCAATGTGCGGATGGGCCCGTCCTGGCCTTCAGGACATATGGTATAGACCGGTACGTCTCCCGCTTTCTTTTGTATAACATAAATGGTGGATTCCCACCGGTCTGCGAGGTTGTGCTTGCTGTGGAAGCGGAGATTGCGCACCAACACTCTATCTCCTATCTCTAGACTAGACTCTCTCACTCGCATGTCAAATCTCAGTTTGTTCTTTTCAGCCACTTTCTTTGCGTTTGTCATAGCCAGTTGGTAACTTGCTGTCAAGTAAGACTTCAGATTTTTCACATATTGTGAGTGTGATGTGAGTGAGCTCTCTTTGATTGGTAACCCGTAAGCTATGTCGATGGACAGTCTGGCCTGCCGCCCAAACATAAGCTTATAAGGTGAGAAGCCGGTTACGTCACTCCGCATACAGTTATATGCATGAGTGAGGGGCTTCACGTACTCACGCCACTTTGTGTTCTCTTTTTCCCTCAGAGTACCCAGCATGCCCAGTAGCGTGCGGTTAAAGCGCTCTACTGGGTTTCCCCGGGGATGGTAAGGACTTGTCCTGGTTTTCTTAATGCCAACCAAATCACAAAGCTCCTTGATAATCTGAGACTCAAAGTCACGTTCTTTATCACTATGGAGCCGCTATGGGAATCCATAGTGAACGAGAAACTGCTCCCAGAGACACCGAGCTACTGTGGTGGCCTTTTGGTGTCCAGTAGGTATAGAAACAGCATACTTAGTGAAATGGTCTGTAATGACCAGTATGTCCCTGGTGTTATGACTGTCTGGTTCCAGGGACAAGAAGTCCATACAGACCAGTTCCATGGGTCGACTGGTTCGGATACTGACCAGAGGTGCGGCTTTTTCTGGCAGGCTTTTCCTTTTAACACATCTTGGATAGGTCTTAATCTTTGACTCAACATCAGATGACATTTTGGGCCAATAAAAACTGGATCTGGCCAGCTCAAGTGTGCGTTCCACTCCCACATGACCCATTTCATCATGAAGACTGGTGAGTACAGATGATCTTATTTGCGTACTTGCGTAGGCAGTAACACGATTCTGTCCATCCTGCTCCTGATACAGTGCCGCTCCAGGTTCAGTCGTGCTTGCATCTGTATGGAGGACATATGGTGGACCGGAGATGAGGTAAGCTTTCCATGTTAGGGTTCTGTCTGTCTCCCCTGTGTTGGTTCCCCTTTTTTTCCCGTTTGTGTGTTTGTCTCCCCCTGTCTGTGTTGTCTGTCATGTCTGTTGCCTAGGAGGACGAGGTTACTCCAGGGCAGTCATCACAACACCTGGTTTGATCGCATCACCTGAGAGTCATTCTACAATCAACTCTGCAGCAGTATTTAAGCCCTGGCTCATTCGTCCATTCTTCGCCAGATCGTTCAGTTACCCAACTTGGTACTTCGTGGCTCTTCATAGGTTTTCTTCCCTGAGGTTTTGCCTACTTTTGATCTAATCTGTTTCTGTGCTTCAGACTCCTGGTTTCGCAGAATCTGCCTGCCTGGTTACCCTCGTCTTCCTCCTGGCCTTCATCTCCCCCTCTTGCAGTCCTGTCAGCACCACTCCAGCACAGCTTGGCCCTCTGCTCTGACTACACCACACCGGCCTCATGCCACACTCTTTCTGCTCTGCCCCTGCTCCGTCAGCCACACGCCAAGCTGCGAACACCCACAGCTAACCAAACTCCCCGCGGTGGCAATCGGACTCTTGGCTTAGAAAATAATACACTTTGGCTTTCTGATCCCTGCCTTGACAAACCTCCATTAAACTGTGTTCTAACCTCATTCCCTCTGGTGTCTGGTCTGGTCTGCATTTTGGGGTCTTAGCCTAGCTCTGCCTGAAAACGTAACATTCCAATGATTTCTTCGAAAGCATTCTGACAGACTGGTGTCCACCTTTCTCTGAATGGCTCCTTGGGATTGTAATACTTGGCATCCGGTTTGGCTACTTTGGTCACTTTCCGTGTTGGAGCATAGCCTGCTGTGAGATTGGTTAAGGGCTTCACAATCTTGGCGTAGTCTTGCACAAATCTCCTATAATAGCCGGAGAAACCAAGAAACGACTTCAGCTCCTTCAAAGTCTGAGGTCTCGGCCAGGTCTTTAGGGCTTTGACTTTTTCTGGATTGGTTTCGACTCCGTTTCTTGACACAATGTGCCCCAAGTAGCGCACAGAGGTTTGGAAGAACCGGCACTTCTCTGGTAACAGCTTGAGGCCATTCTCTCTGAGTTGATTCAAGACATTGATCAATCAAGCTTCATGTTCTTCCAAGGATTTGTAAAAGACAATGAGATTGTCAAGGAAAACAAGCACTACACGGAGATGTATATCACCTATGCACTTCTCCATTAAGCGCTGGAACGTTGATGGTGCATTGGTTATTCCTTACAGCATGCAATTCCATTCCCAAAATCTCAACGGACAGACAAAAGCTGTTTTTGTTTTGTCACTCTCCTCCATCTCAATCTGATAGTACCCTGACTTCAGATCCATCACTGAAAACCACTGAGATCCGCTCAGTGCAGAGAACGACTCCTCGAGGTTTGGTAATGCATGTGCATCCTTTATTGTCTGCATGTTCAGTTTCCTGTAATCCACACAGTCTAATGTCGCCATTCTTCTTCCTGACAATGGGTGACGAGAAAGGAGATTCACATTCTCTGATGACACCCGCGTCAAGAAGAGTTTGGAGATGGCGTCACACAGCTGCATAGTCTTGTGTATGAATGGGACATGGTCGTTGTTTGAAGGGCGTCTCATTCTTCAATCTGATTCAATGTTTGACTTTTGCTGCATGACCGAAGTCATGGTCATGATGAGAAAAGATGTCAAAGTATGAGTTCAATTTTTGTGTTATTCGAGCCTTCCACTCTTTAGAGAGTAGAGAATCTCAGAAATTAAACTTGAGGCTTGCACCCATATCACCTTGCTGTTGACTTATGTGGCTAGTAGACTGTTGACTTGAGCAGCTAGCTGTTTGTGGTTGACATGCATGACTAGCTTCTTGTTGCTGACTAACGGGAGTGTTCTGGGTTTCAATGATTTCTTGAAGAACACTGAGCTCTGCAATAACACAGTTAGTCGGTAGGGCAACATCATGGCTGGTCTCATTTCTTAATACAACAGGTATCTGTGGGGAATGTGTTGAAAGGGTAATGAGACAGCTGTCAGTGAAGATTCCACCCGGTAAGGCTGAAACGTTAGGTTGCTCAAGTAATGTCCACTTCTCAATGTTCATACCACTGACATTAGCAAAACTTTCCAGCACAACTTACTGACCTGCCGGAATTACTTCTTGCTCACGGCCTCACAGTTTGACAAAACCAAATCGACTGTCTGAGTTTTGTTTGTGCTTGAGCTGTAAAGTTTTTAGAACCTGCTGATAACCACAGTATGTGTTATCCATCCCAGAACTGTTCATAGAGCGGATCAAGAGTGTTAGTTCCAATCAGTACTGGTATGTCGCTGTTTGAATTTCAGGCTCAGAAGTGATGAACTCTTTTGGAAATTGCATGTTTACTTGCACGTAACCTGTGTATGGAACTGACTGACCATTTGCTCCCTCTATTTCCAGTATGTCTCTCACTGGGTGAATGGTGTGGTCTGTTAGATGCAGGTTGTAGAAGGATTGAGACACAGTTGTAACTTGAGACCCTGTATCAAGTAATGAGCTGCAGTCAACTCCATTAACTTTAACATTGGCAGTGCTCTTGTTTCCAACAAGACCTTTAGGCAGTTTTCTTGTTTGTACAGTTCTGTGTTCTTTCAGTGATGCTTTGGGTTTCGTTTTATATTCAGAGGTGGGACTTTTACTTTCACCCATTCCTATTTGTCCCTCAATAGGAACTGCTCCTAGTTCAAAGTGTCATCAGAAGCATTTTTCTTGTCCCAAGCCTGTTGCTTCTCTTTCAGCTCTTTCCCCTTGGCATCAACCAGTGTGGGATTCGGAGGGTTGCTACAGTTGGCAATGATATGACCATCCTCCCCACATTTAAAACAATACCATGATCTGGGTCTCGAGGGTGTGGATTGGACTGGTGACGGCTTCTGAGGAGTAGGCTGAGTTTCATTTGGCTTAGGTTTTTGGGCTTTCTGTGTTTTAGGTTTCACAGTTTTCTCTACCTTGGGAACCGTGAGAGCCAAAATCTGGGCTTGGAGGTTGGCTATCTGTTTCTTAATCTGCTCCATGTCTGAAGGTACACCGTTATCTTGGACTTGTAGGTCATAATCAGTTATCTCGTTGACACATGCATCTTGCATGTTGGCCTGAACCTTTGCCTTTGTAAGCCCTAGGCGTTGCTTCATTCGGCTAGCCTTAGCCGCTTGATTGTTACCACACGGTGATGGTCCTCTGTGTTGGTGTGTGGCATCTGAGCAGAGGACGATAGGCAGGGACCAGCATGATGGAGATGTGGTCAGAGAAGCCCGGGTGGGGGTTGGAGGGACGGCTCTGTATGCGTCTCGTTTGTTTGTACAAACACGGTCCAGCATGTTATTTCCCCATGTCGGTACGGTGACATGCTTGTAGAACTTAGGCAGAGTGTCTGTCAGGTTTACGTGGTTGAAATCCCCTGCAACCATGTAAAACGCCTCCAGGTGCTTGTGCTGGAGCAAGCTGGTGTTGTTGTGAAGCTCCTTTAGCGCTTCGTTAGCCTTAGCACCCGGCGGGATGTAAACAGTACAGGAAGTCCAAGTATGCATTGCTGAGAGCTATTTGCAGTGCTAAGAGATAATACAGGAACAACATGGAGTCCAACTACAAGACACATGTGGGCTGAACTATCAGACTACAAAAGAAAAAACAGCAGTGCCGAAGTAATATCTGCATCTCTCCCAGATGAACTGAACATCTTCTATGAATGATTTGAGAGCAACTGCAGCTATGGAGGTATGAAAGGCCCAGAACCCCTGCCCACCAGGGCAGATCTTTGTAGGTCGCAAAAACGGATTAACACATGCTCCAGGACTGGATAGCATCACTGGCGAGCTCTCAAGGTGTATTCTGAATGACTACTGACAGTAGCACTCACCTCCACCATCATGAATTGCTTTAGGCGGTTAGTCAAAACCTCCCCCCTCCCGGACTCACTGGACCCACTTCAGTTTGCCCACAGGCCCAATAGGTCAACTGAAGATGCCATCGCCCTCACCCTCCACACTGCTCTCTCCCACCTGGACCAGACGGGACACATATGTGAGATGCTGTTCATTGACTACAGCTCAGCATTCAACACTATTGTTGCCCTCCAAGCTCAGAGACCTTGGGCTCAACACTGACGGGATCCTGGACTTCCTGATGGGCAGACCACCACATCCTCTCAACACTGACACCTCCCCCAGGGCTATGTGCTCAGCCCACTCCTGTACTCCCTGTTCACGACTGTGTGGCCACACCATCATAAAGACAGCCAGACAGCGGCTCTCCTTCTGCAGGCTGCAGAGGCTCATCATGGACTCCTGGATATTCTGCAACAATGTTCATATATATTTTTTACTACCATGACTGCTCTATGACAATTGAATATAGAATCTTGAATTTGTCATCTCACTCACCCGACCCCCTAGACTAGTCATTAAACTGGATATAAAGATTAAACTAGTGCCTATTTCTTCATAGTGCCTGCATTTTAAATTGAAATATGTCAACAGCTCTGACACTGTTCACTTCCACTTTTCAGACTGAAGTTGCTAGAGATCAAAGCAGGTGTGGACGGTTTCATGGTGTATGATCTGAGCTTGATTGAGCCCATGCAGAAAGTAAGCACTGGACCATGAGCCATACAAATGTTTCCAGAAGTAATGGGTTATAGTTTCTGCTCATGCCAAATCTTTTTGTCTTTCAGCTTTTCAAGCTCCAAAGTGAAGGTGATAACCAGCTTCACCAACTTCGAAATGATGTCACTGTGACTCCCGATGACCTACTGTCTATTCCATTGGTCAGTTGTTCAGTTGTCCCAGAATTCAGTAGAAGAACATGGAAAGTTGTAACATTTCAGCATTACTAAACAATTCATTCACATTTAACAATGGTTGATAGCCTCTTCTGGGCTTACACAAGATACAGATGGGTGACAAATTAAATGGAAAACTGCCATACATGTTGTTCAACGGCAAGCCTCCAGAACAGCTTTAGACTTCCTCGTCACTGACTCCAAATATGTTGTTGTATATAGGGAAGAACACCATTATTCAAAAACACCCTCCCTCATTCTATGCTTTGATGTGGTGGATAGTGTCGTTCAACATTTTGCTCCAAAATCTTCCATAGGTGTTCAGCTGGCTTAAAAGATGAACTCAGCATTTTTATATACACTGCATAACATGGTAGGATGTATTACTGATTTGATAGCTTTATGTATAAGAAAAGCATATACTGTGGTAGTCTCTAACAATAAAGCCTATTTTGATGTATTTTGTTTTTCCATAGGGTGGAGTCACCCTTTATGGTTTGAAGCATAACATTGCAGTTGGTGTACTCTTCATTCATGCTTGGCTATCAGGTATGTACATTCACATGTTCTTGTTCCCATATGTATGAGCAGACTGGGTGAAGTGAGGCAGGGTAGCAACTAAGTCTTATTGTGTAGACTTTTAAAACCATGCTCTGTTTCCTAGGTAAAGGCCACTTTTTCTACAGAGGCCAGGTTGAAGATTCAGCCACAGCAGAGATTTCCAGATCACAGGTGGGTCTGGGATTAAATGATCCAATCTCAACACCCACCTAGTATATAACACAGATGATATACTTTCAATCAAGTAAACTTAAACCTGTATTCTGTTCTTGTGTAATAGCATCCCTATGTCATAACAAACTAAGATACCAGATAGTCCCTGAATCCAAAAAATTGCAATTTTATTCCTAGAAAATGTTGCTTTAGGAGAGGCTTGTTCAGTTCATAGTAGTATTCATAGTTTATTTATATTTCCTATTTAAGAAATGAAGAAGCCTCTTGCATGAGAGGAGAAAACGTCTTTAAGAACCTCAAGCAAATCCAGTTGACTCTTTTAGAAATTACCATGACCTGGCTGACATATCTGGATCCACATGTGTATCTGTACAAATTTGGTGAAGTGATGTTGTCTGTGGTGAAAACATGAGACTCATTGTGATATTATATATGGTTCACTAAGATATTACCTAAAAGTAAAAGTATCATGTTGCTACATAAATGCCAGAAGTGTAGTTTCACAAAGGATTGCTCAGTGTATTTGCATACATCATTATTATTTGAGATTATTTGAAGCTGCTTGGGTTGGACCTATTCATATGAGACAGCTGTTAGCCTGCCTTTCACTGTTAGCAGAGTCTTCAGTCTGCACTGAAGTTCATATACTTCAGTGATAAACCACCAAGTAACACTGAGTTAAAATGAATAATTTCAAGGGCAGTATAACATGTGCCTGTCTATATGTACACTCCCTATTTATCTACAGCCATAGTAGAGGCATAGAATGCTTTAAGCAAAATGCTAACATCAGCATACTAACATGTTTATAATAGCAATGCTAAGATGCTGATGTTGAGCATCAAAGTACAGCTGAGTATCCTTAACTTTGCAGGTATTTTGTTATAAACCATTTATTATCAGCAAAAGCATTACAATTCAGCCTGGGGGATATTTCTGCAACAAAATTTCTTTCATTTAAGTTTTTTCAGTTAAAATCCATCCTTTTCACACTTTGCTTGTGTATGACGTAATATTGTGCATATACACTTGTTTGCATCAGGTATGGCAGTGGATCCGTCATCAGACTCAGCTGGAGGATCACAGCAGGGTGGTGAACAGGAGGCTGTTGACTGAACTCACCACTGAGATCATGATGGAGCTTAGCACTCTCCATCACTCATTTAGGTAAGCAAACACTCCTTTAGCATACCTTTTGGGACAATCCTGTGGAGCGATAACATGCAACACCTTTTCTGAGCATTTGTTCATAAATAGCCACAATCAATACTCATGACTAATTGACACCTAATCAAGTTTAGTTGTATAAATTCAAAGTTAAAAACATTAAAACTCAAACCTAACCAAATATTTTTCACAAGTATTCATGTGTAACACGAAACAAAAATACTATAGTGCCTCTGAGAGATGAAATTAACTTTTGAACCACTTTTATTTCATTACTACTGTAAATAACTTTTTTGTTTGTCTTTTGAAAACTGACTTCTACAGTTGTTTGTATCACTGGAAGGAGAAATGGAAACTTTTGTTTCTGTCTGTCCGTCTTCAGGGCTAAACAGAGGTTACACACAGCAGCAGACATGTTCCTGGAGGTGGTCCTAAGGAGAGACTTCCCAGAGTTCATCACCACCTACTTGAACCAGGACCATACCTTTCTCAGCTCCCCGAACACTGTGCAGCTGGAGGCTCTGGACACAGACATGCCCCAACACAAACTGTGAAGATCCAATAGGAAGATCACTTGCTGTTTTGTCCTCTTCATAAATAGCATTGGGGATATTACTTTGGGCTCTTAGAAACTGCAGTGGACATTTATTGTTTTTTGTATTTTATAGATACAATCAGTTAATTAAAGAAAATAAGATGAATTGATAATGCCAACTATCCATGGTCGCAGCAATGTATAAAACGGTGGCTCAGAGTTATGCTCACCTCCTTTGAAGAAGCAGACAAGACAAGAGTAGCCATGGGTTTGAAGGTTCTGTACTGCCCTCTTTATCTACTGCAGCATGAACAGGTACAGCAACAAGGAAACATGACTAATATGCAGTTAGCTTTAGTAAGTAATGTTACTGTAAGTCACACTTAAAGTTTGAAATAAACAGATTTAATATCTTATTCCAGAGTTGTCTGTTAAATATACAGTACTGATACATTTGAATAAATTAGCTTGCCTTGTTTATGATTCAAGAATTAAAAGCATGTTATCCTGCTTAATTTTGGGTTTCTGGGAAAAGGGAGGCATTGGCAAGAGAGTTTGATACAACACCCCCACTCAGCCTTGTCCCAGTGGTCACCTGCAATAAACCACATAAAAAAATTTAAAAAAAAATCCCCTGTTCAGCTACTGTTAGGCTTTGTGTCAAGCATTTGAAGCATTCTAAGGCCCTTAATCAGATGTCTATATGTAGTGGAAACCACTTAGATTAATCACAATTACACTGATAAAAAAAAAAATAAAATAAAAAAAAAGGCTTATTAAAAACTTTACTCCCATGATACTTTGCCTTGCAGTAACCTAGGACTGCTTGTAAAACAGGTATCAAAGCTCATGACAAACAGCCAAAAATGAACAAACGAGATGCAGTGGAAAAACCTGGTGATTCTCAGGCAACCTTATGTCATCTACAGTCCAGTCTAGTGATAGGGAAAAAAAACAAATGCTCACAATGAAAGCACCTGGGCAAGATGTATTATCAATAATCAATACAAGCAGTCAGTAAAATTCAGAGCTCTCCGTTTCATTACTTTATACTCGTAATAAACAAATGTCAATCAGATTAGGGACACAATTTACGATGATAAGACATGGCAATCCCATCCAAGATGCAAGGTAATGTAAAAAGCAATGTAAAAAAAAAAAATACAAAGCTTTGCTGTAAAAATGTTTTGACAAGTACAAATGTTTTTTAAATTAAATTAAAAGATAAATCCATCAATCTAGACAAATGATAGCATGTTTGATGTGGTTCAAGAGCAAATAAATATAACATTTCCTCTTCTTGGAAGCTAAGTTAATGATAACAAAGATAGCTGCCTGACACACAGACCCTTCACTTAATTGTGTTTGTCCCTCATACATGCATTAATCAAATCACATTTTTGCATGACACATTTAGATCCTAGTTGTTTTATCTCTGTTTTTTTTAAACATAGACAAAGATTTGTGATTGGACATTTCTATATTAAGTCTCCCAATCAGGAGAGCCTGCCGCTAGTGGATTGCTGTTTGCATTACCTGGCTGTTTTTTCCAGCAGACCAACAAACTTTCAGTCTGAATGGGCAGGATTTCTCAGCAGTCATTGCATCCTCCACTGTCTCCACAGTCTGTGGGCCTGTTGTCACCACAGCTGTGTCCATATGTCCATCTTTCCTGTCAACCATTGCTCTCAGCAACAACTCCCCTCCTTACTACTGGACTGCATGCATTCCATCTCACACTCTGTACCCACTTCAGGGAGCAGCAATGAGCTCCTCTGCCAGGAAGAATTCTGCCTCCTCACCACAGCAACTGTACAAATTCAAAAATGTATTTATTTAAAGTCCCAAAATACTCAAACATCGTTTGCCTCTGAGGGCTTTACAGTCTGTACAGTTGTGACACCCTCTGTCCTTAGACCCTCAAACCGGGTCAAGGAAAAACTTCAAAAAAAAACAAGCCTTTATGGGAAAAAGAAGAAACCTGAGGAAGAGCCACAGATGAGGGATCCCTCTCCCTGGGACGGACAGACATGCAATAGATGCTGTTACTGCGGCTCAGAGCAGGCAGACCCAAATGCAGGACAGCACAAGCTGGAGAGTTTTAATAAAGGCTAGATCTTACAGTCTTCCGTGGTAGATCAAGATGATGATGTAAGTAACCATGACACAACGTGACAAGACAAAGAAAACAATCTGGCAACGAGACAACATATATACACACACACACACACACACACACACACACACACACACACGAGGTAATGGGGAACAGGTGGAAACAATCAGGGCAGGGGCAGACAATCACACAGGCAGGAAACACACAATGGCAGGAAGTTAAGGGACCTGAAACGAGAGGAGAGTTAGGGATTTCAAAATAAAGCAGACAAACCAGAACAGGCTTGACATGTAATGACATTAAAACTTAACACATTTGACGAGACATAACAAATGCCACATGTACAGAGAAAATCATCATCAGTCATATATATGGAGTTAAACATGGGTCGTAATAAACTGTAGCTATACTGAGTTCATTGGTTTAGTCCATGTGTGAAGGTATCACAGGTAATGGAAATGAGTCCATGAGTCCAGGTGCATCTCTAGATGTCCTCATATGGAGCTCTGGGCCACTCGACCTTCTCTCCACAACACAGACACAGATCATGTCCCCACCAGGCCAGTGAACCTCAGACAGATGGACCACAACCAGAATCAGTGAGGAACCTGCAAGACTGGAGAGAACAAAGAGGACCGGGGCTCCGGCAGTAACATGCACTTTACAGGACATAAGAGTATTAACATTAACCACTTTAACCAATTTAACCAATTTAACCACTTTAACCACTTTAACCAGTTTATAAGCTGACTCCAGTTTGCACTACTACCATATCAATTTGCACTGTCTGCATTTCATCCATCTAGTAGACGCAGTGCACAATATGGATGCTGAGCGTGCTCTGTCTGTCCTGACACAGCCCAGTCTGCACAGCCTCAGCACCAATCATTGGTGATTCCATAACCAGGAACCTGTTTCTTAAATGCAGTCACATAGTTTCCTCAGTGCCACAGTTCCTGACATAAAAAAAAAATATGTGAGCTTTGTGAGCTTTACTGACAATTTGAGATGGCCCCTTTAAATGTGAGGTGTCTCTAGTAAGACCTTTATTATAAATATGCTTTCCTAGCTTTTCCAAGTTTTCCTCACCAAAACTTGTCTGGAGATCTGGTGGATATGACCAGCCCTTGGCATTATGCCCCCATCAATGACTTTTAACCTAAACCATAGAGGTTGTGGAACAAGTATCGCAGTGATGTGCAAAAATCGTCCACTCAAACGGAATGCCATTTTCCACACTGAGTTCTCTGAGTTTTTATCATCAGGTCAACTGAAAATTTCTCCAGAGATTTAAACAATCTGTAATCTCTGGGGATCTTAATTTTCATGTGGACAATCCAATGCCAGCCTCACTGAACTTCTTGGAACTACTTGGCCCAACTTAGTTTTCATACTTGGTCTGACCATTGCCTCTCTGGATGTAGAGAATTTGGGTGTCTCAGACCATGAGTGTATCGGGTGTATCAATGTATTCTCTGAAAGTTAGAAAGCCTAGAGCCAAAACTTAGCCATGGCTTGATGCTCTTAGGCAACTATGTCAGGGGGAAGAATGCCTGTCTGCCGTCTCAGCAGGAGCAGAGCAGTGAGACGTCTCCAGAATCCTCTTCTGTCAGACTGTTATGCCAGTTTTACTGTTCCAGTTTTAAAATTCTATCAATATGTAGCTAAATTTCAGAAGCAAATCCATCATCATTTGATTAATTGGCATATCTCAACATTCTGGAAGACTCCCATGCCAACTTACAAGTACAATTTACAGGTCTCTTCCCTTCTATTTATGATGCACTCCTGCTCGCCTTCAAACTGCCAAGTAGCTAGATCAAATTTTTTCTTTTTATTTAGCTTTTCTTCATTTCTCTGTTTGCATGCCTTTCATGTAAACTGTTGTTGATAAAGATGTGATGGGCAGTCATTAATAGAGGAAATGAGAACAACCCCAGGTTTCTTTCCAGCACTGTGGAAAGGTGGACAGAGAGCCATAGCTCTATTGAGCCACATAGGCCTATAGCTTTTAGTAATAACAGCTTCATGAGTTTCTTTCATGATATAATTCTAGATAGTCAAAATTCATCAACCTTCAGCACTTAAATGGAGCAAATGTATCTTCAAACTCAGGGACTTACAGGGAAAAAACTGATACATATATTTAGACTGCTTTTCTCCCATCGACCCACACCAACTAACTTCATCTTCATCTAAACCAACATGCCTTTCCAACTAGACTGCTTAAAGAAGTTCTACCCTAAGCACCTCTTTACTAGAAATGATCAATCTGTCTTGATTAACAGGCTATGCAGTCCTTTAAAGTAGCTGTAATTAAACCTCATCTTGAAAAGCCTAATCTTAGCCTCTCTCTAAGATCCTTGAGAAAGCAGTTGTCAATGAGTGGAATGACTTTCTGTGTAACAATAGTTTATTTGAGGACTTTTGGTCAGGATTTAGAGTGCATCATACACTTTTAAAAATAAGGATTCCTAAACAGTTCTTCCTAAAAAGATAAGGTTCTTCCCAGAACTGTTTGCTTCTGAATAAACTTTTTTTGGTTGAATGGTTGAATTTTCTTATGATAATTTTTACATAATTTGTAATGAAAACTGAGTGAATTATACTTAAATGCTTGAAGGGTTGGAAATGTTATTTGAAGTTCAACACACTAAATTAAAAGCTAATTTAACTCAAATCTTTCGAAATATCATCTGCTTTGCCCACTCCATTTAAGTAAAGTCAACTTCATTTACCAGTTTCATACTCACATTCTCTAATGAGCAACTGAACATTCCTTACATTATACTGAAATTGTAACTTAAGTATGTCACTACACTCTGGCATGCAGTGCAGAATGATGGATGCTTAAAACTATAAACCAGCACAAAAATACACAACATACGCAACATAAACCACTATGTTCTGAACAGAAACATTGAAATACTTTAACAAAAAGTTACATCCTTTTTGGACCATAAAACAGTGAACCAAACTACTCAGTCCATCACGAAGCATAAGAGGAAATGTAGGTCATTTTTCTAGAAAACATACACTCTGCACAAACAATCAGGTGTCCCAGTGGAATCAATGTATGAGTTGGAGGACAGCTGTCATTTGACCTTGGATTATTGCTAATCGATTATCGATTATTGTTTCTTGTAGATGGCTTATAATTCATCTGGGGTAATGAGTGGACCATGGCATGATGCTATTAACTGTTTTTTCTCTTCCCTCTCTGCTATGTCACCATTGCTGGAGGTGACATGAATTTACCTTCCTTACCTTCTGAGGACAGTGCCTAGCGTGTTCTCCTAGCTGTCATGTTGCTGATTCCACTGTTCCTATGCTAATTTTTGACCTGTTGCCCCAGGGCCAACAGAGCCTCTCCTGTTCTGTTTGCTTACCCCCTCCTTATCCAAGATTGTTCAGAGATTTTTAAATAATTGTTTCATTCAATAAAACTTGTTGGAAGGCTTTCTCAGTTCAAGTAGTGGTTACTGTAATACCAGTGATAGATGGGATTCAATATTTTTTTTGCCTCATCTATAGAATATAGTATGGTCCTTTGTAGAACCCTCAGATGATAAGAGGGTAAAACCCTTGGAACACAGAATGATTCTTGGTAGAAACCCTGAGTGGGTACTTGTTAGCACCCTTAAGTGAAAATATTCTGGATATCAAGAATCAGAGAAGGTTCTTGATGGAATCATTACTCCATAGAATACTCTCATAAGAGGTTCTAGGTGTAACCTTTCAGGTAGTTCATAAAGTCTAACCATTTATGTTGGATTCTAGGTAAACCCTCTGAATCTTTATAAAAGGTTGAACCTCGAAATAAAAAGGGTTCTTTTATGAGGACAAGCCAAAGGTCCATATGTGGTTCTTGTTAGCACTTTTATTTCTAACAGTGTAGCACAGAGACAGCATTGGTTAAAGTTACAAATGACCTAATGTATCAGACAATGGACTTGTCTATGTACTTTTCTTGTTGGTATTAGTTCTGCACACAGCATCATTAACCATTACATCCTATTGCAGAGACATTTAATTATCATTATAGTAACCACACAAGAGTCCTATTCATCAGATTGAGTTTAGATTTGTAGATGTTTGTGGATGTTTACGATGAATACTCCATGCCTGCCAAAGTTAGTCAGAGTTCAACAAGGTTCTGTAAACAGACCAATTCCACTCACTTCATATATGATATGTAATAAAATATATATTTTATTATAATATAATTTGGAATGTTACACAATAATAGGCCCATGTCGTTTATACGTGGACATTGTGCATGGTGCAACTAAAAACTGTGCTCTCTCTCTCTCTCTCTCTCTCTCTATATATATATATATATATATATATATATATATATATATATATATATATTTATATTTATATTTATTTATATATATATATATATATATATATATCATACTTTTTTTAGTTGCACCATTTGGATAACTTATTCTGTTGCTATATATTGTTAGAAAGATAGAATTAAACTCAAATACCAAAACATTCTGATCAGTACTATTACAACAGTAACATGACTAGCTTATCCCAGAGCACTTTTGGATAACTAATAAGTACCTCTATTATGTTGACAGTGTTTGTCAGATAGTTGCAGAAGACAGTCTCTCATTTTCTTCCAGGTCTGGTAGTCCGTTCTGCAGTACATTATTGTTGAATTGAAGATGTTGCAGTCATATGAGTGCCTAATCATCTTTCATCCCAAAACAGCCCTGAAGAACTGCAACCTTGTTGTCACTCCATCATAGAGGATTCTTAGAGGTGGTTTGCCATGTTTCACCTTTGTATGCAGAGAGCAGCCAAATGGAGTGGCAGTATGATTTCTCATAACTAGAGGGGTTTATAGCCGTCCTTTCAGGTAGTATGGCATTGGTCTAGTCTGTGCTCCAATAACCATCCAATAACCTTGTTCATTTGAGGCAGGGTCTTAGTTTGCCTCCAATCATTTGCATTCTCCTAATCATAGATCATATCAGTGCTTTAAAAGCATTCTAGCAAGCTTTGGACCACTTTTCAGTCAGCTGGTGAGGTGGCATGCAATCTCAGAACCCCTTATAAATGCTGGTAGTAGGATGCTAGCCCTGCAAAACATAAAATGATGTGACTAAGGCATTGCACCTGAGTAGAAAACAAGTTGCACTTGAGCATGACATTGAGTTTGACCTGTGCAATTTAAGCAACACTTCATCAAATGCTCCAAGAATGTAGGGCCAAGCACAGTATGACTGAGGTAGATCAAATAAGTGATGCACTGTAAAGCCAATACCATATCTATGAGCCTCTGAATTGTGCCTAGTGCATTGCACAGGCCAAAAAAATCTGAAAGTATGTTAACCTCAAATAACCCCTGGTGACTTATGAGCTCATTAATATATGTCTTAAGACTGTCTATGGAATCAATTTCAACCTGCCAGTACCCACTGGAACGGTTAAGTGTTGAACAGCAGCAAGCTTTATGTAGGCTGTCCAGAGCATCATCAATTCCAGGGAGAGTATATACATCCTTCCTGTTAAAATTGTTGAGTCAATGATAGTCAGCACAGAAGCCTCCCAAGCCTCCCATCCCATTTTCTCAATAGGAGCACCAGGGCAGCCCAAATGCTACATGAAGGCTGAACAATACTGCTTGCCTAAATTTGTTTTATGGTTTTGGCACACTTGTCTTGTTGATGAAGAGAAATTTGGCATGGATTTACAGGCTTTGGATCCCTGGTATGAATATCATGCCTTCAAGAGGAGTCCTACCTAGATCTGTATCGTCTGCACTGAAAACAGACATCTGCAACTACAACAGATCACAGATAACTGGCTGTTCTGAAATTCCCAACACCTTCTGACCCAGCCCCACTGCTTTACCAGGGAATCTAAAGACCAAGAATTCATAGGACCCTAATTCCAATTACTCTCTTCTTTCTCCCCTAGTTCTGCTTTCTCCTCACCTGTGTACAAGGTACCAACTTTCATGATTCCCTTCAACACCTGCTCCTCATATGTAATACTGATCGCTCAAACTGCAAGAGGTTGTGACTGCACCAGAAAGTATAGCCTCACTCTGTCAAGAAACATGACTATCTCCCTCTCAACCCCCAAACTTTAGAGGCCAGTCCTCCCGCATCCTCCAGCTCTCCCTTGAAACGGGTGTTACATCACAACTCCCAATTCCCTCCATGACACATTGACCACAGCTGGACTTTCACAAGTCACTGAACCCCACACCATCCCCTGGCCCCATCATTACCCCTTAGTTAGATGAAAAGGGCTCTTCAGGCTCCAAACAAAGACAACATCCAACCCATGGTACTTATGGTATGTGCTGGGCAGCTTACAGCAATCTTCCAGTACCTCATCAATCTTTCCTTGAGGCTGATCAAAGTGCCTTAACTAGGGAAGGTCTCCTGCATCATTCCAGTGCCAAGATAGTGTCCTGTAGTCTCGATGACTACAGACTTTTTATCATTTTACTTCAAAATTATGCATTCTCAGTCCATACTCCATGCTTTTTGTGTACATGAATGTGAGCATGTGAGGCATGCATGAACATCGTTATTATTAAGGCCTTCATATTCTGTTCAGTGGTTAAACTGTGTACATTCCATGTATGCATGAACAACACCATAGCATTTTAAGTTTAGTTTGCAACATGACTCTCAGTGCAGACAATTCAAACAACTCCCTTTGTAAAAGCAGTTATATTAACAACTCATTGAAGAAGATTCATTGGATCAGGCTGATTGTGTACTGCATTTGGTCAGACTTATACACGCTGGAAGTCAAGTCTGTCAAGTGGAAGTCAAGACAAGTCTTTTTCATAGGATACACAGGCTCAGAGGATCAAACTGAAGATGTGTAGACAAGCAAAGAGATCAGTATGAATCTGAATTTGTGTGTCACATAAAGCACAACTCTGGCTTCTGCAGCTCATTCAGTCCTGTCCTGCATATCCTTTCATCCTGCTTCCATTTCAAGTTAGGAACAGGTAGCACCCTCACGTGGTAGGGTAAAGAAGTGCTGGACACGGGCAGCTGGTTACTACTTCCCTTGAACATCCTCAATTTTTCTGTCACCTTGAGGTTTTTTTGTGAACAGAAGCTCACATTCTGAACACCACCACCAACATCACCACCACAATCAATGGTACTGTTTGGTTTTGCAAATGATGTTTTATTAATCCATTTGTCAGTTTGTAATATATAAATTACTTTTAAAAACGTGAGAAGCAGATGCACCTCCAAGAAGGACATGGCATGAAAACACAGGAGCTATAGAAAACCTAGACTGTGTTTACAGAAGCCATCTTAGCCAGCCAATATCCACTTTTCCCAGAATCCTCTTTTGCCTCCCTTTACAGTATTTATCTGTTTATAGTTACAGAACAACTGGACAGGGTCTTTTTTTATTGTTTAAAAAAGGTAAATGGGCATCATTTTCATCCATGTGCCAGCTCCCTTTCCTGTGTCTCCTGTGGTGCTCTCTCCAACCAGATCAGTGCAATGTGGGGGCAACTCACAGCAGCCATAGCCCAGGGACTGGGGGTAGGGTGGGATCGGGGAAATGGGTGTGTTGACGGACTAAGGCGTCTGGCGGCATGTTTGCAACTCTTCCTCCTCCTTCTTCGTCTTGTCAAAGCTCACATTTCATTTGCAATGTCGTCGTGCTCTCCTGCTGACAGGTCACCATTGGCACTGATGGTGGTGCTGTTGTCTTGGTAACCAGGAGGCATGAAGGCCAGGCTGTAGGGGTAGATCTTATGGCAGACGGCTCTGTAAGCCTCAGCAACCTTCTGCTGGTCTTCGCCCAGCTGCCCGTCACGCAAAGCCTCCAGCACCTCAGTACAAATCTACACAAACATACAAAAGACATAGTTTCTCTGAATCATTGTGGACTTGTTCTCAAAAAGACAGTAGGTTTGTGTTTTCTGTTACTGTAAATCACCACAGACCTGGATGCTTCGTCCGGTCAGTGACTCATCCAGGGCCATAGCTATCTCACAGGCCATCTTATCAGAGGAAGGCTCCAGGTAAACCATCATCTTAGCAGCTGAGAATAGTAGGGACAGAGAGTCACATCATTTTAAAAAGATGAACAGTTGATTTTTTTCATATGCTGTAGTATTTCCAACACCTAGAAACTCACAATGATGTGCAAAACCAATATCTGGCCTTACCCAATAAATTATAATAAATATGAGTACATTTACCAATATGCTGATTAAATATGTATCTGACACATTGAAATAACAGCTGTAGACTATTAAATTTGGACACATAAAAAACACTACCCTCTGCTGATTGTACAGTGTTACAGAGTGGAGCTTGTCCCAACACAAAAGGATCATTGACAATTAATAACAGCTGCAGAGAGCGCACAAACATGATGACAGACTAGTTTAACTTTGTCCTGTGATCAAGTCACTCACAGAACTAACATTAATTAGTCATATCTGATTTAATCTGCTGCTCGTGCCAATTTTAACTTTAACAGGTGAAAATGACAGTTAAATGGTGTCTTTTTATAAAGTCGTTAAAAAAAAACAACAACTTTCAATTATACATACGTCCTGACCGACATAGCACGGGTCTGAGTCTGTGAGCTGACCATGAGCAATGGTTTTAGGGCACTTTTATAATACATTATATATTATAAACATGATTTAAGACAGAAATTTTGTGTCTTTACAGATAGCTTAAGACAGAGGTCCCCTGGAATCTCAGTGTCAGTGTGTGAGTATGCTGCATACCAGCCAGTCGGTGTGGGATAGAGTTGGAGTGCTGGCTCAGGTAGTTCTTGTTGAAGCTCTGGGGGTTGCTTTCACCAAACAGCCTGGAGATCTCTTGCTTCAACACCGTCCTCACTGCCTCTGTCAAGTCAACACTCTCACCCACTGTTTGCATACACAAGCACACGCATACACATGCACCCACACACACACATACACCTCATTATGAAGCTTTAAAAATATTAATGAATATCAATGATTGACATATCAAGCTACATGGACAGTTAGTGATTTCAGTCTACTTTAACCTGAGATACCACAATTGTCATTCAAAGCTAATGAGTACTTGCATGTTTAAAAGTTACAAGTAGGACATCTGCCCTTCATGTTAGTTTAAAATATCTCCCCCAGTAATATGCTGCAGACGTTACTATGAAACATCAGTTCTGTGTGGGTTATGCTCACCTCCTTTGAAGAAGCGCACTAGACACTGGTGCAGCCATGGGTTGGTAGGCTCTATGGCTACAGCTCTCTTTATTGATTGCAGCATCAACAGGTACTTCTCTGGAGGAATTACAAAAAATGATCTGAGTTGAAATGAGTTGTTAAAAGTTTGCTAAAATGAAGGCTGGCAATATCTGTCTTACCTTTCCTGAAGTAGATCTCGAAGGCTAAGAGGTGAGTCTCAATGTTGTTACACACCAGGTTTTTCAGAGGAATCAAGAACTTCACTGCCTCCTCCAGTGGATTCTCCGGCTATTATATAAAGTTCACCATGTCATATAATTTCTTTAAAGAAATAAAAATCCTTAAAGATTCTAGCCATCATGCATTCTGTGCTCACACAGAACAGCTGCAAAACCTTCTGTCATTCTGAAAGAATTGGTAAATATGAGCCCACCTTGGCCAGTTTGTCTGGGATTAGCTCCTCTTTCGGCCCTCCTATCTCCTCATCATCATCCTCTTTCTTCTTCTTCTGGTTCTTAAGCTGTTTCTCCTTCTCTGCGTTCTTCTTCTCTTCTTCTAACTGGGCCTTCTTCTGGGCTCTTCGTTGTTTGTTGCGCAGCTTTTTCAATTCCTTGTCTGTCAGGTTCTCTGCAGAGGACAAACCAGTAAATGCTATTTTTACTTTCTTTCTACAAATAAATAATAGTAATATTGTTCCAGGAACTACAGAACCACAGGGCAGAATTAGGAACTAAAAAGTCCAAATGCTTTACAAATTAGATGCTGGTGTTTGAGACAATTTTCATACATGAGGAAACAACAGAGACTTTGTTGTTTGCCGTTACTCAAGTCTGAATCTTAAATGGTTGTGTGTTTCTGCTTTATTAAGAAACTGAGAACAGCCTGGTGTGTGGTATGATATGTGCAGTTCTCATATATTTCAATAGGGAAATATCTCTGAGAACATTTCACAAGGGAAAGGCTTATGCTTAAAGGCTTATACTGTTACAAAACACACACACTCAAAATTTCAAATTACATTTCACAAACTCACTAAAATTTGAATATCAACTAGGGATGTTTTGATCTTGCTTCTAATAAATCAGGAAAGCAGTGAGACAGATTACGTTTACACTGATGCCGTTCAGCTGTCAAGTGTATACAATGGAATCCTTTAATAACTTTAATATACTTGAAATGTGCACTGTGCAGCTGTTTTATCAGGGAAAACAGAAGTATTGGATCTGAACACTGACTTTTATCAGGACAACCCTAATATCAACAGTATTGTTTGTAACACAGACACACAGACACACACACACACAGACACAGTCTGACCGGTGTCTGCCTGGCTCTCCTTGTTGTCATCAGTCAGTGGTTTGTCGTGTAGGGCCAGATAAATCTGGATGGCTGATCGAGCAGCTTTGTAGTAGAATGGATGCTGCCGCAGGACGTCCTCCAGTTTCAGCAGGTCCACATATGAGCGCAATGTCATCTTCCTCATGCAGTAGGTGTGGAAATCAAACTGGTCATCTGTAATCTCCACAAAATGCTGATGGAGAGGAGGAGGAGGGAAGAAAGGAGAGAGAGGAATGAGCCTTTAATTAGAAGAGTTAGTGTGGTACACCAAAAGAGGTAAACTCATCTGATCCGAGGACGGATAGCTTTCCAGTCGAAAAAAACTCAAGAGTAAAAGTTCAACCACTGAATGGGTGAGTGGGTGACATGAGTGAGAGCAGGTGAAGACAATAAAACTATTTTTTTTTCAGTTCATGAGTCATTTATCCAAACATTTCTGTTGCTTTAGTTAGTACACTGCTAAAGTGTCTTTGGCACTAGAGTGGAGCAGGCTCTGAACTGCGTGATGCCAAGGAAAAAGATTTTATCTGTGGTCTTGCGCCGCAAAGCACCTGGCACATATACAACTCAGGAGCCACTTCATTGGGTACACCAAGGATTATGGTGATAAAGACAGTTGTAGAAGCTCACCCTCTCAATTTCGTGGCACTTCTTCAGGGCCTCTCCAAACTTGCTCATGGCCTTGTAGGCCAAGGCACATTCTGTCTGGAACCACATGCACTGCATTTCATTCAGGTTCTCTACCGCAGACGTCCCTTCCTGAAACCACAGACACTTCCGTTACCACATTGCAAGCTTGATGAATAACAGTTTCAGTATCAAAAATGTTCTTCACAAGAAAATGGAATTTTATACATTTGAGCTTTAAGTAATTAACAGACAAAACATTACAGCAGCATAAATAGTTGTATTAGAAAACTAGAAAAAAAAAAATCAAAATATGTCTACAGCTGTACCCTGACAGAAATAAAGAAGAAATGGCTGGATGTGAAGTTAGATACCCAAAACACTGCATTTGAGTTGTACGACACTCAAGTGGGAGGTGGTCAAGTGAAGAGTGAGACGGATGACAGATTAAAGTCCGTTAAAAGGGACCACACAGTTTACGTGCAACAGATTCCTCTAAAGCAGCAACTGAAAATTGGGTTTAACAAAAAAACTCAGTCAAACCCGTCACACTGATAGAGTTACCAAAATATACATATTACATTAAATGTTATGTTATTATATATTTAAGTTGATTTAGGTGAAATATTTTTTTCAGATTAGACTTTACATTCTTCACTCAAACAAGTTGTTTCACCTCCATTGCAGATAACAGGTCTGGACTGGATTTGTGACTTTTGTTTATGCCTATCTAAAATTGTTAAAAATCACTTGTATGTGCTAATTAAGAGTACTTCATTGACTTTGGATTGCACTCCAGTAGTATTGTGAGATGTATAGATGAAAGAAAGAAAACAAACATCAGACTTTGAATATTGGTATACAAAAACCGAGGATATGGTGCAGGTTACAAGCAAACAAAAACTTAAATGTGACATTAGCCCTGAAAGTCTAGGCACAAATATAAACTACATGACTTTTAACCATGAAATTGGAATCCTCTTTTGCCTGTACCAAATACACTCATCTGTCAGGTGCATGCATTTAAGACTAGATAGTTTTGACTCACTAAATTACTCACATACAAAACTTGTAATGCATTCTCTGTCTGTGTCTTACCCGTGTGAACTTGGAGCACATCTCCTCTGCTTCTTTTATGAGGCTAGCTTTCAGCATGTATTTTGCACACTTGGAGTTGATGAAGCGGTCAGCAGTGTCTAGGGCCTGAGCCTCATCCATCCACCGAGCTGCTTCCTTTATGTTGCCTGCATGCTGCAGGGCCAAGGTAGAAGGGAAGAAGACAGGGAAACGTAAATACTCAAACAAACTTAATTATCCAACTTTAATCAAAATGATTGATATTATGCAAATCTATTTACTCTGTATGTTTAGAATTTTACTAAACCTTGTAGATCTTGGCCTTGACGAGGAAGAGCTCGATGAGTGTGGGTGTGCTATCAATGGCGGTGTTGATGTAATCCAAAGCAAGGCTGGGCTGGTCTATGAAGTCAAAGTGCTGTGCCAGGAAATACTGTACCCACAACAGGGTGGTAGGGGGCTCCTCCTTCCCATCATCTGTACACAGATTTGATATAAGTTACACTAAGTGTGTAGAGACAGCCACAACTTCTGTTTTAATATGTGATTTAGATGGTTTGGTTTGAAATCACAAATAAACCAGAATAAAGCAAGTAAATACACTGAGGCCAATGACAAGGTAATCAAAGTCACTTCAAGACCAAACAACACTCACCATTGTCACTAAACATTCGACAGCTTTTTAAACAGGTTTCATAGCCAACTACTAATTCTTCAATGATTGTAACCTGCATGAGGAAAAAACAAGTTAAATTGTTGTTTTACTTTCAGGCCCAAGTTTCACAGTGGAGGTACATATTTTAAATGTCCCCTGCTCACCTTTTCTTTGTCTGTGTAGAGAGATTTGAGGGTGGTAAAGACGGGTGGACAGCCTTTGCTGAAGTTCATCCTCAGGTAGCTGTCCAGACATTCACGAAACTTCTCCCCTGGCCAGCACAACACACAGTCAAGGTACAGTAAAGTGAGATTCGTACTGAAACATACCACAGAATTACAGTATGATTCCAATGTGTGTTAATGTAAAAGAAACACCATAAAGCATAAAATGTCCCATCAGTGTGACCTCCCTTCTCCCAGTTGTCCCAATAAAAGTCAAATCACTTTAATTTCATAAGTCAGCCAAACAACAAAATAAAACAGTTATGTTGTAAATGCTAACTAGCTAGGTAGCAGTCCAGTATTGACTGACAGATCCCAGTAGCCACTTAGTAGTAGTAAACTGCAATGACATGCAGTTTTCACCATAATCAGTTATCAATCATTGCATGTCAGGTTGAACCTACTGAAGTCATTGCTCTGTCAACATTTTGTTGGTGTCCAAATGGAATAAAAAGTAGCATAGAATGGGACGTACGGGCATACAGATGAACAACATGAAATACTTTTGATGGGACAAAAATATTACTGCTGCCACACTGACTGTATGGTGGTGCTGCAGACTGGTCTGTTTACCTGTTAGGAAATTAAGGGGCAGTCTTCGAGGAACCAAACCTTTAGGAAACTTCACCCAGGAGTCCTCATAAATCTTCTGACGTTCTTCTATACTTCCTGGAGAAACACATACAGAGGGGTAAGGAGAAAGTGTAAGCATATCATGCCCCACTTAAACTGCAGTCACTACTTTGGCAACCCAGTACCACTGTTAAAGAATAAATTGGATACAGTTTGTTAGATCACTTTGATTCTTACACTTCTATTTTAAGCCTCTCTGTTGCCCAGTAATGGTTTACAAAAAAATATTTTCCAATTCTTGAGCCAAAATCCTTTTCCAACAAATTCACAAGTTGTATATTAATATCTCTGGAGGCAGAGCTGATTGTAATTGAAATCAATTGACAGTTGAGGTATAGCATGCAAAAAAAAAACAAACAAAAAAAAAAACAATATATACTGTGTGAAACAACAAAGGTGGACATGCTCATACGAATGTCAATGATGGAATAACGGTTTAATGCATCAGACTACAAAATACCAAAGAACTGTCCACTAATATAATATTAGGGATGAGTCAGAAGTCAATTTTTCAAATCATCAGCTGAATCTTTTGCACTTCTGATGTTCTTCATCACAAATAATCAACACAATAGGGCTGAATAAAGTAATTACTTTTGTTATTGATCAATCTTCTACTTTTTTCTCAATTTGATATATATTTTAGTCTATAAAACATCTAAATATCGGATCATATTAAAGGTCTTGCTTTGTCCGACCAATAGCCAAATCGCAAAAATGTTCAATTTATTATAATGCAAGACCAAGAAGAACAGCATTTAGTAAGTACATTTCCCCATGTACCAGATTTGCTCACTTTACAAAAGTGGGGATTAAAATTTAACACTTGAATAACTTGTAGGTTATGAAAATATGTATACTAATAACAAATTAAACTTCTTATTAGGGCACTGTTAAACAGCAATGATTGGAGCAGGTAGAAAAGAACGTGGGGGGAGGTGAAAAGGAAACATAAAACTGCTGTTCTGTTCTTGTTCACTTAAGCCTCATCAGTTCAATGGTAGAACAAATCTCATGGTCTTTGCTAACTGCAGCTGGTTTAAATGTATTAACCATTACATTAATCACCTACATGTTTCCTATCAGGGGAAATAAAGGCATATGGATTTAGATGCAATACTTGTGATCAATATAATTTTTAGCATATGTACTGTTGGCTATTTATATGCCTATTATCATTTTATTGGGGTAATTTAGATTGAGACTTATTTTATGTAGCATAAACCTAAACATTTGATATCACATCATAGCTACTATATAATTAAATAACTAGGTTAGGTCTATATCTTATCATTTGTCATTAATAATAATATATAATAATGTATTTATTGTTTATCTAAGTAGACTTTCTATAATCTTGATTTTTTTTTTTACCAATTTACAAGATGGGTCAGTATTACAGGAACTACAGTTAGCCCGCCCTGGACCAGGTTAGCTTGCCAGCATAGTAACTGAGCTTGAACTAGCTTGAATTTGCTTTATGAAACTAAATAAACTGAAAATAAACTGACTAACCAAAATAAGCCTGGCTTATTTGGTACACAGAGGTCTGTTCCAGAAAGCACATTTAACAAAGTCTGAGCCTTTAACAAAGTCTGAACTCTGAGTTTATGAACGCTGAGAAGTGAAACTCTTGAGTTTTCAGTTTCAGAGCAGCTGATCTGAGTTAGTTCAATCAACTCTGAGTATGTTCACTAAGAGTTAGCACGTGTGACTATTAAGGCCTTTCTACGTCACCTCACCGGAGTTAGAAGTTCTAATACGTTCTGACGGCAAGTACGTACAGAAAAGGAGACTTGCTGCTCGAGTCAGCGGTAAGTTTGAATGCAGTAGTGATTTTGCCATGCCATCATGGGCACAAAGCGCAGCTGGAGCAGATGAGAATGAAATATAGCACAGTTCAAAGGCATACTTTGTTTCAGCCGGAAGGCTCATGATTGTACCTCACTTTGGTTTGAATTATATTTGACATATTAGATAAATATAATAGGCCTAAATATCATTTAGGGAGGTGGAGTTATTTAAAAATATGCAGATTTTGCATTGTCCTGGCCCCAGTTAAGCCCACCAGGAAAACTTCCGATTGCCAGTGTGGCTGTGCTAGACAGTTACTTAAAGAACAGACAAAATGTTAACTGATTATAGCTTTAAGTTAGCGCCAAGTGCTTCTATTTGTGTTCTCCACAGAGTGAAATGATGTAAAAGAAGTGTGACTAAATGAATCATGGCCCCTAACTGAAACCCTTTCTGTGGAAACACAAAGTGTCTTGTATCTAAACAAATATATTTTTGGATGATTTAATTAACTCAAGTCTAAGGCCAGTAAACCATTAAGCCTCATCTTCAGATACGCTTTAGGATGTATTAATAGATGGAACAAAAAAACATAGATTTTGCGCCCCCATCTCTTTCACTGAAGGGACATTATTAAAGAACCTCTTGATGGCCAGCATTAACTGGGCCATAATTGAATAATTGTGTACTGAATTGTGTATCGAATAAAAAAATAATTGCAATAATGCTGAACAGAATTCTAACAGAAAAATATTGATCAGAAAAAGAAAACAAAATCAGAAAATGCAGGGACTACAAGCAGATGATGAGGTGAGAGAGAGCATAATAAAAAGCCATAATAAATATCTACAGTATACATTAATCCATCATATCACACTGAGGATAGTGTTCACCTGGCTTTAAGGCCTTTTCCAGGCCCTGGTAGTAGGCCCAGTTCTCAGGGTTCCTCTCCTGGAGTCTGCTGTAGACCTCAAAAGCCTCCTCGGGCCTCTCCAGCTTTAGTAGCAACTCTCCTACACACATAAACACACACCTGAGGTAAGGCAATTCTAAACACTTTTGAAGAAGCCTGCTGGCAGAATATCAAGGCAGGGGGAGGTTTTTAGATGTATAATGTCCTCCAGGTTTTTATGGTTGATCAGATAAAATTGTGTCATAGTATTTTAATTGGTTTTAAGTGGACACAGAGACGACACATATGCTGTGCCTGCTATCGACACCCTGACTGCTTGTCTAATTTTCTAAATTTTGTGAAGCAAGAGCAAATTTATTGTAAGTCTGAGTTAATAAAAGTTTAGCGGCAACTGATACAGGAGGGTTTATTAGTCTGTCGATGGCAGCCAAACAAGGCACATGCATTATTATTATTTTTGGCAAGGATGTTAGATAAGGATAGTGTTGCATTTCTCACTTAAAAATTAGAAATGCAAGCCTCTCTTTATAGATGTCATAATAAATCTGGAGATTTGTTTTTCACTACCTGCATCCAGCTTTTTGACACTTTCTTCAATTGTCACCAGAGCAGCATTTCTCCATGGAGATCTTTTCTTAGCAGACACAGCCCTCACCTTAGTGGGTGCAATGACATCATAATATTTGCAATTTTAGAACTGAAATTTTATGATAACCTTACTGACTGAGACCCAAGAGAGGGCGCATTTGAAAGAGAGAACCATAATATAAATTTCACTGGTGATTTCAGTCAAACCCCTTTGCGATTACCTCTGTTTGAATATTTGTGTGCACAGAGATACTGCTCTCAAAAAAGAACCTTGGACATAATTAAGTCCAGACTGTGCACCTGTTGTGTGTGGGCTCTGTCACCCTGCTATGTGAAGAAGTGACCCAGGTCATCAGATGGAAATTGAGGGTCCGGCAACAGTGGTGCAAATTTGTTTTACATTTGGTTGTTGGATGATACTGCAGGCAAGCATCACAAATATCTACCCCTTGCTCACCTTTCACATTTCCCAGGGATATGATTTACTTTTATGCTTTGCACCAAGAGAGTTTCAAGGAGAACTATTGTAGATGTACTACCCTGTGGACACCCCTCCTGCTCCATGGTAGTCTTGTTTGTGCTTATTAGCCATGTGTTAACATGCTTTTGCCCTCTGTTTTGAGTAAAAGGTCCACATAGCTCATTCACTTCCATGTTCACTTCAAACCAGTGAATTTTGGTTTCCAGCACTGTAGAAATTTGTGGTAGTCATCCATGGAGAAAGGGGGTTTCTTACTGCTAATTAGCTTTAGCTGGATACCACGTTTCTGGTCACTGCAGCACAGGCTTGTGCTGTTGGTAAGCAATGCTCACGTAGTACAAAGGAGGTCATAAAAGTGTTGGAATACGGAAAATAGAAATAAATAAGACTATAGTCTCATTCATCAATCCAAGAGGCACTGCAAATAATATTTAACAGAGGAAAAACAAAAACAAAAAAACACAGACAAACATGAAAGCTAGCAGAAAACAAAGAAGCAGGAAGAGGTTGTGTTTTCTGAACAGTAGCTGGAGAACACTCTGTCCAGATTAATGGCAGAGAACTGACCTTTTCAGAATCTAAACCACCTCAACACAAACTGAACTGTTGCCAATTGAATGACCACATCAACCCACCTCTTGTCTCCTCCACAGCCAGTTTGTCACAGATCTGTTTCTCATAGTTGTTGAGGTGATCAAGTGCTTCCTTGTACAGCCCAGCCTCCCTTAGAACCTGGTTCTGATACAACAACAGTTCACTGTACTCATAGTCCACTTTGTCTGGAGATGTCTGAAGACAGAGAGAGAGAGAGAGACAGAGAGAGGCATGCGTTACTGGACTTTAACTGATTTGTGTTTCATCTGGATTACTTATTTTGAACCATTTGCACTTGCTAGTCATCAATGACAGGAGTATTAAGTACTATTAAGTCTATTGCCAAGCTACCCCAACCTATTACAAATGTCCAGCAGGTGGCATACTTCCTCTACAATGCAACGCTAATATTCCTGCAAAAGAAAATATACAAGACTGGGTCAAAACCCAGTATATAGCTGGACCATGTATGGTCAGTGTGCTACATTGTAACCAAATGCATAATCAGTGGTCATGTTAATATTTGTAATAATAATATTTGCTCTTACAGTATAATGAGGTTGCATACCACATAACATGGTTAACCTATCGGCAGGGCTGTTTTGTTAGAGTGGCTCTCTGCACATCTGATTTTGGTTTCTCTCCTAATCTGCTCTCTGATGGACTGTTACTGTAACCATCATCTTCACTTCTAGCAGCAGCAGGTTTTATCATTTTCCACTTTCATTCCCTCATGGTGAATATCACGTATTGTGCCGTCTCTGTAATGTCTGTGCACATATGATATATCTAACACTTGCACTATACCATAAAATGTTATGAATTAAAATGCCACTTTTTCAACGAATATGTTTCGATAAACTAAGGACTCAATGTTTTGCATCTCTCCACACATTTTTACTGTGAAAAAGACAACAACATACGAAATGAAATCAGGTAGGTAGGTAAGAATACAAGAAAACAACATAAACTACCACACTGGTGGACAGACAGACTGACACATGCAGACAGACTGACTTTCTTACACACACACACAGAGGAGAGAGCACAGATGCCAGAAGCAGGGGCAGAAGGGGATGACCTCCAGGGGACATGGAAAATGTACAGAGAGAGTGAGGAGAAGAGAGAGGGATGAACAGAGAGGTGAGAAAGGGAAAGGAGTAGCCTTCAGCTTTGGCCTACTTGTTGTGTTTTGCGGAACTCCTCAACAATCTTGGCAGCCATCTCAAAGTCCTCTAACAGGTGATAGGCTACAGCATAACCGATCCACGAGGCCCGCTGGGCTGGACGGAGCTGCAGCAGCTGGTACCGAGTCTCCTGGAAAAGGAGAAAGCATTAGAGCACACAACTGTCCACAACTATCTTTACTTAACATTATGTGCAGCAGGATAGGTAAATGTCTGAGTCCTTTCAGCCCTTTTATGAGGTCTATTCTATTTTTAAACCCATTTTGTCTCTCTGTCGACCCTCACCCTGTATCCCTCCAGGTCTCTCATTTGGATCTGCAGCAGGGAGAGATCTCGCAAGATCTGCAGGTTGTCCTTGTCCCACTTCAGAGCATTACGATAACACTTGATGGCCTCGTCATATTTTTTATCAGAGCGCTGCAGCAGGCCATACACATGCCAGCCTGGAGGATGAGCAAGGTAAGGAAGCAAACACACAATTAAAAGACTGAACGAATTAAAAGACTGGCTTGTACCCACACCAAAGAGCAGCCAAATTAAGTTTAAAAGCAAGTTGTCAGAGATGTTAAGAATTGAACTGAGTCTGATTATCAAAATGTTACGCGCAAGATGTAATCTGGGTGCCCTGAGGGTCTCATTTAAGGATACAGACATGGCTCTTTAGGTCGTTGCGCAGGCCCCGTCTCACCAGCTCATAGGCCTCCTCCTTCTTACCCAAACAATTGAGCGTTAAACCCTTCATGGCCAATGTCTCTGGAGCACAAAGCAGGTAGGGGGAGAAGTAGAGTGAGACATTCAGGTACAAGAGTTGGTAAGAGTGACTAACTATGCTTA
Organism: Scortum barcoo; assembly: GCA_023238725.1. Taxonomy (NCBI): domain Eukaryota; kingdom Metazoa; phylum Chordata; class Actinopteri; order Centrarchiformes; family Terapontidae; genus Scortum; species Scortum barcoo. Next base: position 28,748,656 of record CM041554.1, read on the forward strand.
CCCATTTAGTTTATTCACATGAACTGATGATTCAAGACCATTGCAGTTTGTGTGTCAGTATCTGATCGGTTTCTTTGTCTAAATTGAACAGGTGGTGGCTGTAACATATAAAGCACTTTAGGGAACAAATACAACAGCATGACAGGTACACTTATTCAAAATCCTATTCCATCATGTTAACAAAACCTAAACCACTAAAACCACAATGTTAAAAAAGTGTAGCAAATAGCACAACTCTGGGGTAACTGTATGATGAATTAGTCTAAATAAGTCTATATGTTGACCAAAGATCAAACAGCATGTAGAAACCGAAATATTATAGCCATGTGATACCGTAACGTGTCATCCAAAATCATGTTCATTAAAGTGTTACTACAACAGCCTCCATTCTTGTGGGTTCAGGAGTCCCACCAGGTGTTGGAACCTGGCTGCAGGATTTGCTTCAGTACAATACCATTAATGAAGTCCAATTCCACCGATGTTGTAAAAGACAGGCTTGCAGTTGGCATTCACCACTATTTTGAACTCCTATGACAGAACTGCCATAACAAAAGACTCCTTGCATGCTGCCTTTTCAAGCAGTTTGATGGCATCATATTTTATCTTAAAAGATGGCACATTTGACCTAAACATTTCTTGAATTGATGCATTTTGGGCAGTTTCAAAACAAGGTGTTCACTTTTGCTTGTGGTTTTTTTTTTTTTTTTTTTTGCTCTTAACTAAAAAAAATAAGCCCTTCCTGCAAAATGGGAATTTCTTTGTTCTTCATCCAGTTAGAACTTTGACTGTTAAACTACCATGAATAACATTTCCATAGCCTCTAATGACATCTAGTGTTTTTGCTTACAATTGATCCATCCTCTTAACTTTACAAAATCTTACGTAACAATTAGTAAGTCAACCACTCAAACACAGCAGGAACAAGGTGACGGTGAAACCTGATGCGTGTCACAATTTGATACTAGTTTCACGTGAGAGGGCAAGTCAAGTAGACGTCTTACCTCCATGCTCTGCAAACTTTGGGTTCCCCAGGATCTGTTTGCAGAACTTCAGGCCATTTCTGTACTGCTTGTGCTCATAACATCTCTGCAACAAAAGACAGTGCAGCCTTTACATCAGGGATCAACAGGCCAACAGCCTTCCATTCTCTGATGCAATAAGAGCACAGAAAGGACATGACTGCAAGTGTGCTGAATGCAAACATTATTTCAGTGGTCAGCAGAAATAATTGGTCCCGCCTGCCAAGAATGAGAAAAACACCCAACATTGCCTCTTTGCTAGTCCAGTCATCTTGAGATTACAGTGCTGAGATAAATGGAAGAAATAGTCTTGATGATAAAGGACTGCTGATGAGATGCAATCAGACAAACAGCCAGATGTATGTGCCTGGCTCAGAGCACACACCACGAGTCCCCCCCTCTGGAAATCCTTCCAGTATGCAGGAGTAGTATTAGTATAATTACAACTGTAAATTATTAGGACTGACTTCAACAGTTCTGTGCGTGTTTGATAATGCCGAATTTAAATGTGGCTTTAAATGATTTAGTAAACGACTTCATCTTTTCTTTCTGTTTAGGAGAAGCAAGAGTATGTTAATGGTCAAATTTACAAATTAGTGAATGAAGTTTGGCACAACAAACTGCCTATCCCGGTACCGGCGCTAGCTGTGTGCTGAACTGTAGATGGAGAAACTACCTATTTTTGGTGCACTGACAAGACAAATGTTGTTAAACCTTATTGACAGTACAGCTGAATACGGGTACGAACTGCAAGCGTTGAAAGCGATCTCATCTGCCCACCTAGCGTAAGTTGTGTGTGGTTGTCATGTGTCAAGCAGCTTTGTCATTGATAGATTCTGAATGTGTTGCAAGGCCAAGGCATCGCTAAGACACCACATGATTAATTACTGAGCAGCTATGCTGCTTCCTTATTGCACTGTTGCAACTATCCGTCAGTAACGAAGACATGACCATTCCAACGCGTTTGGTGCAGCTTTCAGTTAATTCACTGGCTACTTGCTCTAACTGCGAGAACTGACGACTACTTGGCAAACTAGCATTAGCTTGCAAGCTAACGTTAACTGGGTGATTTAGCCTACCAGTATTCTCTTGAAGAGAGCATTCTCCTTCGGCGGTAGAGTGACTGTGGGCATTGTGCTGGCTTCTTATGCCTCTGTCGGTTCACACATGAATAATATCCACTAGAAAGAGATCCTGGACTGTTTGAATCTCTTCAGGCTCCTCTCTCTCACGTGTTGGAACGGAGGCCCCCTTCCGAGCAAAATGGCCGATGTGCTTCTCCTCCGGGTCAGGCTGTCTCTGAGTCTGCGTATCAAACACAGGCCGGGAGTGGGAAGATGTTTCAGTGGAATAGTTTTCGATGTTGTGGTCGAGAGGACGCTGGTAAAGCGATTGACTGACAGACTTTACTTTAAAAACTGTATTGTGAATGTAACAATCATGACTTTTGGGATTGAGGATGGAGGTTTGAATTATTAATATATGGAGTGGTAGAAAGTTACGCTCCAAAGAAAAGTGGGACCAAACGCGATGTGAGCAGCTCAGTAGCAGAGTTGGATGAACCAGTCAACAGAGCAATTGCCTCTCAAACCGAAACAGTGACTGAGAAGTCCTAACTGTGGCCAAAGCTCTAGGAAATCATGTTGGCAAAGTGACGTTTGCAAAGTATGCAGTAAGAGTTCATTTCTCCAGCACTGAGATGCTACAAAATGCCAAAGCATGGGTCATACTGCCAGCCAGCGCAGAGGCAAGAAAGATGTGCAAGATGTGGAGGTAGTTAGGCATGCAGTTCAAAAATATAAATGACGTTTCATATGCTACCAAGTGGTAACAAAAGCAGCAAAGGTAGCACAGAAAAGAATAACACTGAAAACAGTAATGATTCTCTTCTCTGCAAAAAGTAGATGGTCTCATCAGATATGGCTACATGGGAATTCCTACAAGTGCAGGGTAAAAGAGGAAACCATGCTTGTGGATAAAATAAATTTTGTTGCATTCATTTTTAAAGTGGTTTACAAAATGACTGGAATGAGAGTCAAAATTACTGTGGAAGCACCAGAAGTCTAATAATCAATTGACAGGAATTTAAGAAGGGTTCGCAAGACAAACCATATAGAAAATGTGTTCAAGTACATAGCTTAGACCACATCTAGATTTTGTAATGGCAGCATACAGTTCAGTCTGACAAGACAGAGCAAACAGTCAAGGGGGTGACTGTATTATTCATTAAAGAGAATTTAGCATACAGATTTTTTTTTGCATACATTATTCATTTGAACATGAATGGAGGTTGAGGTATAGAGTACACAAAAACTTATCGAAGCAATCATTTTTTTTCATACATGTCCACTTTAACAGCAGTATTTGAAGAAATAAATGGAGAGGAAAGTCAAAGAGAAATTTCATGCGGTGATTGCAATGCACACAATAGTTTACAGTGAAGCGATCCTACTGATAATAATGGTGCAGTGATTGAAGAGATGATTGATAGAAGGAGCCTTGTATGTAGAAACAAAAGTAAAGGAACAGGATTAGAGATCAATAGGAATATGATGTCATGTATTTATTTAACAGTGGTCTCTCCAATTATGGCTAACCTATGTAGTGATAACATAGGTGGTGGTCATTATTCCATATAAATACTGATAAATGTCCCCAAGAAAGTGCTCCAAAATATAGATGGCGCTTTCATATTTAAAGAATGCTGCAGGGAATTACCTAATAAAGAATAAAATGACTGGCATCATGGATGAGAGTATGGGTGAAGTTACATATATGATAACTGAAGCTATCTCAGAAAGTATACCTAAAACAGTGATAACAATGAATAAGAGAACTGTGTCATGGTGGAATGATGAGTGTATACTTTGACTATTGGTGGCATGCACCTTCAACGTTGGTCTTTAGATGCCATTAAAACCAATGAAGGAGAGGAAAAATTCTTTTGATAAGAAATGATGACATGAGACTGTGTTTAATGTTTTTTGATTTCATGATACATGAAATTTAATTTACTTGGACATCTTACAAAATACCCCTCCTTGAACCGCCACCTTAACCGTGGTGGAGGGGTTTGTGTGCCCAAATGATCCTAGGAGCTATGTTGTCGGGGGCATTACGCCCCTGGTAGGGTCTCCCATGGCAAACAGGAGCCTGAGCTTGTGTGGGAGGTTGAGAGGTAGCCGGCTAGAGATAGTCGGGCTCACCTCCAGCGCACAGCTTGGGCTCTGGAACCCAGTTTCTTGAGAGGGGCTGGACCCTCCACTACTCTGGAGTTGCCCAGGGTGAGCAGCGGCAAGCTGGTGTGGGCTTGCTTACATATAGCTCCCCAGCTCAACCGCCATGTGTTGGAGTTCACCCCGGTGAACAAGACGGTTGCTTCCCTGCGCCTTCAGGTCAGGGATGGTTCTCTTGCTGTTGTTTGCGCCTACGGGCCAAACAGCAGTACAGAGTACCCGGCCTTCTTGGAGTCCCTGGGAGGGGTACTTGATAGTGCTCTGACTGGGGATTCCATTGTTCTACTGTGTTACTTCAACGCTTATATGGACAAGGACAGTGATACCTGGAGGGGTGTGATTGGGAGGAACGGCCTCCCCGATCTGAACCGAGCGAGCTGTGTTCTGTTATTGGACTTCTGTGCTAGTCACATTTTGTCCATAATGAACACCATGTTCAAGCATAAGGGTGTCCATCAGTGCACGTGGCACCAGGACACCCTAGGCTGGAGGTCGATGATTGACTTTGTTGTCATTTCATCTGATCTCCAGGCCGTATATGTCTTGGACACTCGGGTAAAGAGAGGGGCTGAGCTGTCAACTGAACACTACCTGGTGGTGAGTTGGATCTGCTGGCAGGAGGAGGAAGTTTGGAAGCAGACCCAAATGTATTGTGAGGGTCTGTTGAGGAACGTCTGGCTGAGGCCTCTGTCAGGGAGGTCTTCAGCTCCCACCTCCAGGAGAACTTCTCACAGATTGTGGGTGGGGAGCTGTTGACCTCCTCAACTGGGGACATTGTTGGACGGTGGAAGGAATACACCTTCCATTGAGGAAGCGGAGGCTGGGGACTCTGAGGTGGACTCATCTCATGGACCATCACCCAAGCTGAAGTCACTGATGTAGTTCGCAAGCTCCTCGGTGACAAGGCGCTGGGGATGGATGAGATCTGTCCCTGAGTACCTCACGTCTCTGGATGTTGTGGGGCTGTCTTGACTGACAGCATGCCTCTGCAGCATTGCTTGGAGGTCGGGGACAGTACATCTGGAGTGGCAAACAGGGGTGGTGGTCCCTCTTCTTTAAAAAGGGGGACCGGAGAGTGTGTTCCAACTACAGCTAGCGGGATTACACTTCTCAGCCTCCCCGGGAAGGCCTACACCAAGGGTACTGGAGTGGAAAAAATCGGCCGATGGTCGACCCTCGGATTCAGGAGGAACAATGCGGTTTTTTCGTCCCGGTCATGGAACACTGGACTGGCTCTATACCCTCCACAGGGTGCTTGAGGTTTTATGGGAGTTTGCTGTGTCACTCACTACACTCAACTGATGGAAACCCCACACCAGACTCTGCCCCAAAAGACTCAAATCCTGCCTGAAAAGATCATTAAAGACTGTTTCATTCACAAACTATCTCTATCTCCTTCGCCAGGTCTTGTGTCTACATTCTGGTGTGAACCTGTCCTTTTAACATTTTAGTCAATGAAATATTGAACAGAGTGGGAAAAGAGTCTGGTTGTCTCTTACTGGTGTTACATCTTAGCCACAACAGTCTGATTGAATATCTTCTTTCTAGATTCCTTACGCACGCAGACGATGTAACCCTGAAACTATCTACTGAAAGGGTTGACGAGACCTCACACTCCTTCCCTACCCCACCTTTCCTTTGTTTGTTATCCCATTATAAATATCTGTGCTTTTTCTGTTATCACTTGTGAGTCCTCATCCAGCTGAGCACACACTCAGGTTGTCTGACAGCTTCACCTTCTTGCAAGAATACATTAAAATATAAAAGACACTCTGGTCGGATCAATTCTCTTTATTTCCAGTACAAAATATATTGGTTTAAAGTATCCATAGACAAAACAAAATGATTGATATTTGGATATTTCAAAAATGCCAAATTGGAGTAGGCTATGTAGTTTTTATTAAATAAAAGGACATAAAATGTTGACATAGAGGAGAAGGCATTAAAGCATTTTGCACTCCTCCAACCTGCCCTGTTAACAGAAATGGGAGAGATGGCCTTGGAAATCAGATGAAATAAATTCAGATTGTAATACTTGAGAAAATAAAGGTACTTGGTAAAACATTTCCAATTAAATGCCAGCTAAAAAGCTAAAAAAAATGCTTCTCATGAATAAAGGATAGAATTGCACTACAATATGGACTGTCAGAACACAACTCAATTATAAACAAATTAGTAAAAGAAATGAGACAGATTTGGAAAATATAAGAACTTGATCTTGCTGTATGTTACAAAAAACATAAAAAAAAAAACAGTTTTGCCTACAAAAGGAAAGTTTTGTCATAACCAGGCTGATGCTTGTGGGCTTAAGTGTGGGCTGGCTCTGACTGGGATATGTCTCATGGCAGATGTGAGTGTGGATGTACAGACACATCCTCATCCAGTGCAACAAATACTCACTTCACTAAGGAAGCTGTTCAAAGTCCTGGGAGCAGCTGTAGTAACTCTCTTTACTCTGCACACGTTATTCAACTTGGACAAATGGACTAAAATGAAGACACGGATCGATTTTCTGCTCTGTATAGGACTATATAAAAATTTAAATCGCTGTCAAAAAAGGACGATTAATTGCAAACGGCAGTAATACGCAATTGCAGCGTTTAGTCTCTGTGCACGCTGCAAGCTGGATCAACGGCGGGTATGGTTAGTTTAGTTTAGTTTAGACTCTCTCTCTCTCTCTCTCTCTTTCTCTCTCTCTGTGTGCGTGTGCGTGTTTTTCAATAACTTGTACCCTCCCGTACAGTAGGTTGCGGTATGCACCTATTTACGCTGGTTTGCGACCCACCAGTACGCCAAGAGAAGAGGAACAGGAAGCAGCATTAAGCGCAGCGGGTTAGGATCGCGAAGCAAATGAAGGTAGTCATCCTGTAGCTAAGATGACTTTCAATCGGTTATTATCTACAGCTGTCAGCTTCAGCAAAGGTAAGCAGGTGACATTATGCTCATCTTCATCAAGTTATCTTGCCGATTTTGAAAGAGCTGCGTTTCATCTAGGTCAATGAGAACAAGGTGGCCACTGTGAATTCTGACCTTAGCTTAGCTTAGCGTTCTTGTAGTTTAGCACAGCAGTCACACAGCCAAATCTCTGTTATGCAGCAGTGCTGTCGAGCTAATTGTCTATCCATTGATAATACAATATTGTAGTTTTTGTCTAGTTTGACAGGAAAAATTGTAATTCAATCTTCACACACTTAACGTTAACAGAGAGGCAGTCATATTTCTCTGAACTTGAGCAGTTGAATGCTTCAGTTTAATATTAGGCCATAAAAGTGTTAATGTGAGGATGAAATAACCAGATGGAATAACCGTCCAGACAGAGGTCTTCAGAGTTGTCTCATATTGGACCTCCACCCTAACCATGAAGTGGATATTGTCCCCAGAAATAATCATAGCAATATGGTTTTGTAATTCTTAGAAAGCTAACAAACAAGGGTATCCACAAAGTCCATACTTTTGATATAAATAAATATACCATTTAGGTAGCTGTATGTCCTTTAACCTTAGAGGATGGAAATTCCTCTACACAATCCCTGTGGAAGATGACAAGAATCAGAGGCTATAGCCTTATTCCCACTTATTTTCTTGCTGCTTGTATGTTGCATATTTATATTTTTTCCTACCTCATGTAAATTTCCCCCTGTGGGACTAATAAAGGGTTATCTAGTCTAATCTAAATACAATCAAAGTACCTGGTACCAAAAGCAAGTGGAGTCGTGCTGAGCTGTACTATGCAATGCTCATCACATTCCTTTTTTTTTTTTTTTTTCCCAAAAGTATTGAAATTGTGGATGACTTCATTTGTCTGATAATCAGAGAAGTATAGTGGTCAATATGAATACTAAGTTATTTTTGGAGGATATATGTGTGTTTAAGCGGAATGGGGGTCCAGTATCAACTCTGTGGGCCCCTGTCTCCTGAATGATCGGTCATTCTGGTTAATCAAACACAGTTCTAACATTCTCTTATATGGCTTAACATGCAGGAAAAAATGTGATCAAATTGGAAGAGAAAGTGTTTATAAATGGTCTCAAATCATCTTTTGCTAGGCTTGCAAGTGTTCATTCTTCTCGCACTGATACTGACACTTCACTCCATGGTGTCATTCATTCAATATTGCTATTTTCTTTAGTTGGATCCAGATCCGTATTCACAAGCTCCAAGCCTGATACTGCAAACCCCAACTGGTTGCGAGTGGGTCTTGCCTTTGGAACATCTGCTTTCCTTTGGGGCCTGGTAAATAACCACATCATTTCACACTGAAAATTATAACACATTCTCTTTAAAATTGATCATTTGTTCTCTGAGTGCAATGATTCAACTAGTGTTTCTTCTGGCCTAATTTGTTTCTCTCATTTTGCATGGAGACAAAATTCTGCAATATATATTCCATTTATCACTGTTTAACTGAAATGTATACATGTCTTATGGCAAGATAAAAGACCTCCTCTGAACTAGGTAGTTATCAGGTTAAGTCTGAGCACTCAGCATTTTGTTCACAATGCAGCACATACGGTATCTCAAAGTCTCTACCATTATTTCACCCTCTCATTGATTGGAGATATCCGTCTTCCACCACAGCTCTTCAAGCAGCGCAGCACAGATGTGCATGAGTACAAACTGAGAAATGGCCTGGAATAATCCACCATACTGATATGTGAGTATCTGTTTGTTTAAATCATACTAAAATTGAATATGAAATAATTGTTTATCATTATTTTGTGATCTGACACTAATATTAATATATAGTATTATTGGTATTCTTTCATCCAGTGTGAACATGTAAAATGTGTAAATGGTTGAACAAATAAAATGTGAATCTGTTGTCCTTTGCAGGAGGTCATCGGGTCCTATCTATAGGATTCACCAGGATTCATTACACTGAATTTTGTGTAAAATAAAAATGAACCATGTGAAATATACATGAATCATATCATTGGCACTACTACAGAGTATTTAGCTCTGAAGAGAAGATATGAGTATACCCGTGTCTAGTGCTCACAGTATACTGCCCTCATAAAAAAGGCTTTGTATCGGAATTTGGTAAGCTTTTTTTTTTTTTTCCAAAATCAGTGTTGAGTTTGACTCCGTCCTTATATCTGATGAATTTAAAATGCAAATGAGTGACAAATTAAAGGACACAGCTTAATATATTAGTATAACATCAGGAAGTCAAGTCTGTGTAACTTTATTGGAGGGATAAACACCATTCCTCCATAAGATTTTCCCCCATTTGTATATACTCACAACCTTTATTTAATGGGATAATCTCATTGAGATCAGGATCTCTTTTGCAAGAGAGACCTGAGAACAACCAGCCAGACCTATAGCATCAGAGAGAGTCGCAGACATCACAAAATAGATTTGAAGGTGGTGATGGCAGTGGAGGGCATTGTCTTGAATGATGATCCATATTTCCACTGATTTGTCCCTGGTCTGTACATATGAATAACATCACAGACCATTTTGCTAACCACTTTACCTGGCTAAATCTGCAGTTGCATTCAAAATTATTCAACTCCCATTGCAAATGAGGTGTACTGGTAAAATTTACAAACTTTCATCTGTGTTCAATGAACAAGTCAATGTTAAAAAAAATTAATAAATAAAAAAACAACACAACTAATGATACAGGTATTCAAATTCAACTAAATATAGCACTTTTAGTGACTACTGCAGTCTCAAAATTATTCAACCCCCTGAATAGAATCTCTCATAAGAGCAGTCATTTGCAAATCAGATGTTGTTTCAAGCACATCTTATGCAAATAATCAAGCACCTTATTAGTTGCACCAGGTCTGTTTGACATAGAACACATCAAATACCTGGACTGGCAAGGGGTTTAGGTCACAGTTATGTTGTGTTGCATCTTATAAATATTAAAATCAAGAGAATTGTCCAAAAAGTTAATAGAGCACATCATTGCCTTACACAAACAAGAAAAGTATAGAAAAAGACAGCAATGTTCACAGAGATACTGTTGGAAGCATAGTTTGCAAGTTCAAAGTTAAAGGAACACTGGCTACACTACCTGAACATTGCAGGAGGAAGCAATCAACGGCTACCGCCAGATTTCTGAGGAGGCAGGTGGCCAAAAACCCTTGACTGACTGCAGAAGACCCGCGGCAAGACTTGGTGGCAGCAGGCACTGAGGTTTCATTTTCTACAGTAAGGTGCATATTAAACACTGCCCAAACTCCACTACTGACCCAAAAGCATGAGACAAGGTGGCTCCAATATGCTCAAAACCATATACACTCCCCTCCAAAAGTATTGGAACAGTGAGGCCAATTCCTGCATTTTTGCTGCAGACAGAAAACATTTGGGTTTGACATCAAAAGATGAATATGCGATGAATATTAGCAGGTAAAATGCATGTTCTATAGGGTTTAAGTCTTGAGATTGATTTGGCCAGTTTAAAACCTTCCACTTCTTGTCCCTGATGAACTCCTGTGTTGTTTTGGGTCATTATCTTGCTGCATGATGAAGGATCTCCCAATCAGTTTGGTTGCATCTTTCTTTAAATTGGCAGACAAAATGTTTCTGTAGACTTCTGAGTTCATTTTGCTGCTGCCATCATGTGTTACATCATGAATGAAGATTAATGAGCCCGTCCCAGAAAAATCCATGTAAGCCCAAGCCACGACATTACCTCCGCTGTGTTTCACAGATGAGCTTGTATGTTTGGGATCATGAGCAGATTCTTTCATATGTAATATGTTCCAATACTTTTGTTCACCAAAAAATGTGGTTTTCCATTACAAATAATGCTATCTTCTAAGTTGTGTATCAGATCCAGATGTAAATACCTGGAAATAAAAGCTGAAATGTTGTTCTCTTGTCTCATATTCATCTTTTGATTTCAAACCCAAATGTTTTCTGTCTACAGCAAAAATACAGGAATTGGCCTCACTGTTCCAATACTTTTGGAGGGGAGTGTGAATAAGATGTTCTGTTTTTTGAAGTGATGACACAAAACTGGAAGTTTTTGGGCCTATGGATTAGCGGTATGTCTGGAGGAGGAAGAATGGGGTGTATGATGAAAAGAACACCTACAGTGAAGCATGACAGTGGCTTGGTGACGCTCTGGGGCTGCTTTGCTTCTTCTGGCACTGGAAACCTTTGGAGGACAAGATGGATTAAATCCAGTATCAGGAAATCCTAGGAGAAAATGTAATGCCGTCTGTGAGGAAGCTGAAGTTTGGGCATCACCGGCCTTTCCAACAGGACAATGACTGCAAGTATACCTCAACGTCCACCAAGGCTTGGCTTCAGAAAAAGTCATGGAAGATACTAGAATGGCCGTCACAGTTGCCTGACTTGATTGCCATAGAAAATCTCTGGTGGAATTTGAAGAAGGCAGTTGCAGCACACAAATCCAGTAACAGGGAGCTGGAGCCTATAGCCCATGAGGAACGTGCTAAGATTCCACAAACCTGCTGTCTGGCTATGCATCACATTCGCAGCAGGTCATAACAGCAAAAGAGTTCCTAAAAGTGCCATATTGTGTTGAATTTGGATAAACTACCTGTATATTAGTGTGTTCCAGTTGTTCATTGAACGAAGCTGAAAGTTTGTTCATTTTTCCAGTACACCTCAATTGCAATGGAGGTTGAATAATAAATAATAATAAATAAATGTTGGTTGTGTGACCAAACAGTACCTTGTTTAAAATTAGTCAAAAGACATTCAGATGTGCAGACACATGCTATAGGTACATCACTCATCAATATACTAATTGTACCTCATCAAATTCTGATTTTAATTTGTCTTCCTTGTCTTTGTGTGACTTGGTAAGTGATTTTTACAGTGAAAACAGTAAAACAAAAGTGCATTGGAGGAATGTGGAGAAAGATTTAGGACACTGAAAAGAATCTCCGCAAATCTGACCACAAATGATGTAATACCAAATTGAGGTTTAGGCCCTGCTCAGTATTTATAAGAAAGCTAGACAGCATTACTTCTGCCAAATTATTAATAACTTAGTTTATTTTCAGTACAGTTCTCCTCTCAGACCTATACCTGCTGAACTTCACTCTTGAGATAAATGAAATGAATTTGCTCCATACTTAAAATATAAAATATCTTGCTCCACTGGTGGGTGTGACAGCTCTTCCACTCAGTGCTGTGTTGCCAACCTTATCCTTATTCAGCAAGTGAACTACAAGAAGTGGTGTAGGAGTTAAGTTCTGCAACATGTGCTCTTCACCCCTTGGTAGATGATATCCTAGTTCATGGCTCCCTACTCTCTGGAATTTTCACTGCGGTTTTCAACCATGCTATTATAACACCATCACTCAAATTTCAAAAATTCTAATTTATTTATTTAAAGCCCAAAATCACAAACATTGTTTGCCTCGGAGGGCTTTACAGTCTGTACAGTTGTTGACACCCTCTGTCCTTTCCTGTCCACCGGGTCAGGAAAAACTTCAAAAAAGCAGATACCTGAGGAAGAGCCACAGATGAGGGATCCCTCTCCCTGGGATGGACAGACGTGCAATAGATGCCACATGTACAGAGAACATCATCATCAATCATATATGGAGTTATAACATGGGTCGTAATAAACTGTAGCTATATACTGAGTTCATGGGTTTAGTCCAATGTGTGAAGGTATCACAGGTAATGGAAATGAGTCCATGAGTCCAGGTGCATCTCTAGATGTCCTCATATGGAGCTCTGGGCCACTCGACCTTCTCTCCACAACACAGACACAGATCATGTCCCCACCAGGCCAGTGAACCTCAGACAGATGGACCACAACCAGAATCAGTGAGGAACCTGCAAGACTGGAGAGAACAAAGAGGACCGGGGCTCCGGCAGTAACATGCACTTTACAGGACATAAGAGTATTCACTTTAAACCAATTTAACTTTAACCAGTCTATAGGCTGACTCCATTTTGCACTATTACCATATCTGTTTGCACTCTGTGATTTTGCCATGTCTTTGTTTTATTGCCATGTCTTAATTTAGTTGTAATCATTATGCTTATTTTGTTGTATTTTTCTTATTTTTGTTGTTTGCACCAAAGCTTTGAGAGAAACATACTTTCAATCTTCTGCATGTCCTGCACATGCAGCATAATTGACAATATAGCAGACTTTGGCTTTAAAATAAGGATAGAGGAAGCAGAGAAAGAGGAAGCAGAGAGAGAAGAGGGAGAGGTGCCCAGTGCATCATGGGAGCCCCCCGGCAGTTTAAGCCTATACATAGCACCATAACTAAGGGCGAGCCTGTGCAGCCCCCCTAACTATAAGCTTTATCAAAAAGGAAGGTCTATTCTATTTAAGTCTATTCTTAAACACTGACACTGTGTCTGCCTCCTGGACCCAGACTGGGAGCTGGTTCAAAAGTGGAAAAGAGTGATCTTGATCCCTTTGTTATTGAGATGTCTGTCAAGTAACAATGAGTTTGACGTCTACTGGTCAGTTTTTTTTTAGTTAATCACAGCACAGAAACTGCCCTGGTCAGAGTTATTAATAATCTTAAAATTTCCCTAGATAAAAATAGAATTTCTTCAGCACCTCAAAGACTGTCTAGGCCTTAGAATCACAGTTCTTTATTGGCTCTCTTATTTTGCTGAAAGATTATGCTCCAACTGTCTATCTTTCATTTTGAATCAGATGAAGTCAACATAACTTATGGATCAGTTCTTGGTTTAAGGGTCAATTCTTGGTTTAATTTGTATATGCTCCCACTTTGGTACATCCATGGACTGTATATGAATACAGGCAATTTGACAGCTCCCCAAAACTGAAGTGAAAATGTCTTTATCACCCCCTGGTGGCTGGCTGCATCATAAGTACAGCCACCTCCACCTTAGCAGGTGGGACATGGGCCAAACTTAAAAATCAAAGTACGTGTCAATTTTTTAGACGTATTTTTAGGAATTGAATGTAGAGCAGGAACATCAATAGAAGATGTTTTTTTTTAACTTAAAAAAAAATGGAGAAACACCTATTTTTATTTTCAGAAAAAAAATAAAAAAAATAAAAAAATGGCCCGTTCTTGGATTTTTGGCAATTATTATTTTTCCTTCTGAATTCAAAGATGAAGAAAGGTAGACAGGTGACTCAGAAGTTAGAGTAAATGTATTAAAATCTAAAGCCAGGATAAACGTGTAGTTATACAAGCACACTGTATATGAGGATAAAGTTAAAAGATACATAAATAAATAACTGCGTTGACTCATATAAAAATACATTAATAAGTTCTATGAGGCAGATAGTGACCCAGAAGTAAAAGTAAAAATATTAAAATAAAAGCCTAGAGTGATGTACACTGAGTGTACACTTGGTGTATCAATATGTGTGAGTAAACCTGATTGATTGAGATACACAGTATATGTACTCTAAGCCTAACAGCTGAGCCAAAATATCAATAACAACATTAGTAGTTATTGTACATACATAATGTGTTTTTGTAAATGTTGGACAGTTCACCATTCTACAACAGGGCTGACACAAAAAAATATGTCTATGCCAGTGGCCAATTTAAAGTCTTCAGTTCAGGCTGTTGAAAACAGTTCTTACATTTCTCACGATAGGTTATATTTTTGAGCATTCAACAAGTTGTATAACATAGTGTCCTCTTCTGCATTTATAGTTTATTTATGTGGAATTAGAAAGGGAATTCTAAGTACAACATGTTCAAAATAAAGACAGCATACTGTCTAAGCTGTAACTACAACAACATTACTTTGTGTCTGAAAGCAGCCTGTAAAGCAGAGAGATTTACAGGAATGAGGAAGCATGAAAAAAATACTTAAATAAATGAAAACAGTATAATTTTGTTGTCCATGACCTTTTATGGGGAGAATGTGTCAGTGTGTTAACTGGAGGGTTATTAATGCCATACAAGAGAATTCCTTAGCTCAATAGTAGTGTGCTCAGTCAGTGTGTTAACTGGAGGGTTATTAATGCCATACAAGAGAATTCCTTAGCTCAATAGTAGTGTGCTCAGTCATAGTGAGACAGGCCTTTTGCAGCACACAGAATTTTCCCGACTCTGTGGCTGACTGGCCCAGGTGAGTGGTTATTACTTCTGTCAGCCTCTCTCCCCCTGTCATTCACTTCCTCTAATCCAGCATAACTTTACATGGGCCCCACCCCTTCCCTACCTCTGGGGTTATTTTGGATAAAGAGTGGAGTGGAGCAAAATAGCCAAATAAAAGAGAAAAACAGAAGACAGCAGATAGGAGATTTCGTTCTATCAGGCATCTTACTGAAACGTCCAACTTTTAATAAGGTTGATGTGCTTGTCAATGTCACCACAAAATCACAGCCTGGAGGGGCTGGGACATTTAGTTGTGCTGCAGAAACCTTGTTGAACTCATTGTTATGCATGAATGGTTTTTGATCATTAAGTTAGTACTTAGCATCAACAAATTAGATACTGATGACCAATGAGGACCATTTTTCTTCCACAAGGATTTAATAAAGGAACAAAACTTTCAGAGTTAATACATGTTGGTTGTGTTTTTAAACTGCTGTACACAGTTAAACTGTCTCACAGTTAAACCTCCGTCTCTTCCGGGGTGTAAACGACACCTCATACATGTCGTCTTCCTGTTGCTCTGTGGCATGAGCCACCCTTCATACACACGCCACCGCACATTATACCAGGCGTATTGCGCAACAGAGGTCGGACTTATTCTCCGCCTCCTCGCACGTTTTTCTAACCAGAGCAGACCGGAGTAGCCATTCATCCTCCGCAGCACTCTCACCGCAGCCTCAGAGGAGAGCAGCGATGTTTTCTTGCAGAGCGGCCTGGCAGAGGTGTGGGCCTTTGGCACGGAGAGCAACCTACAGGTTGCCGAGGGATGGTGAGTTCAATCTGCCAGCCAAAGGGCATGAAACAGAAAACGAACCTGAATTTCTTCCTTTCCCAATAATCTGTGCGTTTGGATATGCCGGTTTAACTTTTGGCGTCTGTCGCAGTGTGGCTGTGATGGGATAGTACACTTTGTCCTCGTGCGAATTTCTCTGCGAAGCCGCATCCTCACGTGGGAGGATGGAAATGTCATCCCATGGAGTGTGAAGCTCACACAGGCTGAAGTAGGGATGAAAGGCTTTTGTAGTGCACTTTCTGTCATGTTCAAGTCATTTGATTGAGCGTAAATTTTGGGTTTAGAGCCATGGTATTTTATTGTGCCACGAAACACTAAACAAGCACTTTCATATCCTCTGGCCAAGTATAAGCGGAGCACGTATTACTAGATTACACATGTAATCCGCTGTTTGCCACTTTGTTTCCGTAATTTGTAAATGTTATGTCTTCCATTTTAAACCAGTGGAACTTGGGCGAAGCATTAATACAAATAAATGAAGAAGGTACGTGGTGTCTTCTATCTCAAGTTCCGTTCATTAAAATGTCCGTGATAGCCGTCAACGTACGACGTACATACATTTGTAGGCCTATGTGACCTTCACTGGAAACATGGTTGCCTGTTGTCACGTGGTGTTAGTGTGTGACAGTGGTGTAACGTAAAGGGCGCACGAGCCATACCCCTATAGCTGCCGTGAGCTTGCCCCACAAGCTTTTCTCGTCAACACTACTTGCGTCATGAGTGTCAACAGTTAGCACATGGGGGGAGAAAGGTGACTAACTTGAAGGATAAAATCCTTTGTTTTCACTGCTGGTCATCACCTGTTCAGCTTTCTGTTTGGAGATATTTTCTGAACACTGACTGACCACAGAATCTGTCCAAGTCATTCCAGCCAACTGTGAGAGGTGGCTGTTTATCAGGTCAGGGCATGTTTCTGACAAAGAGAAAATCTTAAGGTTAGTAGCTTAAGTAAGTAAAGATAACTAGTTACATCTGAAGTGGACCTTGAGATTTGCATTAAGTAAGTCATATTTTGCTGTTTTGCCTCTGAATGGGTGGGTGTAGCACACATTACACATTTATGGTACATATCTCTGTTTTAAGCATCCAGGCTGCTCTTCTCCAGCTGGTTGACAGCCTCAGGAAACACGTTCTGGGCAGGACTGTGGGCCTTAAATGAAGATTAGATCAGGGCATTGTCTACTCTGTACTTAGACCATGATATTGCATCCACTCCAGTGGTCCCACTTAACCAAAGCAGGATGTCATGGTCTAATCCTGTGACTTCCTGACACTGTGCCGCCTCCTGTGGTCATGGAGGTTTCACCACGTTAACCCCCCAAACTCATACCTTAGACTTGAGCCGATTAGCTAGTATAAATAACAGGGTGGCAGGGAACGTGTCAGAGCCCTGGAGACGGGATTAGTTCCTGAGATTAGATACCTTCAATACTGGACATGATAACATTCCAGTGGTCTTAACAATAAGTCAATCATTTGACTGTGTTAGCCTCATAGAGAGCATTAAGTTTTAAGTTTTTATAGTAAACAAAGTTTGATTTCTTGCATTTGTATTGTGCTGCAAAATTTCTGCAAGGGAAGGAAATGCTGAGTCAAACTAAAACATTTTTTTCCTTAGTGAAATGAATCAGAATTTGATGTCTGCGACTAGTTTTTCTGAAGTCTGTCCCTCAAGGGTGTGGAGTGAATTGCATCACCTTGCAGGTGACAAATCAGTGATGACAGGAATATTTTTGACAATCTAAATACACTGCTAAAAAAAATAAAGGGAACACTTAAACAACACAATGTAACTCCAAGTCAGTCACACTTCTGTGAAATCAAACTGTCCACTTAGGAAGCAACACTGATTGACAATCAATTTCACATGCTGTTGTGCAAATGGAATAGACAACAGGTGGAAATAGGCAATATAGGCAATTAGCAAGACCCCCAATAAAGGAGTGGTTCTGCAGGTGGTGACCACAGACCACTTCTCAGTTCCTATGCTTTCTGGCTGATGTTTTGGTCACTTTTGAATGCTGGCGGTGCTTTCACTCTAGTGGTAGCATGAGACGGAGTCTACAACCCACACAAGTGGCTCAGGTAGTGCAGCTCATCCAGGATGGCACATCAATGCGAGCTGTGGCAAGAAGGTTTGCTGTGTCTGTCAGCGTAGTGTCCCAGAGCATGGAGGCGCTACCAGGAGACAGGCCAGCCAGCATACATCAGGAGACGTGGAGGAGGCCGTAGGAGGGCAACAACCCAGCAGCAGGACCACTACCTCCGCCTTTGTGCAAGGAGGAACAGGAGGAGCACTGCCAGAGCCCTGCAAAATGACCTCCAGCAGGCCACAAATGTGCATGTGTCTGCTCAAACGGTCAGAAACAGACTCCATGAGGGTGGTATGAGGGCCCGACATCCACAGGTGGGGGTTGTGCTTACAGCCCAACACCGTGCAGGACGTTTGGCATTTGCCAGAGAACCCCAAGATTGGCAAATTTTGCCACGCCACTGGCGCCCTGTGCTCTTCAGATGAAAGCAGGTTCACACTGAGCACATATGACAGACGTGACAGAGTCTGGAGACGCCGTGGAGAACGTTCTGCTGCCTGCAACATCCTTCCAGCATGACCGGTTTGGCAGTGGGTCAGTAATGGTGTGGGGTGGCATTTATTTTGGGGGGCCGCACAGCCCTCCATGTGCTCGCCAAAGGTAGCCTGACTGCCATTAGGTACCGAGATGAGATCCTCAGACCCCTTTGTGAGACCATATGCTGGTGCGGTTGGCCCTGGGTTCCTCCTAATGCAAGACAATGCTAGTGCATGTGGCTGGAGTGTGTCAGCAGTTTCTGCAAGACGAAGGCATTGATGCTATGGACTGGCCCGCCCGTTCCCCAGACCTGAATCCAATTGAGCACATCTGGGAACATCATGTCTCGCTCCATCCACCAACGCCACATTGCACCACAGACTGTCCAGGAGTTGGCGGATGCTTTAGTCCAGGTCTGGGAGGAGATCCCTCAGGAGACCATCCGCCACCTCATCAGGAGCATGCCCAGGCGTTGTAGTAGGAGGTCATACAGGCACGTGGAGGCCACACACACTACTGAGCCTCATTTTGACTTGTTTTAAGGACATTACATCAAAGTTGGATCAGCCTATAGTGTGTTTTTCCACTTTAATCCAGACCTCCATGGGTTAATAAATTTGAATTTCCATTGATAATTTTTGTGTGATTTTGTTGTCAGAACATTTAACTATGTAAAGAACAAAGTATTTAATAAGAATATTTCATTCATTCAGATCTAGGATGTGTTATTTTAGTGTTCCCTCCTTTATTTTTTTTTTTTGAGCAGTGTATAGTGCTCTAAATCCAGTCAGAGTGGGAGGCATCATGATCAGTAGAGCACCTTAAAGTGCTTTCTCACAAACACCAGACATTAAAGTTCTTGGGCCTGTGCTATACATTGTTCTTGTCTTGTCATTTAAAAGCCACCACAGTTTGTCAGGGGTCAACAATAGTGTGGATGCATCAATGCAAAGCAGTTTAAATTAATGAAGGTTAATTTAGACACATCATTCCCTTTGAATTGTCTGTGTTTTGACACTGTTTTCAGTATCAGAAAATCAGTCGGTCTTTTAACATTCTTAATTTTTTAACCTTTTCCAGGTGTGCAGCAGCGGCCAATGTCATCAGTTCCTGGTGGATCTGGGGAGAACATAGTCTATGCTGTGCTTTGTGGTGGAGCTTTTGTTGGTGCTGTGTCATATGTAAGTTGTATTGTTTCATCATTTTAACACATTTGGTGTCACTAACTTACATTGAACAAGTGATCAATGCTAATATTATGTCCCCAACAAATTAGGTAATCTTGTATAATAACATGATTTACAAAGTATCTAAAATTTTAATTCTTTGTTTGAGGAATTCACACTTTTTCCTCTCTCCACAGGCATACAACACTGTTTCCACTGACCACACCAGGTTCAATGATCGTATTGCAGAAATCAAAGCCAGACCTAAGACAGAGTGGGTACCTAAACCATGGCCACCTAAAAGTAAGTATTCCTCACCTGCCACTTTATTTTAAATTTGTTTCCACTATGGCAAATTAACTTGATTTGAAACTCTAAGTTTACCTAATTAGTTTTGAAATCTCTTGTTTCTCCTTGTATGTTTTTTTTTTTTAAATCAAATAGCAAAAGTTCAAAAGAATAAAATTGTAGGCTTTTTTAATGATGTTGCTTCTGCCAGATGAAATGACAAATGTTGCAAGTGAGAAATAATATCAGCTGTATCTAATTATGATGATTCAATATGCAACTTCCTTGAAATTAAACCTTATTGTATGCTACATGTGTACAAGCCAATAATTGCACCTGGCAAACATGTTTAGCATGCGCTTTTGCTGTTCAATAGGACAATGTCTGTTTCAGTTGTAAGAATGTTTATATGAATATTTTATATAGATCATCTTAATAGTTCTCAACTGGGGCTTATATTTGGAGCAAGTAGTTTATCAAAATTAGGTGTGTAAAAATCTGTCATTTACGCCTGTTTTTTAGGTTTAAATTATTTGGCCTAACGGTTGGCAAATGGAAAACTGTCTTTCTACCATAACTATTTAGCCCCCCTAAAAAATCTGAGATTTAGATAGATAGATAGATAGATACTTTAATGATCCTTTACAGGAAATTATGCTGTTGCAGCAGCTCACACAGGCATAACAGAAAGAAAACATTACATACATACATCTATCAAAAATATATACATGTGGACATCAGCAACAATGTGCATTGAACAGTTTTGAAAGCAGGGCATAAACAAGGGCATAAATGAGGGCATAAACAAGGCCAAGTGCATATGTGTGGACATCAGCAACAATGTGCGGACATCAGCAACAATGTGCATTGAACAGTTTGACAGCAGCTGGAAAGAGTCTTTCTGAGACGCTCAGTCCTGCACTTTGGTGCAATCAGTCTGTTACTGAAGGTGCTGTTGTTGATCACCTCCAGGGCATGAATTTTAGCTCATAGGGCTCATTTTAAATCTAGAGGATATAAATATCCAAGAATAACCACGTACATCTGCGGTCAAATGAAATCTGAATATCAATGACATATATTTAACCATCTAATTGTCAACACCATCACCTGGAAAACAGAACAAGACTATGCCTTGTTCTGCAGTCTGCGTTCGGTTCAATGTCCATACTTTGGACAGCTCGCTGTGCTGAAATGAGTGCCAACAAACTTGTGAAACAACTTCATTGAATTAATCTATACTATGTTTTTTTTATTTGAAATGCTTATTTATTCAATCAGAATTATTTTAATCACACAGTGACGATATTGGTACATGTGGGTAAAGATAAAAAGCGCTTCTGTCCAGTCTCCTTTGGCTCCCTTTTATTCCTATCTGTTTTTGTAATTTTTGAGTTTTCAAGAGGAGCAGACTCTACTGACTGTAGCCTTGCCTCATAACTGACATTATTTCATTTTCTGTCAAAAGTAAGTCTTTGTAAATTACAAGAGGTCTACGATGGGACTGCACACAATATGACTTCCATTAAAACAATGATGAGAATAATTCAAACAAAAGACTTAAACATACAGAGATATATAGAGCCAGGGCCATAACAAGGCCAGTAGTTTAGCACTAACCACTTACATCTGGCAGTAACTGGTGAAAAAATGTCTCTAAGCACCATACTTGCCCTTTAGCATACACTGATGACACAAGTATGATTTTCATTCATATGCTTATACTAGACCACTCCTTCCAAAAAATATTGTGTATTTAATTCCCATGCAGCCATGGTATACGCCTTGGCCAATTTTGCCTTACAGTGAGCAGAAAGATTGTTTAGTGCCTCTGGACTTCCCTTTTCTAAACCCCTTTTCCCCGCCTAACAAAAACTCAGTTCCTACCATGAGCATTCAGTTAGAATATTATCAGTGTTTGTGATCACTGTATGTATGTGTGTGTATATATGTGTGTATATATGTACCTCAGATGAGGGATCCCTCTCCCTGGGAAAGGACAGACGTGCAATAGATGCCACATGTACAGAGAACATCATCATCAATCATATATGGAGTTATACATGGGTCGTAATAAACTGTAGCTATACTGAGTTCATTGGTTTAGTCCATGTGTGAAGGTATCACAGGTAATGGAAATGAGTCCATGTGAGTCCAGGTGCATCTCTAGATGTCCTCATATGGAGCTCTGGGCCACTCGACCTTCTCTCCACAACACAGACACAGATCATGTCCCCACCAGGCCAGTGAACCTCAGACAGATGGACCACAACCAGAATCAGTGAGGAACCTGCAAGACTGGAGAGAACAGGGAGGACCGGGGCTCCGGCAGTAACATGCACTTTACAGGGACATAAGAGTATTCACATTAACCACTTTAACACTCTAACCAAACTTAGTGATATATGGCAAATAAGGTTTGATTTTTAGCATTCTGAAGGAACAAACTGCTTTTCTCTTACTGTTCAATGATGGGTTGTTTACTTAGTGTGACTGATGGTTTATTTTTTTTACTCAGTGTTTAACATACAACGTCTCCTAATTCTTTTGACTGTAACAGAATCAGGAAAACTTCATTTTAACCCTGCTTTTTTTTTTTACTTCTCTGACCTGGCTATTGTTGCTGTAGCTCATTTTTATGTAAAACTTAAACTTTTTCTTTTTGCTTGCAGGCAAGGATGATGAAGATGGTAAGTTGTGTCATCACAGATATTTTGCTTTCATTTATTATCACTGCCTGAGAAATCACTTACTGAAATGTTTGCATGGGCTTGATTGTGCTTTTAATAATTCCACTGTCCTAATTCCAACATTAATTACTGTGTGTTTTTGTTACTCATAGTTCTAAGATTAGGTGGCTAGCAGTGGGCAGAAATTAACAAAATCATATACACAGGAATTGAGATCTTCCTCTAAATAATGTGATTGCAGCAGCAGTTGGTCACATCCAACACAGCAATATAATATGAACAAAGAAAATTAGGGATGTCAAACATTGTAACACTATGCTTGCTTGGGAGGGCTTAGGAGAACACTGGACATGTGCAGCATGAGTACAAATTCAGAAGGAAATTATCATATGCAACATATGAAAAGCATATGCATGAAGAGCATTACTTCTATATGCAGTCCTGGACACTGTAAGCAGTGTTCTCTGGCTTGTATCGAGGTCTGATTATTGGGTCTGAAGATGAAGTGTTGACAAGGTTAGATGTTTCAGTTCAGTCCTAAACTGATAACTGAATGCTAATAAAGAAAATCACAATCAATTACAAATGTTAAATTGAGCAGAAATTCATTCAATTCACTTCATTTTAAAGGCAAAAGATGAACTGTGCATCAGACTTGAAAGCTCAGATAAAGTTGGATGTACACAAACATGGCTCTGATTGGCCTATTTGACTTTCCCTACAAAATGTATGGTTAATATTTGACTTTGTTGGATCACCATTTTTCAAGCAGGCATGAGTCATATTTTCAATTTGGACGTTAATGTAAATTCATCAAAATACTGATAAAACAATGGATAATGGAGAGATAACTTGGGACTGAAAGTTGAACGCCTCAGTAAGTTTGACAGAGATAAGCTTGCTAGAGTTAAGATCTTATTTTAAAATAGTACAAGCAGAATATGACGGGCTGTGCAATGCATCATAGACATTTTCTGTGCTTACAAATGTGTATACCTTTAAACATGAAATTCTTGCACCAAATCCTACGGGTTGCCTTTTCTCTAATAAATGAAATAACATCACAAATACTGTGTATGACTGTTCATGGGAAAAGTTCATATAAGGGGAGAAAACTCAATTGAGTTGTCTTGAACTTCAAAACATCGCTTGTGAGTTATAACCAAAAATGTTAAGATGGGACAGAAATGCATATGTCACAATTACATAATTACATGTACAAATAAATATTGCAGATGTTTGCATCTGAACAATAAATTGATAGGATGCTCTAAATGATTTTGATGCTTCATAATCTGTAGTAGCTAAGCTTCTGGAAAAGTTAAACTTTTTTTTGTTAGAGCAACTTGCAGTTTAGAGGCCCAGTGAATCAGTGTGTATGAAAATTATTTAGAAACTAGATTTTTATTAAATTAACATAGACAAGTAATAAATTAAGGAATTCAGTGACCCCTCACGCCCTATGGACGGGGGCATTGACCCTCTGGAAGAGACCACTACTATCAGGATAGAAATGTTTTTATCATAATCAGAATAATGGTGATCACTCACAATAAATACAAATAATACACAATAAATAACAATACATTTATTTTGATTTACAGTGACCAGTGTTTCCCCTACATGACCCTTCCCCATAATGGGACAAATGGACCCAAACTATGGCAGCAAAATGCCCCCACATCATAATAGAGCCACTGGATCTCCTTACTGTAGGGGTCAAGCATTCAGGTTTTTTCTGTATATGCACACAACAGTAACTTGTGGAATTGCTTTGTATCAAACAAGAGAAATTGGATGTGGCATAACAAAAGGGAGAACAGCCATTATAACTCTGATTTATTGGAAAGAAGTCAGGATCATAATGCTGGTTGTTACACTGAAGATGTTGTAAATATATATTCATTTGCTTGTGGTGGACTTACAGCCTTAGAATTATGAGTCTGTTGTATGCCCAAGACACCAGGAACTGACTGTGATTTGCAGAAATAATGACCACAGGAGAGATGATATGATAGCTAATGTAATGTTCATATCACAACATCGTAAAGTGTGCTATCACAAACAGTAACTAACAAAACTAACACTGGATGTTTGTTACTGGTAAGAGTGTCACTTGCCAGTTTGTCTTAGTCGTATTCTGTCGTATCTGGTATTGTCAAATTTAATCTAAATAATCCAACATTGCATTTTACAGTGCTTCACATGACCACAATTTGGAAGTAAACCAAGACTTACGCTTCAGTCCATGATAAGGTAGAGCTAAATCTCTGACAAATCCATGACTGTTAACTTAACCAGAAGAAATGAACATTATACTTTTTCATTATAGAGGCAGACATGCAGATGCAACAGTCTCTCTTCACCTGCACAATATGCACTTGGCACAAGAGATAGTGCCACTGCTTTTCCTTAAAACTGAACTGGACATCCTCACAGGCTGGAGTTTGTGCAATCTGCACAAATATGATAATTAGTCTTGATGGAAAAATAACAAAATGAAACATAATGCTACCAAGAAAACAACGACTCATTAAATTTAAACTGCTGCTCATTCCCACACTTTGAACTGGAAGAGCCTATACGCAATGTTTATAGGAGCATTGCTCAAAATGGCTACTTCA
Source organism: Scortum barcoo (assembly GCA_023238725.1). Taxonomy (NCBI): domain Eukaryota; kingdom Metazoa; phylum Chordata; class Actinopteri; order Centrarchiformes; family Terapontidae; genus Scortum; species Scortum barcoo. Next base: position 28,774,096 of record CM041554.1, read on the forward strand.
TCTTAATTTCTTAAAACATCTAAAATTCTGCATTAAATTTTTAAATGGTCATTTTCAGGAAAGGTTGTACAAATCTAAAAAAAACAACAACCTGCAAGTTGCTCTTTGAATTCTCATTATTCCAATTCCTTCTATTCCTCTGTAGTTGTAGTAGATTTTATCTACTGGATTGTAACTTTGGGAACATGTATATTTGTAACATACCCTTATCTTCATAGAGCTTGGCTGTACTTGGCCAGTACAGTTTAGACAAATCTGTCCTTCTTTGTAACCTCAGTCTCACCTCACCTGAGTTTATCCTACCGACTAACAGGCTTGGTCACCAAGTCGGTTGCCTCTTTTTGTTACTACTCAATCCCTGTTTTCTCTCCCACTCACTCATCGTTGTTTTCTTCATGCCCCAAAGGCTAGGATTGAAAAGTAATTTGAAGAAATCTCAACTCCAAGTGAGACAAACTCGTGATTTTGCCGTGAATGAGTAAGGCATCTTCTCATACAGAACTCACCATTGACATTACTAATTTTACTAACAAGTCCATATTCATTTTTCACTAGCTTACATGCATAGTCTCTGTGGTTGAATTTAGATTGACACTGACATTGCTTTGTGAATTGAGCTTTGGTTTTTAAAAAGCAACATTTCTTCACGTATATCTAACTCTTTGTGTCTTTACTCTTTTCAGTGTAATGCTAAAGCTAAGGCCCTCTGTGGCCGCATGGATATTCGTCTTAGAACTGGATTCTTTGGATCTGAACAGGAAAACAAAATCCTTCTCTCCTCTTTCCCTCTTCTCCTGTACTGCTAAGAAAGAGAGTCCTCTACTCTAAAACCTAAAACCTTTGGACATTTCTGTTAAGCATATGGAAATTGTGTTCTTTTTATTATCTATATCTATGTATATATCTATATATATCTACACACACACACACACACATACACATACACACATATATATATATATATATTTTTTTTTTTTTCTTGCTGCTAAGTGTTAATGTGTAGTTTGTGAAGAAGATAAATGGACTTATCTTCTAGTTGAAGTATCCACAAGCCTGTTTTGCTAGATTTTTCTAGCAAAACAGGCTTTTCTTAACACCACTCTGATATGAATGTTAAATTAGCATTGTTTTTGTGGGACATTAGCCAGAGGATCAACTTAGCTTTTGAGCAAAGCTGTCCATGCTAATATGTAAGTGTGCTCCATTGTAAGTGATAGTATCTCATTAACATTATCCAAACGGCTTTGTCAGCTGATTCACCTACTTTTATATTTAACATTATTTCAGGTTAACATAATGTACATATCAGTCCCTTTAGTCATGACCCTAGCTGAGCTCCATTAGTTACAGGTTTAATCTTTTCACATAGTCTAAAGCACCCAAATACAGAAATACTTTTGTATTTTTACACACATTTATACTGAAATTACAATACTTACCTCACATCCAAAGCTAATTATAATGATCTAAAAGACTGTATTAGCATGTAGCCATAATGACTTTTCATTCTGTGCTTCTCTGCCCATTGGATGATGCTCAAAACAATGCAAACTAAAAGAGTGACAGTGACAACTAATAGATTGTGTTTTTCCCTGTTGAATTTTGGCCAAACTGGTGGAAATGTTTTTTTTTTTTTAGAAGCAAAGCTTTAAATAATTCAAGTTGATGACCATAACCTAAACCTATGAACAGTATTGTCCTGAAAACTCTTGGAATTTTAATGTTGAGAAACCTTAAAATGATCAATGACACAAAAACTGGACATTTAATGTGGGGAAAATATTCTCGGAACTAGTGGCTCCTCCACACTGTAACACAGCCATTGTGATGCGGTAGCATTTAGCCCATTTTCTTGAGATACCAGCATGCCAACAGACAGGCTATTCTTACTCCCAATAAACTATTGCTCAAGCATTGAGGACCAAGGTCAGAGTTGATCCCAGGGCCAGTCTCCCACATCTTGGTGTGTTTTCAGATTCAGATTAAAGATGCATAATTTATCTGGGCGGACTCAGTGTCTTACTCACTGTCAGAGTTCCAGATTACTGATAGCTTGCTAATTGGATGGTAAGAACCAAGATTTAACATCACCCCCTCCACCCTGCACCTTAACCAGCACTCCCTTCCTTTTCCCCTCCCTCTCATCCTTGCTGTACTCCTGCCTGTTTTCAGTTTGCATGGAGTTTGTATAGTAAATGTGTCGCCTATGTTTTTTGTTTGTTTTTTTTTTATGAAGTCTTTGGAAGATATAATCAATTAGTAAGACATTAGCCATAAATGAATTCTGCCTCCTGCCTATCTCCGATTCTACCAGCCTGTACACTACAGGTGCTGTTATCCACCTTGTGTAATCTCTCCTCACCAGTGCTGCCAACCCCAGCGCCATGACTGCCATTGTGTTTACATCAAAAACAAAGAAGGCACCAGTGACAACCACTTGCTGTCAGAAAGCACCTGAAATTTGACAAATCTGAGATATTCAGCACATACATTTCTGTCATGTCAAGACCAGTGTGTAGGATTTATTGTCATCTAGTGGTGAGATTGCAAATTACAACCAACTGAATACCCCTGCCCTCACCCCTTGTTTTACAAGCATGTAGGAGAGCCTGCGGTGGTCTTCATGTGCATTTGCACAAGGCTTGTGCTGATTTGCGATTGATTCAATGGTATCAACTGATGATTGTTCCTCCCTACGGTGATTTAAGTAACTTACCATGAAAACTTTAGCTGTTTTTAGAATAATGTGTTGAATTTCTGCTCTACTTTGCACTTAGAGGTTTCTATTAAAAGTGTCTGCGCACTGAACCCTGTTAATCTGCATGAGTGATGAGTGAGTTTTAAATATTAATTTCAAACCAGTTTACCACTTTTTGTGGATCTGGCACCCTGCGTCTCCATTCTCCATATGTATGCGCACCAAAGTGCTCCATAAGAGTAATTAATGTTATGGATCTAATTTGTATTGTGACAATAAGTACAAGTACTAGTTGTACTAAGGCCCTATGAAGGCCTCATTCTAAGATAACAAAAACACAATGATTCTCCGTTTAACATAGTTATTAATATTACATTACATTTGTCAATAGATCTCTCCTAAATTATGCACATTGGCCCTGTAAGAGCAATCACTCTTCACTTTTATATGTAACTTTTCTAATAAAATATATACACACATACTAAGATATTTTAATACGGCTTGTCTGAAAGGGAGTAAACATCTATATATTTTAATCAAAAATTTTTCTGTCTATGGTGTTGAATCCAAAATACCTCCACCCATTACTTCCTAGCTTATTGATCTGTTTAGCACAGCTTGCTAGTTTCTTCCTTTTTGCTTTAACAAAGAACTATTTTGATTACAGTTTAAAAAAGCATGTGATAGATTAGAATAGTTGTGCATTTTTGAATGTGCCCTTATTTAGTACAAGACTTTTGCACTTAGACTATGAATTTCAACAGGCAAGTCCAGTACACTAAAACTCAAATTAGAATTTGGTCAAAGATTAACAACATATCCCATGCGGTGATCGTTGTTTGAATTTCCAATAAAAAGTTACAACATTTAAGTATGCATAAAAACATTTTGTTTGCCTTCGATGCTAAATGCTTACTGGAATATGTAACAGAATGTGTTTGCTTTGTGAAACCACAAATACTCTTGCTAATACTCTCCTTCTGCTACCCGTGTTCCAGGTGGGGATGAGAAGAAGGAGGAAGCAGCACTTGAGAAGGTTGGTAAAGAAGCAGAGGTTGGCGAAGAGGCTGCTGCTGATGTTGATGCAGAGACTGTTGTTGAGGCAGTCGCTGAGGCAGTTGCCGAGGCTGCTGAGGTTGTTGTAGAAGCAGCTGAGGTCATTGCAGAGGCTGCCCATGACGTTGAGACGGTTGCAGAAGAAGTGGCCCAAATGGCTGAAGCTGTTGAGGAAGCTGCCCAGGCTGTTGCAGAACCAGCTGCAGTCACTGCCGAGGAGCCCGAAAGCAACGGTATGACTTCTTCATCTGAGGAGAAGACAGCTGCCTCTGATGCCTGAGGTTCCACACATTCATTACAGGGAGACATGCACACTACCAGACATGCACTTGACTATTTCTAAACCAGTTTCATTAAAGAGACACTGACAATAGAGCTTTTTTCCTCCCACACAGTACCGGGAACAATAAACCTGGTAACTTATAGTCATTGTCTTGAACCACTAGAGAATAGCTGCTTCTCCTTAGGTGCCAAGGTTCACTTGTTATTTTTTGTCTTCCTAAAACTGTATATTTTGTCTTGTATTTATTGGATTGTGTAAAAAGGACAGCACTGAGTGCAAACTAAGCCTGGGGTTGACTTGAGATTTTTGTGGTGTGCAGTGAAGATCACTCTGTGTGTGTGCAAAAGGTAAAAGTGTGTGAGTGTGTCGTGTGTGTGTGTCTTGTGTGTGTAAAGGTGTGGGAAAAAAAAGCGTGTGTGTGTGCGCATGCTTTTGCTATCATTTTGCCAAGAGGTGTTGGGAAAAAAAAGCAAGTCATCCTCTCATTTACAGCTGCACACCAAAGTCAGACATTTCCAAATAGCAGTGAGGTCTTTATGTGACACTCATTTGCAGTTATGGGTGAAATAAATGTGATCACTCTGTAAATACAAACATGTATATAGATTGGTACTGGCTTTGCACAATTAGCATGACTGAAAAACTGTTCATTCCCTTGTGAAAATGCCACAAGCCTACCAAACCCTATATCAGGTTTAGCCAACCACACACAACTAAATATATACTGAACAAGTAGGAACACTTGTCCCTAATGTCCCTATGAGATGACAAAGTAAGTAAAACATTGTATTTCTTTCACATAAACCTATGTAATGTTCTATCAGAGAGCAGGTGGAACTGCCATACAATTGTGTGTATCCTACAGAAAGATGACATGACTCCGAGACTGTGTACAAACTCTCAGTGCTGCAGTGTGTTATTTTCCTTAAGTGTAATGTGAAACTGTAAGCAAAATCATAAGGTCAGAGAAATCGTCAAACTTATTAGGTTACCAATTAATTCAAATCATATGTGATCATTTTTATTTTGCTTATAACTGGATAATGAGCACTGAGCAGTTTACGGTAATTCATCGCCATACAATAAAGCTTTTGTCAAACTGGAAAGGTTTACTGCCGTCTTTAATTTGTCTCAATTGGTATTTTTGACCTAATTTATGTTGGAGCTTTTAAGTCAGGATAGTCCTAGCTATAAGTAAGTATGTAAGTATATATAATAGTAATAAGTATAAGTAATAATTAGTAATTACAAACACGAGCCTCCTCTTTTCTTTTATCATTTAATAAGGCTTTGATGTTGCTTTTATTCTTCAAGACGAGATACTAGACGTTTGCATGATATATTTTTAAGGGGTACATTTGCATGATAAACTTGCAATATGTTCCATATAGTATATTATTAATACAGTATATAAACATAAAATATTCTGTTGCCTAGTATGGCTTTGAAGGAAGGATGTCAGATGAATAATGTCATACTTGTTTGTGGTGAAATGTATAGTTTTTCAAGCAGTTATTTTTAGACTATAAAATATTAAAACCAGTACAGTTTTATATATTGACTATGCAAATTGTGGTGCAGTGGCTAGCACGGTTGCTTCACAGCAAGATAGTTCTGTATTTGAACCCACCGGCCAGCTGAGGCTCTTCATCTTTAATTTCTGACTCTAAATTCCCTGTAGGTGTGAATGTGAGTGGTTTGTCTGTCTCTATATGTCACTGACTGGCAATCAGTCCAGGGTGTACCTTCTTCCTCTCGCCAAATGTCAGCTAGGATAGGCTCCTGCACCCCCAAGACCCTGTGTGAGCCACGATAATAAGCGGTATAGAAAATGGATGGATGGATCTTAAGAATTGCATGTAAAAGCTCTTTATCAAGAATTGTTATATTTTAAACAACTATTGGTCGATACACATAATCTTTTTTTTTTTTTTATCCAGGATTGGACACACTCAAGATTCTCCCCAGATTAACTCATTTCTTGTCAAAAACTGTATCCAAACCCAACCAAAATTGAGACCAAAACTGAAATATTAATACATGTGCTGTTGTCAAATTTCTTTAGGAAGCTGTGTATTTTTCTGTTGTTATAAGGAAGAACCTGTTCTTTCCTGTAATACCTTTTGTATTTCAGTAACTTCTTTCACTGCTGCAGTTGACCTTGCACCTGCATGTAGTCACTATCCACCAAATAGATTTTCTGGCACTAAATACTTATCCCCTTAAAGGGTATCTTAAATGCAGAAACAGTTTCTACCCTACCACCTCAAGTTGTGCAAACTAAATGTGAAAAAATATATAGCTTGAGCATCAGTGATGTTTGGATGGCTGAATTTTGTGTTGCAGTGCTGTTGGCAGCTGCCTCTACTCTTGAGGTACCGAAGATAGCTGAAGTAAAGAAAGAGTTGGTGCACAGTGTTGAAGATACCAAAGAGGAGGACTCACAGGCACAAGTAGAGGCAAAACCTGTTGAAGAAATTGCACTACTAGAGAAAGTTCCTACTACAGAAGAGGTTGTACCAGGGGAGGCTGCACCAGTGGTTGAAGAAGCTTCTGCACCGGGAGAGACTACACCAGTGGTCAAAGACGTTTCTGCATGGGTGGAGTCTACACCAGTGGTTGAAGATGCTTCCACACCAGTAGAGGCTGCACCAGTGGTTGATGAAGCTTCTGCACCGGTGGAAGCTGCACCAGTGGTTGATGAAGCTTCTGCAGCAGTGGTTGAAAATGTTTCCACACCAATGGAGGCTGCACCAGTGGTTGATGAAGGTTCCGCACCGGTGGAGGCTGCACCAGTGACTGGAGAAGCCTTGGATCCAGTGGAGAACGCACCAGCAGCTGAAGAAACCTCAGCCCCAGTGGAAGCTACATTAGTACCAGAAGAGGATGTTACCATAGCTCTAGCTGAAGAACCAGTAATCACCAAAGTTGGAGAAGAGATTACAGTGTCCCCCACTGCAGAGGTAGCCAGTGTTCAAGCGGAAGAAGCAGTTGCTGTCCCTGCGGAGACCCTGGCAGAGGGTCCCAACAGAGAATACATTGTTGTGGTTCTGGAAGGAACGGCTAAAGCGGAAAAACGGCCCAAGATTCTGGGTGTGGGGCCCATGACTGGCCGAATCATCCCGGCTCCAGATGGTGATGATGATGCTTCTAAGGTACCAGATCATTTTTGTAACTAGACCAATGTCAGATTGATTAAATACTCCCATGCATGGTTGTTGTATAAATAAGTGATAAGCACATTTCTCATATTTCCCAGGTTTGGTTGTAGAGTATCAAAATATTTTAAGAAAGAAGTGAAGAGACCAATTTCTATTATCAGGATTCTTCATTATAACAAGAATCTTTACCCCAGCTTGTATTAATTGATGTGGGTTTTTTAAAAAAATGACTCTAACATTTAAACTCTGATATTCAGGGTAGGCGACGTCTTCTTAGGATGCAAATGCAGTAGTTCCAACTAAGGTACTGAGCCTTTAATAATTTCTACCATGGTAGAGTAAGCTGTGGACAGAATGTACTTCACCCAACCCTTTAGATCCACATTGCTATATTTCAGGTTCATAAAGGCAGAGACAATGTACAGTATTATTGACTTATGTTTCTGTCTTCTATCACAGTAAACAGCTCCTTAATGATGGCTCTCGATCCTGCAGAGGAGGATGATGTGCCTTTCTTCCAATGCTTTCCCTTCTTCTTTTTACCCCTAAAACACATGGGACTCCACTGTGAAGATACACATAATATACATTGTTTAGATCAGTGTTTTCTTTATTGAACCATCACCCCAACATATTGGCAGTGTCCATATGGCCCATTACCATGACACTGCACACTGACTTACATGTCTTGACTCTATAGTCTTGGATGAGCCTTGTCAGAATTTCAACAGATCCCTGGTTTATCCCTTAGTAGCCTAAAACAGTTTTTGTAATATCAGTGAATTGCTGACATTGAATCCACCCCTTTTTCTTACAGCATTTACTGCCTCAAAAATCACTCCAATGGAAAACCTTGACACTCCTTACCACATCTTTTTATTATAGTATTATCTCTTAAAGTAAGAAGTTTTGAGTCAGAATCATTCTTTATAGTACATGACCTCAGGTTTTTATCTGCTTCTCTTGGTGTTAAAGTGAACAGCTGGAAGCACTTGTTGTAGTGTATCCTTTGATGAAGAAACGCTTTAGGCACACTGACTCCCATGTACAGTAGCTACCCTGCTACCTCAGCTTTCCTTGTGTTTTCAGTCTAGAAAATGACACTACAGACCTCTTGATGCTATCATAATGTTATAGTTAGTTATAGTTAAGTAATGAGAAGCTGTAATCTGATAACTGAAACAGCTTGTGCTGTAAATCTTAACCCTTAACTTTTCTTTATTTTTAAAGGGTGATAAAACTCTAAAACACTTTTCAGCATGCCACACCATTATTCTTCCCTTACTAGGTGTTAAATCCCACTTGTGATATCATTGATTGGGATGTGGCCAAAACTTTACGTTTTGACCCATAGAGAGCAGCACAGCAGGTGTTTTCTATTCAGCATTCAGTTACCTTTTTTGGTGAGTATGTTTCTCCTAACTCTTTGAAAACAATCTAATGAATATACAGTGACTGTACAAAATACTAGGGACATCTTCATGATAATGAGTTACAACCTCTTTTTCATAATCCATGTTTAGTTATAAGATCAAAAGTAATTTTTGTCCACTTCTTGTCCACCAAACAAGAATGAAACTCAATATGGATACTGGTTTTTACCTAGACCTATGATCAGTGCACTTCATATGTAAACGTGCATTTAAGTGTGACTCAGTGTCATGATTCAGTGAGGTTGTTAGTTGATTAAAGGAAAGGATAAGCATAATTATATTATTAAAGTCTTTGCTTTTTGTCCTTGAAATGTTCTTGTTTTGTTCTAACAGTCAGTTCTGCATAGAAATTGATGTGTTATTGAAACATGAAATGTGTGTTTGGGAAGTGTAATAATGTGTCTGAGGAAAAGTATCCAGTGTGAAATGTTAGACAGCTTGCAGACCTCTTTTCCTTGATTTGTCTCTTTCAGATTATCACACCTCTGCAAATGAACTACCATACTATACTACATAAAACTATATATGAGATCAGTGGTAAGGAATGAATGTTGGTATGTATTTTAAAAATGGAAATTAAAAAAAAACACTTGCATTATAAGGTGTGAGTGAATGTCTTTGACAGAAATTGATAGCTTCATTACTGCTGTTCTTGTTTTTGCTAAATAAAGAGGAATTAAACATGATTTATGTCTTTATATTATGTCTAATTTCATATGTATGGTGTTTTTATTTTTAACATTTTCCAAAGAACACAACCTTTTGATTTAATCTGAACTCGCAAAATGGTGTGTGCTGAAAAATCACCAAAAATAGCAAGAAATATAACTTTTAAAAGAAGCAACATCAGTCTCAGAAATTAAGTCACTTAGAAAAAGGCTAAGTACTTTTCTGTGCAAAACAGGCTCAGGTCTTTTTAGAATTTGAATTGGAATCTGATGGTGGGTTTGTTTTTTTTTATTTTGTCACAATAAGTAAAATCTGATCAAATAGCACCCACCTAGTCATGATGAAACAGATAAGCAAGTTAACCAAGAAAACTCTTGGGTAATCTAAATGTGCCATCATCCTACATTTTAGTATTTATCATTAACTATAAGTATCAGTTGTCAACAGTTGTTGCTTTTAATCCAAAGTCCAGCATTTTAAACAGCACAAACTAGATTCCATTCACATCCACTATACTGGAATGGAAGCAGACCTTTCATTGGCAGAAATATTTTAAGTGAGTCTATGTGACTTTGGGTTAATTATCCCATAAGTATCACTTGTGAACAGTTGTAGCTTATAACCCAAATGTACTATAAAATGTAGTGTAAAGTAAGTACTAAAATTGCCACCAGTGAGTAGACTATTATACTATATGTTATATTATTGAATTAATATTCATGCATTAATGTGTAAATATTTTTTCCTGGTGTAGTTGGTCAAGATACAGCTAATTATTATCTATTGTATACACTGATGATCAGCCACAACATTAAGTATACCTGTACAGTCTAATGTGATTCAAATGAATTCTACTTTTATGAAGTTTATAATTCATCATTTTTTTGCTTACTTTGTTCTAGGGTAATATTTCTACTTTATCTTAACTTAACTGAGCTCGTAGTGGGTGGTGGTGTTGTACTGGAGTGCATTATATTCAAAGGTAGTTTGAATGGGTTTTTTTTGTTCACGCCATTAACATACATGAGAGGGGTGGATTATAAAGACAATGTGTAAAGAAAAGAAAGCTTTGTGCTCAGTGGTAACCATAAAGTAGAATTATTACCTTTCTGACAGTTATAGTCATCACATGCATACCATGTTTTTGTGTAGGATTTCTTTGACAAAAGTGCTAAATTGCAACTGTCTCCATAAAACATTACTAATATGACAACAGACTAATTTGATGTAATTAAAATAGTAAACGTGCCTATTAACATGGAATGATTAACCTGCATTTGCAGAAATGTTTTTTTTCTAATTAATCTAATTTTTCTAATTTAATAATTAATCTAATTAATTTCTAATGTACATGCCCCTCAACATTTATTTTATGTATTTATTGGTATTTCTGTTGGTGTTAGTGTAATTGTTGATTTTTCCAAAATTTTGTTGAGTAAATTTACGATTTTTTTTTAATCCAGGGGACGAGATACCCGTTTAGATCCTATAAAGTATATACGAGGTTTCCCTCATTGTTGACGTAGTCTGTCCTCGTGACGTCACGTCGGTCTGTGCTTTGACCCGCTGAATCCGTCGTAGCAAAGAGGCGGCGCGCCGGAAAGCTACGGGATAGGAAGAAACGAGCAGTAATCAAAACACAACTTCAAAGCTCACCTGCGGTCAGCCTTTAGATTCCAACGGAGGACGTCGATAGGCGTCTGGAAAGTGATTTTTGAGGAACGCGGGATTTGCAAAGAGTTGTTTATGCAGGCGAAGTAAGCCTTTTGGCCTTGTCAACTGGGCTAACGTTAGCCAACGTTAGGCCCAGCAAGCGTTAGCTGTGGAGCTTGCTTTTCGGTAGCAAAAGCAAAATAAGGTAAGGAGCTCGTCGCATAAACATATTAGCAGGTTCTGATATGCCACATCTTCCAACACAGATGTAATCTGCTTCACTGGCTAGCCACTGACAGCGTACTCCTTCAACTATTTGATTATGTTTGTTAAGCTAACTAGCGATCTGCTAACTGCCTATAATTAACTAGCCATTGCTAAGTTTCTTGGTTTTAGTTGATCCCTGTTAAATGAGAACGCAGTGTTAATTCATCTTTATATAACATAACCTGCATACTGTTGGCAGCAGTAATTGCTAACTAAGTCTTGTTAAGTAAGTAGCTGAAGCAAAAGCGAAGTATTTGGCTGTAGAGTTTAGTACAGCTACAGATTCAGTGAGTACATCAGCTAGCAAACCCTCTCAGAAAGTAAACATTAGCCTAGGTGGTGACAATGATTATGCCTGTGCTTGTGTCTGATATGATGGACACTACCAGTATCTTCGGTCACTCTTTCCTGCCGCCATATAGCCAACAGAGTTTTTCTTTGCACCCTGAGTTGCATGTATTCGGGTTACTTGCCTCGTTAGAATAAAGCTTCATCTTTAAGAAAAGTTTCAGAAATATCACTTTAATTGTACTTTTACTTTTCGTAAAGTTTCGTAAAGTACAATACGATGTGTACCAAGCCTCTTAGTCATCGCTCAACTTTGCATACATACTTCTAAATATATGAAATAGATATTGCTGCTACGATTTCGGTCTTTGTGACTTGTTTTTCCTATTGTCTGTTCTGCTCAGTCCACCCTAGTATATCACAGAAGTCTAATACTGTGTGAAGCATCTTCATAAGTTTTAATGTTATTAACATATAACCAGGTAGACGTGTGTGTAAAAAAAAAAAAAAAAAAAGTAATCATAAAGAAATAATCATATCATGATGAATGCACACTATCAGGTTTAAAATACCAAAACAATGGAGTTAAATTTCAGCGTATACCTAGCAGCCATCAAGTTCATAATATGGGGTCAAGTCATAATCACATTTATTGCTCAGTAGGTTTTCACACACAAGGAACTTGGTGCGTTGCTATAAAAATAAGGTAACGTGAAGAATAAAGAGCATTTTTAATGTGCAAAGTCCAAAAGATGTAACGCATTGAGTCAGGTGTGTAGACTGTACGTAAATATAATGTGTAGTTGTGTTGGGTATATACTCAGTGTCAGAGGGCATCCTGGGTCTTGTTAATGATATACAAGAAGCAATGGTTGTTGTTGTTGTGGTTTTGTTTGTTTTTTATCTATAATTGATATGTTTATTGTCTCAGGTATTTGGGAGTTAACACCTTCTTTGATGGTTGGTGCAACTTGTTGCTTTAGTATAAAGGTGTTCTAGACTTTTGTTGTGAGTTTGATGCTTGACAAAAGTTTTGAATGGGTTGCATTATTAGTAGAGTTTATGCCATTGTTATATGTCACTTATATACTGAATGTAAGACTGGAGTTCAAAAGAAAAGCCGAGTTTAATGGCTGTGACAAAGTGTTCTGTCCTCACAACAACGACCACAACATTACTGTAACTAGTAAAGTAATGAGGAGAGTGGGCGCCCATGGGACTTTCTTATGACTCCTCCCCCTGCCCTCAGACGCTGGCAAACAAACTCAACATGCTTATAAATAAGATTACCAGTAGTAATTTGAAATCCTTCTGCCCTCTGTACTTTTGTTTTGGTAGGAATGAGTGATGACCTCCGTGGTAGTGTCAGACGGTGGAGGGAACATAGTGGAGTATGTCACTGTGGTGGAGGAGCCCCAGCAGGTAAGCCTCTGAATGCCCACAACTGCTGTCAACAAAGTCAACGAAACATTATTTAAAAATATATGAAAAATATATTAAAAGTTGTGCCAGTGGTTGCAACGTCAGTAGAAGAAGTAGTGAATTTATTTGTGCTCTATGATGTACTTGGGTTGAAGGGGTGTTTTGCCCAAGTTGAAAGATTCCAGTTTAAGAAATTTGTCTGATGCCATGAAATGTCAATATACAATCAAATACAAATCAATATACAGTATATCAGTGAGTTTACTTTTGATGAACAGGGTTATCAAAATAGCTAGGTATATAGCTTGTTATATAGGCTACAGGCAAAATGTGATAGGCTATTAGTCTAAGTTAAAGTTTTAGTTAAAATCTAAAGGTAATATCTAAATTTTATAAACTTTGGCAACAGTATGACAGCTTCTACCTGGAAAGCTATCAAGAATTCAGAGTTAGAATTCAAATAGAAATGCAAGAAAAAATATCCGCCATTTACAATATTCTGTTATTCAGGTTCAGTTTTTGAGTTGCAAGTTAACAACAAAAGTGTTCCTAAATGGAAGGAGTTAAGTTCATTTTACTAATTTGTTTTACACATAGCATTTGCTAGGTTTAAAACTGCACATACTAGTGAAACACATTTAATTGAACAGGACACCATTTTCAATACAATGAATTTTTAAAAATTTAGTTCTTTTTTTAAACTTATTTATTTAGTTTTTTTTATTTTAATTACTCTGCCATAATATACTATGTTAAAATAAAAAGATACAAAATGTTATTAATATTGTTGTAGACTATGGGCTCAGATAGCCGCATGGAATTGCCAACTCTCTTGGGAGTGATGAGATAAGTGGGGAAAAAAGTCACCATAGAAATCTCACAAATCTTAAAATCTGGTGAGAAAATTGCAAAGTAGCCAACGTATGTCCTGGTGCACGAAGAGCTCAAGGACAGGGGGCCCATTTATAAAACTGTGCGTAGGATTCACATCAGAAGGTTGCGTATGACGAAATGTAGAAAGTGCTTATTTACAAAAATATTGGGATGTATAATGCTGTGAGCTTGCACAACCTGCATTGGTTTCCCTTTATAAATTACAGTGCAGACCAGAAAACAAAAATTCTACTCACTTATTTCTTTTCTGCAATCTGGGAATACAGTGACATTAATAAAAATCTCACTGAAATTTGTGTTTAGTGTGAGCAGCAGCCTGTGGAGGAGGAGGAAGAGGATGAGGAAGAAGTGGTTCAGCAGGAAGTAGAGGCAGTGATTGTGGAGGGCGGAGAAGAGATGGAGGAAGATGTGGAAGAGGAGGAGAGTGTGGTGCTACAGGAGGAGGGTTGTCCGGCAGTGATTGTGGAGGAGGTGCCCAGCGCCCAGGTGGAGGAGTGCTACTCTGCACAGGTCCTGGTCTATGATGATGAGACGTATCTCATGCAGGATGTGGCTGAGGAGCAGGAGGTAGTCACAGAGGTGGCTGAGACTGGTGAGATGAAGTTCTCTGTTAAATATTTGAATATTAAATATTCATAGATATAGAACGGTAGTTGTAGTAGATCAACTTTGGCTGAGAGTTGGGATTCAACTTGACTTCTATACATGAAATAGAGTGATTTTGACATCACAAAGGCTGTTCAGTAACTCCGCCTCTCTTTGGAGCAGATTCTCTCATTTTGCCTTTCTCTCAAGCTATTAGCTACAACCTTAATGACTTAGGAATATAATCAAAGCACAATATGCTCCAATGTGTATGTATGATACATCTATTCCATACCATATGGCATCTGCCCAGCTTAATGCAAAGCGCTATTCATACAGAGCAAATAAAAAATCTGTTGTTAGGAGATGTAACTGTAACTGATCCAGTGTATAGGCTAGCATTCCTGTCCTGGACAACAAGTGTAATCAACACTAGCCCTACTTATCTTAATACATTGCTTTTATTAAATAATTCTGTGTAAATATGACTATTAGTGTGGTTGTAACTCCTCTGAAACTTTATGTCAGCCTTGTCAAGTAGCTCTTTGCCAATATCTGTGACAGCAATGCTGTTTCTCAATCTTATGAACTAATTTAAAATTCAAGGATTATTTTGAGATATCAACCTGAAATTTGATACACACGTTCTGTAGTTTTCACCAAGATTATTTATTGAAATGCATTGGACTTAACCACCAGAGGGCGCTACAAATGCAAAAAGTTAACATATCATAATTGGCTGGATGGCTAATTTGGTTTGCACAATCTAGGGTCATGACTCAGTGGATGCGTAAAGTTTGTCCGTCACACTGATTAAAGTGGGAATAGCTTATTACAGCGTATCTAAATTTCATATTTCACATTTCATATTCAAACTTAAAAAAATTAAACAAAATTACTGAACTTTGCCTCACTGCACTCGCCTGTGGTCAATTCCACAGTCCAGCATTCCATATTTTTCAGAATGTGCAAAGTCAGTTAACACATATCTCCTCAAATCTTCATTCAGATTCTACCAGAATTGACATAGGCATTCTCTGGATATGAATAATTTGTTTAGAGAAGTCAAACAGTGAGTCTGTAGTGATATTTAGTATCTTGCTGTTATTTGTGATGTATGCGCAACATTCAACAATCACATATTTCATGTGATTTTCATACAAATTTCACCAAGATATCTGACAGTCCATCTGAAACCAGCAAAGTGGTATGTGAATGCCATTGGCATTTTGAATAATTTTTCGAAATGAGGGTATTTTTGACTATTTACTGAGGTCACACTTGAACAAACTTCTCCTAGAAATATTAACTAGCTCAACAAACTTATATATAAAGACAGCTACTACCTCTGGTAACAGGAAAGGGCAGCCTTTTTCACTATTTACATGCGCTCTGCTTTCATAAACTCACACTATTTCAAAATGCCAGAGAAATGTCAACCAATCTCAGGTGAAAGCATTGTGGCTGCTGCTCCCCCTGAAGTGCAGGAACGTGTGAGGGCCCATTCATCGCTGCTTGTAGCTTTACTATTATATATTCTGTGGAAGGTGTGATAAAACTAGCCTTTATCTAAGGAAAATACTATATTTAAATCCAGTCCTGATTGAATATTGAAATAATTTTTTCTACTACTAGTAATATAGTTTTATGGGAATTCCATGTTAGTGCACTGTGCATCCTGTCATTTCAGCTTCTTTAATTTTGGTAGTTGAAATAGGCACAAATTATTTTTTCATGTAAAAAATCAAAAAATATCTTTCAACAAACAAGGAAGTAAACATAGTAAAATAGTTTAAGTTGTAGCTCTGTGTTGTTGTGAATGTAACATTTTCTTGACAGAAACAGGATCCAGTTTTATAATAATTCTGTGTCCTAACAAATTTCTCTCTGTTCCTCTTCTCAGTGGAGATGTCAGGTCATGACATGGTGTGTTTTGACAAAACATTTGAAGCGGCCGAAGCTCTCCTCCACATGGAGTCTCCTGGAGGACTGCATAGTGAACGCAACACAGGTAAATGCACTGTTAGTACTTTTTTCTCTGTTTTATAGACACAGCAATCAATGAGTCATATAGACAGTGAACTGTATAGAGATATGACATTAATTTAATTTAATTTAAATAGTTGCTTATGCTTTTGTTTTCTATATTTAAATTCCATACCTGTAGTTGTGGTGTACATAATGTTTATACAGAAACAGCTGTAGAGATTAATCCGCCAAGCATTTGACCAACTCACAGAATCAGTGGACATATTTGCTAGTGAACTTAATGGCCACTTACTTCATGTGTACTGCATGTGGAGATACTGTTAATTTATTAAATTTGCAGCTGATGAATTAAAAAAATCAGTCCTAATGTTGTGAGGTAATTTTTCTATGATAGTTTACCAATATTTTCAAAATAGTATTAGAAATATTCAGTTTTCCAACTTTCAATAAAAAGAGTTTGTTTTTTGTAAATATGAACATTTTATAGGTGTAGCTCACCATGATTATCCAGAACTTCAGTTCTCCTTACCAAGTCTGTGGAACCTTCAATTCTTCCACAAGATATTCCCTCAACACAGCCAGACATAACTAAAGGACACATAGCATCAGAGACAATCACGGACATCTTGAAGTCGATCTGAGGATAAAGTTTATATTATATCATTTGGTATTATGGAAACAGTGGTGTCTTACATGTTTGATATAAAATCTTCTATAGGTGTGAAACTGTGTTGAGATCTGGTGACTGTTAAGACTGTAGACAGTGCTAACTGTGCTAACCACTGTGCTGCCTGGTTTTGCATCTTCCACACTTAGTTATACATCATTACTGATACTGACAGAGGACTATATATATATATATATATATATATATATATATATATATATATATATATATATATATATATATACACACACATATATAGACACACACACACACAGACAGGATGGCACAGTGGTGTAGTGGTTAGCACTGTCGCCCTTTAATTTGTCCCCTGTCTGTATATTTATATATATCTATGGTGTATATGGTCCTCTGTCAGTATCAGTAATGACAGTTAACAGGGGTCTTAGCAAAGATGTATAACCAAAATACAGTGTCCCTGTTGCTCTTTAACCATGATCCAAATAGAATAATTTGAACGCTGTTTGTTTTGTGATCCCAGCAGAGGATGTGATGATGGAGACGGTGGTGGAGGTGTCTACAGAGTGTGGACCCATAGAGGAGGAGTCTTTTCCCATTCCTCCCGAATGTGAACCTGCTGCCAAGAGGAAGAGAGGAGGTTGGTGTCATGGCAGTACATCTGAAGTTCCATGGACACTCTACAAGACTTTCAAAGATGTGTGCTTCATTTATAGTCAACACATTTTTTGTTGCAGGCTACATAGATTCTTTTATTTATCTGAAATCAGTCATTATTTGAAAGTTGTTGCTGCTTTCCATGCTCCAACAATAATCCATTTGAGCCATAGTAGGCTCCATAGGTTTCATATATACCAAGACTGCATTCAGAACAGAAAATGGTGCCAGTATTGATCTCAATGGATAAAAGTCAATGAGAAAAGGCCTGCAAGGCCTAGGTCTAGAAGATGTTTTATTTTGGAGACACATTTCTCAACCATGATTAAGTCTTGACAGTGCCACTGATGAGTGAAGTTGGGTAGTAAAAAGGGTAGTAAAAAGCTAACAAAAATATTAACCATTGGTTAAAAATAATATGTACTTACCATATGATGGGAGCATGTGACAGGAACTGAATTTATTGTGTATTAAAATTCATACATAGAGATGTGAGGAGGCTGCTTTTGACCTGCTGTGGTATTTTAAAAAAAAATCTGTGTGTGTGTTGAGCACAGGTGGGCGTAAGCCCAAGACACACCAGCCAGCTTCCAATGGATCCTTTGACCTTGGGATCAAGAAGAGACCGAGGGAGGGCAAAGGTTTGTCTAGCTCTTAAGTGATGCATAAGTACACAACGTACCGCTTACACTACTCATAAAAAGTTAGGGATATTTGGCTTTTGGGTGAAATTTCTGGAAACTGTAAAAAGTTCACGCTACAGTGATATTATATCATGAAAGTAGGGCATTTAAGTAGAAGCATGCAATGGTGATTTCCTCATCTCAAACAATTTATTGAAACAAAAGCCAACAACAATGGTGGGTATACCACAACAAAAATGTCAATGTCAATAATGTGCCATGTGCCCTTGAGCATCAGCTTGACAACAACGTCTCATGCTGTTCACATGCTCATGCTGTTCTTATTGTCTGCTAAGGCATGGCATCTCACTCTTCTTGAAGGGCGGCCCTCAGGTCATTGAGGTTCTGGGGTACAGAGTTACGAGCCTCTACACGGCGACTCAGCTGATCCCATAGGTTTTCTATGGGATTCAGATCTGGAGAAAGTGCAGGCCACTCCATTCGAGGTACCCCAGTCTCCAGCAGCCGTTCCCTAATGATACAACCTCGATGAGCTGGAGCGTTGTCGTCCATGAAGATAAAATTAGGCCTGTGTTGTTAATGCAGGGGCACAATGACTGGATTAATGATGTTATTCAGGAAGTATGAGGCCTATGTCACTGTACCATTCACAAAGTGTAGGGCAGTTCTGTATTGACTAGACACACCTGCCCAGACTGGAACACCACCACCACCAAAAGCTCGTCTGGTGACAACAGTGGCCGATGCATAGCACTCTCCTTGACATCTCCAGCATTGTTGGCGGCCATCATTTCTGCTCAACGTGAATCGACTTTCACCAGAGAACAGCACTGAGGCACACCGGTCCCTCGTCCATGGCCCATGCAAGACGATGACGCCTGTGCCTGGTGGTGTGGTCAGGTACTCTTGCAGGTCGTCTAACATGCAGGCCATGCTGATGTAAACGGTTTTGAATGGTCTGACGTGACACTTGGGTGTCTCTCACCTCCCATAAACTTGCCTGGAGTTGAGTGGCATTCATCATCTGGTTCCGCAGGGCAGTGTTCACAATGAAGTCGGTCATCAGTGTGGGATATGGCCAAAGGATGTCCACTTCTATGCCTTTCTGTGACTCTTCCAGTCTCTCTGTTATCTCTGTTGCAACCTGCTGATGACACTCTAAGCTCAGTGGCCACTTCCGTCTGAAAACATCCTGTTTAAAGCCTCGCAATGGCGAGGTACTGTTGTTTAGGTGTCGTCTTGGTCTCATGAAAATGTGAACAGCACGATGAGGAGGACTGTTTAAATAGCAATTCTGATTGAACCAGGAAAAGTATTGGTCAATTCATGGATTAAGCCGTTAAGCTCCTTGTTAGAAAACGGCAAGTTGTGTAAAAAGTACTGAAACATTGAACAGCTGGACATGTGCATTCAAAAGTTTAGAGGTCACATTAAGTTCACCTGTAAATGTTATAGTTCATTTTAGGTTCATCCTGAAATTTCCCCCGAAAGCCGAATATCCCTAACTTTTTTTGAGTAGTGTATGTACCGTATATTGACTTGTGTTTTAAATTCTATCTGGAGAACAACGCTGTATATGACAAAATATAAATTTAGTATGAGATACTTTTCTACCATTTTTAATCACTTGGGCTATACCAAGTAAAGAGAATTACGGCCACAGATTAGTATTAAAAAAATAGTCTCAGAACAACCCATAAATTTAACTCAGAACATTGCACTGAATATTGCTGTCTATCTCATCTCTAATACACAACAGTAGCTGTACATGAAGTATAATCTTTTTGTTTATGCCATAAACATGTTCTTAATATTTACAATTATTATTAGTATTAGTATAGTATTGGTCCAGTCAGCCAAACCTGTGTGCCTCTGCCCACCAGGGCATTGATATATCATTGTGAAGGTAACTGTATTATACAGAGCTTCAGGATTTCATGATGATGTGCTGTGTCCTCAAGGTAACACTACTTATCTGTGGGAGTTCTTGCTGGAGCTGCTGCAGGATAAAAACACCTGTCCCAGGTATATTAAGTGGATGCAGAGGGATAAGGGCATCTTCAAACTGGTAGACTCCAAGGCCGTGTCCAAACTCTGGGGGAAACACAAGAACAAGCCTGATATGAACTACGAGACCATGGGCCGAGCCCTGAGGTCAGTCTGTCCTCTCCACAAACACCTAATCTTTTATAGTCATGAACAGTCTCTCAGTCTCTGGCAAATATAATAACACAGTTTTGATATTACGTGTGTAGGTATTACTACCAGCGTGGCATCCTAGCCAAAGTGGAGGGTCAGCGACTGGCCTACCAGTTTAAAGACATGCCCAAGAACATTCGGGTGATTGATGATGAGGAGGACGGAGAGGAGGTTGAGGACAGTGAGGGGGTGCTGTCTGGACAGCATTCAGCCCACCAGCAGGGTCCCACCAGCCTGGTCACCAACTCCCCTGCTGCCACCCAGCCTCAGCAGACCTACGTTACTGTCATCCCTGGCAATGCCACCACCAGGTCTTTATTCACTGTTTTTCATGAATGTGTTACGGTTTGGTATTTATGTATCATAAACATGTTTTTAATGAGGTCAAAAAATTGCTTTGGCCTGTTCTCCATGAACGACTTCACCCTACTGCATAACCATGCATTCTTACATGGGGGTCAGGTGTATCAATCTGTCCATCACAGTATGTGATAGAAAATATGATAAATATCTCCTTGTTTTGACAATCCTGTCAACAATTTCTGTTTGTTAAGGAAAAACAACTGTGTGACACCCCGAGTATCATTTTGACATTTAAGATGTGTTGATTGACACCATGAACCCATGGACTGAATAACGTGCAAGAAAACATCCCACCTTAAAACTTGTGGGTAGCTGCTGGTGTAGCCTTTGTGCAGAAAAGTGACTTATAGTATTTTTTCTCCAGTTTAGTGGTCATTTGGAGTTTACAACTAATGTCTCTAAACTTTCTAAAGTAGAAACGGTAATTATATCACTTTTGAAATGAGCCATAACTTACTGCACTATGTGCATCTCGTAGGTGCTCCCGATTACTTAAACAAATAGCACTATATCAATATATACACTACATACTATACTAGTATGTACTAACTAAACACCTGAAAAGATCCCTTTATTCTCATCCAACTAACTTGGTTCTTAGGACAGCAGCTAGAGATTTTTTTTCTTTCATCTTGGACAAGGTTCTCTTACGAAACGGTGAACCTCATTTTCAAATAAAGGAAATACCAGTACAGAGTTTATAGATCGTGTGACTGCTGTTAGTAAAATGTATTCATTTACTAAAAAGATCTTAAACTATATTTGACATGGTCTGTTTTAAAATAAACAGATTTCATTGATTTTTTTTTTTTTTTTAAATCCTGTTACTGTAATGGTTCAGACAGGCATTTCTAGGACCCCAAAATGCAGGGACAAGAATGGACCAGTCAGACAGAGAGAAAGCTTGGTTTAATAGTTCTTTCAGTGTTCTTTAGGGAAAGAGTGAACCAGAGGGGGCTCTGTCCAGCAGCAGATGTGTTGGTAGTTGCCAAGTGTGTGACGGAGAGGGCTGTTGCAGAGCAGGCTGGGCTGAGGGGGGAGCAAGGAGGCTGAGAGGAAGGCGAGGAGATGCAGGCTGGCAGGAATGCAGTGTTCAGGGGTCTAGGAAGAAGTGGGGACAAGGAGGATTCATTTCAGGCAGAGAAGCAAAAACAAACGCTAGTACCACTTAGTTACCGAATGATGATAACAGACAGTCTGCCAGGGAGTGGATGAATGAGCTGGTCTTTTATCCTGGAGAAGAGTAGGTGGCTTGATTGTTGATTGGGAACAGGTGTGCAAGTGAGACCAGGTGTGGCGATAGCTGACCGGGGGTAACCTCCTCGTCTTCCTCAGCGGAGGACCTGACAAAGACAGACAGAGGGAGACAAACACACACACACACACACACAAGGGAGAAGAAGGGAAAAAACACAGGGAGAAGACACAGGGACCCTGACAATTTCATAAGGTATAGGTATTTGCCCCTGTATTGTGAAAATTGAAAAGTGACAATTAAAGCAAAACACAAACAACATGAAGATTTCTGTATAACATACATGTTTTTCATGAAAACAACATTTCTCTGTTGGTGAGTCATTTTCTGAAAAGAATAATTCATCTTGTAGGAGTCATGATTCCACTGACAGACCTTGTTACATGAAATTGTTGGCAACTGAACATGTTGGTCTGAACTGAGTGTTACAGCTAGCAAGATTAAGTACAGAAAGAGAGATCAAATGTGTGCTGCTTTAAGTTCAACATCTAAATTATGAAACTGTGAATAAACTGATGTTAAAAAAAGATTAGATTATATGGATAGAAAAAAATGGATTCACTGTGAGAAGAGGAGGCAAACATGCACATCATGGACATTAATCAAGGCGTAAACTGCTAAATGATCTTAATCTTAATTCCATCAGTGATGCAGTCAGAGAGAGAATAGAAAATCGTCTTCTTTTGTATCGTCCAACTCAGTGAGCCAGCATGCACAATACAAGGACCCTGAACATGACACAGCTAAAGTCATCATTTTAGGGCTGCACAATTCTGGATAAAATGAGATTTTCTTGCTTAGAATCGAGAGCACAGTTCTTTCTCGGCTTTGTATTTTCAATACAAATGTTTATTGCACTCACAGAAGGATACACAACTAAAAACATGATGGTGCCTGATACAGAATCAGAAAGGGATGCCCCTATTTTTATCTTAAATACACATTAAGGTTTACTCCAACCCTAATGCAGCGCCATGAATATGACACTGAAAATTAAATCTATTAACTTTTGTCTCTTGTCCTCTCTTACTTACAGGCCACTTCATAGTTAATGCATATGCATGTTCTTGAGAGTTCACTTTGGTCCCTGTGACATAAATGTCCAAAAGCTCTGTACACATAGCAAGTGCACCAACTCTACATGCTCCATATAATAAAAGGGATGCTTTGGGAGAGATTGTGCAAGGAAATCCACCATTACCCGCATCCAAATATAAATTTTGCCCCTTGAACAATAAAGTCTGCCAGGAAGCCTTGGTTTGTCTGTCCTTCAGTTACCTCCACAACCGTTGTTCCATTGAACTTCACGATACAAGTGTATTGCTGAGGACAAGGGGAAGTGCAGAGTATAGTGTAAAGTTGTTTGGATGAGTGGTTCTCGAGAAAGCTGCAAGCAGCAGTTTGTAGGACATGCAATTGGACATACTAAACACACGTTTTCAGCAGGCACTGAACTAGTTTGAGTAATATGTCTTTGAAAGAATGCCAAATGAGCGGCCACAATCAGTACAAGTTAGCTCCTGGCGAGGTAGTTAATATTAAAGCGAATATTATAGTCTGTTGTTTTGAGTGTGGCTGGTGAGCATACACATAATTAGTATGATTGATGCAAACGTGTTCATTTTCCGAGGCCTCTTGTCAGTGTCTTTCATTTGCTCTCAGGTTTATTTTCCTTTTTGCCAGTTTCTGCTGCACAAGAAATTGTATAAGGTATTCACTGAACCACACAAAAAGTTGCAGCATTTTACTCTAAGTGAAGAAATAAAACAGTACACAGTATCCGGTTGAAATTCATAAACATTTTTAAGCGCTTTAAGATCCAATCATCATTACAGTCTTGAGTGCATAAGAGCCAATTAAAACAAATGTAATGGTCAAAGTCGTCATATTGACCTTTAAAGTGTGTTGATTTATTCACAGCGTCATTATATGCAAGAAAACATTGCACCTTAAAAGTTGCCCTTAGCTGCCAATGGCCTTTGAGTGAATTCAAGTGTCCAGTCTATAACTAGCTAATGTTAACTAGTGTGCTGTTATAGTGGACTAATTTCTGTAAACTTTCCACTGTAGAAACAGTTGTTACATCACCATAGAAATAAGCCACAGCCTAAAAAATTACACGTCATTTATATTAACATTAGTAGGGAAAAGTGTCTGGAAAACAGTTATGTTAATACAACAACACTGGTGAATCTGGTTCCTTCAAATCATCAGATAGGTGTTACCATCTCTTAGGTAAATAGTCATGTTTTGAAAAATCATAAAAATCCACATTTATAACTTTTTTAAGAACATAAAGGGATGCCACAATAGTGGTGGGTTAGCCGTATTGTTATTTACTTCGCTTATGATCAGGATGTCTGTTAAGTATGCTGTTCTTCAGTTAGGCTCAGGACACACAGGCATGCACAGTACTAAAAGAAGGTTGGCTATATATGATACCTCTGAATGTGGTCTGAATAATACATACAAGGCAGCCATAGTGGAGTAAAACAGTGGACAGCAGGGATGTAAATTAACTTTAATAACTGCTTTTCCTGCAGGCCCATCCGAGCCATGCCAGTGGTCATGACCACTTCACTTGGTCAGGTGACGTTAAACTCCTCTTCCATCCTCACCACCTCCACAGGAGTCCCAGTTACAGTAGCCAACACTTCTGCCAGCGCTCCCCCCAAGCTGGTCATCCAGGCTCTGCCCACCATGCTTCCCACTGGCTCCAAAGCAGGAGAGAAGATTACCATCATCACCATCCCAGCAAACCAGTTGGCCACGCTCATGCAGGCCAACCCATCAGGCCAAGTCACGCAGCTTATCCAAGCTAAACCTGTTGCTACACACTTAGCACAGGCCACTGCTAAACCAACCACCACCGCCCCTACAGTCCAGCTAACAGCAGGCCGACCGACACCACAGCTCATCCTGGCTAAACCAGCAGCAGTGGCCCATTCGCTGCCACCGCTTTCTGTCCAGGTCAACCAGCCTCATCCTGCCCCACCTAAAACTCCCACCAAGCCCCAAAAGCTCTCTAGTGGTCAGCCTGAAGCAGCACAGTCAGAGGCAGCAGCTGAAGCTCTGCCCCCTTCCAGCCCAGCAGAAACTCCATGATCCTGAGAGCTCAGCCCTGAACTGGGGCCACCGGGGGGTTCAGGAAATGACTGTGGACACTGGTGAGGAAGTGCAGGACAGGCTCAGTCACTCTGCTCTTACTGTGGAGCTGTGGAAGCCCCAAAAAGGATTTAAGGGACTGTTGTAGAAACGCGTGCACAGATCCTTCAGATCTCCGAAGACATGGGCTGCCTTAGATTGTAAATGGAAAAAAACCTTCTTTTTGTAATCAAGTGTAATATAAAAAGCTTGAGACTTTGTTGTAAACAGAAATGTAAAAAGCATTTTTGATACTCAGTGGGTATGTATCAGTACAGATGTAGTTTGAAATCATCTCTTTGTTTTCTTGTCTGTTTTTTCGCAGAGTTGTTACTCCACAGCACTGTCACATTTTCTCAACATTTGTTGCGTCTTTTTTACTGTTATTAAAAAGGGAGTCAAAGGATGTCCACATTGAGGTAAGAAAACTAAATGGTGTGCTCCACATCTTAAGTATAATATACTATTTTTTTCTTGTACTATCAGTGTATTGAAGTAGATTTTAATTAAATATGTATTGTAAAAAATGACAAAGTGAATTGAAACAGTCTGAAGTTGTTTTATTCAGCCATCTGAAAGCTGAAGTGCTATGAGAGTATTTTGCTTGAATACAAAGTAAATTGTGCAGTTGAGGCCACAGAGCGGCACTGTGCTGATATTAATGTGCAGGCCGCATGTCACATCTTAGTGTACTGTCAGACCTTTTGTATTAATTGTGTCTGGCCAGCCATCAGAAATTATTACTTCCCACTTCATATATTTCAGGGTTGTAAATGCAGAAGCTGAAAGATTTGAGTTAAGAATGGTAAGAGAAAAACCATCAACATAGTTGTTTGAAAGATTGAGACTGAAAGTTGCTCCAAAGTATTTCATTATTGACAACAGTTGGTAAAGACAATGTTAACAATGTTAAAGGAAACTACACCAACCACACTTGTTTTTGTATGTGGAAATAGCTGACATGGACATACTTTCTAGACTTACAAATGTACTGAATGAATACCTACATTGGCCTTAACACAAGTGAAGAAAACACACCAATGGACAAAACAGTCAAAAGAAGATCTTTACCACTTCAACAACTCACATTTAGGAAAAAAAAAGAAGACACTGCAAATGTATAAACACAAGCAAATTAAGACAAACAAGTTTAAGTTAAGTTTGGCATCAAGAAATGCTAAAAGTCTAACAGCACAAATCATTCCTTCAGATAATGTAAGTAATTTGCTACAGGCCAACATAAGCAGATGGAGCTACTACTTGAAGGATGGAAAACCATTCTTCCAAAAGATATTCCCTCATTTGCTGTTTTGCTGATGGTGATTGAGAGCGCTGTCTAACAGAATGGTCCAAAATTTCCCATAGATGACCTCCCCTTGGATTGCATTGGGAAGAGATCTCTGTCATCAGGACAGAAATGTTTCATCAGAAGATAAACGTGACCACTCACAACAACTTTGGATTCATTTGCAGTGACCCTTCATTCTAAGTGGGCCGAAACTATGCCAGCAAAATTTTCAGTTTTGACAAAAATGCCTTGTTTAAAGTCCAGTTAAGTCCAGAGTTGTCATGGACCATGTCATGGTCTCTTAGACTGGATCGCTTTGTGTTTTTGTATTTGCAGCTCTATGGAATTATATTCCTATCTTTATTCAAGAGTGTGGTCTTTAAATTTCAGAGCATATCATTGATTCCAAGTTCAGATTTTGTAATGCCTTTCCTCAAAATCCTGCCCTCGCACTCAAACAGCCCCAGTTTGCTCTTAGACACTCCAGATATATTGTTGCCCATACTGATTTCCTTCACTCCAGCTTCAGCCCTCCTCGCATTCAGACTGCAACTGTGCACTCACGAAAACGTGTGATACTGCTCTCCGATTACTTTTGTGAGATATTTTCTTACAACAACCGTACAACAACCCTGTTGTCCCCCAACCAACAGAATGCCAGGTATAATATTGACCAATGAAATTATCCCTGCTTTGTTGCTTGCTTTGCTTCTTAAGGCACCAAAAACAGGTGGTTACTAATTAAACAGGTTCCTCCACAGCTTTATATATGTACTTCCCTTGTTTTTTAAAATACTTTTGGAATAACAGTCATTGTATATATCAGCACCTGTACTTTTTTATTTTATTTTTATTTTTTTACTATAATAGTGTCACATAAGCTTAATAAGCTTAATAGCCTTAATAGGGGTTGGGCAAGCTGCCTCAAGAAGGGGCGCAAAAAGAAAAATTAAATGGTGGTTTAATTTTTTCAAGAAATAATAACATGAAACTTAAAACTTTACTTTGGAAAATTATACACTTAGAGTTTTAATAGATAGATAGATAGATAGATAGATAGATAGATAGATACTTTAATGGTCCTTTACAGGAAATTATGCTGTTGCAGCAGCTCACACAGGCATAACAGAAAGAAAACATTACATACATACATCTATCAAAAATATATACATAGAAAAAACTCCTCCATAGAAAGCGACTGGCAGAGCGGAGGGCATAAACAAGGCCAAGTGCATATGTGTGGACATCAGCAACAATGTGCATTGAACAGTTTGACAGCAGCTGGAAAGAAGGTCTTTCTGAGACACTCAGTCCTGCACTTTGGTGCAATCAGTCTGTTACTGAAGGTGCTGTTGTTGATCACCTCCAGGGCATTGAAGGGGGTGGGAAGCATTAGTCAGGATGGCCTGGAGCTTTGAGAGCATCCTTCCTTCCGTCACCTGTTGGAGTAGTGGTAGTTCTATACCAACCACAGACCCTGCTTTTTTAATAAGTTTGTTAAGCCTGTTCTTATCTGCAGTGCGAAGGCCCTCTCCCCAGCAGACCACTGCAAAAAACAGGGCACTGGCGACCACCGTATGGTACACGCTCCGGAGCAGGGGGGGACAGATATTGAATGACCGCAGCCGCCTCAAGAAGTACAGTCGACTCTGCCCTTTGTGGTATACAGACTCCGTGTGGCTTCTCCAGTCCAGTTTCTCGTCCACTTGCACACCAAGGTACCTGTGGCTGGAAACCACTTCCACCTCGGTGCCCCTGATGGAAATGGGTGTTGGTTGGTCTCTTCTCCTCCTCCTCTTCCTGAAGTCCACAATCACCTCTTTTGTTTTTGTGGTGTTAAGAATGAGGTGATTATGCTCACTCCAGTTTACAAACTCCTCGATGGTTTTCCTGTACTCCTCCTCCTCATCCCCTCTGATCAGGCCGACAACTGCTGTATCATCCGAAAATTTTTGGAGAAAGCAATTGCTGGTATTGTGCTGGAAATCTGCAGTGTAGATGGTATAAAGGAACAGTGCCAGCACTGTTCCCTGTGGTGCCCCTGCCTCTGCAGACGCACAAACTGCGGTCTGTGGGAGAGATAGTCCACGCACCACCACTGGACCAGGGATGCATCCACCTCCATTCTCCTCATCTTCTCCCCCAGCAGCCCAGGACATAGTATTAAATGCGCTCGTGAAGTCAAAAAGATTAACCTCACTGAGGCATCAGGAGTATCCAGATGAGTATAGGTCCTGTGCAGCATGTAGATGAGGGCATCGTCTACACTAATGTTCGGTTGGTATGAGAACTGTAGAGTGTCCATGTGAGGTGCCATGCTCGTCCTGATATGAGGGAGGATCAGCCTCTCTAACACCTTCATTATGTGAGAGGTGAGGGCCACAGGCCTATAGTCCTTGTTATCACTAGGACGACTCTTCTAATAAATAAAAAATAATAAACTCATTTGAATAATTTGAATGAATAAAAAAATGTTTACCCAAAAGGCATTTAAGCTCTTCCATTTCACTCCATCTTTACTGGTAACCTAGGTTACCTTACTTGCTTATAATTAAGTTTGCTGAAGAAGTTGGTTTAGCAAATATACACAGCTGAGTAAAATTAGGGAACTGGTGGACAGTTAAAATTTAAGTTATCAGTCATGAAGAAGGAGAGGAACGGAGTGAGGAAATGTGTTTGAGTGACGACAGGAGAAGAAACTGTAAACACCAGGTGTTCTAACCATCACTTCATGTGTGGTTTATTTTGACTTACACTTTAAAACAGAACAATATCTTTAAAGATATAGTGAGTAACTTTTTTAAACACTACTTTTATTCATATTCACTCAAACTGCCACCATGTTCTGACAGTAGAATATAAGGCTTCCTGTGTGTCAAAGAACCAACTTTAAAAAATACTAGTGTTGGTTTAGAGATGATTGAATGTGGCTGTATTATGAATAGGCCCAGATCTCTAAAGATCATCTTAAATGGGTATGCTATCTGGTCCAGGTAAAAACTAAACAGGGAGAAGCAGCAGTTTTTTTTATTATGCACCACATACTTGGAACAAACTTGCAGAAAACTTGATCTAAAAGCTGAGGGTTGGAGCAGACCTCTAGGCTTAAGACTTTACTGTTTGCCACTGCTTTTGATTAAATAGGGACTTTTTGTTGAGTTGGGACCGAACAGATCCAATGTCATATCAGGGTGGATACTGACATAATTCACTAAAAGAATGTAGGATGGACATCACAGATCCATTATCATATGTTTGTATGAATTACAAATATGTAATAATGTAATTTTAAGCCCATAGCCAAAATGTTGAAGCAAATAGAAGAATTAGTAATTAAACAATTCTACAAAGACATTCAGTAGTTTTTTTGGCTCCCATAATTCCCTTACATGAGATTACTGATTTCCTTCACTCCAGCTTCAGTGTCTGGCACTGCTTCGTCATCCTTGGAGAAAAGGCCTATGTGGTGGGAGGAAGCCAACTGGGATTTGCCGTTCACTCCAGATAATGGAGGGACTGCCCCTCTCCCTCTTGGTTCTCAGATACCAACCAAAGCCACAGTGAATCCACTTGTTGGATTTGTGTTGGTAAGTGTCGCTGCTTGATGTCCTTTCTATGGGACACCTCTGCTAAAACCATATCAATGCTGTGTGTTCCAGGTCAGAGCCCCTACATGTAAGTGCCCAAGCACTCCCTGCTAGTGGGTGATTTCCTCCATAACCTCTTAAGAATCTATGATTATGCACTTTTAGCCCCTATACTGGCCCTCTTTTTATTTATGTTCCACAGCCACACCATGCACAATCCATGGAAGATTGCTTTCGGCCCAGCTCGTACAGACGATGCCACCTGATGCCACCGCTCCCTGTCCTGCTGCTGATCCCGCTCCTCCTTGGTGCAGAATGGTCTTGCATTAACCATTTATAGACCCGCAAAACACAATCCTATTTTTTATTTGAATTATACTAATTATTGTGGATTGGTCATTGCTAATTTTAATCTGCATATAAATGACTGTTTAGATTTTAGAGCAGTGGAATTAATGGATTTGGTCACTTATTTAAGCTTTACTTAACATGTGATAGAGTACCACCCACAACTGTGGGAATACACTGGACCTTTTTTTTTACTAATAGTATTGATGTGTTTTATCTATTTCACACGTTACAGTTTCTGATCATTCCTGTGTATTTTTTAATGTCTGTACACCAATTAAGTGTTAGCAGTGGTGTCAATACAACAATAAGTACACATATCAGTATTTTCCTAATATACTTGATTGCTGTAGTGCAAATGATGATGACAAATGATGATTCCCTTAATAATCTCACTGACAACTTAAATAGTCAGAACAATGCATTTCTCTTATCCAATTAATATTAATAAAAATAAACCATTTTGTTTGATACTGCTTCTAAACTCACACAGAATACCCCTGCCAGAATACCCTGCACTGCAATGTTTGAGGTACCATGATATAACTGTGGTATACCATGGTATGGTGCAAAATTCACATGTAAAAGTCACTGTCTTTGACATTCAGATGGTAGGTCCTAGATAGTGTGAACCGTAGTGTGAACTGTTAATTGTGGATGAATCAAATTACAGATAAATTTAACTCAAAAACTGACATTTAAACTGCACTTCTTTAAACACAGCTGCAGTGTCCAGTATATGGTGTTATAGAGTATATTAAAATTATAGAGGCAAAGCAATTTTAACAAACATTTATTAAGAGTGATCAATCATTTAGTCATCCTCCTCAATAGCGTGATTATACACATACAAATGCAAAACTATCAAAGACAACAAAAATGACATTCAGTGGTCAAATACTGAAAATTAAAACAACACAAAAATACAAAGCACTGCCAAAATACAATGTAAATACAAAAAATAAATAAATCCAAAATTCTAAAAATGACTGAATGTATACTATACCTGAGGGGACTTGGTGCAGAAGAAGTGTTAAAATAACACAAATTGTAACAGAACCAAATCACAGAGGGTTTTAAAAGTATCAGTATAGCAAGCCATTTAAGTCCATCTAACAGACATATGATCTTAGCATCTAGGTATGAATAACTCAATTCTATAGTACGATGCAATATAAACTTAAATATCTTAACCTACAAATGTCTGCTACTGGTAATAGAAGACGGTACGGACGGTACGGGACATGTGCAAAAAAAAAAAGTACGTATCTCGTGATAAAATTTCAGCTGGGCTGGTTTCAGTTTCGAGAGCTGGCAAAAAGACCATTAAGCTCATTTTACTAAAGAAAATGAAGCTGAAGTTAGTTTCAGATTCACATCTTCTGATTCGAATAAAGGTTATACAAAACTAATAGTGGGTCTAAGATAAAGTTAATGTTTGACCTAAAATGCCCAAAATGATTTCACATCAATAAGAGGTACAAAAAACAGTCAGTCAATGGAACAAACAGTCAGTCAGCATATTTACTTTATTTAATTATAACTATCCCCTAAACTGCTGCATTGGAAACTATGAATATGAAGCTAACTTCAGCGTCAATAAATTGTTCAAAAAGTTAAATGTCTTACATAGTTTGGTGATTAAGTAAAACAGAAAAATGTAAAAACAAACAAACAAACAAATAAAAAAACCTGGGGCTTTTTCCATTCTATACTTACTTACTATAGACACAGCCCATGATGATGTTGCTTTCCTCTGAAACAGCTTAGCTGTATGGATCTTAAGGTAACTCCCTCACTCATCCAGTTCAGCTGCAGTTCAGTTGAAACATTCCCTTTTTGACACAGCAATCACATCCATTTTCTTTACACAAACTAACTGTCCCCAAAGTGTGTATTATTATTAATTAAGTTTTAAAATTATATATATATATATATATATATATATATTTATCAGTTTATATATTAAAAGTCATATGTACATGCATGAACATCTTAACAATGGAAGGGTTGCAAAACACCCAACAAAAATAACTTAATTTATCTATGCTCAACATGATCTTCTTTTCATAGCAATGCAAATAGTTTGCCTGTTCTTCCAGCTGATATCCTATATTGTTCTTCATTATTGTATGTTTCAGAGATCAGTTTTAACATTTAAAGATAGCCACAAGTGGCAATCAATCACTGTGGACTCACAATTTTACTGATTTAAACTGAGGTAAATTTGTCTTATTTAACATCTGGTATCTGCTATTTTGGTAGCATGCAAATAAAGACTGATGGATTCCGCAATTGACCATTGTGTGAGTGAGACAAACTTGAGTCACACATCAGTTATGCTGAAAATTAAACTTTTTGCATTTGTACCACCTCCAAGGGTTGCTTACAATGTGCTTTAATATGTGAAATTATTAAACATGTGTGTCATATTTCTATGCCATATGTCATATCCTCTGTAAGTATTCATGAGTCATTGCTAATTTTTGAAAAAACAATTTCCATAAAAATGAATTAGCTTGTATAATGAAAAAGGACTGATTTCTTTAAAAAAAAACAAAAAAAAAAACAGTCCACAGATGATCTTGCCAAAGTTTCAGGACAATTCACCCAACAATTTTTGATGAGTTCTTTGAAACTGGATTTTGAGAAAATTGAGAAGTTGAAAAGACCATCAGTTCAATGATGGAGATAAATTGAGACATTAAAAATATAAAAGAATTTTGGCCAACTAACTGCAAAAACTTTGTTATTACAGCGCCACCTTGATGTCAATTACTGTCATTTTCTGTACCTGAGTAGTGGGAGATTTGCAGCCCACTTTCCATTTTTTGTGAGTTTTCATCACACAGGTTTTGCTGCACAGACACTTTTAGTAAAGAAAAAGAAGGGGAGACAGAAGAAGAAGAGGAAGAATGAGAACAAAAACAATAGGGCTTCAGCATGTGCCATAAGTAAGCCCACTACTGAGCAGTTACAAAACACTGTGGTGCACAGTGTTTTGTAACTGCTCAATAGTGGGCTTGTAGACAGCTCTGAGACAGGAGTTAATGTTAAAAGTACATCTCTTAAATAAACTCTGTTGACTTATTGTCTCCTAAGCAACTGAGCTAACTAGCTTGCTCACTGAGTCGCTGGGTCACTGACAGTTATCAAACTAGCTATCTCACTAACTACTGCTTACATGCTGGCTAGTTTATTAGCCCTGCAATTTGCCAGCAAGCTGTAAGAGCGTGTCTCCATGAGTGTCTATAGGCTCACCAGCATTTGGGCAGTGCTCAGAGCCCTGTACAAGATCACTGTAATTATACACAAAAAGCAGAACAAAATAGACTTAAAACCTAAAAATACACTTTTGGTTGCAATCTGTGTTGAGAGCTGTGTCAATCAAAAAATAACCATTTTCTTCAGTCAGAGGAGTGTGAGATGGAAAACTGATAAATGGGGTTAAAAAGCCCTCTGTATGGGTGAGCCCTTTTTATGGTGTTGCTGATGGGTGATTTTTATGGTGTTGCTGATAGAAGAGGTCTCATGAAGGGTCTCAGAATGAACTCTAAATGGCCTATTTATGAATACTCTGATTCAGGTTTTTACTATTGCAAGTTACCACCTCAGCTACCTGAGACAGGTAATGGCTTTAGGATCTTTCACATAATGATTTGGGGATTGAAATATTTGACCATTTATAGATGACTGTGTGAAAAAATCACACATTTCTATATGTGTGATGCATGTCTCTATTTGAACAATATTGAAGAAAAAATAATAACCACAAATAAGACCTGATTTGGACACTGTCTATTTCACTCTAGCACTTGCACCATTAATTGACATGTTCTGGATTTGTCCCAAACTCTATTTACAAAAAAAAACAAGAGTTGTGGAAGAAAACACATATTTGCTCTGTTCTCCTGGTTCTGATCCTAAATATTAGTAAAGAGCCAGACCTAACTGGTCTCCTTAATAGCAATGTTAACACTGATTTTGCCTTGTAATACGTTTGCAGTTTGTTTGCTTAAGTCTTCATTCACAGGCATTTTGAGTTTTCCACCGCAATGGTCCATTGCATTAATTGTAGAAAGAGAACATGAGTAGTCAAACTGTTAAAATCTGACCAAACAAAGATGTTATGTACTTTTGAGAGTTTAGATTTCAACCTCATATCCTGGGTAGGAAGTGTGTCATGGTCATTACGGGAGTGACCCGGTTGCCTCTCTTGGCTTTGCCAGTCTTGCTGAGCCCGATGTACATGCCAGGGTAAGCAGCTGATTCATAGGCGTTATAGTTGTTGGCTAGGAGATTCTCCTTGAACTTGCATTCATCATTGTAGTGGCCCTGAGGAAAGGAAGATGGTAAAGGGAGAGGTGCAACAGAAAGTAGGAATTACTTATCATTCTTTTAGTTTATGCTACTTCCACCTTTGCTCATGACAAGAGTCATAATTCAGACAAGAGGCCTCTGTCAGTCAGACTTGAACACTGATCATTAAGGTATATGAACAAATGCCAGATTCTGTTTTTTTTTCCACTGAGGATTGATTTGTATGTTTAGATACTGATCATGTCTACATTTTCTGCTTATGTTTCCAGTTTAGGTTGTGCTTTTCCTAAACTGTTGCTGACCATACATTCAATTTGTTATAACAAAAATAAAACAGTGCACCCCAAAGTGATACTGAGTGTGGATATGTTAAGTCATAATGCGTAATGAGTTAGGGAAAGTATTCCAGTGCAATGAGACATTTTATTTTACTGTTTAATATTAGAAGAAATGAGAAAATGAATATATAAAATAAAAAGCAATAAAAATAGAAACTCTGAGCAACAGATAAGTGTTCTAAAAAGGCCTATATGGTACTCTTTATATTTAATCTATAGAAATAAACAACACAATAAATAAAATGAATAAATAAATTTGACATTCTACTACTACTACTAGCAGCTACTTGCTGCTAGTGCAGGTGGTTCAAACATTTTGTACAGAACAGAGGTAGTTTTTGAGGTCAGTCACCACAGGGCTTATATGTGACCAACATATTAAGTTCCAACTGTATTGTAGTCAAACTGTATTTAGATTAAACAAGAGTGACATAAAAGACTATCATAAACTTGATGAATAAGACAGCTAGTGCACAACTATAATGTCATTTAAACAGTAGAAGAATACAGGTTAAAAAAGATAGTGACCTGCAGGCATAAGAACATTTGCATGAACAGAAAAGGTGAGTGTCAAAAATTATGGTGGGGACCCCAGGAACCCCTTGCTGAATAGTTGAACCCATGAGTTAAAAATTACAAGCAGCTTTGGCTCAGGAGACACTGAACTATGAAAGAAGCCAGTAAAGAATCTAAAAAAACATGCTTTGAAGACAATGGAACAGGTAATCAGTGTAAAGATTTTACATGTGGAACACTTTCAGTTGGGTACATGTCTACCCCATTGTTCCTTCATCCAGCCACTCCCACTTGCACTGCAATCATCTCATGTCCCTCACCTGAGTTATCCGCTCAGCTTCTTACCTGCATCTCATCAATCATTAACAACTCACCCTATATATTCTTCTCCTGGTTCCCTGTCAGTGGCCCTGCTGACACTTGCACCTGGTTTCCCATCTGCGGCCAGGCTCTGTTTGCCGCCCTTTATCACAATGTCAACCAGACAGCGGCTCTTATTCCTTCATAGGCTGTGGAGGCTCAACATAGGACTCAAGGATATTCTGCAGCTTCTACAGGTGGACCATAGAGAGTATCCTAACTGGCTGCATCACTGCCTGGTATGGCAGCTGCACCGCCCTCAACCATAAGGCTCTACAGTCAGTGGTGAAAACTGCTCAGGATATCACCAGGACAGAGCTGCCATCAATGGAGGACCTCTACACTCAGCAGTGTATGAAGGATCATAAAGGATCCCAGTCACCCCAGCCATAAACTGACGGTTCCGCAGCATACAGGCTCACACTGGCTCAGGGACAGCTTAATCCCGCAGGCCATAAGACTTTTGAACTCGCTTCACAGCACCATCACTTCTTCACAGCACCGTCACTTGTATATTTTATTGTACCTCTCTGTTTAGTTGTTGTACTTAGTCCTATTTTAAGCCTTATTAGTTTTATTACTCTAGTACTATTATTTATTCCTATATTTTTATTTATTTAATCTATTTTTCACTTGAGTTCTTCTATTCTTGTTAATTTTTCTGAGCATTGTTTTAGGGAGCCTGAAATATAAGAATTTAATTGCCAATGATTCCTTGATGTACATATGACGATAAATTCTTGAAATTTCAAAATTGAAATCTTGAAATCTTGCTCAGTATTGTAGTTGACTTCCAGCCCTTCTGTCCAGCTGGCCTCCTGAAGGGTTCCCTCTGTACCACCTCCTGGGGTGGGGTTCCGTTTTCACCTCTGGTTTCCAGAGAAGTTCGACTTTTGCTGCAGGCCATCCAAGGGGCTCTGCTTTTGCTGACAACCCATTCTCCTGAGTAGGCCCACCAGTCTGGTTGTCCCCCTGCCCATCCCACAGAGCAGCTCCACCCCTTGGGTCATCCTGAGGTTGTCTGACTGAGGTCTCCTGCCCCCCCCACCCCCCGACATACATTGGTTCCTTTCTTTTGTTCTTTGTGAGTTTGTCTGTTTTGCCATGCAGCCCATGAACAACATGTTCACTTGTCTATTTGCCAGTAAGCCTATGGAAATAAATCTGTCAACTCTTCACTGTATTGAGATCCATACCTGTAGTCCCTCCACTTGTGATGGGGTCAAAGAGGGCCACAAAACAAACTTCAGGCAACCTAAATCAAAGGTAATGATGGTGAGGACTAACCTGAGTAGATAGAATTAAACAATACAGAGGAAGGAACTGTGGGACGCTACAGTGTCTATAAACATCAAAGTAGCAGGCCGAAGAAGAGTGAAGAGTGCTTTGAAGAAGTCTTGCAAAGATGATGACAGGCTGTATCCAATCATGAAAACTGAAAACAGGCCTTAAAGACACCACTTTGACATACACGTTTGTCTAAGCACCCAAACAGTTCCACAAGCAAGTGAAGGAGTAATCAAAATAAAAAGAAAACCACTGCTCTGTGTAATGAAAAGAATGTGTTAAAAGATGTAACTAAGCAAAATAGAAACTCATACAGACAACCTATTAGCTGTGTCCAGGAAATAGTAAACAATTGGTAGTGTATCGTTATCTGTATTGGACCTGGATCAGATTTCCTAGATGAAAGCAGATCACTCAAAATCCTTATAATACATAGAGGCCTTTACAAGGTATTTACAATCCCATTTGGCCTGTCCTCAGATTCCCAGTATAATATGGAGTTGCTGTTGCTGGTTTGAGAGATTAGACATATCAGCCATATCTGGACAATGATTTGATACACAGCTAGACATCTGAAGACCAGCTCGTCAGCTAGCTAGTTGGCACCAGTACAAGTAGTAAATGCCTGGAAAGGAACAAATGTGGGAGAGCTGAGGAAATTTCTAGGAAGCCATCAAATGGACTGAATATCATTTGACTGTGTGCTATGCCAATGAATCATCCACCTGTGACTGTGATTTAATAACACCCCCAGAAACAAACTATGCAATCTGGCAAATTAAGGGGATAATGAGTAGGATTTAAAGAAAAATCACTCTCAATCATCACTTCTGACACACTAGGGAAATGTCACAGAATAATGAAGAAACCATTCTCCTCACCTACAAAGCTCTTAATGGCCAGGCAACATTGTATCATAAAGATCTTAGAATTTGCTTTTACCTTACTAGAACTCTTAAAATGCAGGCTCACTTGAGATTCTAATATTCTCCAAAGGTAGAATGGGAAAAGGAGCTTTCAGCTCTCAAGCTCCTCTTCTGTAAAGTCAGATCCCAGTTTAGGTTTGAGGGGCACACACCACATTTTAGAGTAGGCTCTTTGATAAAGCTTATAGTTCAGGCTCAGATGTGCCCTGAACCATCACTTAGTTATGCTGCTATAGGCTGCCGGAAGATTTCCCATAATGAACTGAGCTTTTTTCTACTCCTTTCTCTCTCCACTTTCCCATGCCCCATTAATGCATGTAACTAACTTTGTATCATCCCCGGAAAAAGATAGAAAGTTATAAACTATTTTAACTTGTGGCATAGCTTAGAGTCAGATCTAGAGGACCCCTGTGAACATACAGTATATGCATCAATAAAGCAAAGTTGATATGTGAGGGCTGCAGAAAACATCATCACAAGTTTGTAGCTAAATTAACATATCTCTCCCCAGTCTTGTAAATTTATTTTTACAAAATTCAAAATGGTAGTAAACATTGTAATAAGAATTTGCTGGTGGGTGTGTTTATTTACATTTTTAAGCATTATTTTATAATTGCTGTCCATTAACTACAGGTATTTAGTTTTCTCCTGTCAACATAAGTCATAATAAGTCAAGCAAGTTTCAGAGCATTTCTTGGATCAGCTACATAGGTGAATTTATTCCAAATCTCAGTGAGCATACAACAGAAACAGCCAATTGCAACATGAAGGTATGGAGTATGGCAATGCTTGTTACAAGCCAACCTGTGCGACCAGTATTAATATAATGGTTGTGGAAAACATCTGTGCAAAACTGCTGGCAATTACAGCAAGCCGTGATCAGTTCTTACCGAACCATAGAGTTTCCCTTTGTCGCTCATGGCAATGAAGAGACCGCTTCTCACTCCAAACAGAGTCACCACTCCTCTCTCCACTGGGGAAATTTCTAGAAGGCCTAGGATGAGACATGAAAATTATCAGCAGATCAAACACATCAAAAAGTGAAAGCTCAGCAAAAGGGGACACTAATAATCCTCACTATAATCACCTCAGAAGTCCTGCATAGTCTAACAGATAACTGAACAGGAAAAGTGGACAAGCACTTGAATAATGTTTATGTATTCAGTTTCACAGGCTGCACAGGTATCATGTATGGGTGTTAGGGTATATTGTATTTTACTCTTTAAATTGCTCAGACTCACACTGAGAAAATCACAGGAGAAAATATGAATAGTGCGCAATTACTTTTGTATACAATATAGAGAAAGCTTGATATTCCATATATTAGACATTATCAAGGTTTGTCAAGTTTTGTGTTTTTTCTGATATCTGTGATCACAAATTACTATTCTGGAGAGCCCTGACTGATTCAAATGCTATAAATTATAATCATATATCTATCATAGATAGATCTATGTCTATAAATAATATGTATAAATAATAATTGCTGTATTGCAGTATTTACACCTAATTTAACTGACAAGATTTTGCCCTGAACAATCCAAATTCCATTCAAATCAAATTTTAAAAATGTATTTATTTAAAGCCCAAAATTGCATTCATTCAAAATAGCAACATTGTTTGCCTTGGAGGGCTCTCTCTGGAAAAAAGGAAGAAACCTGAGGAAGAGCCACAAATGAGGGATCCCTCTCCCTGGGATGGACAGATGTGCAATAGATGCCAACATGTACAGAGAACATCATCATCAATCATATATGGAGTTAAACATGGGTCGTAATAAACTGTAGCTATACTGAGTTCATTGGGTTTAGTCCATGTGTGAAGGTATCACAGGTAATGGAAAAGGAGTCCATGAGTCCAGGTGCATCTCTAGATGTCCTCATATGGAGCTCTGGGCCACTCGAACCTTCTCTCCACAACACAGACACAGATCATGTCCCCACCAGGCCAGTGAACCTCAGACAGATGGACCACAACCAGAATCAGTGAGGAACCTGCAAGACTGGAGAGAACAAAGGGAGGACCGGGGCTCCGGCAGTCAACATGCACTTTACAGGACATACAGTCAAGTCCATAAATATTGGGACATCGACACAATTCTCATCTTTTGGACTCTATACACCACCACAATGGATTTGAAATGAAACAAACAAGATGTGCTTTAACTGCAGACTTTCAGCTTTAATTTGAGGGTATTTACATCCAAATCAGGTGAACAGGTGTAGGAATTACAACAGTTTCTATATGTGCCTCCCACGTTTTTAAGGGACCAAAAATAATGGGACAGACTAAACAATCATAAATCAAACTTTCATTTTTTAATACTTGGTTGCAAATCCTTTGCAGTCAATTACCACCTGAAGTCTGAAACGCATAGACATCACCAGACGCTGGGTTTCATCCCTGGTGATGCTCTGCCAGGCCTCTACTGCAAATGTCTTTGGTTCCTGCTTGTTCTTGGGGCATTTTTCCTTCAGTTTTGTCTTCAGCAAGTGAAATGCATGCTCAGTCGGATTCAGGTCAGGTGATTGACTTGGTCATTGCATAACATTCCACTTATTTGCCTTAAAAAACTCCTTGGTTGCTTTCGCAGTATACTTCGGGTCATTGTCCATCTACACTGTAAAGCGCCGTCCAGTGAGTTCTGAAGCATTTGACTGAATATGAGAAGATAATATTGCCCGAAACACTTCAGAATTCATCCTGCTGCTTTTGTCAGCAGTCACATTATCAATAAATACAAGGGAACCAGTTCCATTGGCAGCCATACATGCCCACGCCATCTCTCACACCACTACCACCACCATGCTTCACTGATGAGGTAGGTATGTTTTGGATCTTGAGCAGTTCCTTTCCTTTTCCATACTCTTCTCTCTAATCTCTTCCTGTCT
Organism: Scortum barcoo; assembly: GCA_023238725.1. Classification (NCBI taxonomy): domain Eukaryota; kingdom Metazoa; phylum Chordata; class Actinopteri; order Centrarchiformes; family Terapontidae; genus Scortum; species Scortum barcoo. Next base: position 28,815,260 of record CM041554.1, read on the forward strand.
TCCAGTCTTCCTGTTTTTGAGGCTGACCAATGGTTTACATCTTGTGGTGAACCCTCTATATTCACTCTGGTGAAGTCTTCTCTTGATTGTTGACTTTGACACACATACAGTGGGGCAAAAAAGTATTTAGTCAAAATGATCACGAGAACGGTGAGCAAAAATCCCAGAACCACACGGGGGGACCTAGTGAATGACCTGCAGAGAGCTGGGACCAAAGTAACAAAGGCTACCATCAGTAACACACTACGCCGCCAGGGACTCAAATCCTGCAGTGCCAGACGTGTCCCCCTGCTTAAGCCAGTACATGTCCAGGCCCGTCTGAAGTTTGCTAGAGAGCATTTGGATGATCCAGAAGAGGATTGGGAGAATGTCATATGGTCAGATGAAACCAAAATAGAACTTTTTGGTAAAAACTCAACTTGTCGTGTTTGGAGGAGAAAGAATGCTGAGTTGCATCCAAAGAACACCATACCTACTGTGAAGCATGGGGGTGGAAACATCATGCTTTGGGGCTGTTTTTCTGCAAAGGGACCAGGACGACTGATCCGTGTAAAGGAAAGAATGAATGGGGCCATGTATCGTGAGATTTTGAGTGAAAACCTCCTTCCATCAGCAAGGGCATTGAAGATGAAACGTGGCTGGGTCTTTCAGCATGACAATGATCCCAAACACACCGCCCGGGCAACGAAGGAGTGGCTTCGTAAGAAGCATTTCAAGGTCCTGGAGTGGCCTAGCCAGTCTCCAGATCTCAACAGAGCAGAGCTCTAGAGGAGATCTGAGGAGATCTGCATGGAGGAATGGGCCAAAATACCAGCAACAGTGTGTGAAAACCTTGTGAAGACTTACAGAAAACGTTTGACCTCTGTCATTGCCAACAAAGGGTATATAACAAAGTATTGAGATGAACTTTTGTTATTGACCAAATACTTATTTTCCACCATAATTTGCAAATAAATTCTTTAAAAATCAGACAATGTGATTTTTTTTTCTCATTTTGTCTCTCATAGTTGAGGTATACCTATGATGAAAATTGGAGAACCTCATCTTTTAAGTGGGAGAAGTTGCACAGCTTGGTGGCTGACTAAATACTTTTTTGATCCACTGTACACCTACCTCCTGGAGAGTGTTCTGGCCAACTGTTGTGAAGGGGTTTTTCTTCACCAGGTAAAGAATTCTTCTGTCATCCACCACAGTTGTTTTCCATGGTCTTTTGGTGTTGCTGAGCTCACCAGTGCATTCTTTCTTTTTAAGAATGTTTCAAACAGTTTATTTGGCCACAGCCTAATGTTTTTGCTATCTCTCTGATGGGTTTGTTTTGATTTTTCAGCCTAATGATGGCAAATCCATTGTGGTGGTGTATAGAGTCCAAAAGATGAGAATTGTGTCGATGTCCCAATATTTATGGACCTGATGTAAGCGTATTCACTTTAACCAGCTATAAGCTATAAGCTGACTCCATTTTGCACTACTACCATATCTATTTAGACTCTCTGTGATTTTGGCATGTCTTTGTTTATTGCCATGTCTTAATTTAGTTGTATTCGTTATGCTTATTTTGCTGTATTTAGCCATTTTGTTGTATTTTGCTTCAAAAAACAAATTTAGATTTGTTTATTTTGTGATCATTCTGAGGTAGTAAACCAGATTAACTCAGCAGACATGTGACTTGCTACACGCCAGTAATGAAACTGCCACTCACCAGATGCAGATGAAGAGGGCAAGAATTATGTTGCTTGTTTGTTTCCCTTTTACAGGAGAGGGATCCCTCATCTGTGGCTCTTCCTCAGGTTTCTTCTTTTTCCCATAAAGGTTTTTTTTTTAAGGTTTTTCCTGACTCGGTTCAAGGGTCTAAGGACAGAGGGTGTCACAACTGTACAGATTGTAAAGCCCTCTGAGGCAAACGATGTTTGTGATTTTGGGCTTTAAATAAATAAATTTGAATTTGAATTATAGGGCACTCATTGAGATACTTGGAAATTCAAAATTTCAATCCTAGATCATCACAGGAGGATATTACAAGACTTTGTTCCTTTTTTTACTTTTGAAAAAAAAAATTAATTTTATGGTCCAAATTGAAGATCAATGAAGTGACCATAAATGGTTCCTTGCACTTCTAGGGTAAAAAAAAATCCAAAAAGTGAAAAAGTGTACATATGAAAATATTTATTATGTATCAATAAAAACATATATTAACTTTGTAACATTGTAACAATAAAGGTAAATACTATAAAAAACATTCTGAGTGTCATCAACAAATCAAAATCAGCAAATCAACATGAAACCAGCTGCTTCCATGGAACTTAACAAAGCAGTTACGCTCATTTTTGAAGCACAGGTGGACTTTGCAGACACTGCAGACTACATTTGACCTCAATCCTGCTGCAGAATTTGCAGGTCTGACAGTTGGCATAGATGGGGGCATGGAAGAGGGCCAGGTCAAACCGCAGAGTCATTGGGGGTGTTGCTGCGGTGTTCCCGGACAAGGCTTGGGGATTTCAGGGGGACTAAGGCTGCCTGGAGTTGCTGAGCCCCTCCGGGGGCGAGACCTGACTGCCATATCACTGCTGGCACTCCTGAAACCCTTTATTTGAATAATAAATTTGAGTAAATTTCCTGGATCCTGAAGCTTTTCAGTGACAGGCTATCCACATCCAGAGACTTGCAGTCTCACCTGTACATGACCCAGGCGTTATGCTGCGTTATGCGTGATGCTGACATGGCTTCCTGTTCAGGTGTCAGGGGGACACCATGGGCCTCCAGCGTAGTCTTTCCCTGGTATAGCACCATGTTATGAATGAAGCCATCCTCAGAAGCCCTGGCAAACAACTTCAATTGCTATTTGTCCAGCTTGTTCTTTATGTACTGCTGTCTTGCCTTTGTAGGCAACCATGACCTCATCTACAGACTGCTTGGGGGTCTGTGGCTCACTCCTGAAGGCAGCATTCAGGAAACTGAACAGTGGCCGGATCCTAAAAAAACGGTCAGTGGTGCCAGGGATGTTGGTGTTGTCATTGAAGTGGACAAGCCTTTTCAGCAGGCTGAACCTCGTGGATGACATGAGGTTTGCAACTTGAGTGACCCTGGTTTCCATTGCCCATCAAAATTGCCAGAAAGTTCATTTCCTCTTCAGTGGTGGTGAAGGTGGTGTCTTTCTGGGTTGCATAAAGGTTGGTCTGACATGCTATGAAGTGGGCTGAATTACCTGCAGAAGTAATCGAAGGGAGTCTGAACAAAGTCAAGGGGAGAGTGCTGGTACTCTCAACAACTGGGTTGTCCAGGTCAGCCTTTATCCAAGTGGTTAGCCTGGCTACTTGCCACCTCTTCTTGGGTTCTGGCTGATCTTTGTCATTTTCGTCCTCATCACTGTCGTCCTCATCAGTGTTGTCCGCATCACTGTTGTCCTCAATCAACTCCACTGGCACAACAACAGTCTCTCTTTCCATAAAAGAGCTCAGCAGACAGCTGCTAAAAAAATGGCATTTAAAGAGTATGTTTTTGAGTCAACTCAAGTCAAGTCCACTTTAAATTATTTGTGAAGGAAAACAGTAACAGGTAAGTGTATATATACAGAAAACAACAAATACTGACATATCAATTCTACATGCATGATATAATTGACATATAAATTGTACATAAATAATAAAAAATTAAAAATAGCCTAATAAGTAATGGTGGTACCACTTATTCTTTATAAATAAATCACAAATATTGAATTACTGTTATAATGTCATAAAACTATCCAAAAGCACACATATTTCTCGTTTATAGCTTTAAGGCTACATCAGTGAGTTAAATTTCTCATTGGATCATGGATGTATAATGTTGTAAAGACATGAAATGACATCCACTGAACTATTACTTAATACTGTCCTCTGTTATAATGCATTATTTAAAAAAAAAACAAAACACTCTAATGACTTACTAGACGTATCGGGCGTATGTGTAAAAGTGGTGCATTCTTGTTGGTAGCGATTTCTAGCTGCATCGGGCGTATGTCCATAAACAGACATAGCGGCATTTGCCATAGTGTTACACGAACAATGTATGATCAAATATGGTCTCACCATTTTCCAAGCGAAAACCTCACACATTTCTAGAAATCCTACGCAAACAACACATATCTCGTAGTTTAGCACAACTATTCAACTGTATTGTGTAGGAGTTTCATCAACTTACCATTGTTGGTTTCGAAGTTATTTCCGTCTGTGTCTGACTATGAAGGGGCACACAGCCGCACTCAGTGAAGTCGAGAGGCAAAAGGAAGTTTGAAATACTCTGGGCCACTGTTGATTGGTCATACATCGTAAAATCACTATCTGGGATGTAGCCTGGTCTTCCGTGATTGGCTGGGAGAAATCACAGGGTTTTGCTGCCCCACGGAGAGGCAGAAGAGCGTCAGTTTGGACAGGTGTGGAAGTGACCAAATATGATCACTTGCCCATTAAAGGGCAAGAAATGATGGCATCACAGGTGTCTTCAACAGGTGTAATCAGTCAGTCTGCCTATTTAAAGGGAGAAAAGTAGTCACTGTGCTGTTTGGTATCATGGTGTGTACCACACTGAACATGGACCACAGAAAGCTAAGAAGAGAGTTGTCTCAGGAGATCAGAAAGAAAATTATGGCAAGCATGTTAAAGGTAAGGGCTATAAGACCATCTCCAAGCAGCTTGATGTTCCTGTGACTACAGTTGCACATATTATTCAGAAGTTTAAGGTCCATGAGACAGTAGCCAACTTCCCTGGACGTGGCCGCAAGAAGAAAATTGATGACAAATTGAAGAGATGGATAATACGAATAATAACCAAAGAGCCCAGAACAACTTCCAAAGAGATTAGGAGGTGAACTCAAGGTCAAGGTACATCAGTGTCAGATCACATCATCTGTCGCTGTTTGAGCCAAAGTTGGACTTAATGGAAGACAACCTAGGAGGACACCACTGTCAAAAGGAAATCATAAAAAAGCGAGACTGGAATTTGTCAAAATGCATATTGACAAGCCACAAAGCTCCTGGGAGAATGTCCTTCGGACAGATGAGTCAAAAGTGGAGTTTTTTGGCAAGTCACATCAGCTCTATGTTCACAGACACAAAAATGAAGCATACAAAGAAACACTGTACACACTGAACACTGTACCTACTGTGAAACATGGAGGAGGCTCGGTTATGTTCTGGGGCTGCTTTGCTGCATCTGGCACAGGGTGTCTTGAATATGTGCAGGGTACAATGAAATCTCAAGACTATGAAGGTATTCTGCAGTGAAATGTGCTGTCCAGTGTCAGAAAGCTTGGTCTCAGTCACAGGTCATGGGTCCTCCAAAAGGATAATGACCCAATACACACAGCTAAAAACACCCAAGAATGGCTAAGAACAAAACACTGGACTATTCTGAAGTGGCCTTCTATGAGCCCTGATTGAGAGTTACAGAAATCGCTTGAATGCAGTGATTCCCTCAAAAGGTTGAGCAACAAAATATTAAGATATGGGTACCATCATTTTTGTCCAGGCCAGTTTCATTAGTTTGTTTTTTAAAATGATTTTGTTGAACCACAATTCAAAAGCAATGTCTGATTTTCATTAGTTAATTTTCAGTAAATTTTTATTTATTAATTACTTTTGTCAGTTTCAAGTTATTTCAGTGAGCCTTTGTGGGTTTTTCTTTCTTTAACAGAAGGGTACCGTCAATTTTGTCCAAGTGTGTATAGATCTAAAATAAATAGACCTTAAAATATAAAATAATACAACTAAATAAAATACACAACTGAAAATATATGCAACAGAATAGTGAAATACTGTGAAATTACACAGTGGCAGCATTGAATAACACAATTAAGTGGAATTTAACAACTTATTGCTTGGGGGATGAAGCTGTCCCTAAGCCTGCTTAGGGACAGACCCCTGCAGGACACCACAAGGAATGCCCAAACATGTTGAACAAAAATTTCCTAACTTCACAAACTGTTTCCTGTCAGTCAGATAACTCCTCATCCAGTCTAGTATCTTTCCCCTGATACCATATTGTTCTAATTTCATGAGTAAGATCTTGTGGTTTATTGTGTCAAAATGACTTTGGCTATTTTAATTTTATTTGGAACTGTACCGATTTGAAATGATAAATTACAGATGTACGTTAGTGGTTTTGATATGTCCTCAATTACGTTCTTCACAATAGACATAACAATATCGTCACAATCTCACAGTCTAACAATTTTTCTCTCCTCTACTGGTGTGAGGAACATGGAGTTAAGATTTCCTTCTATAAGACCACCACTCAGTTCCTCTGATGTTCCTGAATCATGGTACTGATGATACTTTTAGTCAATTAAGGCCCAGCATTAACAAAGAATTTATTAAAACAATCAACCACCTCATCATGTCATTTATTTCAGTATTTTCTATCATAAAATATTTTGGGTAACCCTCCTGTCTTGAACCATTTTTTTTATAATGCTAGTTAGAGTTTTCCACATTACCTTTAACATTATCTTTATTATCATCTAATATTTTATGATAGTATTCTCTTTTAGATGTTCTTAAAATAGTTTTGTTTAACTGCATTTATTGAATCTTTTGTTCTCACTCTTCTATATACAGGTTTTTTGTCAGGATGTTTGGACTTATAGCTGTTGTCATGAACTGTAAATACTGGCAGATGGTCATTGATGTCGCAGATTAATAGTCCACTTATTGTGTTATTGAAGATGTCATTTGTGAAGATATTGCCGATTAGAGTGGCGCCGTGGCAAGTTATTCTGCTGGGTCTTCTTTTTGGGTACAAGTTCATACTGTATATTGTATTGATAAAATCATCTGTTGTTTTGTGTCTGTTCGGATTATTGAAGTCCCCACAGATGTGAGTTATTTTGGAAAAAATTTCTTCCATACAATCTTCGAAGATTTCAATATTAGTACCCAGTGTCCTGTAGACACAGCTAATAATTATATTTTTATTTTTTCCATAGTAAATTTCCAATGAAATACATTCAAGCATATTATTGATAACAACTGGCATGTTTTCAACCACCCTAAAATTCAAGTTCTTGTCCACAAAGTATGCCACTCCTCCGCCACCCTTATTTTGCCAATCCAAGTATACTAACTCATATCCGTCCAACTCAAAGTCTGCCCCTTTTTCCTTGTTTATCCAAGTTTCAGATATTGCAATAATATCAAATGACTATGTGATTTGGCACAAGTAATCCTTAATGTTTGCAAAGTTTGCATATAGACTTCTGATGTTAATGTGTATGATTGAAAATTTGCCATCCTTGTTGACTTGGCTATACTGTTGATCAGTGTAGTAACAGCAGTTATTGTTGATGTACTTGAAGAAGTTATTGTCCTGGTCTATATCATGTTCCATCTCCTGTAAACTGTATTCTGTGTATTGAAATGTTTGTAGCTCTAAACTGTCATGATCACGAATCCTCTGAGAAATATTACTTTTATCTGAAAAAGTAGATGGGTGATCTCCTTTGGAGTTTGTCATTATTATATGTAAGTGTTTGTTACCTTGCTCATGTTTTTATTGGAATTTGTCCAGCTCCTCCATACTCCTTACCAGCAGAACTTTGGCCTCCTCTGGTGATCCGTTAAGTTTAATGAAGACCTTGCAGTTGGTAGTCCAGGTGTGCTGAATTTTCTTCTGTTTCTTTAGGTATCTCGCTTTTTTGGCGATGTCCGTGTTATACTTTGTCAGGTGCTCGTTTATGTAAACGTCGGTTCCCTTCAGCTTCCTACCTTCTTTCAGTAGTGCGATTTTGTGTTTTCTATTGACAAACCTCATGATAATGGACGGTCTGTCACTGGCGTTTCTCCTGGGCAGTGGGTGGCAAGACTCGATGTTATTGCCATCCAGCTTGATCCCCTTGGATTGCAAAAAAGCAACCACCTGTTGTTCCGTTGAGACTTCCATCTCTGCGGTCATCTTGCCTCTGCCAGCGGTCACTGCGTGAGCATAAGAGCAGGACTTAAACTGGAGCCGAGAAATGATAACATCATTTACCCTGGTGTACTGCTCGAGTTCTGCGACCCGGCTTTCCAGACACGCAAGCCGCTTATCTTTTTCCGCATTTTGGATGCAGAGCGCCTTAACTTCTTCCACCAGATCCAGAATACTTTTCTGCTGTAACCTAACAGTAGAGACTTCTTCTGTTATTAACTCAAGCTCTCCTCAGTTTCCTCAGGGGATATGATCTTTTTCAGACCCATATTTCCCGATGTCAGCTGTCACCAGGTGAGTTAGCAAATTAGCTTTGTGATACATAGAGGCCGGGGGTTGGAGCAACTGAACCAGATGTTTCTCAACCTTGATTTGCAGTCCATTTCACACAGTGAGTTGGTGAAGGAACAAAATGTGGATCCTTCCTTAAAAGGGCTCTTTGAACAAGTTTCCCCTGTTGAGGACTTTAAAAGTGCTGGCAAATTCCACTGTTTTCAAGCGCCTGAGAGATCAGTGCATTTATAACATCATCTGGACTGCAACTGTCATGCTCTTTGGTTTGCACAACGCTCCAGCTATATTCCAAAGGCTTATGAAAAGTGTGGTTGCTGGTTTAGTTGGATGTGCTGTTTATTTGGGCAATGTTGTTGTTTTTAGTGACACATGGGAAGAACATGTCCATTGTATCTCTGCACTGTTGGAGAGGTTGGTGAGGGCAAAACTGACTGGTTAACTTAGTGAAATGTGAATTTGCCAAAGCCACTTTTAAACTCCAGGTGGATGCAAGTAATGTTGGAGCTTGTGCTGTCCTGTTGCATGAAGGGAACTCAGGAATAGCCAAATCAGTCACTTTTTTCCCCAAAAAGTTCAAGTAGGTTCCCTTGATCCACGCCAGAGAGCCACTTGTTTATGATGTTTAATCTGTATAATCTGTATATTTTTGACCTGTCAATCACCCGGGGTGGCACCTGAGGTATCCAATCAGGTTCCAGAGGTGGCCTGTGCTACCCCGGCCACCCCTCTAGCTCCGCCCCTGTTCTGATGAGGCGGGTTTTATTCTTGCTCTTAATCTCTATGCCTTGTGGTCTCATGTGTTTTACTCTCTCACCAGCTTTAAAAACCTTTTAGGTGCCAGGCTGTGCAAGAGTGAGACAGGAGACATAATCTGGTGACTTAAACTTGGGTGTACATTTGTACAGTTCTGTTCCTGAAGCATCGCTAGAAGAGAAGGGTAAGAAGTTATATGTATTCATGGTACTACTAGAAGACCTGACAGGTCGTGGGTTAGGGGTTGTTAGGTTTTGTTTATACAGAGGACCTTGGTGGTCTCCATTTTTATGGGGGAACGTGTGACGACCCCCTGAGCATCTATTTTGCCAGGCTTGCCTGTCTTTTCTCCTCCCATTGCAGTTTGGCTAGCTTATTGATGCTCTGGGACTGCTTTGCTTCTTCAGGCACTGGAAAACCTGCAGTGTTTGGAGGGATAGGATAGATTCAATCAAGTTTCAGGAAATCCTAGGATAAAATGTAATGCCGTCTGTTAGGAAGCTGAAGCTTGGGCATCATTGGTCTTTCCTACAGGATAATGATCGCAAGCATACTTCAAAGTCCGCCAGGGCTTGAGTGGCCATCAAAGTTGCCTGAATTGAATCCCATTGAAAATCTCTGGTGGGATTTGAAGAAGGCAATTGCAGCAGGCAAATCCAATAATATTAGGGAGCTGGAGGCTATTTCCCATCATAAATGGGCTAAGAACACTGTCAGAACCTGTTGTCTGGCTATGCATCACATTTGCAAGTCATAACAGCAAACAAGTGCTCTAATAAGTACTGAAGATGCTTGTCAAGAGGGGGTTGAATAATTTTGAGACTGCAGTTTGTGCCTTGAGCCTTTTACAGTGTTCTTGTTTGAGTTCATTGACCACAGCTGAAACTTTGTAAATTTTGTCAGCACACCTAATTTGCAATGGGGGTTGAATAATTTTGTGTGCAACTGTAAATTGCAGTATATTTTGTCGTTTTTTTGTAGTTGTCTCACCAGTCGGTTTTCCTGATTTTATTAAAGTGACTAAAATTAGTTTATTATTAATTGAAACTGTAAGTTTATAATTTTCCAAAGTAAAGTTTTAAGTTTCATCTTATTATTTCTTGAAAAAATTAAACCACCATTTCATTTTTCCTTTTGCGCCCCTCCTTGAGGCAGCTTGCCCACCCCATTAAGGCTATTAAGCTATGATGTGTCACTGTTACAATAAAATAAAAAAGTACGGGCGCTGGTATATATGATGACCATTCCAAAAGTATTAAAAAAAACAAGGGAAGTACATATAATAAAGCCATGGAGGGCAGGAGTCGAGGAACCTGTTTAATTAGTAACCACATGTTTTTGATGCCCCAAGATGTAAAGCAAGCAACAAAGCAGGGATAATTTCATTGGTCAACATTATACCTGGCATTCTGTTGGTTGGGGGACAACAGGGTTGTTACACAAAAAAAAAATCTCCACAAAAGTAATCAGAGAACAGTTTCACACTTTTTCATGAGTGCACAGTTGCAGTCTGAATGCAAAGAGGGCTGAAGCTGGACCGAAGGAAATCAGTACGGGCAACAATATATCTAATCAAAGTAGGTCGGTAGGTACTTTTCTAAAAATTACTTTTAGTCATATTCACTAATTCACTAGAACTGTCACCATGTCCTGACAGTAGAACATGAGACAGATCATCTGTGATTAAAAGGACTCCTGTGGTCCTGCCTGCTGCCTCTAGAAAGCAGATAATCATTTTTGTGTTTGAATCATAGATAGGCTATCGATTCATGACGCCAGTGAAGATTTACACCTGTATTATGAGGCTGAATCCAAATCAGTATTATGCTGGACAAAGACAAGTTAATATTTAAAAGTGTTTTTCCCTGCACCACTTCTGTAAAATGCCAAGGAATATCAAAAACTTGTAATAGTTGGTTTTCATTTTCTTGTCCAATCTCTGATTTCAGATACTGCAGACTCACTAATAAGAAGACAGCACTATTTACAGATGTTCTCAGTGCTGAGGTCCTTGTTTATTTTGCCCAGTGGAGCCCCTTCTGACCATTTCTATGGCGCCCTCGTGGTAGAGGTGAAATCATCATTTTGGTCTCAAAACTAACCATAAGAACAAATATGGATAGAAATGTTACACATTTTGCAAACAGACAAATGTAAATAAGCTGATCATTTACTGGACTGTCATCTAGGTTACTGAAATAATGGGTGAATAAAGTATTACTGAAATAATGTGTGTGTAAATATGCTTACTATGCAGAAACACAGTACCATCAAGTTTATCACAAAGTTAGATTACGTCTTGCTAAATAAACAGGTAATAAACTGAAAAACAAACATCTAGCTAAAGTAAACTCTCTTCACAGCACCATTATAATAACACTCACTTTCTATTGTATATTCTATTGTATATCTCTATCTCTACTTAGTTGTAAAATTTGTATTTGTATAATTTATATTTTAAGTCTATATTATTTTCTTACTCTAGTACAATCATTTATTTTTATTTCTTTAATCTAGTTTTTTGCTTGAGTGGTTCTATTTTTGTTAATATCTGATGTATGTTGTGCATTTGACAATAAATTCTTGAAATCTTAATTCTTTAGTTCATGTTGCTTACCTGTGTATAAGGGGCTGTAGGGGGCAGCAGAGAGGGATGGGGAGGGACCTGAAGGTTGTACTGGTTCAAATTTTCAAGCTAAGTCAGGTCTCATCTCAATACGATGACTGCACCTTTAAAGTACAGCTTCTGTCCAACCTTTACAGTCTTGATTTCAATTGAAAGTACTGTATGTGATTATATTGAGCACAAATAATTTCTAAGTTTATGATGTATCATCAAACAATACATAATACCATTAAATTGGAATTTCAGCCAGGAAACATAGTGCCAAGCTAGCAAGAGATTTGTAGGGTTGGGAGCTCAACATAGTAACCATATTACTTAGTCTTTAGCCAGCAAGCCAGTCAGAATATGATCAAAGGATTTAAGAAATTGACTTTTATTGGCTTTTACTCTCCATATTTCCCAAAGTCTGTTGGAGGAGCTGATGCAGCACAGAACAGGAAAGATAGCTGTCTACAGTATCTGTTTCCCAAAATGAAAACTTTTCAGGTCCAGTCAACTTAACTAGACATGTCTGGTCTGTTCGACTGTTCGACTGCTCCAACATCAATTTGTGACTTTAGAAAAAAACACCACTTTCCCTATATGTGTGATTTCTATGACATTTTTTAACCTTCACATTTCTCAGAAAACATTTAGATAGAAGGTAATTTATAGAGGGCAATCATATCATATCCCTTGAATCATATCACTCACCACTGTGTTTTTTTTTTTTTTGGCTCCCAAAATATACTTTACATTACAATATATAATAAATTAAACAGAGCATGAAGATTTTCTATTAAAGCATAATGTTTATGGTCAAACATGGAGCTAGGCTTTGAGGCTTAACAGTAGAAAGGCAGACATTTCCTATCATGCCCTGATCAGTTGACATTAAAACCTGACACTAAAAACTGCAGCCATCTTGGCTCAAACAAGTAAAATTACAGTGTGCAGCACATGAATGATAACATCCACAACCTTTCATTGTATATGTAGTCTTTACATACATGCTGTGCCCAAATTAATTCCATGTATATAATTAATGTAACAGTCTATCCATAAGAATCACTGGTCCTAGTGACCTTAATTTAATTCACAGTCCTCTGCACAGGTACTCAGGCTTGGGCTTTGCTCAGTTCCTGGCATAAAAATAGCAAGTTAAAATTGTGCATTGGCTGGTTATGACCAGTGACATTGTTATTTGCCTGTCCTACATGATATTCAACAGAGAATGTCAAAATACTTACTGTATCTGTTTTCATTATGCACGCCTGTGATCTTTCCGTTTGGTAAGACCTGAATGTGGAAGCCTATGCCCACATTGCAGTAAAGCCTTCTTAGTCTCTTTATCCCCAGCAGGTACTCTCCATCTCTAGTTGTTACCTCCCTTTTGTCCCAGGAGCTGCTGCTGGCCCAAACCAGCGATCTGGCACTATGTATGGTTTGTCGCTTACCGCTGAACACAGGGAAATAAGTAAAGGAGCTGCACAGGAGGATCCCATACAGTAGCAAAGGAAGCTTGGAACGTGACGATGACATCCTCTGCTTGCCAATCCTGGTAATCGTAGAGGTACACAATATTGTGTATTAATCAGCTAATTAAATGTTCACTTAGTACGAACAAAAAATGTCATAAAATCTTTCCAGTTTTAGTCTCTCAAAGAAATTCTATGAAAAAATGCTTCTACTTCTGCAATCTTTAAAGCCCACAGAAAAGTTTCAGTACGCAGATCTCTAAAAACTGAACCCATTAGGGGGTCCTGCTTGCTAGTGGTTTCTCTCCTGTTTCCTAGTTTTGCTTCTTCCTCAGGTAGATCCAGCAGACAGACAGCAGACTTATATGTGCCCCATATTACATCACACACCACCTGCTGTCTTGTTAGTCTGTGAGTCACAAATGCTGTTGAAGAACACAAACTGAGAAATACATAAAACACATAGTGACAGAAAACAAAGAGGAACACGCAAGTAAACAGAAACATAGAGTAGTAAATAAATTAATATGTCACCATCACTATCACCATGTTAATAATATGTAGGCGCTTCATTATATGTGTATACTTTATATACTGTATGTCGCTTTATTCATGCATGTCTCACACATATATGTATAAAATCTGATGTACAAATAAGTCACCATATATGTGCATATATGTCAGATATATTTTAAATTATAGCAAAAATGGCCACTGTCATATAGATCTCATATATATTTGCTAATATATTCATACATTGTTTTTCTCATTCGCTACTCGCTACATTTTTTCAGATCAGAATAGAAATTCTCATCTCCTCATTTGCGCACATCATAAAGTTTCTCATTCTTTTGAGCAATTTGCAAATGCTTTGGTACATTTATGCAAATGATAATCTACAATTGTCTACTGTTACCTTCAATATTAATTGCTTTTGTCATGTTTATCAAAATGTATTATACTGGCTCTCTTTGGAACAGTCTTGTCTCCAAAATATCAAGGCATTAGTTCACTGCATAAGTTGTAACATGCGAAATGGTAGAACTAGTTGTCATAATCAGTTAAACATGTGAGAACATTACAGCAGACACCTACAGAGGCTGGATGAGATTTTCTAAAAGATTCTGTCTGTGCTGCATTGCAAGGAATATATCCGTGATGTAGATGAGAATCTGTGGCCCAACAGACAGGGATGTCAAGAGGTAAGAAAGACTGCATCGTAATTCCCCATACAATGCAATGTGTATAGTTTTGACTAAGGGGTGTTTTGTATGTTTACATTTCTGATTCCTTTTTTGTGTCCTTTGCTGTTGTCTTTGTCTCCTCTGTATTGCATTGACATGGTCTTTCAACAAATGACAGAACAAACAGTACAGGTGTAAATGTGAATCATCTCCCATTTACAGTAAGGTGTAACCTTGTACTATTGAAATTGATCCATGCCATGCAGCATTGTGCATTTTCAACCATTGTCATCAATACCTTAGCTATAGTTTGCTTCAGAGTGTTAAGCACTGGCTAGGCATTTTGACTGTCTTGTTTGTAAACAATGACACCAGAACTTGTAATTCTGATGACACTGACATGTTCATTCTGATGAGAGCGGCCGTTTCTCCAGTGGCGCTGAGGGCTGAGGGTTGCCAGGTGTGTACTGGAAAGGCAGAGGCTGGCGGTGCTGGTGGGTTGCTGACAGGGCTGAAGCAAAGAAGCCAGGTGTGTCTCCAATCTGAGAAGGGAGTGATAAGGCCGGGAGGAAGATGAGGGGTTGCAGGCAGGAGTGCGTGTGGCATGAGTCTAGGAGGAAGGCAGGACAGGCAAAGTTAAAACTCTGGAAGGAAACAGAGTACATGGGCTAGAACCTCTAGTTACCGAGTGAAGATAAACAGACGGTCTGACAGGGAGTGGATGAATGAACCAGTTTATCCTGGAGCTGAGTAGGTGGCTTGATTGGGTTGTTGGGAACAAGTGTGCAGGTGAAGCCAGGTGTGCAGAATGAATGACCAATAGTAACCTCCTCGTCCTCCTCAGCACACAGACAGACAATGACGAATGAAAACTGGGGTAGACAGACAAACACACAAGGGAAGGAGAGGGAGAAAACACACTCAGGGACCCTAACAGTGCCTTCCCCCCCCCTTGTTGGAGCTTGCTGGGGTGAACTGCTTGACCATGTCTGGGTCTAGAATGAGCTTACATGGAATACAGCAGTGTTCCTGCTGGTGGAGACAGCCTAGGAAGATAGGCGCTTCAGGAGCTGGGGTTAGCCGCAGCCATGCACGGGCAGCCTCCAGATCCTGGTTGGTGCGCTCCGTCTGACCGTTCGTCTGGTGATGGAAACCTGTGGACAGGCTCACTGTCGCTCCGAGTCCTTTACAAAATGCTCTCCAGACTTGAGATATAAACTGGGGCCCCCGATCAGAGACGATATCCAGAGGAATGCTATGGAGATGGATGACAGATGAGGAGATCTGCAGTTTCTCGAGCCGACGGAAGCTTGGGGAGAGTCACAAAGTGAGCCACCTTGGAGAACCGGTCCACGATGGTGAGTATGACAGTGTGATTAGCAGAGGGAGGCAGGCCCGTGACAAAGTCCAAGGTGACGTGAGACCATGGCCGACCCTGCATAGGGAGGGGTTGCTCTTACTCCGGGCACAAACAGAGCAAGCCAGCACGAAGTCCCAGATGTCCTGGTTTTATCAAGGGCCACACAAACAGGTATTTAACCAGGGTCCAGGTCCAATTAACGCCAGGATGGCAGTCAAGCTTGGATGAATGGCACCAGAGCAGGGCCTCGGAGTGGACAACATGACAACACGAACAGGTGCTTAGCCGGGCCCCCTCCTGGGTCTGGTTGCTGTTCCTGGCTCAGCAAACCTGATCTTGGATGCCCCAGGTCAGGGACGCAATGATTCAGGAGGTTGGAAGAATGTTGTCTACGTCACGGGGAGCGTCAAACAGGCAGGAGAGAGCATCAGGCTTTATATTGCAGGAACCATGGCGGTGGGTCAGAGTAAAATCAAAACGGCTGAAGAACAAGGCCCACTGGGCTTGGCGTGAGTTGAGTCGTTTGGCAGATTGGATGTAGGCCAGATTTTTACGGTCCGTCCACACCACAAATGGTAATACTGCGCCCTCCAGCCAGTGCTGCCACTCCTCCAGAGCCAGCTTAACGGTGAGGAGCTCCCTGTTTCCCACATCATAGTTGGTTTTTGCAGGGGTGAGATGGTGGGAGAAAAAAGCGTAGACGAGCCTCTGGACCTTGTCTCCGAGAGAGGACCGCACCCACAGCGACGTCGGATGCATCCACCTCGACCATGACCTGGGAGCCTGGATCTGGCTGGACGAGGACTGAGGTGAAAAGCCGCTTGAGCTGGCCAAAGGCCCGGCCTGCTTTGGGTGTCCACTGAAATGGACAGGCTGGAGAGATGAGGGCGGTGAGGTAACCTGGCGGTAGTTATGGCTGAACCTGCGGTAAAAGTTGGCGAAGCCCAAAAAGTGCTGTAGTTGTTTGTGGGTGGCCAGGATGTGCCACTCGACGACTGTCTTCACCTCTCTGGGTCTGCCTGGACTTGGCCTCGCTGGATAATGAAGCCCAGGAAGCTGACTCGGGGGAAGTGGAACTCACATTTCTCATTCTTTACATATAACCGGATCTCCAATAGCCTCTGTAGTACCTGGCAGACATGAGTCTGGTTTTCTTTCAGGGTCCGTGATGATGAGTCAGATGAGTATATCATCTAAATAAACAGAGACAAACCGGTTAAGAAAGTCCCGCAGCACGTCATTAATTAGTGCCTGAAACACTGTGATGAAATTGGTGATCAGATACTCAAAGT
Organism: Scortum barcoo; assembly: GCA_023238725.1. NCBI lineage: Eukaryota > Metazoa > Chordata > Actinopteri > Centrarchiformes > Terapontidae > Scortum > Scortum barcoo. Next base: position 28,832,164 of record CM041554.1, read on the forward strand.
GTTCAAGTGGTGTGTTAAACAGGGGAGTGTTAGTGGCAGGCATGAACAACAGTTGAATTTATTCTCGGTGATCACCAGATACTACCAGAGTGAGAGGTTGTGTGCGATGTGTTACCCAGGCCAGGACCCTCCCAAGTGCATCTCAGGGTTTCTCCAGTGCCTCAGAGAAGATGCCCACCCGAGTGGCCACCTGGTGGTCCAAGAAGCTCTCCTCAGCACCGGAGTCAATAAGCACCTGAAGAGAGAGGTGCTGGAGCTGAAAGCAGACAGTGGCTTGGATTTGGAAGTGTTGCCGGCAGAAGGTGGGATCACAGTCTTGGCCTGCCAGTACCCCCATACTTACTGGCAGGCCTGGTCTTTTGGGCCCTCTCCCTCTGCAATGCAGAGGGTGAGATTGATTAGATCATACAGGTGTTGAGGTTCATCCAGGGAGGAGAGCTTGTCCTTCATTTTTTTGTTGAGTCCGTTTACGAACGCCGCCCAGAGAGCATCCTGGGTCCAATCCAACTCTGCGGGTCTGGAACTCCAGTGCATATTCCTCAACCAGAGTTTCCTCCAGAGTCACATGTGAGATACGAAAGCACAGAAATGAGCACTAGGGCGGTTGAAAACCAGTTTAAACTCATCCAAAAACTCACGGTAAGTGACTCTCTCCAAAGCTTCACGTGCAAATCTAGCCTCGGCCCAGGTTAGAGCCTTCCCTTGTAGCAAGCCCAGGATGAAGTGGATTTTAGCTATATCGGAGGTGAAGTATACTGGCCGAAGTTTAAACTGGAGATTGCAGTGGAACAGAAAGCCCTGACACAGGTGTGGCTGGCTGGAGAAAGGCTCGGGGGAGCCGCATGGATGTCTAGTTGCGGGACAGACAAAGACCAGTGAAAACAGACAGGGGAAAACAAATACACACACAAGGGAAGGAGAGGGAGAAAACACAAAGGAAAGCACACAGGGACCCTAACATAAACATATGTGCTAACATAAACAACCAGTTTTCAACCTTTAATTGCTCTGGGATTCCATTTCCACCCTGTGCTTATTTGCAAAATGCTAGACAATTGCTCTACTGAGCTCCTTATATATAATAGATGGTTCTTAATTGTTTCTCTGGCTGGGTGCTTCACAGCATCAGTGGTACGTTGGCACATCAGATTTTTCCTATGAAAATACAGATGGGGTGTCCCACTGGCTCACCTTATGGGTAGCACACCACGTTCCACAACAATCCTGAAACAAGCATTTGCTCGAATTAGCTACAGCAAAGCACTTAAAGGGATTAGTTGGAGAAAGACTCACGTAATTCACTTCCATTCTTATAAAATGCAGCATGGGCAACAGATTGTTTTTCTTGTGATATCTCTGTCTGTCTATCCATGCCTGGGAGCCTGCTTTACATACTGATTTGCCAGGGTGTTTGAAGGCCTTATTGCCTTTATGTATTGTGATTCTGGCTAATGTCAGGCTACAGTATTTTTTATATGTTTTGAATGGTGTATCCTTTAGAGTTTGACCAAGATAACTACAAGTAAATTATTTGTATCTCAGGCTGTGATGGGAATACTGAAGGTTAAAAGGACACTGTACAGATCAGAACACTGTGATGGGAATTTATTCCATAGCAACTAGTTATTAATATGCCATTTTGATATTATGATCACTATGCTGCATTCATAACAAGTGGGAATTAGGAGGCCCCATCTTTGAGTTAGAATAACCTTATGAATAGGCTTCAACTTTTTGGAGTTGGAGATTTAGATTTCTTTTTTTTTCAAATCAAATAAATTATTATCTGTGATGTGATGGTCTTTAACCTGATTGTATGTGCAGTTTGACCTTCTTGCTGTCTTGCATCTGTGGGTGAGTTCAAGTTGGAGTTTTGCAATTTTTGAACGCATGTGGTGCAAGAATGAGGAAAGCTGTGTAAAAGTCACTGTAAGCTTTAAATGATTGAAATGATTGCAATTGGTATACTTAGCTATTCTCAGTTGGAGCATACTTTGGATGTTATGCCATGATACTAGAGTTAGCTAATGATAAGTCTAGTTCTCTGGTGAACACATTAGTTTGCTATTAGGAGATAAATTATTTTAGCAATTCAAGGACAGGTCTCGCCATCTCTGGCATGTCAGGGAAAATGTTTAAAGATACATTTTTCTGCAGAGAAATTGGCAGACTGAAACTTTCTATGAAGTTATTAAGTGGTACCAGTAACTGTAAAGCTAACCATTAATTCAGGCATACTTTAATGTTACAAGCTGCCATATACACACCACATAGGTACTTTTTTTTGCATCTTAAATTTAACGTGATTTCCCATTTGAATACCTACCTATCTTTTATGCCATGCCAACTAAAAACGATTTAGGGACAGAAACAAGTCCTATTTGATTACTGATGTGTTCAGAGTGTTAGACAATCTTTCTGACAAGTTTTATTTAGTGTTTATTATGATACACCTGCAAACTACTGCCGACAGAATGTTGAGACCATAAGCATTATTACCAGTACTTGCTATAAGAACAGTCTAACCAATTTAACTACACTAGTAGCCTAAAAAGATTGCAGTATACCTCAACTCTGGGCCACTTGACCTTCTCTATGCAACAGACACAGATCTTGTCCCCACCAGGCCAGCGAACCTCAGACAGATGGATCACATCCAGAATCAGCGAGAAACCTGCAAGACTGGAGAGAACATTCTCCGGCAATAACATGCACTTTACGGGACATAAGTGTGTAAATAAATGAGGGTAGAGGAAGCAGAGAAAGAGGAAGAAGACAAAGAAAGAGGGAGAGCTGCCCGGTGCATCATCGGAGCCCCCCGGCAGTCTATAGCTGATAGCAGCATAACTAAGGGCAAGCCTGTGTCCACCCTAACTATAAGCTTTATCAAAAAGGAATTTTTCAAGTCTAGTCTTAAACACTGACACTGTGTCTGCCTCACGGACCCAGACTGGGAGCTGGTTCCAAAGAACAGGGGCCTGATAGCTGAAGGCTTTGCCCCCTAGACTACTTCTGGAAACCCTACAAGTAAGAAGAACTACAAGTAAGCCTGCATTTTGGGAGTGCAGCACTCTAGTAGCATGATAAGGAGTTATCAGTTCATTAAGGTAGGATGGTGCAAGACCATGTAGAGCCTTATATGTAAGGAGGAGGATTTTAAATCCTTTCTAAATTTTACAGGGAGCCAATGCAGAGAAGCCAATACTGGAGTAATATGGTCTCTTTTCCTGGTTCTAGTCAGCACCCGAGCAGCGGCATTCTGGACCAGCTGTAGAGTCTTTAACAACTTGTTCGGGCAGCCTGATAAAAGTGAATTACAGCCTGGAAGAGACAAATGCATGGACTAATTTTTCGGCAATCACTTTGGGACAGAAAGTGCCCAATTTTTGCGATGTTGCGCAGGTGGTAAAAGGCAGACCTTGAAATATGCTTAATATGGGTGTCGAAAGGACATATCCTGATCAATTAAAACACTGAGGTTCCTTACAGTGGTGCTGGAGGCCCAGTTAATGTTATCCAGCAAGGCTATCTTAGGAGAGAATGTGTTCTTCAGGTGGGCCTAGTATCAGTTTTATCCGAGTTTAGCAGTAAGAAATTTCTGGTCATCCAAGCCTTTATATCTTTAAGGCAGGCCTGGAGTTTCAGGAGCTGATCAGTTTTGTCTGGCTTCCATTGATAAATATAATTGGGTGTCATCAGCATAACAATGGAAATTTATGGAGTGCTTCCTGATAATATTGCCAAGTGGGAGCATGTATAAAATAAATAGAATTGGACCAAGCACTGAACCTTGTGGAACTCCATGACAGACTTTAGTAGTGCACAGAGGATTCATTATTAATATGAACAAACTGAGACCATTCTTATAGGTAAGATCTAAACCAGTTTAATGCAGACCCTTTAATACCAAGCAATTTTTCCATTCTCAGCCACAGAATGTGATGGTCAACTTGTATCAAAGGCAGCACTGAGGTCTAACAGGACAAGTCCTTTATCTGATGCTGTCAGGAGGTCATTAGTAACTTTCACAAGTGCCGTTTCTGTGCTATGATGAGCTCTTAAATCCCAACTGAAAATCTTCAAAAAGACTATTGCTCCAGAGACAATTACATAATTGGCTGTCAACTGCTTTCTCCAGGATCTTAGACAAAAAGGGGAGGTTGGATATTGGTCTGTATGTTGGCTAACACATCTGCATCAAGTGTAGTTATTTTTTATTTTTATCCATGGCTTAATTACAGCTACTTTAACCCTTTATAACCTACCATAGAACAAGTCCACTAGAGCATATCTTAACATTTTTACATGCTGTAGTGCCATTTTAATTTGCTAAACATCAATACAACTCTTATATCCCAGATTTTAGTAATATGTGTAGACTTATGTCCAGACAAATAAATAGCTAAAAAGTGCGATAAACCATAAAAAATGAAAATAGTTTTTTAACACCTACTAGCTGTATCCCTCAAAACTGTGAATGTAAAAAAGTTCCACAAAATCCTTTCAAACCACAGAAAATTTATTTTGAGTGCGCTTATAACTAATTTTTTTAGATACACTCATTTTTTATAAACTGTATCAAAAACAGTTTATAACACAAAGGAATACACGCATTGAGGAGCATTTTGACAACAACAACCCACATAGTATGTGGAGAGGCATCAGGACCAATAACGGACTATAAGGTCATGCAGTGATCAGCTGGTTAGCCACGATTCCACTCTCCCTGACACCTTGAACACATTCCATGCTCGTGTAACCAGCCTCAGCTGTTACCGTCAATAGTAATGACTGGGTGATACAGATATATTCTATCAATGTATTAATTACCATGTGGACCACTGAATCAGATGTCTAGACCTGCTATAGGAGAAAGGGGTATTAGCAATTTGCATTCGAGTGGAAGAGTAAAGAACTCACACAACCAGCAGGTAAGTCTACGTGTATTGCGCTGTATTGATTAAAAGAGATAAAAAAATGAAAGCGTCAATAAACACATGAGATATCAAACAACAGTTGAAAATAAATTAATAAATCCCCAAATCAGAGTTACAGTTTGTCTTGGATGGCCCGCCACGACCACTGAGGTTCCCAGAACAGGAAGAATCCCAGCAGAAGAAGTCTTCATGCAGATCTTGAAACCAGGAACCCATTCGGAAGAAAAGAAAAGGAATGAAAAGACAAAGAAAAGACCCGGCCTATATAGGCCAAAAAGAGGGTTACTATAATATTCTCAAAATAAAATATACCTTTACATATAGATAAAACTATATAAACGCACATATACACATCCATGGTACATTACAATTATTTCTCAGTGACCATTATAACAATTCTTACTGTCCATCAAATGAGCTGAACATAGTTTGCAATATTAACATGAAACAAAATGGCTGAACCATTACTCTTCTGTTCATCTCTATTTTCCTTTTACCGCCACTCACTCTTATGGAAAACACACGGAGTGAGGGTAATGTAACTATAACACCTTCATATGAACAATTTGTCTAACACAACATACATAAAAGAACACCTCTTTACTCCATATTAACCTAGCATATGCACATTTTAACTCAATTTACGAGACTAATCTCAGTAAAGTTTACCCACCAGAGCATCATATACACACACTCTGGCACAATGCAGATCACACGGCTCTCATCAGTCCAGGTTCCGCTTTTGAAGAAATAGGGACACGGGAGTTCAGCAAACGTGTAATTTCACAAATGTATGCTAATGCTAATGATTTAAGCTAGTGCCACGGCTGCTAATAAACACAACTCACGTTCTCCCTCGTTTCCTTTGCAGAATACACGGTCCATTAATCAATCCGCGGAAAGAAAATAAAGTTTCACTCTACGTGACAATGATAACAGTCACAAAGAAGTTAAAATATCTTTCTCTCCTACACAAAAAACAATAATATCTGCAGCAAAAGTTAGCATGAAGCCACTTCGACGTCGGTCCAGATAAGGTGTCTGGTCGCACTCTGAAATTGTGTGCAGACCAACTGGCAAGGAGATTTTTCTGGACATTTTCAAACCTGTCCCTGCAGCTTGCTACAGTCCCTGTCAGCCTTAAAACACTCCATCATTGTGCCTGTGCCTAAAAAAATCTGCTGTCACCTGCTTGAAATGACTACCGCCCTGTTGCTCTAACTCCGGTCATCATGAAGTGCTTTGAGAGGATCGTCCTAAAGCACATCAAGGATATCATCCCTGCTGGTCTGGATAACTATCAGTTCACCACTGTTAGGATGCAGTCGCCATTGCTCTCCACACAGAGCCCTGACCCACCTGCAGCATCCTAACACCTATGTGAGGATGATATTTGTGACGTTGACTTCAGTTCAGCTTTTAACACAGTGGTCCTTATTGTGATCCTTTCCTTATTTTTACTATTTACAGCTGGGAGTCACCAATCTAAATTTCGCAATGTGAAAACATAATGGCAATTTTTATATAGCGGTAAATGTTAGCCGGTGGTGGTTATCGAGATAGATTTATCCTAAAAAATCAGCAGCCATGCCATCTAATTTGTTTTGTTTGTTTTGCTTAGTCCGGTAATTCTGCATGTTTACTAATAAGAACAGACGAAGCTGAAAAATCTAAGAAGCGGGAAACACACAAGGACAGGAAGGGCAGGAAGTAAAGGCAGACAGTGAGGAGGAAGGAAGAAGGAATACAAAATAAAACAGGAAGTTAGCAAAACTAAAACAGGGCCAGGCACATGCAAGGACAGGAGACAAGAAACACCCAACAAAGGACACAGGAAGAGAGAGACAAGAAGAAACACAAGGAAACGCAAGAAACACACTGAACACACTGAAAACCAGACATGATAACACAAGGAACACAAGACAATACAAGGAACACAAGAAACACAAGGCAGAAAACACCAGGGACAAAAACAGGGCATAAAGCAAACCATGACAGTTCCCCTAATAAACCCTAACATAGCATAAACCTATGTGATCGTGACAGTCCCCTGTTTCTGTCCATGGTTCTGATGTGTCAGCCAGGCTACCCTTAGCGACAGTGTGTGCTGTCACAATGCGTGTGCGCTGTCACAATTGGCGCTTTTCCATTACAGAGTTCTAGCACTACTCGACTCGTCTCAATCAGTTTCGGTTGTTTTCCATAACAATAGAGTACCACCTCAGTGTGGGTGGGGTCGTCCATTAGCAACGCGGCCGAAACTCCAGCGACGTCATTTGTTATGCGACACTCTTATGAACGAGTCGCTCTCCCGACTCATCTAGTGACGTCACGCCTCTGGCCAATCAGTGGCCTGCCGTCTGCCGACATCACATTTTTGGCTCGAGCTCAACTCGCTTGGAACCCCAGCCGAGTAGGTACTAGAAAACTACCTGGTACCAGGTACTAACACATAATGGAAAAGCCTAAAAACCGAGGTCGAGTCCCGAGCCATAGGTGCTAGTGGAAAAGGGCCAAATGTGTGGATTACATGACAGTGATTTGGTTTTGTGTGTTAGGAGGAGCCGTCATGTGTTTTGTACCCTGGCTCGTTTTCACTATGTTCCACTGAAGTGCACACAGCTTGTGTGATGAAGTGAGTGTTTGTAAGGAGGCTTTGCCTTTTGCTTAAGAAATTATCAGTGTTTTATTTTGGTGATAACACTCACTCTTTCTGTAGTAGAATTGTCATGTTCAAATTTCTAGTAGGCCTGTAGTAGTGCAATGAAAGTTCAAAGTCAAACATTACATTTCAATAGCACCAATGGAACTGTGATAGGACTGATAGGACCGTTCCTGTCCACGATAACACACAGAGGGACTTTACATACCTAACACATGAAGGAAGAGCACCTCCCACATAGCCTGCACATCCTGTGCCCCTGTGTGGCTTTGTTTGAGCCAGATGCCTCCTCAACAATGGCAACAGGGATGTGCTGATAGCTCCTGCCAAATTGTTGCCAGAGATGTGATTTATACTTAAGGTGCAAAATACAGAGTGAGACACTGGTGTGGCGCATGGCTATTAATGGTGTAAAGTAAAAAGATAAATATGAAGACAGGTCTGCAGAAAGTGTCATTATAGCTGGATGAACTGCTTGTGTGTTTTGCATTTAAAAGTAATTATTGAGTGGCTCACAAAACTTGCTGATGCTTCCAGTTTTTAAACACAGAATGAATTAAATCTCTCTTGAATGTGAGTTATTAATTTGTATTTTGAAAGCATACTTTTAACTCAACTTTCTTATATTTTTTTATTTGTGAAACCAAGTTGAGAAATGGGGTTTTGTAGCATTTGATGATTAGCCTTACTCTTAAGCTTAATTTTGCACGTCTGTCCGTCCCCGGGAGAGGGATCCCTCATCTGTGGCTCTTCCTCAGGTTTCTTCTTTTTCCCATAAAGGGTTTTTTGAAGTTTTTCCTGACCCGGTTCGAGGGTCTAAGGAACAGAGGGTGTCACAACTGTACAGATTGTAAAGGTCTCCGAATGCAACACAATGTTTGTGATATTTGGGGCTTTAAATAAATAAATTTGAATTTGAAAAGCACTGCCTTTTGTCCTGTGCTGGATCGTGTTAAGGAGACACTTATAGAAGAATAATACATTGATTAAAAAAATATTGATTTTTGTTTAAAGATGTAAACTAATTGTTTGTTTTTTACATACAATTTGAAAAATAACAGTAGATGTCTTTGTCTCTGAATTTAAGGGTATGTTTTTCCTCATAAAAGGTATAACATGACATGTTACACCAGCTGTAGCTCATTAGGGACCAATGCTGTACATTTCCAGTAGGTACATATTTATACCAAAAAATTATGGTACATAAATGTTCTTTCAGAGGTGCAGACCAGAGGGTACAAAAATGTACTAATACTGTACAGTGCTTGTACCCTACTAGGGTACAGCTGGAGCAACAAAGCCATTGTACCTTTTTAGGTCAATTTCTGCACCTTGATTTCTTGGTGTGTAAGATAAGATAACCCTTTATTGGTCCCACAGGGGGAAATTTACATTGTTGCAGCAGCGAGACAAAATGGGAATAGCAGTACAAAAAATATACTCATGCAGAAAGAAAATAAAATGAAATAAAGTCAAATAAAAATATCGACACAAAACGAAATAATTATACCTGTACATAGTAAAAAAGAGGATATACCTCAGAATATAGGTATTGCAAGGTAAGAAGATAGAAGATAAGGTATTGCACATGAGTCCAGTGACTGTCTGTGCGCAGACCAGCGGGAGTTGTGTTTATCGTACAGCAGGAAGCAGGAAGGACCTGTGATACCTCTCCTTCACGTACCATGGATGGAGCAGTCGGTTACTGAAGGAGCTGCCCAGTATATATGTGTATAGCAGTAGTATACGGTAGTATGTTAGAGTAAATTGACATTCACACAAAATGTCATAATGATGAGCTTGGGCTCAGGTGGTCAACAGTCTTATGACCTGTGGGTTGAAACTATTCGGGAACTTGATGCAGGACCAAATGTTGGGTTACAATCTGACAGATGCCAGCAGGTTGTGGCTGGGGTGGATAGTGTCTTTAATGATTCTGGAGGCCTTCTTCCTGCAGCACTGGGTGTTGAGGTTCTCCATGGGGGGCATCTTTGTCCTACTGATCTGCTGTGCAGTTTTCACCACCCTCTGTAGTGCTTTATGTTTCAGGGCAGTGCAAATGCCATACTAGGCGCTGTAGAGCATCCATAGTGAGTCTACTCGCCCTGCAGAGGAAGAGGAGCTACCTCGCTGTCTTTGTAATGGTGTCAGTGTGGTCCAGGTCAGGAACTCTCTAATGTGAACACAGAGGAACCTGAAGTTTCTGACCTTCTGCATTGTAGTTCCACTGATGGAGATGGGGGAATGTCCTTCTCACTTTTGCTTCTTGTAGTCCATAATCTGCTTCTTTGCTTTGCTTACACTGAGGTACATATGGGGGTTGTTGTCTTAGCACAAAAATATCAGGCATCCAACTTGCTGTCTTGTTGCCAGTGATCAGGCCAGTAAGCTGTGGGTGATCATGCAGTCATGCATGAACAGGGAGCACAGGGGAGGGAAGAACATCCACCCTTAGGGGGCTATGGTGTTGACAGGAGTCACATAGGGTGATGTTAAGTTTCAAGGTCTCTGAGCTTCAAATCAATATTAATATCAATATTACCAATCCTAATCTGCTGCCAGGATTTTATTGTGAAAGCCCAAGGCGTTTTCATTTTCATTTTTCTTGCACTTTGCTGCACCTTAAAGCATGTTGAAAGCTATTATCCTAGTTTATATGTCTCTGCTGCAAACCACAACATATGCTGAACCAGAGATACTTTTTCTACACATTGACACTAACCTTGTGTTTGTTTGTTTTTTATTTAATAAATATATAAACATTAAAGTTTTAGATCAGATTTTTTCATATTTTCAAAATATTTACAAATGTATGTTGAACATTATTCAGTGTTTTTCACACTTCTGTCTGCGCCTGATAGTGGCATAGAGGCCATAGACATGTTCCTACAATTCTTATGCATAAATCTGCTTTTGCCTACCTTTGAGCCTAAATTTGCATCTGGTCAAATAATGAGACTAATGTTACAGCAATGTAGGTGTTTGATGGCGTGTGCCATGATAAGGTGAAAACCAAAATGAAGACAAGACTGAGGCAGAGTAGACCTGTTACACCACTAACGTTAGAGCAGCTGCATAAAATGGACAACGGTGAGGATCCCGCACAGTCACAGGAGCAGTCTGTCGACGAGCAGCACCCATGGCCTTATTTGAAAGAGCTTTTTGAGTTTGTTGGTGCTAAAAACAACTCCTGGCGAATGCGTTGCATCTTGTGCAAACCTAAACCCCAGGAAATATTGGCGTTCAAGAACAGTCCGTCAAACCTCAGGAAACACATAAAGGTAAGTCATTAGTGCTAGCTACGTGTTAGCTAGTTAGCTAAGCTAACGTTAGAGCGCTCAAAGATAAGTGCAGACATTATTGCTATGAGCGTCTAGACTAATATGAATTCATGTTCTTGTTCTTAGGGATACAAACATTGTCTGGGGAAATGATTTTAGGTAGGTGGTGGCTTCTGTTAAAATTCAAAAAAGTTAAACAGTACTGTTAACAGCAGTGATTGAATCTTATTTTATCAGGAAAAAAATTGACCCATGACTCATACATGAAAAAAATGAGTGCCACCAAGAAACTCCTTGAGAACCAGATCAAAATTGTTGTGTGCACCCCTGGTTATGACATAAGGCTAACATTGTAAGCTGAAGGCAATGCTGCCCTGACTCACATTTGAATCACTTGACTTATGGCTCTCCTACACGTACACCAAGCTACTTACTTACTCATTTACTTGCCCTCCCTTGCTCTCAGTTCCTCCTTCCTCTGTCCATCCCCTTCTCTTGTATGCTAATTTTGTTTCTTCATTTGGTTTTGTATCCCCCATAGGCCTGAAGGAGCAGAGTAGTGCAGCCCAGTCAGATGACTCTCTGTCGTCGGCGGAGGAGGAGGACTTCTTTTTGTCAATCAAGCAGACAGATCAACGCGCTGGTAACACCAAGCAACTAGAGTCCTACCTGGCCAGTCCAACTGATACCATTGACATCCTGAAAACATTTCCATCTGTGTGCCACCTGTCTCTTAAGCTCAACACACCACTACCTGCCTCAGCTGCCTGTGAGAGGCTTTTTAGCACAGCAGGAATGATTTTTAGACCCAAGAGGGCTAAGCTACTTTCTGAGAACATGGAAAACCTGCTTCTCATGAAGCTCAACAAAAGGTTTTGTTGGATTTGTTTTGTTTATCATGCCTTCACATTAAACTCGCATTGAGGGATGGAGTGATGCAGTGTAGAGATGGAGAGGGGGGTCTAGTATGTGTTGTGTAGGTGTAAACATAATGAGTAATTTATCTGAGGAGCACAAGAATTGTCTTTAATGTGAAGGGTTTTTCATTGAGCTTCAATGAGTGCAACTTTTTCTTTTTTTCATTTTTAATTTATTTGGCAGGGAGATTGCACAGTGTTTATTGTACCAGAAAATAGCTAGAGAAGCTTATTTTCATCTGTAGTTCCTGGGTGTGACAATAACACACCAGTACAGTGTTAAACAATTGTTACCTGATGTGTTAATAAAAAAAGTGCTATTAAAAAGGTTGATTAAGAGTTGGGCCTATGAGCATGATTTGTGACACCATAGTTTAGAAGCTAATCCTTGTCCAAAATTCAGTGTTCAGAAGTGTGATGTGTTAACCTTAAGTGTACAATACTAAAGGACTATATGATGAAGTACATTAAGATACTAGGCAGGTAGTGGTTGTTCAAACAATAACATTGCTAAAGTAGAATCCATATAAATTATCCTGTGTTTAATAGCTTTGCAGCAAGTGAATCATGCAATAGAAATACTTTTTACTTTTAAAATGACTTTTGAGTACATTTCAGAGCCTGTACTTTTTACTTTTACTTGAGTAGATATTTGGATCAGTACTTTTTACTTTTACTCAAGTTGTTTTTTTACATAGGTATTTTACTTCTACTCAAGTAAGAAATCTGCGTACTTTTGTCATCTATGAAGACAGGATCATAACAGGTGTAGAGTGACTTTGTAGCCTGTGTGTTTACTCACGAGTTGGGTCGCAAGACTCATATTAATGGGTTGCTGCTAGTTTTGATTTAAAAATAAATGGGATTATGGGTCCTTCAGCTTCATGGGAACAGATAGGACGGGTCGGTTTGCAAAACTGGAATCATGCATGACTGTGGCCTTTGTGTAAACTATAGCCTTATTGAGTCTAATCTGTTTGGACCAAAACTGAATGATCCGCGTCATGTAGGGAAGCTCATGTGTTGATGGTATCTTGGCAGGACATGGCCACAGTAAAAGTGAACTAATGCTAATGCTTTCTTTACTAAACTACCTTAAGAAATGAACAGAAGTAATTTCTTTCCTCTTTTGTGGCTGAATAGAACTATACCATCCCAAATTTCTCCTTTCGGGAGCCTTTTCACACTAGGCAACCTTGCTAACATAAGGAAAAAATGATCCCCTTTTGCATGTTCCACCCTTTCCAAAGGTGCCTAAAAATCAGGAGACCATGTCATGTGCAATAATATCCCATCCCAGTCCAACCCTTGGTCTGCAAATGGTAAGAATACCTAGAGGTTCTTGCAACTCAGCCATTAACTGCTGATAAATGTTTGATGTCAATTTGGTTTGTATGCCTTGAGTGGATGATATGTGGATTGCAATGATCTGAATACCCCTCCCCTCACCCGCTCCTTTTTAAGCATGTAGGAGAACCATGGCCCTCTCGGGGGCAAGTGCTTAGTTCTATCCATTCTGGGCTATTGTGGAAACTCAGTGGTGGAACATGGTGGGCTCCATGGAAGAGTACCTGCTTCTTATTTAGATGTGTAGGACTAAAACATAACCTCACTTAGTTTTAGGTGATTATACAGTAATGAAAACCTTAAACATTAAAAACTATGAATATTAGATTAAATTTTTGCCAATATATCCCCCTAAATCCTACACACTTTATCATTTGACCAACTGGGTAACAATAGTTTTAAGCTTGATGCTGTGTAGCAGAAAGGCCTCTGGATATCTGGTGGCCACATCCAATATGATTAACAGATAATCAATTTCACATTTGCCCCAAACTGGCAGGGAATCTGCTTTCCAATTGCTTGACAAACATGGAAAGAATGTTATAATCTCTTTACATCTTTTCAAACAATAGAGGCCAGTAGAATTGGGGACTAAGAAACACAACCTGCTCAAACATAGCCCAAATGACGCAGCTTATTTCCACTTGTGTATAAGCTTCCTAGGAAGATGTTGCAATTTTTCAAGCATATGCCGGGGAAAGATCCTTCTTCTGGTCTTCCACTGGACAATGGCTACCATTTGGCTATGACATCTCTGTGCGTTGCTACCTGCCTGCTCTCTGTCTAGTCTCTGTGGTAACTGCAACAACAACATCTGGTGGCTAAACTAGCTACTACCTTAGTCTCATTTTGCTGCTGTTGCACCATAAATTTCCCCGCTGTGGGACTAATAAAGGAATCTGAATCTGAATCTGAATCACTGTGGCAAAAACAATGGTCCCAGTTCCCTGATCGCTCCGCCTCTGCCCCAGTCTATGATTCCACCCTCACTTGGTCTGGCTCCTTCATCGCTGGTGGCAAGCAGACTCTTTCAGCTAACCTCCTGGCTTTGAAGGATGAAGTGTGGCCCATGCTTGGATCTAAGCCAAAGTCGTGACCTTGCTCCACTCCTTGCCTCAGAGCCGTGGGTTCTGGTAAAAAAACAACAAGGGCCACAGGGGACGCTCTGGGTCAGTGTCACCAGAACCTCTGGTATTCAGCAACAAGTTCCAAGCCTTGGCTGAGCTGGAAAACCATCTCTCCTCCGCTCCTATGACCACTCCTGGTCCACCCAGCTCCCCTACTACGTCGTGTGCTGTGACTCTGCTGTCAGCTGGTTCTGAGGTCGGAGAGGCTGCTCCTGCTGCTCCTGCTGTTGCTGCAACCAAACAGCCCCATTCCTCTGGTACCTCAGTCATTGTAGGGGCTCCACCTGCTGGCTTCGAAGTCAGGAGTGATGCTGCTGCAGCCCTCAGTCGCCTTGGCCCCTCCACCGCAGCAGGATTAACACACCCACCCACCCACTCTGCTGCGGGTGATGGGTCCCTTCCCTGCTAGAATTAACAACATAAGACTTCAAAAGTCTGAAATACTCAAAGCGGATTTTGTCTCTCTCATTAACAACGTGCTCAGCTCAGATAAACAGTGCGCCAGTTTCGGAAAAAGTTCTCCCACCACATCTTTCAATCTCACCTCTGTTTTCTCAATCCCAGTGATTAGTAGGAATAGAATAAACAAACGTTTTATTCGCCGTCATTCTGCTGCCAGGACTAAGAACTTACTCATTGTCCTCTGCATGCCTAAGCTTCCCAAGTCTGACTCTCCTGTTGTCTTTGGCTCATTAAATGCTAGATCTTTGTCAAACAAATTGTTATAAATGACTTTATTACCTCCTACAATATAGATATTTTTTGCCTTACTGAGACATGGCTTAAATCAGGAGCTTTATCCACCCAAATACATAAAAGCTACCTCGAATGTGCCTTACTATTGGATCTTTTGGTAGTTTTGAATGACTAACCTTTAAAATTGAGTGTATAATTCCAGTGTGTTGTATTGTCATCTACCATCCCCCAAAATGTTGTACTTATTTTCTGAATGAGTGTACCACTCTGCTTTTGTCTGTTGTGCTCAGATTTGACAAGATCATTATGTTAGGTGACTTTAACCTTCACATAGATGAGCCCTCAAATTCCTTAGCTTCAGAGTTTTTAAGGCAACTAAATAATTTAATTTAGTGCAACATGTTTCAGTCCCCACACATAACCGGGGGCATACCCTTGACCTAGTCTTTACTCTCGGCCTGACTCTGAACTCCCTGGTTATGTATGAACTCATTTCTGACCACAAATGCATAACTTTTGACACAGTTTTTCAATCAGTGGTGGCCTTTCGGAAATGAACCATACAGTCTTGCATCTTTAATGAAAACTCAGCAGCTAGATTTCCCACATTTTCCAACATCAACGATTATGTTAACTGGCTGAATGAGACATGCTTCCATCGCCCCAAGCAAAACTAGATTGGCCATAGTTGTCAATGTGTCCTCCTGGATTGATGACTCTATTCGATGCCACAAACGACAGTTTAGAAGAGCTGAGCGTAGATAAAGGAAATCTAACCACCACATCCACTACCTTCATATGAAGGAACTGTTTACCACACTCAACAATCTCATTAAAGAGTCAACTATCAAATCTAGAAGCTCTATATAGAGTGAATAACCAGCCTGAAATACTGAAAAAGATCTCAGCATTAAAATATGAGTACAACTCTATATTGTCCAAAAATGTTTCGCTGGTCCAAGTAAGACAAAAGTATTTTGAGTTTGGGGATAAACCCCAAAGGTTACTTGCACACCAGTTAAGACAATCTCAAGCATCCAGGTCCATACATTCAATCAAGAAGAGTGATGGGTCTCCCTGACGGATCCTGAAAAAATTAATGAATGTTTTGCTAATTTTTATGAACATTTGTCAGTCACAGGGAGGATCTGATCCAGGGAATATGGGAAAGTTTTTTGAAAATCAGGAACTGCCTCGCCTATCAAGAGCCTCTTCCTCGTCACTAGATACAGACATCAATTTGAACGAGATAAAAGAAGTATTTCCTCCCTCCCCAACAATAAGGCAGCAGGGCCTGATGGCTTTTGCATCGGATTTTTCAAGGTATTTAGTCATAAAATTTCCCCACTTATACTAACAAATGCTCAATCACTCATTGGTGATCTCGAAGTTGCCTCCTACTCTATATAAGGCCAATATTTCACTTATACCCAAACCTGGACATGACCCTAACTTGGTCTCCTCATATCGTCATATCTCCATGCTACCTATCGAAACCAAAATTCTTGGGAAATGCTTAGCCAATAGTTTAAAGGAGCACATTTGTTCTATTATCCATCCTGACCAAACAGGTTTCTTTATGAAGTGGATTGAGGTGATCTATTCACACCCAACCACCTCTGTCATAACCAACCAAAATATTTCATCCCCTTTTGCAATCAGTCGTGGGACCCATCAGGGGTGCCCCCCCTCCCCTTTCCTGTTTTCAATACAACCATTATCAGTTAGTATTAGACAAAGTTGTCTAATATCTCCAATTGACATTCACGGACAAGAGCATCATATTTCACTGTACGTGGCCGACATCCTTTTATTCATCTCTCATCCTCAAGCCTCCATACCTCATCTTTTGACTATAATTAGTAACCTTGGCAGACTCTCCAGATTTTCTGTTAACTGGGGATGAGAGTTAATGCTAACGAAGTTGTTATGACATACATACAGTCTACTCCTTTTAAAAAGGCCTTTAAAGACTTCTCATTTCTTGGTATAACTGTCATAAAAAACCTTAAGGGCCTTTTACAAAAGAATTGGCATAATAAAATTGAGCAACTTAAACAAAGTATAAATTTCTGGAAGACTCTTCCTATTTCTCTTGTAGGTAAGATAAATGCAATTAAGATGATTGCACTGCCACGTTTCCTGCATCTCTTTCAGTCTCTTCCATGTTACATTGCCCAGTATTACTTTAAACAATTAGATTCAATTATTGTACCTTTTCTCTGGAACTTCAAAGCCATCAGGATCTCCAAAAAACATCTATGTAAACCTAAAATTTTAATTTTTTTGCATTACAATTTTTATGTATTATTGGGTGGCTCATCTGTCTATACTTGCTTGGTGGAGGAAAGGCCCCCCCTCCTCTTCATATTCCCTGCCCTGCCTGGCTATGCTTAGAACGATTGCTATGTAACAAGACCTCCTTGCTAGCATTGCTCAACAGCCCCACCAAAATCAGGAAGTCACAGTATAGTAACAGCTTTGTAATCAATGGTACTATACGTACATGGGAGCAGATAAAACTTCATATTAAGGCCCCAACTGTATATATTGATACTCCAATCTGTGAAAATCACACTTTCATACCTGGCCTAAATGATATTGCTTTCTCTGCTTGGAAACAGAAAGGCATTAATAAAATAAATGATTTATATATTGGGGGAAATTTTTTCATTTACACAGCTACAAGCCAAATATGGAATACCTGCCTCAAGTTTTTTCAGGTATTTGCAGATTAGAGATTTTGTTAAAAAACCAAAACCAAACCAAATTTTGAATAAACATAATAGTATTGAGACTATTAATAGTCTTGACACGGGCACCTGTGGGGCAATCTCCGTTTTCTATCGAGTGCTTCATGATGGAGTGCCGGTGAATTTGGAGATATATAAAAAAGAATGGGCAGACGAGTTGAATATGGAAATAATTTATGAGATTTGGGAAGAATGTCTACGAAACCTAATACAGTTTAAAGCGCTCTACAGACTCCACTACTTGCAGGAAAAGCTACACAAATTTTATCCTGATATCCCACCAATATGTAACCGATGTAAATCAACGATAGGTAGCCTAGCACATTCATTCTGGGCATGTAGTAAACTTCATTCATATTGGAAGTGTATTTTTAAGTGTTTTTCTGAGGCTTTTGGTAAGAATCTGGCACCCAACCCTCTGCTCCTATATGTTTTCTGTCTATAGTAGATACTCACCTTATAATGACCATGAAATATTGTAATGCAAGATGTGCTATGTTCTACATGTTATGTGTTCTTTCTTTCCTTTTCTTGTTCTTCTATGTATTTTCTCTCTCTCTTTTTTCTTTTTTCTTTTTTTTTTCTATATTGAAAATCAATAAATAAAAAAAAAAAACAATCGCATTAAAGATGCGAGAGCTGCATATTTTTCTGGCCTGATCAACAATAACAAGCATAACCCTAAGTTTCTACTTTGATACTACACAGAGTTGGAGCTAGAGAGGTGACTGGGTAGCATGGGCCACCTGTGGAACCTGATTGGACACCTCAGGTGCCACCCCAGGTGATTGACAGGTCACTGCACTCTGTCAAGTGGCTGTCTGACATGAAGTGAGAGGACCTACTTGATACCTACATTCTGAAGTAAAGTTAAGTTTAATGTGGTAAATGCTCAGAGATTATCTCAATGTCCATGTAGCTTGTTTGCTATTGTGAAGGTCTAAATATAGTCAAGTTACTTAACGCTGACTAGACTACATGATTCAGTTTGATTTAGTTGGCTGGTTGATTTAACAGCACGAGAATGGGGACATATAGTTTAAGATTCTGCCTAACACAATTTTGATGTGTAACCAGGCTGTCTTATTTTGTATAGGAATAGACAATGACGAGAAAGGGAGATATTTCTGCCTTTTTTTTTAAAGAAGCACATATCAGGTCCAGATCAGGCCCAGACACACTCCAGCCCTGGCAGCTCCTAACCTGAAGCCAGCCAGGCAAGTCAGTTTGGTTAGACCAATGGACCCAGTCTAACATCAACAGTATTAACCCAGTTCAGACATGGGAAAGTGTAGCCTCATACTGTAACAAAAGGTGAATTTGACAGAATAAGCCTAATTTTGAATGTTGATTCAGCTTGTAAAAATAGATGCTTTTGTGTGTGATGTTATTTTATTGCTGTTGTATTTATTTATACATATTTTTGACAATTCAGTTTCATTAAGGGGTGAGAGTGATACAGGTACTTCTGCCTCTGAGGAGGGAGACAGTGAGCCAGAGGTGCTAGGAGAAAATTCCACCAAACTCCCCACATCCTCATCAAACACGACATATGGTGCCACAATGGCACTGAGAAGCATGTGCACGAGAAGGCAAACATTACTAGTTTTCAGCTAGTTTAGCCATGGCTATCTACCTATATGAAATAATGTTTTTCCAGCATATAAACATCAGCCACAATTACTTTTATACCTAGCTAATTATGCCTAGCTAGCTATTTAACATTAGCTAACTTAGCTAGCTGTCAGTTTCCTAAAGTGATGTTCGCTTTAATCACAATTTTTCATGTCTCTCTCAAGAAAATACTCAAATGTTTAAATAGGTTTTGTGCTGTTATCATTAATTCATTCATCCCACAATACCTATATACCTATATATTACAATAACAATTTGTATATATGGAAGATGTACATATTGTATTTCTGTTTATAGTGTACACTATTGTCATTTTTACCTTACCTGGGTTCAAGATGGCGCCGAGGATGGCTGCCATGTCTCGAGCTCCCCCCTCAACTTTGCTGTTTTTTTTCTACTAGTTTTGTTATTTATTTCTTCTTTTAAAATATGCAACCTGCTAAAGAGAGCCCTATCATACAATATGATGGAGAACAACTCCTACAAATCAGGTCGGTGGTAGACAAAACCTGAGGAGGAGGTGGCGGTGGAAAAGAGGGTCGGGAGCTGGAGTCCTAGTCCGGCTTAGGAAATGTGAAAACCGGCCTCCTCTACCGAGTTTTCTTCTGGTTAACGTTCAGTCTCTGGATGAACTCTGGAGGATGACTAATATAAAGTGCGAATCTAAAGTGAACAGAATATAAAGTGCAAATATATAATGAATCAAGTAAAAGTGTAAATGTAAAAAAAAAACAATTAAAAGCCAATCTTAACAAAGGCCATGGACAAGCTGTATGGAGTTATCGACAAGACAGAGACCTCACGGCCAGAGGTGAGGTGCCGAGATATCACCAGCACATCAGCTGTCCAGAACACAAGCCCAGACTTAGCACCAAAGGAGGAATTTTTGAAAGCTTTGTGTGATTCTTTATTGTGAACTGCAGTAGTGGTACTGCACACAAA
The DNA here is from genome assembly GCA_023238725.1 of Scortum barcoo. Classification (NCBI taxonomy): domain Eukaryota; kingdom Metazoa; phylum Chordata; class Actinopteri; order Centrarchiformes; family Terapontidae; genus Scortum; species Scortum barcoo. Next base: position 28,852,461 of record CM041554.1, read on the forward strand.
GATACACTTTATTGACCTACTGGCATGCAGAACAGCAGGTAAACAGGCAGGTAGACAGGCTGGCAATGCCATGCAGGGAGAAGCAGTTACAGGCAGGTTGACAGGAAGATACAGGGCAGGAACATAGGCACTAGATACTACTCAGACAGATACTGCAGGAACATAAACCAATAAAGTGACCCACAGTGGCTGATGGGGAAATAGAAACAGTATAATGGGGAACATGTAAAACTACAGGTAAGAATGAGAAGGTAGTCAAGTAGGTGGGAAACTAAGCCTAGGGGAAACTAAGGCGTTGGCCAAAACAACAACAAACAAAACCATCTAGAAATCAAAATCTACTAACTTACCTATTTCATAATAAAAATAAAATACAGGTATCTTACCTGCCTCCCTAAACATAAACATGAGAAAACGTATGAAAATAAATAGCTTCTCCCCCCTACAAGAACCCAGACTGCAACAAAGAATTAACAAAAATAAAACTCAAGGTGGTATCACTGCCACACACACAATACTATATAGATATAGATATAATATTATCTGCCGAGGGAGTTCAGTCACGTGATCACCGTCTGTGTTTACATCCCTCCGAGAGCAGGACGCAGCCACTGCCTGTGAGAAAATCCATTCTGTCACAGCAAGGCTGCAGACACAGCACCCTGAGGCATTCATGATCATCTCTGGGGACTTTAACCATGCAACTTTGGACTCTACTTTGGCTGTTTTTAATCAAGTTGTAGACTGTCCGACCAGAAACAACAGGACAATTGATCTCCTGTATGTTAATGTACGGGATGCATACAGATCGACTCCCCTCGACTTCTTCAACAGGTTCAACCAGCCCTTGGCCCCCCACCCCCGCCCTCACCACAGCCATCCCCCCCTCTCCCCTCCACACACCTCCCCCAGACACCACAACACCACCCTCCTCCTCCCCCCCACATCAACACAATCTTCGCCACTCATCACCACAGACCAGGTCAGAAGACAGCTGAGGAAGCTTGACCCAGGAAAGCCGCAGGCCCAGATAAAGTGCGCCCTAGACTACTGAAGAGCTGCGCGGCAGAACTGGGGGAACCACTACAACGGATCTTCAACCTCAGCCTGCAGATTGGGAGAGTGCCCACCCTCTGGAAGACATCCTGCATCGTTCCAGTTCCGAAGAAGAACCGGCCCAGCGAGCTGAATGACTTCCGACCAGTGGCACTCACTTCACATCTGATGAAGACGTTGGAGCGGCTCTTCCTCAGCCTCCTCAGACCCCAGGTGCAACACGCCCAGGAATCGCCTGCAGTTCGCCTACCAACCAGGTGTTGGTGTGGAGGATGCCATCCTCTACCTGCTCCATCGAGCCCACTCCCATCTGGATAAGGGAAGCGGCACAGTGAGGATTCTTTTCTTGGACTTCTCCAGTGCCTTCAACACCATCCAGCCCACTCTGCTTCGGGACAAACTGAGCAGGATGGGAGTGGACCCCCAGCTGATGGACTGGATCTCCGATTACCTCACTGGCAGACCACAGTACGTCGGGCTGAAGGACATCACGTCTGACACGGTGGTCAGCAGCACTGGAGCCCCCCAGGGCACAGTGCTGGCCCCTCTTCTCTTCACCCTGTACACCTCAGACTTTGCTACAACTCGGAGCTGTGTCATATTCAGAAATACGCTGATGACACGGCCATCGTTGGGTGCATCAGGGATGACAGAGAGGAGGAGTATCGGAGACTGGTAGGGGACTTCGCTGCATGGTGCCACACTAACCACCTACAGCTCAACACCTCTAAGACGAAGGAGCTGGTTATTGACTTTGGGAGGTCCAGACCAAGACCACGACCAGTCCTGCTAGAGGGAGCTGAGGTGGAGGCTGTGGACTCTTACAGATACCTCGGGCTATGGATAGACAATAAACTGGACTGGACAACGCACACCAGCCACCTGTATGGGAAGACACAAAGCAGGATGTACTTCCTAAGGAGACTGCGGTCCTTCAACATCTGCAGCAAACTTCTGCAGATGTTTTACCAGTCTGTGGTTGCCAGTTGTCCTCTTTTACACTGTGGTATGCTGGGGGGGCAGCATATCCAAAAAGGACACATCCAGACTGGATAAACTGATCAGGCGGGCCGGCTCTGTGGTCGGCACGAAGCTGGACTCTCTGGTGACGGTGGCAGAGTCGAGGACTCTGGACAAACTGCTGGATATTATGGACAATGCCAGCCACCCTCTGCACACCGTCATCAGCAACCAGAGGAGCCTGTTCAGTGAAAGACTGCTCCTTCCCAAGTGCAGGACCAACAGGCTCAAGAACTCCTTTGTCCATCATGCCATCACACACTCTACAACTCCTCACAAGGGGGGAGGAGGACATAGAGTAGGGGTGGTAGCCAGCCATTGTACATTTACTTGTACAACACATACATACACATTGGACACTTTTCCTCTGGTGCAATAACCCCATCTATATGGTGCAATAATTTTAATTTATAACTCTTAACTTATACTATACATACAAAGCCATAACTTATTTCATATGAGGCCATACTCAGCTCTTTATATTTACTTATAGTATTTTATTCCCATTCTTTATATTTTATATTTTGTATTTTAAGTATTTACTGTGTTTATTTTTCATCTGTGTGCTTCTTCTATCTGTATGCTGCTGGAAACGTAAATTTCCCTGAGGGAGTCATCCCAAAGGGATCAATAAAGTCAAGTCTAAGTCTAAGTCTAAGTCTAATACAATTTTCACAAGAGGAGCACATAGCACTCAGAGAGCACTCAGAGTCTGATCAGGAGTCAGGACGCGAAATGAGAGAGAGAGCTGGCCGGCATGGGCAGGTCCCATTTTGAAGTTGGTCCTGCTGATCCTCCGTCCAATCACCGGCCACCACCTAGACAGAACACAAAGGACAAACAACACACACTGAGAAAGACAATCACACAGATACATTGAAACACAATCTTCTGACTTAGGGTCATAACACACACAAGAGCAGAAAGTAAATTAGACAAGTGAGGAAAGGTGAGAATACAGGATGTGTGCATGATTAATCTGAAAACAAAAACAAGGGCAGAGAATTAGAAATAACAAATGCAGAGCATTCCAAGAGAGACAAAGAAGATATGAAAGGGGAACAGGGAAACACCAGGGAACACCAAAGGCATGAGGCAGAACCATGACATTTTCCGTGAGCTTTTGTGCACTGCCCATTTATTTGGTATTCACTTGAGCTGGGAAGCACACATACAGCAGTATAAAAAAGACATAATGGGATGGGAGTTGAAAGTTGATGTCTGAAGTCTAGTTTTAATGCTAAGAACAGAGTGAATATTTTCAATTGGCCCCAGCATTTACAATTCAAAATATAGCAAGGATACAGTCTTTTTTACAGTGTTATTTTCCTGTGAAAGACCCTCAATCCTCTATGCTATTTCTGCTACTGACCAGCATACAAATAGTTTAAACATACAGACACACTGTACAAACAACAGTGATTCATTTGTTGATTCATATCAACAACTGTTGGCCTATCTAGTCTGCATATAATACAGCAGTGGTGGAGGGTTGATATCATGTGACATGTGGTGCGTCAGAGCTCATGTAGGGTTTATTGCAGGCCTCAGAAAGAGAAAAAGAGACAGAGGCAATGATAGATTGTGTGTGTACACATGTGAAGAACTAGTTCCCCCACCAGGAGAAAGCCCCATAGTAGTTGTGACGTGGGTAACCATTTATCAGCATTTGCTCTGACATCAAACCTTGTCAGAATTTCCCCAAGCCACGTGGGATAAACCTATGACACTGGCAAGCAGAAAATCCTAATAATTTGGGTTTATTGGTTTAAAGTTGGAATAAATAGTTTTTCTTTGAATTCATTCATAGATTTTTTTTCATTCTTTCCTACAGTGTTTTTTCCTATCTCAGTTACCCCAATTATACTTGGCAGATGGGCCTCTATGGCTCACCACCATTCAAGCAAGACAGTTGCCCACATGTATAGGCCAGATGGAGGCACATGTTTACATTTTGGTTCATAAATACCATTTACTGATTTAGAAAACACAAATGCCATTGGTTCTCTGTGTAGCTGGATTAAAAATTCAGTTTTCAGAAAGTGTAAAATTGCAAAGAAATGGAAGAAATAAAAATATGATTTCCCGAAGAAAACTCTATATTCACTTTTACCCAACCTTTTGCACTTTATGTTGCTGGACCTCCAAATCTGTGCACCTACCTCTATCTACTGCTTTGCAATTACTACTGTGCCTGATATGCTTGCATGATCAAAATAGGGCCATTTGGACATAGGTGGCACCATGCTTGGAGACACATGCACTGGGTGTTGTTGTTAGCTGTTTATAGTTATATCGAACAATTCAAAGTGCAACAAAAAGAAGCAAAATGCCACAGGGAAATATGAGCACATCAAGAGCCACGAAGAACACAGGAAGACAACTAGAGTCTTAAAAAGAAGTTAGAGAGAAAAGTGACTGTCATCTTCTGAGGTCAAAGCTAATAAAAATGAAAGTATAATGAATACTGCTGAGATTGTTAGAAAGTTGAGAGAACTAAGGAAAGAAAACCAAGAATCATTCACTGACACTAAGGCCTCATCTAGAATAAATATCGGTGACAATGACAAATGAGGAAACTGGAGAATTGGTACAACCAAGGATATCTGCCAGTGACATGAGAGGGAGCTGCAGTACCTGGTGAGACGAGAGGTGTCCCTAAAAAAAAACTGTGCAATGACCTACTGTACTGTATGTGTCACAACAATCTGAGGACTTATCAGGTCCCCAACAGGATAGATAGATAGATAGATAGATAGATAGATAGATAGATAGATAGATAGATAGATAGATAGATAGATAGATAGATAGATAGATAGATAGATAGATAGATAGATAGATAGATAGATAGATAGATAGATAGATAGATAGATAGATAGATAGATAGATAGATAGATGAATAGGGCTACACTGTACTGTACACTACACTGTACTATACTGTTAGACTACACATTGAAGGAAAAGCTATGACAAGCCTGGGTTATTTTAGATAAGCCTTAGATTATTTTCTTGAAGTACTGGAGAAGAAAATGCAGGTTTGTCGTGTGATAAAGCAGTTGAAGGAAAAGATGGAAAAGGATCCAGACAAGATGTTGTTTCCCAGCACAGCTGAGGGTCAACCTGGAGGCCGTAGTGAAAACATTCCCAACTCTAATTAAGGCTCTGCTGGCTCTTGAGGACCTGAGCTTCACAGTGCAGGTGAGCAATATGGAGAGAATGGAACAGGAATTCTCCAGGCAGCCATGGCATATCTCTGTCAGATGCAATTAATTAATTAATGCAGTTAATGTGCTTGTCTGGCAACAGTGTTTTGGAACTCAGTTCTCACTTTTTGGAGAATTACACCAGATTTTTCTTTTTTTCCTCTGTGAAGAGACTCAACAGAGCACTCCAGTCTTGTAAAAGGAATGTTCTTTCTCTTTGTGTTTTGGATGGCACTTATGTGTGAAGGTATATTCCTCTCTTTTTTCAAGAGCGTAATCTTTCAATTTGAGAGCCTGATTTATTGATTTTGATTTTATATTTTGTAAAGCTCTCCCTCAAAACCCTGTCCTCGCATTCAAATAACCTCTGCTTGCACTTGGATCTACTGCTGCTCGAACAGATTTCCCACGCTCAGCTTCACTCCTCCTCCTCACTCTCGCTTTTTGCGCACTCGCGGATTTCTGCTCTGCTCTTGGATTTTTTTGTGAGACAACCCTGTCAAAAATCCCCCAACCAACAGAAAGCCAGCTACAGTGCTGACCAATCAGATAATCCCATCGCCGCTGCTGCCGCGTTTGCTTTACTTCTTGGAGCTCAGGAAAAGTTTGTTTGTTTCCACAACAAGTAGGAAAGAGAAAACTGAGCCTCCCTCCCCTATTACTCATTATACAGAGAGAGAAGAAACAGAAGGTGAGCAGAGAAGAAAAGAAGCTAAGCTGACCAAGCCGGAGATTAAACGAGAGTAAACACTGGAGCCTTTGAGAGGTGGAGAGAGCTGAAAGATTCACATCTGATGGAGAGTTAGACACATTTCTGCTGGACAGGTAATTATCTCTGTTTGATTTATGTTTTATTTTCTATCAAATTCACCAGAAAGCTAAGATGTGTTACACTAACAGTCTGCGGTGTTAAAAATATCTTTGCGAAGTTTCCAGACATTCATATCAGTTTGGTGTTTGTCCTGTTAAAATTGGCTTTTACTCTGTTCACTATAGAGTTGTACTTTTCCACTGAAGTAATTTTTTAGTTGTTTTCATTTAATCAGAACAGTGTGAACTTCAACTTGATAGGCAGGAATCAGATGTACCCACAAATTCCTCTTTAATCTGTCAGTTAGGTTTGTTGTGATAGATACACACCTCAAGGACAACACACACTCATGTTTCATACCACATTTCAGTAAGTTCATGTGAACAGTGGTTGGCCTGTTCACGTCAGAGATAACTGGCCAATGAGACTCGGTGGTGCGTAAGTCCAACCTCTGTACGGGGCAGTCCCAGCCCAAGAAGATAACTGGGAATCACATCCAGAAATCGAGGCTCCATCTGACTGAGATCCTCTGAGAGCTCTGTCACTTTGAGCCCAGCACTGTAATACATTACCTGTGACCTGAATAAATCTGTGAACTGAAGATTTCTCCAGTTTGTTCTCGAGCTTCCAACGAAAGAATCGGGGCTAACAGGCTTGATATTGATGCGTGTCTAAACCTTCACAGCTAAATGTTCTCAAAAGTCGTGTATGACTGTGTTAGAGCACACTGACTAATGCCCCTTTTCCACTAGTACCTACTCGGCTCCGACTCGACTCGACTCGCCTTCGGTTTGTACGCGTTTCCATTACATGTTAGTACCTGGTACCAGGTACTTTCGTAGTACCTACTCGGCCGGGGTTCCAAGCGAGCTGAGAATTTGTCAGGATCTGCCCTCGTTAGACTCCGATCTATCTAACGTACCTTCAGACTCAGGAAATTTAGGAGCAGATACACTTAAAACCTGACAATTGCTTAGACAGTTTTATTCCAATTGGCCTTCCCGAATTATCAGTGTCAAAGCAGTTAATGTGAATACTCTTATGTCCTGTAAAGTGCATGTTACTGCCGGAGCCCCAGGTCCTCTTTGTTCTCTCCAGTCTTGCAGGTTCCTCACTGATTCTGGTTGTGGTCCATCTGTCTGAGGTTCACTGGCCTGGTGGGGACATGATCTGTGTCTGTGTTGTGGAGAGAAGGTCGAGTGGCCCAGAGCTCCATATGAGGACATCTAGGGATGCACCTGGACTCACGGACTCATTTCCATTACTTGTGATACCTCATACGTGGACTAAACCCATGAACTCAGCATGTATAATTCCCTATATGATTGATGATGATGTTCTCTGTACATGTGGCATCTATTGCACGTCTGTCCGTCCCAGGGAGAGGGATCCCTCATCTGTGGCTCTTCCTCAGGTTTCTTCTTTTTCCCATAAAGGCTTTTTTTGAAGTTTTTCCTGACTCGGTTTGAGGGTCTAAGGACAGAGGGTGTCACAACTGTACAGATTGTAAAGCCCTCCTGAGGCAAACAATGTTTTGTGATTTTGGGCTCTAAATAAATAAAAAAAATCTTTATTTACACCATTGCATAAAAAATACTAGACAGACGGATTGACAATCATCATCATAGAGAAGATGCAAATTTAAAATCTCCCCAATCAGATACCTGACAAAAAAGGTCCTTGTAGGCTCATTGCTGTATAAAGCTTTCCAAATATACCGTAACCATGTGGAAGAAAAATAAAAAAACCACAGCCCCTGTATGGCCTTAAAGCTGTACCTCCACAAGGCCACAGCATCATGTGTAGGCCCAGCATGCAGTTTGTCTGTACGAGTGATACAGATTGCCATTGTTTCCTCTCCTAGTTAAAATTTCAGCAGTTGGCACTTTGGCTTTTCTTTGTTTTTGTATCAGACTCCACACATAAAAAGAGGGGAAGAGAATATAATGCCAAATGAGTTAAAAACATGGGTTAAAACATTACTAAACTCAGTGAGTTTCCTGCACTCCGTAAAAACATGAAAAATATTCTCAGAAAACCAAGAGAATGTGCACTTGTTTAAAACACTGTGATTAAAAACAGACACAAAGGCATTGGTGGCAATTGCACTGTGTAAAATCCTCCACTGTGGATCACCAGTTTGCTTTTCTAGTGGAGGTTTGTTGAGAGTCTTCCACTATGGGCTCATCCCACTCAGTCTGTTAGTCCACACAGACATGTAAAATGTCTGTTTGTCTGCTCACAGTCTGGGGACCAGTGAGCGCCAGCCTTGCTGCATCCACCAGCTGCTTCAGGCAGACGGTGTTTGTGCCGCACAGTGCCCCTCTCAGCCCTGGCGCCATGCTGCCACACAGGCAGGACTTGAAAAAAAAACACCCTGGTAAAATGGAGGTAACTCACCTAATGTTAAAAATGTAAAATCAGGTAAAAACAGAGCTGCATTCAGTCCTAGGTTATTAACACATCTGAATATGCAGCTGGCCACATCCCTCCACACTAAATCATTTCTGAACAAACTGTAGTCTGAAGGTGGTTGTTCTGCTGGCCAGATGGCCAAGGCCGTGGCCCCCGTCATCGCTAGATAAAAGCTGAACAGATTGTGGTATCCAATATAAGCGATCCTAGAAAAAGTTGGGTTTTAGCCTAAATTTTGCTAATAGACCTGATGGAGGGTCTAAACAGGCTAATTGGTGCCACAGCAGAGAGGCTACAATGTAATTTGTAGAACACAAGCCACCATTAACCTTCAGCACACTCTCAATGAACACCTGAATCTTGGCAATGAGACCAGCGCTGAACCCAAACCTCTCCATTATTTTCCAGAGGAAGTGGTATTCAATGCAGTCAAATGCCTTTTCTTGATCTAATGAGATCAAACCAGTCAGGCACGCAGTTTAGTCCCAGTGGATGAGCTGCTCCATTGCTTTTCTCAGCCTATTGGCTAGGACTTCGGACAGAATTTTGTAGTCCGTACACAGGAGCAACACAGGGCGCCAGTTCCTGATGGCCTACAGGTTGCCCTTTTTAGGCAGGAGGGTGATGACAGCCCTTCGACAGGACAATGGTAGCAAATCAGATGCCAGGCTCTCATTGAAGACATACAGCAAATCCAGATGCTAGGCACTCCTTGAAGACATCCAGCAAATCCCCTGCCAAGATGTCCCAGAAGGCCTGATAAAACTACTGAGTTCATCAATACCAACAGCCTTTCGGCCTTGCATGCTTTGTAAATCAACATGCAGCTCCTGTGCATTCAGGGGTTGATCTATCTGGGAGTTGGTATCCTCAGACCCCTGAGGCAGTCTGCTCCAGATCTCGTCGAAAAGCTCTTTGTTCTCCTCATTGTCGCTTTGAAAGAAAAGACCGCAGCTAGCCCTCTGATCTGACCTGCCAGCTGCTGCCCTGGATCTGACAGCAGAGAGTGGATATGTTTCCTCTTCTGCTAGTTGTAGACACCTCCCCTCAATGACCACTTTAAGAGAGTCTGGGGATTGTTAAGGCTGCTGTTTGTCCTTGTTGTAGCTTCTGTTCAGATCCAAAGTTGTTTTTTTCCACTCTGCACTCACGTTTTCCTCTGCTGTACCTAAAAAGGACCATAAGTCTGGAAGTAAAAGTTACCGTTTGTGTTTCTTACCTGTTAGGATGGATGTCCTGAATTAGTTCAAAGTTTGTGTGTAAAACTTAAAACCATGATCGATGCTAGAACTAGCGTTAGCCCAACTATGGGTTTTTCAATGTAACGTTAGCATTAAGTTAATCGCTAGCAAACTGTTGTGTTGTGTGAAGTGTATGCTAACTTTGGTTTGGTTTATGTATATTTGTGTTGCGTATAATGAACGCCTTTGTGTTTGAAAGAAAGAGACCAAATAAAGTGTAATATTTCATTTTTTATTTCTGTATTACAGTTTCACAGCTCTTCTGAAGTAAAACCTTTACAACTCACCTGCTGACTCCTGGAGGTTTTATTAGGAAACTGTTTAGCCATCTGCCAAGCTAGGAGTTGCCTCTGTCCCAGCAACGGCAGAATAACAGCATAGCCTTTTTTTCTGGCCCTGATAGATTTAAACTCCCAACTTTAAAAGCATCGATAGAGGTTGAGAGATTAAAGACTAAACTAAAAACAGCCAATAAATGAAATAAGGTGCAAACCAGTGCTTTTCCCCCATTGTAGTGACTAGAGCCAAAATGAGGCTGACGTTGGACAGTTTGCTGTTTGACATTGTTACGGTTTCAAGCAGAGCTAGACTAGGACCCCAAAATACAGACACAAAACTAGACAGACACCAGAGGGAATTAGGTTTGAACATGAAGTCTTTTAATGGAGAATTATCAGGGCAGGTATCAGAAAGCTAAAGAGTATTGTTTTCTGAGCCAAGAGTCCGATTTCTACAGTGGGGAGATTGGTGGTTTGTTGTGGGCGTTCACAGGGCAGGCTGACAGACAGAGTGTGGCGTGAGGCTGGCGTAGTGTGGACAGAGCAGACGGCCAAGCTGGGCTGGAGTGTTGCAAGGCAGGACTGCAGAGGGGGAGATGAACCCAGGTGGAAGACGAGGGGAACCAGGCAGGCACATTCAGCGAAACCAGGAGTCTAAAGCACAAAAACAGATCAGAAGCAGGCAAAAACTCAAGGAAAAGTCATAAAGAGCCACGAAGTCTGGTGGAGAATGGACTGGTGGCAACCAGTTTGAGCTGAGAAGAACTGTTGAGGTTGAGGTTGAGGTGGACAGCAGAGGGGTTAATGATTTCCTCTATGATGAATGGACCAAGATAATGGGGAGACAGCTTGCGACATTTACATCTAAGGTAAGTATTTTTGGAAGATAAACAGACAGACTGACCTTGTGAGTACTGGGGAGCAGAGGACCAGTGTTTATCCACTGACTGCCGGTTCCTCTGAGCTGTAGCCTCCAATGCCGCCCAGGTTCTTCGCCACACAGCCTTACAGCGCTGGAGGTGATGTTGGACCGACGGAACAGCTAACTCCTGCTCCTGGCGGGGAAACAGAGGAGGTTGGTAGTCCAGCGAAACCTCAAAGGGCAGAGTCCAGTTGCGGAGCTGACCAGCGAGTAGGGCAGGTATCCAGGGCAGGCAGGTAGGTGCTCCAAGTGCTGCAGAGGCAGCGACAATGCAGAGCTGATTCAAGTTCCTGGTTGTCCTTTCGGTTTGGCCGTTGACTGGATAGAGGTGAGACTAACAGATGCTTGGACAAATGGGCCCACTGGAGCACTAGCAGCTCCCGGTTGTCGATGTCATAGTTCGCCTTGGCCGGAGAGAGGCGTCGGGAGAAAAAGGTGCAGGGGTGCAGTCGGGTGTCTGGACCTTGTCTCTGTGAGAGCACTGCCCCCACTCAGACATCAGAAGCATTGACCTCCACCACGAATTGCAGGGCTGTTTCACAACTGGGGCCGTGGTGAACAGCATTTTAAGGTAGTTGAAGGCTCGTTCGGCTTCCTCGGTCCAGGTGAAGGGATGGGACGGTGAAGTGAGGGTCATCAGTGGGGCAGCCTCCTGGATGTAGTTGTGGATGAAGATCTGATAGGAATTGGCAAACCCTAGGAAACGCTGCAGGAGTTTCCGATTTGTGGGGGTCGGCCACTCCGCCACCGCTTTCATCTTCTTGGGGTCGGTTTGAACCCATCCCTCCTTCAGAATGAACCCAAGGAAGCTGACCTGCGAGGCGTGGAACTTACACCTTTACAAAAAGATGGTTCTCCAGTAGCCGCTGCAGCACCTGGCGGACATGGAGCTGGTGATCTGACAGGGTCTTGGAGTAGATGAGAATATCTAGGTAAACAAAAAAGAAACGGTTAAGGAAGTCACGGAGTACATAGTTAATGAGGGCTTGGAAAACGGTAGGGGTGATGGTCAATTCAAATGGCATCACGAGGTACTTGAAGTGGCACAAAGGGGTACTTAGTCTTATACTTGACGGTGATATTATTCAAACCCCTGAAGTCAATGCAGGGCCTGAGAGAAGAGTCCTTCTTTTCCACAAAAAAGAAGGCCACCCCAAATGGAGACTTGGAGGGACGGATGATACCCGCTGCCAGGGAGTCCTTTATGTATTTTTCCATGGCCTCGTACTGCGGGTCTGGACAGATTGTAGAGGCGGCTGGAGAGGAATGGAGCATCAGGCAATAACACTGGCACAGTCATAGTGGCGATGAGGTGGCAGAGAGAGCCTTTTCCTGACTAAATACCTCCTTAAGGTCATGATAGAGGGGGGCCACACCGGACAGATCGACTGGCTCCACAGGTGCGCTGGCTTGAACGGGGGCTCCACCTGCAGGCGATAGTGCGCATTGCAAACAGTGTTCATGGCAGTGCAAACTCCAATTCAAAACTTTGCCTTGGGACCAGTCAATGTGGGGGTTATGGGTTGCAAGCCAGGGAAATCCCATGATGAGGGGGGTATTGGGAGCAGAGATCAGCAGGAACTGAATGGTTTCACAGTGGTTACCTGACAGGACGAGTGTGACAGGAAGAGTGTGATGGGTTACTTGGGCGAGAATCCAGCCGTCCACGGCGAGAGCATTGCGGGGTTTCTCCAGAGGTTCCGAGGGGATGCCACCCCTCGGAAGTGTAAAAGCAAAAGAAAAATACTAACACAGACGGGCGGCCACACAGCTGATGCTATCCACATACAAAAAACATTGTTAAAGCCACACTTGGAATTTGTCATACCAGGTTACAACTTTATTAGGTGTGACAGAATTGAAAAACAATATAAAGAATGTGTAAAGTTCATTAATGATAATTTAGCATATGCAAGAGTAAATGTCCCAAATTAGCCCAACTTAGTGTGATATATATGGACAGTTTCAGAGGAGATTTCAAATGAGTCAGTTTTTATAATCCTTGCAGGATGCTAATACAAATGTATATAAGATCTCAGAGAGTATTGATAGAAGAGAAATATGGTGTGGAGACATTAACATCTTTAAACCTTAACTTTATCTTAGAGTGCTCTTTGGGGAAGTGATTGTACAGACACAATTGAGAAGTACATGAAGAACTAATCGAAGAGAAATCACCTGTCTGTCTTAATGATGGAGGTACCAAGAGTAGATGTAATAAGGAATTTAGTCTTGTGTTTAGATCTTACTTTAGTCTCTGGTAAGATGAGTAATTAATGCAAATGGGATAGTGATAGTGATAGGGAGTGATCACTTTCTGATATTATGCTCTTTGAATTTTGATATGTGTGTTCAGAAAGCTATGCAATAGAAAGATGGTATTTATTAGTCAGGAAAATGAAATAGAGAATGTTGCATAGACTCCACTGAAAGATTTTCATTGGAGGGTTATGTAGATAGCTCTGCAGTAGCAAGGACTCTCATGATTATAAGTGCTACATCAACATGCATCATTGTCAATGAGGAAAAAGGAAATGATTCCATAATGCAATAAACCAAAGATATGCATGCATTTAGAACTTTGAGAAAAAATATGAGTCAAGATAATCTGACTGATTATCAAAGGAAGCCATGGCACGGAAAATAATTAAATCTTTAAAGAGGAATGCATGGAGACAATTTTGCTCCTCCATTGGTCAATGATTAAAAAAATGATTGGGAAAAGGAAATTCATCAAAATCCCAGTGCTGTTAGATGGAGAATATTTGGCAATCAAATAAGGAGAAAGCTGATCTATTTTTCTATATTTCACATGACATAAGTTGATGACTATGTTTAGATGATTACCAGATAAAGTCTTGGGAAATTTAAATCTGTTTAACAAGATACTGAGAGAAGTTAGAAGTTGGAAAAGCGCTCTGATAGGTCCTTTTGGTAAGCCTAGTAAGGATCCAGGTAATGCAGGAAACTACAGGCCTGTTGCGCTTACATCTTACTTGTGTAAATGGATGTAAAAGCTGATTGAACACAAACCGTAATATATTGAACAAAAAGGACTGCTAAACATGTATCAACGTGGGTTTTGTAAAAGAGGATCTACGGTAGATAATCTAGTGAAAGTTAATAATGGGGCAGAGAAAGCTGTTAGTATGAAAGAGGTCAGACCTATAGCATATTTTGATATGGAGAAAGTCTGTGATTCAATGTGGAGAGAAGGACTACTGATAAAATTGTCACTGGCATACTGGGTTAAGATAAAAGAATCTGCATAGGAACTACCTACAACAAAGGTGCTGTGTGATTGTTGGGAATCTGCAAAACAACATAAAAATAGTATTTGGTTGGAATATTAATACAGTTATTAATACAGAATATGGATTAAATAGGTTAGATTATGAGCCAAATACTGTGTGGGGTAATGTTCCTCCATGGATATTTCCAGTACTCAGTGTGGACTTGCAACTTTTGGAGCAGAAGACAGAATGGATTGAGAGGAATGAGGACAGTGTTAGACATTTGGTTCAAGATTATGTGAAGAGAATTTATGTAACTGTATGTCAATATTTACTGATGGATCAAAAGACCCAGAGAGTGTCTCCTTCGTGTTTACTCCCTAGAGTGTACATACCTGAGTTTGATATACTTGTATGCAAAAGAATTAATGATAGATTATTTATTTACAGCAGAAATAGTTGCAATAATTTTAGTATTACAGTGGATAGAGGAGGTAAGTTGCAGCTCTTAACAGTTGGAATTCAAAAGAAACAATAATAGATGATTTATTGATGGAAATATCTATGTTATTGATGAGAATACATAGAATACATACATACATTGGAATTAATATATAATTGTGTTGGGTTCCTTATCATTTTGGTGTGGAGGATAATGAGAAAGAAGATGGGAAAGCAAAGAAAGTGCTGAATTTAAATTATGTTGAAATAATTAAAGTTCTTTTTGGAAAAGATGAGGCCAAATTGTTACTAAGAAAGTCAGTGAAGAATTTGTGACAGAGGAAATGGTGCACAGATATCATCAGGAGACACTATTAAAATATACAGAAATCAATTTAGCTGAAGGCTCTCAAAGGGAGAGAAAGTGGTTCTTTCAAGATTAAGATTGGACATGATTAAAATTAACTCTGTATTTAATGGCAAAGTGCATCAGATAAATGTGATGTTTGTAATGTTCATGGAGATATTGAGCATGTCATTATGAGGTGTAGCAGATATAATTCAGAGAGAAACATCTTACATGATAACATATATGAACTAGGATATGAATGGTGTTCGGAGGTGATCCTAGGGGCGAGTGAGAGTATTAGGGAATGCTACAAGGCTGTCTTTATTTATTTATTTTTTTAAGATACAGGATTACATTGTAAAATATAGTGTTAGTTTTATTGTGTGTGTGTGTGTGTGTGTGTGTGTGTGTGTGTGTGTGTGTGTGTTATTTATTTATTTATTTAGTTATTTATTTATTTTCAATAACCCGAAGTAAAGCCCTGATGATGCACACTCCGGTACAGTAGGTGGCATTATGCCATTATGCACCTATTCACGTTGACTTGTGACCCGCCAATAAACTGAGGGAGGAAGAAGAAGAAGAAGAAGAAGCAGCAGCTGCAGCTCCAGCTCCGTGTTTTGGACATCTGCTGTAGAGGGGATGGCAAAAGAGCAACACCAACGCTACCAGATCACATTTCCGGTAGGTTACAGTTTTGCTAAATAAATACTGAGCAGTTTTAGCCAACGTGCGCGTTGAAGAGTTTGCTTGTGTAGATTTGTCTTTGTGGACAGTGTTAGCGGCAGCTGCGCTAACTAGGAAGCTAGCTTTGACAAAGACCAGGTTGAACTGATATAGCATGATAACGTTAAATGAGGTTGATGGGTGGACTTTATCCGTTTGCTCTCCCACTGTAAATTAACCCCATGTACTGGTCCTTGTTGGGTGGCTAACAAACATTAAAAATAATGAAACGATAAAGAGTTTTCCAGCTATAGCGGAATGCCTGTACATTCCATCAATGAATTGTTTTCCTGTCAGACTCCACCTACACATATTGGATATTTGGAAGGTACCAAGATCGGCATCACCCGAAGGTTCCAAACCAAACTTCCACTGCGCGCTTCGTCCGGTGCTCCAGACGAAACGTTACTGTCCAGCTACTGTTACGGCACATACATGTATGTGTGTATATATATATATATATATATATATATATATATGTGTGTGTATATATATATCCCATGCGAATTATCAGATGTTGAAATTACTTCAGCAGATAGCCACAAGTATCAGTGGACAGGATCCAAGCAGATTGTGAGCATTTCATGCGACCACAATAAGCACTGTAAAACACAAGTCACACTGATGTATGACTTTGCCACCTGGCGATTCAGCACCCTTTGTATTCATGGAGGACCACCTAGGAGGTGGGCTTAAAAAAAAAAAAAAAAAGCTTCTAAAGCTAACAACAAAATACTGGTGATAAAATTCTGAAAAAAAATCACACATTTGTCTGCTGACATGTATTGTCAAATATTTGGGTGTAGTTTGAAAATTAGGTGGAATAGAATATTTAGATATTTGCATATCATTGTGGACTTGCCACTTGACTGATCTGAGCACCATTTCAAACACTATAATTCTAATATGCAAAGGCTGTCAATTTTGGTAGCATTTGAATAAAAACTTGTGGAGACATGGAACTTTATTTATTTAGTAGAATTTGAAAAAAATTATGGACTTCAGATTGGAGGTTGCACTGAGGAAAACTTCTTCATCATGCTTGACTTGACCTGTATAATAAAAACAGATATATTAAACAGAGAGACAGAGATATTAAAATTCCTTTGATAATGTTAGATTAGTGAAGTCCGCAGATGATCCTGACAAAGTTTT